>CM076580.1:524279563-524922063 GCA_034641835.2 Pinus albicaulis | reverse complement strand
TAAGGTAATAAAACCATCCTTTCATGAGTTAGGAACAACCATGATGATTGCACCAAAAGGTTCAATTACAACATAGTATGAGGGATACGTCTAATTCATCCCATGCCCAATATGGAGCTGACATGTGATGGTTAAGAAACATATGAATAAAAAAATATTCAGTATCAACCATAGATAAAATATTTGAATGAGAAACACAAAAAATAATGATTTTTTTTTAATGATTCGTGCTTCTAGGGGGATGTGTAATTCATTTAGTTCTTAATATGGGTTGAGATGTGGCATTTATAAAAGATTAATAATTAGGAAAAAATAAAATCATGCCATATAAAAATTATTTTAATTATCCATCATAAATTTGGATTTAAACATGCACTAAAAGGGATCAATTCTATCAAGGTGAAATCAGTTTTAGAGTAGACTTAAGGAAAGGATTGTGCCTCAAGGGATTTGATATATCTTGATTCATAATATATCCATACTTAATATGGGTCTTGGTTAAAAAAATTCAATGGTGTGTTGCATAGCATGAGGGAGATGTGTAATTCCTTTAGCACTAAACATGCAGTGGACATATGACATAAATACTTACATATATCTCTCTATATGTGTGTGTGTGTGTGTGTGGGTATGTGTAAATTAACCTCACCTCTAGCTTTGTTAATGTTTCAAGAGTAATAAATTCCCTTGAGGTGAAACTTGTTTTAATTTAAAGACACTTGAAGAAATTAATTTTTCCCATTCTGGTTCATTATAGATCTAGAGTTAAGAGAAATATACCCTGGTGTATCAGTGAAGTCAACCAAATTATATAAATTAATCATGGTATACAAATATGAGAAGTAAATAACAGAGTATATCATATAAATGCATTCATGTGAAAAATAATGGGAAGTTCATGCCATGATTTATTAATATCTCAATACATTATTGATAAATTATATAACCTCAATGGTATAATTTTATCAAGGTGTATGGAAAAAAAAAAGGAATATGAGGCCATAAACCTAAAAAGGGACTTGAACAAATGTAGGAAACTCAAATGCATGTCAAAAGGAGATTGAATCATAGACCCCAACATAGGATGAAAGGAATGAAAAATGAGCTATGTTCTTTGATCGAATATACCATGTCTATACCATTGAGTATGATTCTCCAAACTAATAGATGGTGAGAGTTAAACATTGGAGAAACCATTTATTTGTAAATCAATGATGAAAAATTTCTAGATGTGAGGTGACCTATTAATAATCAAATATTACTAAGCTAATAATACAATTCCAATGATTGAAATAAATCATATAAATTTAAACGCGAATTAAAAGTTCCATTTGGCTAGGGACCGATGGGAGTCATGCAACTCCAAATGAGAGTAAATACATTGATAAGGAAGGCGGAAGCTATGGAACTAAAATTGTATGTTAGACACGCAAAAATAATGTGATATGCTCAATACCAATAGATTCATTACAAGTAAGGCTATGAAAAGTCCCTTCAATGGATATTAATGAATATGAAATCTTAATTTAATAGTGATAGGAAAATTTGGTGTACGAAAACTAAATTTTGATAGGAAAATTAAGTTTAACAAAAATCAATGACCATTGTAGATACAAGTGAGGACATGATTTGGTAATTCTATGTATAAACTCTACTTAAGAGTGGAATAAAAGAAACTCATGTGTAATACCCATGTGGAAATATTATCAAAACTAAGAAAAGAATCACATACATTTGAATAAATGAATAGCCAAGTGCATTCCTATTATAAAATGAATGATTTTCTTGCATATCGTATAGTAAAGGAAAATTAAATTAGGAAGAAATAAAATAAACTAAGAAACAATATGGAAGGAAAAAAAAAACTTATCGGGGCCCTTCTAAATGTAAATAATGAGATGATAGAAGAGAAAATGTCTCACAGTACATATATCAGAATAATGGTGAACGAGGGGATTTAGTGCATAACTCTCTTTTCTATCATATCAATGTGATAGATGAAACTCAATAGATGGCTTCTTGTTAATTGAAAGGAAAGGAGAGTCAAACCTTAGAATATTTTCAATCCACGATATTGAGGTATTGGCTGATAATTTTTTTATATTGTATTGTTACATTAGACATGTTGGCTTGTGATCTCACTGATGAAAGAAAAGGAGTTGTTATGAAAATAAAATGAAAAACGTAGGCTAAGAGGATGGGGAAAAATAAAGTTAATAGAGGAGATTTCAAAAAACAAGCATGGCGAGCAGGTGAGACTATGGGATGAATAAGAAGCCGATGTAGATTACTCCTCTTCCAAAATCCACCGCATGCACAATTTCATCACAGAACCACTCACCAAACACCACTGACATAGCGAAGAGTGGAGAATAGCCATTCCATTGGCATAAGAAGGGAACAAAGGTGGCTGAAGTAGACCCGCTGGAGGAGGTGACGTCATACCTTCCCCCATCCAATCAGAGTGTTTGTGTGGGGGGACGGAAAAGGGGCGGAGGTCTTCGTCCACCCCTATCGAAAGTTAAAAGGGGCCCACCAAGATGACAGATGGCCCAGGTATGATCTACGGTAAGGTAAGTCTTGTAGGGGGTACGAAGACCAATACCGCTCTTGTCTTGTACGTGGTCCCCACCTATGCGGCCACTACAGGCCAACGACCATGTGCCACGTGTCCCACTATCAGCATCCTCATGACGCCAACCCTAGATGTGTCACCCTTCCATGGTAATCTGTAAAACCTTGTTTTCCACATCGATTTTTACTCTCGACCATGTCAATTTACTAGTTATTTACTGGTATTTTTCTCTGCCCACTAGTACATTTGGTGGAAATTCTGACACTTTTTACCAAATTTCAGAAACTTCCCCAAATTTTTTCAACTTTTTCAAATCTTGCTCGAAAACGTAGCTATATCGATGTTTAGAGACAAGTACTGCAATACCGAAACTTAGAGGCAAGTGTCGGTCTTGCGACGTTTGTAAAATACTATCGTAATTGTGATGGATTTTTGAAGTATGTCATTATTGCGACGTTACAGAGACAAGGTGTCACTATTGTGATGTTTAGAGGAACACGTCACTATTGCGACGTTTAGAACAGTGCGTCGCTATTGCGACGATTGCTGGCAAAGTGTCACTCTTGCGATGGTTGGTGGGAAAGTGTCGCTCTTGCAATGGTTAGGTGATGTGTCGCTCTTGCGACGGTTAGTTGCAAAGTGTCGTTCTTGCGACGGTTGGTGGCAATGTGTTGCTCTTGCGACGGTTGGTGGCAGTGTGTCGCTCTTGTGAAGTTTGGTGGCAAGGCTGTCTGGTGGGATAATCTCACATTCAGCGGGCGTATAAGCAATATTGGTGTTTATATATGAGTTGAGGTTTTACATGTTACGATTACGAGCCCAAGGCTATGCACATGCATACAATCAATTGGGACTCAACGCATGCACTCAGCCCCTCCCCTAATGACTTGGATTTGGTTGTGTTTTAGCTTGTGGTTCTTTGCCTTGGTCCTCTGGTGATTAGTGTAGGTGCTGAGCCAGGTGCTCGACGGAGTAAAAATCCCACAATTTTATTAAAAATATAAAAAATTTGTAAAAAGCCCACAATTTTATTGAAAATATAAACAATTTGTAAAAAACCCACAATTTTATATTAAATATAAAATTGATATACACTTTTTTATTGGGAGTAAAAAGCCCACAATTTTATTAAAAATATAAACAATTTAAAAAAAGCCCACAATTTTGTAAAAAACCCACAATTTTGTAAAAAGCCCACAATTTGTAAAAAGCCCACAATTTTTAAAAAGCCCACTTTTATTTTCTTTTTTCTTATTGAGTTCCCATTGATTTCAACACGTCTTGGGTTTTCTACACCATTTAGAGAGATAATTGCTAAATATAATTATTATTTTCTTTATAGGATAATTTGCATCAATGGAAGAAAACATTGGAGGTGGAAAAAAAATTCAAAAGTGTGAATGGGGTGATGGTAGAGTTTATTGCCCTTGCAAAAAAAATTGTATGAGAAATAATGTTAGTGTTTTAATAGCAACAGCAACAATGCATTATAGGAAATATGGGCACATTGATGGTGGATCGAATGATTATCGTCCCATCGTAATTAATTATCTATCTTCATTATCTATCCTCATTTTGATTATATCGTAAAATTTTATATTATTTTAATATTTTTTATATGCGCACTAATGTTTAATGATTAATCTTTGTAATTTTCATAAAGGCACAATTGCCCCCCAACTTTTTGCAGATGATCAACCAGCTTCCATAGGTAAATAGTAGTAGATTATATGATGTTGCACTAGTACAAGAGAATATTGCAGCAAATATTAGTATTGGAAATGATGTTGTACAAGGTGAATAACATGAAGCGAATGATGAAGGTAATTTTAATGATCCCATGCAGGTAGATCATGATGACAATAATGAGACAGTTCACATTAATGATGGGACAAATCAAATGCTCCAAGACTTGTATGGTGAGTCAGATGATGATGGTGGAGATAGTGATGGAATTTATGATGTACCTCTGATTAAAAGGTCAAGTGAACGAATTTTTGAACACTCAAATGCAACTCTTCTCTATGCTACATTGTTGCTGGTGAACTTAAAGGTTATGAATAATTTGTCGAACAGATGTATGACACAACTCCTAAGGTATGCAATATGTATATATGATCACATATATGTAAATGTTGATTATTTTCCCTTTTTTTAGTTGTAATAAATGTGTAAAATAATAATTCAATACTTATATATATATATATATATATATATATATATATATATATGATATATAATCTTTACATTAACTAGTTTCTGTTTATGTTGTAGATTGTTGGGTGAATATTTGTTCCCATCGCCAAATACTTTACCTCGAACATATCGAGATCTACGTGCTATTATGAAACAATTTGGAATGGAATATAACACTATAGATGCATTTCCTAAAGATCATATTATATATTACGGAGAACATGCATCGAAAACAGAATGTCTGAAATGTGGTACCGGTAGATATCGAACAGATCAACTAACCAAAAAGGTGCCTCAAAAGGTTCTTCGTCATATTTCCATAATTCCACGTTTGCATCGAATGTTCAGGTGTAACAGCATAGCAAATTTTATGGATTACCATTCAAAGAATAGAAGTGGAGATGGTGTTCTTCGAATGCCTGCAGATGGTTCTACATTTAGAGAAATCGAGCAAAAATATGTAGATTTTAAAAATGAATCTCGTAATGTCAGGCTTTCATTGGCAGCTGATGGTGTTAATCCATTCGGAGAGCTTAGATCTACTTACTCAGTGTGGCCTATTTTCGTTATCAACAATAACATTCCTCCTTGGATGTCAATAAAGAGAGATCACATAATGTTTACTATGATTATTCCAGGTATTTGATACATTATTTCTTTGAATGTAACATTTTCATTTCTCTCGTTGTTTGCATAAATATATATTTTATTTACTTACTTACTTATATATACATATATCATGGTAGTAATTATTATGTACCATAATTTTGAACAATTAGGTAAGTACTAGGTCAAAGATATGAATGTATATATTGAGCCTCTTATCGATGAGCTAATACAGTTATGGCATGGCATCACTATGTATGACATCACTAAACCAATCAAGCAGAAGAGATTTCAATGTCATGGAATGCTTGTATGGACAATTCATGATGCCCTAGGACTAACACATGTTTGTGGTATGTAATATTTCGTTTCACTTTAATATAATACATAATTATCTAAATTAGATATACCATATTGCATGTTTTAAAAATTATCTCATAGTATATTAATTGTTATTGATCCATCTATTGCAGGTCTTCAAACAAAGGGTAGATTTGCATGTCCAGTTTGTGGCCCTAAGATGAAGTATCGTCATTCACTAGACTTAAGAAAGATGGTGTTTGATGAGTTTAGGCACTACCTCTCTAGGAACCATAAGTATCGTACTACTGAAAAACATATTTTCAATGATAAAGAAGAAACAGGGTTAAAACCACGAAGAATGACACCTCAGTTCTGGAAGTTGGAATATAATAGAATTAATAATTTTCGAGCAACTGATACGTAATTTGTATATATATATATATATTAATTGTTTATGTAATGTTTGGAATTTTTGTTTTAACTAATGAATTTATTTTATTGTATTTTATAATTATTGTTATGATTTATTTTATTCTTTGATATCAAGGTCATCGTCACGGTGAAGGTACTAATATTGTACTTCCACCTAGAATGAAATGTTATCCTTCTCAATTCAGGAGGTTGCCTTACTATGAGGACCTAAAAATAGGTCATTTGTTTGATACAATGCATGTTGGGAAGAATGTGATAGAAACATTATGGTGAACCATAGATGCTGCACATGATAGATATAAAATTGACAAAATTTATGCTGACATTGCGAAATCGAATAATGCAATGAAAAGTGTGATCGACAGATCAAATAACAATGGAGGTCGAAATTATAATATTATTCCATGGTTGTTAACAGAATAAAAAAGCATTGATGTAAAAGAGGTCGTTAGAAGAATTAAATTTCCAATAGGTTTTGCTTCAAACATAAATAATATCTTAACAAAGAAAGGTGACTTCAACGGGGTGAAAACACATGATTGGCATACCTTTGTTAAGGTAATTTTTTTGGTATACGTTTTTGTATGTTTTTGCTTGAATACATATTTTAAATTTTCCTTTTTTCTATTTAATTTGGAAACCAATAATGATTCATTTTTTATTGTTATAGTATTTTCTACCTGTATCTCTCCCAAACGACTTTGACAACAATGTCAAATAAGTTATATATGGTCTTAGTAAATACATGAGGAAAGTAGTTTTGATTTATATGCAAAATATAATTGCCACAATTTCTTTTCATACTTAATGAAATGATGTATTAATTTATTTGTAATGAAATATATATTATGTTTCATTGAAATGATCTTGTGTAATGATTTGCAGATGGTTGTCATTGAAAGAAATCCATCAAGATGATATAAAGTATTGGAAGAGAGAAATTCCTAGGCTAATGTGTGAAATACAAAAGTATCTACCTCCAAGATTTTTCAATGCACAAGAACACTACTTGATACACCAAGTTTAGGATATTGAAATTTGTGGACCAGTACACACAAGGTCAATGTGGATGGTTGAGAGGCACCTGAAATCCTTGAAAGCTTTGGTTAGACAAAGAGCACGACCTGAGGGTTCTATGGTGGAGGGACATGTGGTATATGAATCCATGGTGTATATTAATCATTATCTTAATATATTAGCTATGCGAGCTATGAAGGCGGTTGATTGCATCTGTTATGTGAACTCCATCAAAAAATTTGAATTGGATCACTTGTTGGGAAAAGGTAGAATGAAGAAAGTGAGAGGTAAAAGATTTATTATGTATAATACATATAATGTTTCATTTTTTTACATCATGTATATGATCATTATATTCATTTAGGTATTATTTTTTCATAGTTTATTAATTAATATAATTTACCATGGTTATAAGTAATATTTATTAATATTGGTGAATTATTATTTTTTTATTTAGGTGGTCAATATTATGAGGCACTACTTTTATACATTGCAAACAATCTTGAGTTGATGTGTGAATGGATTGAAACATGTAAAGCATGTAACGACGGTAAGTTATCATGGCAAATACTGTCTGAATTGACTAGACAAGCATATTGTAGTGGAGATGGAAACGTTACAGACAGGGAAATCGATTTAGCATATGGTTTGAAAGATAGAGAGGTAAGCAATTAATTCACCTATTTTATTCATTTCTTATTTTATACTATATTTATAATGTGACAACAAGTTTGATTTTTCAGATAATTTTCATGTTATGTAAATTATATGATTAATTATTAATTTAGAATGCATCTTTTTCATGTTTGGCATATTGTAGTTGAAACACCACAAGGCTATGTGGTGCAATGGTCATAAATTTCACGTTAAATAGTTGGATGATAACAAGAAAAATTCTGATAGTGGGATAACTGCAGTATTCCAGGTCACTAATGTTTCCTCCAGGAGTGACAGACATCCTCGAGAATCTGAAAATAGATGTTATCGGTTTTTAGATGATATAGTTGAGTGGGAATTTAATTCATTCAAAATATTTTTGTTCTATGTCAAATGGTATAAGCTATGAATGAATGTACGTGATAATGATAGAACACTTATTCAACATGATAATGGATTTTCAATGGTTAAAAAATCGCAGTTTGAAGCAGGAAAAGATCGCTATGTTTTTCCAAGCCAACGCGAACAAGTCTTTTACTTAGAGGTTCTAGGTGAGAACGAATGGTCATTTGCTATTAGATATGATCCAAGAGGAAGGCCAGTAGAGTATACTGTAGAGGAAGAAGATGATGTCCCGGCGGATGAGTAAGAATATGCATTGATAGACGAAGAATATATATTAGAAGATGAACCAAGCATAGGAGATGTGGCAACAATTATTCATTATGATGTCGATGAGGATATTATTTAAAATGGCATAATTGATGCTGATGATGACATGGTTGATCATTTCAACTTTGTTTCTGAATCAGATGTTGGTATAGATATCGATCAGTTGGATGAAGATCAAGAAGATACAGAAGAAGAATATTGATACAGATGTTATGTTCGAGTATGAGCTGGTATGTTATAACTTTATATTTTAATATGTAGGAATTATCGTCTTTAAATAATTTACTAATTATGTGGATTTGTTGCATGTTGTTTGTTATTTCAAACCAATAAATAATGGCCTTACTATTGTACAAGCTAAACTAAAATTATATGGCATTTTAAAATCAAACATAAGTTGGCATTTGAAAGGTTTTAATACCTATTTATATGGTGGAGAATTACCGCCATAAACTATGGTTCTAATAGGAATTTCAAACAAATTACAAAGGTTTCAGATTAATCATGGCGATCCTTTCAAAATTTTACATTAATCACTATAGCTACCCTACATGTAATCAACACTACAACTCCTTGCCTTTCCTAATCTACTCAAACCCTACTGGATATACGCCTTTGTAGATCAGTACTACAGCTCCTTTCCTTTTCTAATCGACTCAAACCCTATTGGATATACGCCTCCTACTACAAAGAACGACTTGCCGCGCAAGAAACTCTAGAAAGCAGGCCCTCGCTACAAAGCACTACCTGTCACGCAAGAAAATACAGAAAGAAAGCCCTTGCTGCAAAGAACTGCCCGTCGCACAAGAAAATCTAGAAAGCAGGCCCTTCCTCCATCAACAGGAAAAATGGTATGGCCAAACAGAATTTTCCCAGATTTTGAAAAGTGATTTTACCATTTAGAATGCCCAGGATTTGAAACAGAGCAATAAATTGGGCTGCTCGTTTTCCTTGAATAGGGCATACCTGTAGATTTAGTTTTGTTTTTAATAAAAGTCAATGTAAGACATAATTAATTCCCCAAACCTCAGTTCCAGCATGCTTTCCATAAAATTTGGCAGTTGATTTCCATCATCACAATTTTGTCTTTACAAGAAGAAAAATTGATCACCATTTCCTACCATTTTCCTTCCAAAAATATTAAGCACATGTAGTCATCATCCTACTTTGATAGATCCATCGGAAAAGAAGACCAAGAAAGACATGACTCAACAAATATCATATATTCCATACACACTCAATAGAATACAACCAGAGCTTTGGTAAGGACGGGTGCAATATACATTAAAAAGCAAGATTTCTATGACTAAAAACCCTACAATTTGTAAGTTCAATATATATATGAAACCAAACCACAACACACCAATATTTAGCACCTTAAAACTAGGATCAAATCAAAATTTGGCTATAACTATCATTGAATGAAGACAAGTATGTGAGAGAATTTCTATTTTTATTTTAAGCTGGCGAAGCCATCTTCGTGCTTTTTAGGCAGCATCCACTTTCTCATTATATCTTGGGAGTTCTGCAAGAGACACCTAGTAACACTGGGGTCAAACCCAATTCACCGTTTCCTGCTAATTAGCCTTCAATCTATTCACGTTTACCTAGAGAGATTTAACATATCTAATAGTCTTATTAAGGACAACAACAGTGTCCATTTAATCTTCACCATAGATTATATTTTTGAGAAGTTGGACCATTCCTTCAATTCTCTCTTTTTTTGATTTCTTGGCAGAATCAGATTTCCCTGAAGGATATTTATGTGACTGTCTGCATCTAAGTGCGCTATTCTTTGTACTTACCTCAGTCAGCATGCTAACAACACTCAATGCATAGATATTCTTGTTGTTGCACTCATTCTCATTGGAATTTTTGCAATTATTGGTTTGGATGTCCACTTCCTGGGTCGGAGTGACCAGAAGGGAGTTATCAAACAAAAAAAATTGTGATTTATGCTAGACTTGCCAACCGATTCTTCAATAATAGTGGGTCTAGAGTCTTCCTCCTCTTCTTTATGTTCCTGTTGATTAATACTTGTTTTCTTGGCAGAAATCCCAGCACTAGTATCATCCCTAACTTTTGTACATGACTTTTTATTTCCACTATATTCAGTTGGTGAGTGACCAATGCTACTCCCCTCTTCATCAAAACTCAAAAGAGTGTCTAAGTCTATAGTGTTTTCATGTAGATGAGTCTAAGAATCTCCAGAGTTTACTTTTCTTGATACATCACAACTCACACGAATTGCATCTTCATTTTCAACCACAGGACAATCAATAAACTCACCCCCATAGCTGTCTAGGGCTATCATGCACAATTGACTCAATCCCATATTTGGCATAGTTGTAAAAGATGAGGAAATAGTTTCCCTGTACCATGGCAAATTAACATCCTAGAGGCCTGATGTTCCTACAGCCAGTACTTCAGAAATTTCGTTTTTCTCCATGGCCATGTTTTCAGGGTTGGTATTTTTCTTTACCTTGCCATTGCTGGGCAAAATATTTGAAAAGCTCTGTACTAGTGCAGGGTGAAAATTAAACCCGCATATGTTCATATTATAGTCACACATGAACATACTATTGTAATAATCAAGTGTTTGTAATTGGAAATTATCAAGAAATATAATTTGTGATAATTTTTCAGCACAATCACCACCCCAAACATTGGCACAATTTCCACGCGGCATGGATGATACATCTCCCTTGACAGGAGTTATACATTTATCATAAGAGCCAAATAAGTTAGCCCTGTGGATATAATTACAGCTAATGCTAAACCTCAATCTACAACATGCTTAAATCTGGGATTAGATTAAAATCTGGCTATAGCTATCACTGAATGTAGACAAGTATGCGAGAGAATTTATATTTTTATTTTAAGCTGGCGAAGCCATATTTGTGATTTTTAGGCAGCATCCACTTTCTCATTATATCTTGGGAGTTCTGCAAGAGACTCCTAGTCACACTGGGGTCAAACCCAGTTCACCTTTTCCTGCTGATTAGCCTCCAATATGTTCACTTTTACTTGGAGAGATTTAACATATCTAATAGTATTATTAAGGAAAATAGCAGTGTCCATGTAATCTTCACCAGAGATTATATTTCTCAGAAGTTGGACCATTCCTTTAATTCTCTCTTTTTTCGATTTCTTGGCAGAAGCAGATTTCCCTAAAAGAGATTTATGTGACTGTCTGCATCTAAGTGCACTATTCTTCGTATTTCCCTTAGTCAGCATGCTAACAACACTCAATGCACAGATATTCTTGGTGTTGCATTCATTCTCATTGGAATTAATGCGATTATTGGTTTGGATGTCCACTTCCTTGGTCGGAGTGACCAGAAGGAAGCTATCAAACAAAAAAACTGGATCCTTTTGACAAGAAAATGCTACAAAGAAACACACTAACAATGACTGTAGTTGTCATATCTACTCACAAATAGTAGTTAGCCCATTCCTATCCATTTTCTATTGAATCATCTGATTCAATTACAACCAACAAAGTTACAATACAAGTTTGTAATTCCAGGTTCTAGGATAGTTGGACCCTTTTCCTCAAGCAAGAGTTATTCAAATTAAGAAAAGAGGAGGGTTTCAAGGTTTTAAGAGTTTAATTCTTGACTCTAGCTGAAAACATGGAATGAAAGGAAACCAACGAGCCTTGTTAGACTTGACCTATGGTGGAGAAGCCCTAAAAGAGCTAGTCAGGTGATGTAGCGCTTAGCCCCACACACACTATTTTTTAGCTTCGATCGCCTTTGTATTTTTCCAGAGTATATTGGGCAGGGAAACCTTGCCACTTTATATCACTTGTTTATTTTACAATTTCTTTAATAGCAGTCTCCCAATCCTTCACTTCTTTCTTGAATACCACAACAAATTTGTCCATATCCAAATTGAGGATCACTAGCATTTATTCATGGCCATTTCCATTCTCACTTCTACACTTCCTCCTCCACTTCATTATAGATCAAGACATCTATGTTACTAAAAATTTCGTTGATTGATTGATATTGTTGTGAAGCAGTCAACACAAATCATTTGATTTAACTCTCAATTTTTCTACAACAACATATTATAAGAGGCACGGGTTTTCAAAAATTTGAAAGGGATTTTGCCAAAATGCTTGTGTTGTGAAAATGGAGAGTATATTTTATGAATTTCAAAGTTTCAATTAATTTAAATTGATTGGATGTGATAGGCTATAATCACTACAAGGAAAAGAACCTCTAGCAGATGTTTTTGAGGAACCCCTTATAAAAAGACCACATACATCTGTTTCTAGTGTAGGTTACTAGAGGAATTTGGTGGGTGGATGGTTTTGTGGATAACTACACATCTGTGGTTGTATCTTGTGTTCATTTTCACTGTTTTTATGGTACTGATGAAACTAGTAGAAATTCTACTTTAGACGTGATATCACTTCTATAGCAGAATGTGATTATGTTGTTTCTTTTCTAGTGTTTTGTTTCAATTTTTTTGTGATTTATACACAGCAGACTCAATAATACTGAAATTATGAAGCTGATTTGTTTCGATAATTAATATACCTTTTGATATTTTAAAATTTCACTAAAAATAACCCAGTTTAGTCTCATTTTCAACTCATATCTTCTTTGGGTGCCTTAATGTGCAATGACATGTTTCCAGGACTGAATTCAATGCAAGGTGTATTCGAAACTGTAACTCTATCTTCCGGTGTCTTATTAGAAATTAATTCAGTTTTCATTTTGTGTTTTAAAGTTAGATATTGTTTTCAAGTTTTTACATTTATAATTTTATTGCAATGTGGCAGACTAATCAGGGCAGTAGAGGAACAACCCCGAGAAAGAATGATCGTGGAAAGGGGCCAGTAGACGAACATGTAAAGTTCCAGCATTGCTCAATCTTCAGGTATTTTAGTTATTTACATAATTGAAATAATATTAATTTTGTTCAAATATGCAAACACCTGGCCATGGTACGCCGAATGATTCCATCTACAAGGAAGATCTTTCTTCATCCCTATCTCCATTGCTCTTGCTGTGAAAAAAGGTGCGAAAATCAAGGTCGGAATTTGATACTTTGATAGACACACCTCAAACACCTGAAACAGAAGAGAGGATAAAACAACTTATGACACAGCTAGAAACATATGAAGTAATAATAAAAAATCAAAAGGATATTTTTTTTGTTCTACATGAGATGAATTGTAATAGTTTGATTTTTAATTTTTACATTGACTAAACTAACAAAAATTTCTTTTGTATGTAGCATTATCTGACACTTTCTAAACCCGGTGTTGGTGTTAGTGGGACACAAGGGAAAGAGATTTCCCTGCAACCCTCTCGTACACCTTCTACTCCTTTAGGTGCCAGCCAAGAAACACACCTTGCCCAAGCAGACACCCAACCAACCACTGAACATGTTGGTAGTGATGAGGCTGATATGGCCAACTACATTATTGCATTTCCTGGAGCTACACGTGTCAGCTCCACGAGGACCATTAATGGCACATTGTTGGTGAACGATGAAGGTGTCCCTATAAAGCACGTACAACTCCCAGGTAAGTTTTCATATTTTAACTATTTCATGTACTCTATCTAAAACATATTTTATCATGATTTTTATTTTTAAATTAATGATAATATCTTTCTTTTTTTTCTGTGTAGGAAACAATGAGTTCTACAGGTCTTTGGAGAGCCATGCATTGGTAATTTTTGGCCCAACCATACACACAAGGTGGAATTCCCAAAATTCCAACCTGAAAAAAGAACTTCTAGATTATCTAGAAGCCCTTTTTGGGGTGGGCACATTTGACAGAACAACGATGGCTTGGGTAGCTAGAAAATATTTGAAATATACCAAGGAAACCTATAGGATACAATTGAAATTTAACCCTAGATACAAGCATCCTATCACAGTTCTAGAGAGTGAGTGGAGAGCTCTCATCCATGACGGAAAAGAGAAAAGGGTAAAGAAAGAAGGAAAAATGCCAACTGGACCCACAAGGTAAATTACAACTTTAACTCAATAGCTTTAATTTTCTCTATGTATAAAATAAAAGTGTGCTACGTCATATCTAACCTCAATATTTTGATGATAGGTTTCCTGACACCTCGAAGGCAACCAAAGCTAGGATTGAAAAAAAGGGCCATCACAAGCTAGGCCAGGGCGGCTAGTTGAAATTAGTCGCAAGAATTGTAAGTAGCTAAACATCTTATAATTAATTGTATCACCTTCCAACATTTTTGTAATCCTATCAAATAACATTAAAAATACACAATCATATTTAATGTAGGGTGATGACTTCGGAGCAGAAACTACAAATAAAGATAAAAATATCGCTTTCCATTTCGGCTATCAAGCTGTAGTTGAACGTCGCAGAAGCTTGGGGCAGGTCCCAAGATCCAGAATGCCTAATAAGGTAAAACGTTAACCTTTCAATATGTTTGTTTTTGTCCATAAATTTAATGTCTAACAACTTTGTTTAAATTAGGGGAGCAGCACTGCCGACGAGGCAAATAACCCAGTTGTAGAGCCAGATGTAGATGTTCCTCACGTGCAACCTGATCATTGTAGTGGGGACCAGGGCGGAAATGCTACTATCAGTGAGGGCCGTGAAGATAATTAATTTACACTTATAATTTTTTCTAATTATACCTTGATGGTTGTCCTTATAATTTTTTTTGTTTAAATGATAGAGAATGTTTCCTTTGAGGATCTTACCACCAAAGAGGAAGACAGGGCAACAGTCCCAATGACAACAACTAGTGCACTAGGTAAATAATCTCATTGCAATTTTTTTTATTAATATAATCGAACTATTTCAATGATATTTACAAACTGACAATTAAAATTTAATATTATGTATTTTTGTAGGCGATGCCCCGTCACTGGATGAGACCAGACATCGTGACTATGCAACTAGGTTAGCAATGCAGGAAAGGCATGAGACAGGAGTAGAGCACGATGATATTGATGATGTAATTAGGAGCTTTAGAAATAGGAAGAAGAAAAAGAACACTTGATAATGTAAAATATTGTATTATTATAAGACAAATGTTACCATACTTTGAACATTTTTTGCGTTGTATAAAAAACTCATTTATCATACTATTTTTATGTCAAGCACTAATTTCAATGTCTCCTTGCGTACTTTTTGTTGCATTGTTTTTTTATTATTTATTGAATTTTTTTTTTTATGCTCATGAAAGTAAAAAATGAAATATAGATTGGGTATTGGGGAATTGAGAGTGATGTGAGGGGGGAGGGGCCATAAGAGCTTCCACCTTCAAATGGTTGGCCCTGTTTAGTAGAGAATAATTTATTGGAGCAATTTAATCTTGGAGAAAACCTCCCTCGATCCAACGTAGCAACAAAAAAGTCAATGTTGACTTAGTTGATACTCTTTCAGATCGTGGGAGGCTTGTTCCATGCTTATGTGACTCTAATAAATTGTTCTTGAAATGAAGAGGAGCTTATTTAGGTATGTTTTGACATTTTCAAATTATCTTCTAACATTATCATAAGAATGCATCTTAGAGTAAAAAATACTACATCAATTACTTGTATTTATTGTATAGATAATGATGGATTTTGATTGAATTGGTAGTGCAAGTACAAATCCTCTTGCATCATGAGTAATAAAACTTGTCAACCAGGGTCATGTCCAGGATATTTTTGCTTATGCACTCGACCAGGTTTGTAATGTCACATTTTGTAAGTTCCTTTATAAATCATAATTCAATATTAAGCTTGTTCATGATTATTATCTAGGTTTTTTGTATGTGTTTTTTCATCTATTTTATTGTAAGCAACTCTGCGTGTTTCCTAATGTTCACTATGATTTCTCCATTTACCACTCCCAGGATGAATCCAACTTTATTGTTACATAGGTTACTTTATTGTTACTATGATTTCTCCATTTATGATTTCATAGGTTACATCATGTAAAGTTGTCAATATCAGGTTGGTGATGAGCTTTAGTTCTCCAGCTTTGGGGCTTTTCTAATATTTTCTCCCTCATGTCATTCCTACATCACCTCATTGTTTGAGCATGCCAATTTTCTACCACTTGTAGAAATTGGCACATGTCAATCTCTGAGTGGTGCCACATTTCACCTATTTTCGGCCCCCTTGACCACTTGAAAAACTCAAATCCACACACCATGTGTCTTTATCATGGAGTCCCATATGTCCTAGATATTTTAGATGCTAACATCATGCTTCTAATATGTTATGTAAACCAATCACAGTGATCCATGTGGCCTTGTGCCATGTCACCAGTCTCGAAGAGAGATTTGAGCCTTTTCTTTTCATGATTTTTCTATTATAATTTTTCTTTACGATGGGAAATCCCTTTTGCAATAGATAGGGATTTTCCCATTTCCCTGGAGTCATCTCCTAGGACACCCTTAAAGCCATCATCCAAGAGGTAATCTGCAACTCTCTATTTTTTCCCTCTTGCCCTTGAATTATGCGCTTCTAGAAGACCAGCTAGGGCACTCTTCTAGCCCTTATCCCATTTCTTCATCATTGTATCAACTTCTCCCACAGGCTGCTTCTATTTTTTTTCTACTTAAAGGAATAAAAAACTACCCTAGGGTGAGGTTGCTCCTCAACTATCCCTACCACACTTATGGACCAACCACCAATATGAACGTTTCCCTTACTTATGGAGACACCCCCTATGCTACTGCACATTCAATTCCAGGAGCTACTTGCCAAGGAACACTCCTACACTATGCTTAACGCTTCTCCAAACAATCCCTCTAACTATTGTTTTATCAACCTCCATTTTTGGTCTTTTAGACAAACGTGACCCTCACACCATCAAGCACATAATGCAATCACAAGACTCAAACCCAATCCTACATCTGTTCACCACAACCTTCTCTTCCAATTCCTTAAAATGTGATTTGTATTTTTTGAAGAACTCGACCCTAGTTAGGGCACCTATCCCTACTCAAATCCACCCTTCCTCCCACCTGTAATCCTTCTTCTTTATGTGTTCTTTTTAGAGACAATTGTGGCATTATTGTGGCTTGTAAGTACCTCTAATGGCCTTGCTACAGGATAATAGTGCATTTATATTTGTAAATGAAAATGAGTAGACATAACATGGACGTACTTTTCCCCAAGGAATAAGGTTTAGATTTGGAATTCTCCTCCTAGCCATGACAGTCCATGGTGAGTAGGATGGAATGGTTAGAGATGCTTTTCTGTTGCACAACAATTTGGGACCTTGCCTAGTCTTGAAATTTCAATGACATTGGGGCTATGGCAACATCCTACTCTGCCTCTCGGGCCTTGGTACTGATGCATACAGTAAAATTTATCATATAAACTAACCAAGCCCTCTAGAGCCATATTTACAACTTTTGTTCTTGGGAAAAATATACCGCTGGCAGAAACTAAATTATTTATAAGGCTAATTTCTGGTCCTGGAAACATTGTATCATTGAATATGAATGTACTGTCTACCACCTTATCCAATGGCCGGAGTTTCAAAACTCAATCTATGAATTTTATAATTAACAATGGACTTGGCAGAGTAACCAAGGAATGAGAGATGATCTCAAGCTAATCAACTGGAATTGGATTCCATAAAGGGCCTATGCAAATTATTTACCATACAAAAAGTAAAATCAGAATGGGTTGTGGTTCATAGGCCCTATTCAAGGTCATTCCTGTAGGTTATAAGACTAAAAGGATGATAGGGATTTCCTTCGCAATTCTTCCATTTACAACTGTTTTATATTTATGAATATATACAAGGGATGATGTTGAACTGGGTTGTAACTTGTGAACCAATGAGAAGAGGCCACCAAATCTAAACTTTCAAGTAAGGAGAGAACTCTGTAATATGTGAGAAACAAGTTTGTAGAATTTCCTCTAAGATAGTGTGTGGAGGCAACTGAGGGTGATACTAAACAAATGATGGAGGAGGTTTACAGGAATCCTTTAAAATTGTTGACCGAACCTTGGATTGCAATCATAGAACATAATGATGTTGTTGGATAAAAGTGAAATAATGCTTTTAAGCTTTAGGATCAACGTGTACTTGATGTTATCTTTATAATAGAAAAATAACAAAAAGTTGCATCAAGCATAGAACATCTACAAAAATTTACAGAGAGTTTTTTTCTTAGTGATTCCTAAGTGTTTTAAATTTGTTGCTTAGTTTTCTACCCAAAAAGTTGTTGGTTGTTGTTGAAATGTCTCCAAAATTTGTAAAAAATTTCAAGATGGAATAGAAATCTTGCGCATTTCAAGAAACTGATAAAACATTTTAGAAATCCAGAATGTCACCAAAACACTTTTTCAACATTTCAATGTAGTGACACACCGAAATCTATTTTTGATTTGGAAAACAACATTTAAGGGGTCCTCCCAGAGTGTTGTTACTTAGCTTGGATGCCATCAACAAAGACAAACTATATTATAACCAGGAAAAAATGTATGAATTGAGCATGACTCCATATTTTGGGCATAGTTGGGACTAATAATTGGATTGATATATGAAGTTTGTTGGTTTGGGGCATCCTTAATTGAAAGAATCACAAAGTCTTGTTGGCTATATAATTTTTTCGGTTATTATTGGCATAGTTTTTTCAATCACAACCACCATTTATCTTTGTCATTAGTTTTCATAGAAATTCAATCATATGTTTATTCTCAAATAAGAAAAACATTCTAATCCAATACCTTAGTTACGTTTTCTTCATTAGACTGCCATTTCTTCTATTACTCACTCTCATCTACTTGTATAACAAACAATGTTTGTTGGCTTGGAATTGAAACCAGCGTCCACATAAGCATCCAATAAATGTGCTGAAGTCTACCACTCGAATTTCAATCCCTTGTTACAGAAACTATCTTACCTGAGATGACTAGTACTCCTCAAGTCATTTATATACCAAAAAAAGGCTCAATGACAGAGAAGTATAGAACTTCTTAATGGAGGTGACTGGTCTCTCATTGCCAGAAATATATTCCACCCTAGAAACAATTTCTAAATATCGTTCGGAGTGATCCCATTACAATTGAAATTTCTCTCTTTTCATTAACCTGACACAGTCTTGGGCTTTTTTTTTCCAACTCCATTCGACCACGTATTGATAAGCATTTAAGCTTCTAAGCTATAAGATAAACCACCTATTGTGTTGACACATTTCCATGAGCATGTTTATAAATATTAAAAATGGTGTTGACCTAAAAAAGAATCTCTTAGGAATCAATTACGTCTGAAACTAAGAATGTAAAGGCCAACTTCATTACAAGTGTTTCCTTTGAGTTGAGTCCCTACATGACATCCTTCCCTCTGTTGCGAAGAACACAGCAAGCTAATTTCGAGATATGAATGCCTCTGCTTTTTTTTGGTAATGCAATTCCATAAAATGCATCTCATCTTGTCTTCAAATTTAAGAAGATCTTAACTACTGTCTGCAAACTATTCTGGTTTTTTCCCCTTAGATTAATTGTTAATCATTGTTGTGCTTTCTTTGTTTTTTATTTTTTCGTTCATGAATAGAATGAAATTCCTCCATTTGACTCAAAATTTTCTCATCATCATTGCCCAAAAATTATTTTCCACTTGAGGAGATAAGGCCTTCCAGATGTGTAAACACCGCTTCAACAAAATCTTGAATTATTGTTTCCCCAAAACCCGCAAATTATCTCATAGTAATGTTATCTCGTCAGTAGTAAGAGAATGATCCTTTAAGGCAAAATATGCTGGATCCTCAAATGAAATTGAAATAGCTGAGCTAAGGACTTCCAAAGGATTATCTGACCAAAAAAAAATCTGAAGCAAGGCTTATGTTTCGTATTATTGCAAGTCCTTCTTGATGCTGTTCCTTTTTAAACATACAACTTTGGTTGAGTTTGGTTCTTGTTGAACATGCCTCTTTTAGGTTACACTGCCTGTGAAGGCTAATATGTTAAATTTGGGGATTTGCAAATGTAATATGGGTATTACATAAATGTGTGTGAGTTTTCTATGCCTCTCAAAAATGAATTATTTAATGTCCCAAATCTTAAAATGAATGCCCTTCCATGTCTTAGGACTAATACTTGGATATGTCTCTTTGCTTGATATGGAAACCTTCAATCTCAAAATGAACCATCTCATTTTTATTTATGGGTATGGACTGTCATATGGACATGGGTTTTCTTCTGTCATATTTTTATAGTGTTCTTTCATATTTATGCCCATGTCATGTTCTTGCAATGCAAAATGCTTGTTTTCCATTCCTATTTTCTTTTAGTTATTATAAATTTTATTTTCTCTGGTCTGATAGAAGTTTCCAATTCTTGCAGAAAAGGCACTGTTTGGAGAAAAGGATTGGTATTTCTTCACTCCCAGGGATAGAAAGTATCCAAATGGTTCTCGCCCCAACAGGGTTGTTGGTTCAGGATACTCGAAAGCCACAAGTGCAGATAAACCCATCACTGCTAAGGACATCAACAGGGGTGTTGGAATCAAGAATTCTCTGGTTTTCTATGTCAAAAAAGCACCTAAAGGAAACAAGACTAGTTGGATTATGCACGAATACCGCCTTGCTAATTTCAATAGATCTGCAAAGAAGAAGGGCAGCTTAAGGGTAAGAAATTGTTCCTGTGTATTGTCTTCTGTGCATATTCCTGTGTGTCAATATACAGTGTAGGTGTTGTTTTGTTTAAAACACCTGTTAGGCTGGATGCCATTGTGGCCTAGTCGTGACAAGGCCCAAGTCAGCTAGACTCGTCACTCTAGGGAATAAATCTATTTGGGAAATATGGGTTTATCATTTAAGTTATAAAATCAAGGGTTTTCTCACGATTAGATCAAGATGAATTGATACTACACTGATATCATAATGAGACTGTAGATATTCATTTTATCAACATATTATTGATAAATATGATTATGTCCAACCATATTATTGAAGAGCTTCAAGGGCTTTCCTCATTTGATGACACATACACTTCAAAACTTTATACATTCATCATTTGTATAGAGGAGTTTAGATCATAAATATAGCATCATATAGCATTCAATTCTTTGTAATCATAATAATAGAGATTAAGGATTAGAGGAATCCTAGTGATGCATTGAAATTCTTTGAATATATACACAATAAAATTATTACTCCTTTTTGCTGATACATATTTCTTGCATAAGTTTTGATTTCAATGTGACAACATAGTTATATCATTTGCTCGCTTTCTGAACATAGAACCAATTTGATGGTTTTCTTTATATAATTTGACTCAACATTTTCTTTGGATTTATCTATAACTTCTATTGATTTCTCTGTGATAATTTAGATGTTGGAAAGAGGCTAAATGCCTTCCTAATGCCCAAATAAAGTGCATTAGTTTCTCATATGGATGTTTGGTCATGAATATCATTAGACTGTCCGCTGCTGGCACTGTCACTTTCTTGTCATGTAAATTTGAAAACCTAAAAGTAGATGCTTCTTGTCCACACTTATTATTCAGTTGGAAACATGGCATTGCATCCTTTGTAAACCATCGTTCATCATGGTTAATACTTTGTCAACGCAAGTATTATGATCTGAATATATTAATAGTTTATTTCCTGAAGGAATCCCTTCATAAAATTTGATGTCCGTTACACTAAGCTCATCATTGTTTGGAAACTTCATAGTGGATCCTATAATATTCTTAATAGTGGATCGTTTGGTCTTTTTTCTTGCAATTGAGGTTGAGATGTGCAGTAAGGAATCACTACAAGAGGTGTATGGAGAGTCCTTGCTAACACAATTATCTTTACCTCCCGGCATATTTGAAATTGGAAGGATGTTACTATGAGAAAGAGTATTCCCTTCCTTGGGAAGTCCATCCCGTTCTCTGAGATTTAGCTGACTTCTTACACCTTCAGAACTGCTACCTCTAGCCATGGTGTCTTCTTTAGGATTTTCCTCCCATTTAGGGGGATACAGTCATTTCCATACTTTCGTCTTTGCTTCAACCTTTCTTATACCTTGTTTTTCAAGCTTGAGCTTAAGACTAGTGTCGCTTGAATTTTTTTTCTTGCCACTATTTCAAAATTCATCCATTTTGTTCTTCTTAGATGTTACGACATTTAAATTCTTCTAATTTTCTGATTTTCTCTACGTGTTGCTTTTCTAGAGTCCTCCAAGACTTTGCTTGCTACTCCCAAAACTCTGCATAGTTTTCCCAAAAAATTTCTTTCGTTGGTTCCATTTTTAAAATTTTCAAATACCATCTCCACTGGCAGGACTTTTTGACAGCAAAATTTTGAATCCGGGCACTAAGGAGAGCTAGTCTCTCTCCGTGTTAGTAATTTCACTCAATATAGGCTTCTACTCAAACCAAGGATGTCTACTTTATTTTCTTCTTTCTGATTCATTTATCAAATTATTGGAAATTTATTAATGAATGTATTTTACCATCCTTATGTAAGCCCCGAACAATAGAGCCTTTTGTATTTTTTTATTTATTTCACACTCAAGACTATAATATATATACTTTGTATTATAACCTTGGTCCCTTATTTATAAAGCCCTTAATATATATTTGGAGCCTTCCCTTTGTATATTTTATCAAACGTATTAGCCCGACTCACAACTTAACCCACTCTCTAAGGTTTGAACATAATATAACTAAACGCTTTCATACTTCGACCTTATCACTTAACGTTAAACCAATGGTTCGACGACTTTAAACATATGCACAACGCTTATAAAATTTGACCATGGGTTATAAAATTAACACAACATTCATATTTTATGGTGGTTCATGGGTGCCACACATCCATCATAATTAAACAATGTTAAATCAACACAAAACCACCGGTCTTTACCTACAGTTAACTTCCGTGTAGTTGAGCGCGTGATTATCATCAGATCTCTTGGCCTCCAAATCGGACGATGCACAACAATATCACGTTATTTTGCCCGTCGGACCTTAACATGTCAACAAAACATGATAGGGGTGGTATTACCCTAGTGATGTGGCAACATATAATAGGATCACGTTTTTTTTTAATGGTTTTGCTCTGGACCAAATGCGGCACGGCGTGAGTGGTAATGGGTTTCGAAACCCACTCTAGGATTAGAACAGTGCACGACTAAATTTTTACTATGGTTAATGCATTTCTTTGTACAAACTCTGTCTCATCAACTTCGGGTCTAGCTTCTAACAATATCGCTTAACTAATGATGAAACAAGTTAATTTCCTAAATGGGCAGGGTTTGCCGCCTTCTACAGAGTTCAATGTTATTTGGGAAAATGAAGTATGGCAGGTTTTCACTCCTATAAACCATTTTTCCAACACACAGAGTTCGAAACCTTATACAAAGGCTCAATATCCCTCACTTGGGCTGAGAACCACTAAAAAATTACTGAACCAACGGACTCACTCTCGGCCTCTTATAGGGGTTCTATATCAATTTGACACATTTGGATTAATTACTCAAAACCAGCACTCAACCAAAGACAGAGAGGGCTACAGGAGATTTAACACAACAATTGATTTTCTTTAGTTTATGCACAGAGTTCTCAATTCAAAAGAATCATTCTTCGGAGAATGTCGATACATACACACAGATAGACAATAAATCTAATTCTTATTCAACAGAGAATACAATTTCTTAATTCAATCTTTCGCTGTCAAAATCCCCCCTTTCGCTGTGTCTAGGGTTACAATATATATTTCACTGTATGACTCCTCGGTTCCTCTCTAAGGACCGTTTTTATTCTAAACAGAAAAGCCTAATTACATAATTTCTAACAATAGAAAATAAACAGATGAACAAAACCAAAACTATTCGAATTCTACAGCTACTGAACTACTCCTAACCGCAACAGACAGCTAAGGTGTTGACACCTTGTTGTTACAAATTTAAATAATTTTGAACCCTTCTAGCCACAACATGTGGACAATCCTCCTACATTGTTGGCTAGTGTCTAATGCCCCTACATCACTTTTTCTCTGATACCATTGTAGAGTGCTAGGGTAATTTTTCCCAAGGGTTTCTCACACAATTAGGTATTTTTCAACATTTTCCTCTTAAAAATTCACAAGGTAACAACTTTATTAGAGCCATAGTCAGTAATTCATAAGATAAAACTTCAATAAAGAATATGTTTCGCAGTCAGCAATGTAACGAACAATTCATTTTAGTCCCAAAGTTTCAATCTTAACTGAGTTTGAGCAACCAAATAATATAATTAATAATGTAGTTTATAATCACAAAGAAATTTCATACTTTTAATGTCTCAGCTACACTATATAATACAACTACCTAAAATGTTAAAAATCAGATCGTGTTCTAAAATGCTAAAAATCAAATCCTCTAGATCTTGCTGGCATCTTGTGCAGGATCACCATTCCATTGTGCTTTAGGGACAACTCTATTGGCATGCTGCACTTCTTGGTGACTCGTGTCTTTCAGTTTAGCGCAGGTATGATTACTTTAGTCTAGCCTCTACAATGTAGCTTGTACCACAGTGTACCCTTCAAGACTCTACGTTCCACTTCAGGACCCTCCTCTTACAGCGAGAATTCTATGGCTTCATCCTGAGGTTTGCTAGATTTATGCGAGGTTCATACATTTGAATCTTCCAAACTCTCTGACATTCACTCATGCAATCTGACACAACCTCATATTTTCTTTCATTCATATGTGTTCGAGTTTAGAATTATAGATTAGCACATGGTTAATTGATGTAAAGTGTTGATTGTGGTACTGTATAGTTACAGTAGCAATGGCTTTTCGTTTTGAAAGGAAATCCTTGTGTAATCCCCTCTCCTTGACACATCTGGATAGAGGGTAGCTATTCCGAGTCAGTTAATTTTATTTGAACCCATGATCAATGCCTTCCCCATCAGAACTATGCCTTGGGTGGATGGTCAACCAATTTTGCTAACTGTTGGATCTTATAGTGTTTGTTGATAGATAGATATCCATAAGGTCTTTTACTCCATATGACCACAACCTTGACTATTAGAGGAAATGGAATTCCTCCATTTTGTGTTACCACCAATGATATATGGCAGGTGCCTTTGAGCATTGGTCACTCCCTGTAGGATATCATCCACCAATGGATCAGTCCATTCACAGTGGTTGATGAAGCGAAGGGCAAGCCCATATCTAAGCCTCCTTGTTTGTCCCTACAGTATGCCTTGACATCCTCTCCGTCCTCTCTGTTTTACTGAGCACTTAGATTTCCAGTCTCAATCATCTTTATTGTCTGTGCACATTCTCTTCTCTTACACTCTCTCATAACTAGACATTTAGTAATTAGTTTGTTGTTTGCTTGTAGACCTTAATATTTTTATGCTTTCAGCATTGTTCAAGGAGATGCTTTTACACTTCTACTTTGTACCTAAACTAGATGTGCTATCTTAGTCCCTTTCACCTACTTTTGTGGTCATTTTTTGGACATTAATACTATTATCTTGTATTATTTTACATGGCAACATTTTTTAAGTGTTTTTCTTATCCAACAGCTAGTGGAGCTGTAGGAAACTTTTATTATTTAACTACAGGTGGTGGAACTGAAAAAATTTATCTTTTTTTCTTGTTTTTTTCATATAACTGGTATTATTTAACGACACAACAGCTATGGCATAAACACTTATTTTCTATATGGCTAAATTTTTGGCATGCTTGTACAGTCCTGCACATTTCTAACTATAGCACATACAAATATGTTTTCAAATGAAGTATTTTCCCCAATGGAGCTCATGGAATTTTTATATACACATCTAGATGAATAATATTATTTGTGTGTGCGCGCAGGCGCTAATCTGCCTAAATTAGGGGTTTGGGTTTTGACCCCTAGCTGGAACTTGTATCACCTGCACTATTTGATCATTGTCCTATTTTGATCATTGTTCTGTTACATAAGTTAAGTGTCCAGCTACTGGGAGAAATGGCTTATTGTGCACCTTAACAGCTATCACAATGTCTTCCAAAAATTGTTCCTAAACTGACTGAGTTTTGGATCAATGATGAAATATTGAAGTAAAATTTGAGATTGCTTAGGGTTCCAAACTATCACAATATTTTTTTTACCTAATTATCTTATTCTTTTGGTTCAGTGATCTAATTATTTGTCATGGATAAAGTTTCAATCCGCTGCTCAGATGGATTTACAGCAGGTAACATGCCTTGTATCCGAGTGTCAATTCCAATAGTCTCTATTTTGTTCAATATTTATTGCTTATTCTTCTATTCAAATAATTGTTATTTGACTGGTGCTAATTGCATCAACAGGTTGGAAATGTAATCAGGAACCCTGAAATATCTGCACTAGTTTCAAAATTACTCTTGAGTATCTCAGATCCCAATGAATACACAAAGCATTCCCTCGACATTCTTCCGCAGGTATTTTTTAAAGTTTCGTGTCAGGCCTTAAATACCTTTTTTTTGTGAGATTTGATGTTGTTTATTTATTACCAACATCTTGTATTCATTTATCTCTTACCATCATTGTAGACAACGTTTTTCAATACTATTGAGTCTCCATCACTAGCATTGTTGGTGCCTACAGTCCATTGCGGTCTTAGGGAAAGAAGTACAGATACTAAAAAGAAAGCAGCGCAAATTGTTGGAAAAATGTGTTCTTTGGTAACATAGCCAAAGGATATGCTACCATATATAAGCTTGATACTTCTTGAAGTGAAGAAGGTATTGGAAGAATATTTTTCCGTGTATGTGTCTCTGTCTCCTTCGAACATCCCGACCTCTAAAAACAACCCAGAAGACTTTGAATGATTTTGTGTAGGCCAAGAAATGTTTGAAATGCTTGCTTGTAGTGTTAATATTTTAACTTTTCCTAGGCTCTATGGCAGAAAGTATGTATTTTCTTTAGTAGTAAAAACTTCTAGAATCTTAAGTGACTGTATGAGCACCAAAAGTTGTCATTATATTTTTTCCCTTCGAATGAGAATACAAATTGTTACCCTTAAAGGAGATTGGATTCCAACCACTTCTGTATTTTAGAAGCTTATATACATTTTTTTTAATAGAGATATATTGCAGGATTTTTCCTTTACTAATATTGGAACTATGGCATCTGGATAACAAGTTGAGCAAGCACATTTGATAAAAAAGAATTTTGTTGTTCCAACTCCTTCAAAAAGCAATACCCTTGGGAAATGGAATAAACATGTTAGGGTGTTCTCATCAATGCCAAGCCATCACAGCTTATTACATTTCGATATAACATTCTAGTGATTATTGGGTTACCCTTGTACAAGACAAGAATTCTTGCTTGCTATGTTGCATTTTGTGCGTTCTATTTTGAGATGTGTGGCTTGCGTTGCTGTTTTCCATAAAATTGCATTGTCCTGATAGGTCTATGTGAGATGGCCTGTCAATATGGGTTTATTTCTCATCTTGCAGGTCCAAGCCAGGCATTGAGTCCAATTTTTCTTCCTTTTTTTCTCATCTATTCTTTTTCACTAGTATTTATATGTACCAAAAGCGCCATTGCCAATGAAGGTAGGTGTTACTGAGAATTTTAGGTGCAATTTCTTTAAATTTATCAAGTTTTTTCCCTGAAAGTTGAACTCTTGAGCATGCATTTCATCCTTGCCTCAGCTCTGTCTGGCAGAGCAGACAAAAAATGTAATGGCAGCCATGTTTGTTCAAGTGAAGCCTGGCCATATATAACTACCACCTTTATGGACTCTGCAGGAGGATTGCCTTTTTTTGGTTGCAATTAAAGTTGCATTTTGTTCATCATGAAATACAAACTCTTATAAAATTGCAAGATGTAATTCCAATCTAACTAATATGGGGCGGACAACATACCATGAACATCCAATTCAAAAGTGCTTGTTAGAGTTTAAGTAGCTTACAGTTCTTGTTCTTGACATAATTTTTTGAAATATCAATTTTCTAAACTGTTTTAACCCAATTTTCTCCTGATTTTATGGAAATTGGGTGTTTGGATCTAGAAAATTTAATCTCTATTATTCTGGCTTCTCTTAGTGTGAATACAATTTTAATATGTAAAACCCATTACAGTAAATAATCAAGTGTTCACTGGAGAAGCAATACCCAGTTTCAATACTCATGCTCTCCTCCAAAGTTATAAAGCCCAAGTATTGGGATTCATTAAGTTGGACATGGAAAGAGTTTGATATGAAAGCTTTTAATGAGGATTAAACCACAAGGGAACAAAGGTAAAGTTCCGCATGAAGGATAATTTTAAATGGGTTTTATAACCATTTTATGTCATGTTTTAAAGTTTCATTTATTTTTTTTTAAATTGAAACCACCGTCGGTATACCGACACATTGTAAGTGTGGCTCTTCCGATGCCTTATAAGCATTGGTATTTCGATGCTGTGAACGTTTGCCTTTTTCATCGGTCTTTTGACGTTCCATTTTTTTTTTAATTTTTAAATGCCCGTCAGTATTGTGACAGTTCTTCTTGGCGTCAATATTGTGATGCCTTCGCAAAGCGTCGGTATTGTGACACTTTGGGAAAGCATCGGTATTGCAACATGTTAATAAGCATCAGAAGCGCGACGTTGAAAATGTCGAACCACATATTGTCGGAATTACGACAGTTTACAAACATCGGAAGAGTGACATTCAAAATTTCGAACTGGATATTGTCAGAATTGCGATAGTTTACAAACGTCGGAAGAACGACAATTTACAAATGTCGGAAGAGCGACATTAAAAATGTTGGACCGAATATCGTCGGAATTGCAATAATTTACAAACTTCGGAAGAGCAACAGTTTCGAAACGTTGGAAAAAGTGTTGGAATTGAAACACTTTGGCAAAGCATTGGAATTGCGATGTAATGGCTAACCACATTTTTTGTGGCCTCGAACTGTCACTCTTGTGACGACTATATGTCGAAATAGCGACGAAGTGGTCATCGGAAATTGAGACAAATTTTCTAGTGGCCAGGCAGGTAACAACTTGATTATTGGCTACTTTCCACTCTCGTGTCACTTTCCCCTGCTACTACAGAGCTATTTCAGGTATTTTGTTGTGTCCCTTACATTTTTCCCTTTTAGTGTTTATTCAAATTATCATGAAAAAAATGAAATGCTCCACACCTGAACCCCCCCAAGCTCTCAAGGTCATGACTTCTCCTAGACCCAAACCCCTCACCGATGCTCATGCCCAACTCTGCAACCTAGACTATCCCTTCAATGTAGCCCGCACCAGAGTTGAGCTCTTTGATTTTCAGCAAAGAACGAACACATTTTTATAGTCGTCGAGTCAGGGCTTTACTACCAAATTTCCCTGACGACCCATACATTCCCAAAGCTTATTTTCTAGCTTGGGGAGGCCTACATCAAGCATAAGGACAACTTCCTTTCAGCATTCTTGAGATTAATCCCTAACTCATCAAAGAATCCCTATGTTATCCTCCCACCCAGGATTGTGTCGAGTTCTCCGAAGTCACTCTCTCCA
Organism: Pinus albicaulis; assembly: GCA_034641835.2. NCBI lineage: Eukaryota > Viridiplantae > Streptophyta > Pinopsida > Pinales > Pinaceae > Pinus > Pinus albicaulis. The sequence continues at coordinate 524,892,200 of CM076580.1, read as the reverse complement.
GCCATTTCTCTAATCAACCCTTGGAAAAAAAAAGTAGTTTCCTCGACCTCATCTCCAAATCAAGCTTATTATCTTTCCCTCACATAGAGTCTATTCCATTGTCATCATTTCGTAGCACCATATAGCTGATTCTAGTGGCCATCTCCAGAATTCTAGGGTTTGAGGATGTCGAGATGATGACTAAGGCAGGTTTAGGTTTCCTATCGCTCATGATGCAGGTTGAGATCCTTTTGGATATACCCACCTTTCTGGCCTTGGATATTAAAGCCCAGTTCCAAGATATGTCTTCCTTCTATTCTTTCAAATACTGTTCCCTAGTTTTCTACTTATTCCTATTTGAGCATGCAGATAAGTTTGAAGGTCTAAGCCTTAACAGGTTGTCCAAGAGAATCACTAAACACAAATATGTTTTCAAGTGGCTCCGGCAGTTCACCAACATCGAGACAGAAAGGGGTATGCAAATTTGTTGCCAACTTCATGTACATAGCCTATGCTATCATACACGACAGCTCCCCACCCAGAATATTTCTTGAGCAAAAGGATTGGCTTTAGTTCAGTGAAACGGGCTGGACAGGTGATTGGTGCCTGTTTGAAGATCACATCAAGATCAGGGTCAACGGTGCTGGTACCTCCTTATCACTTTCCAGTGTTCCCATCCATCAGGATTTTTTCCCTCGAGTTCATCCGTTAGGTCTTAAGAGTCGACCAAGCCTACTTTGTGCCTGCGTAAAAGGGATACATCTTCAAACTTGCAAAGTATGTAGGCCCTTTCACCATTAATTCAAGGAATGCCCTCTCCACTGCTGAAAGGATGTTGCGGGAGATGAATTTCCCTCAGGGAGATGTCTAGCACTATGATCCCAAGGGGTTCCTCATAAGAAAGAAGTAGAATATTAAATCAACAACATATGCGCATAAAACTAGGCCTCTCGTTGAATGGAAAGCTAACTTTGATGCATGGCCTTTGGATACACAGATGGAGGCTAAATCCTCAGTTACTAAAGGAAAATGAGATAATCTGCTCACTGAGGTAGAAGGGAAGGAACAAGGCGACCCCTTGGGAATTCAAGGTTTCATGGAGGTTGATGAGGAAACACACCCTAGTAAAAAGCAGAGAACTGAAGGGCGAGAGGACCTAGACACTGAATTATCCGATGATGAGGCCTCATTGCTCAGGGGTCTTGACAAAGACAAACTAGGCTTACTCTCCTTTGATTTTTCCTCCTCTTCAGTCGCCTCAAATCTTTCACAGGTGGTCACATTGGGAAAATATGACGTAAGCAAGGAGATTGAGACCAGGAACAAGTCTACGAGAGAAAGGCTGAGGGTTGAAATTTCTCAGTTCGTAGATAAACACCACACCAAGCTCTCCTCGGTCCTAGATATGGATAAGGAGAAACTCATATTGACCATCCAGCATTCAGCCATGCACCTCATACCTCTGGGATCCCAATATAGAGCTCTAGAAATAATTCTAAATATGCGTTCCATTCCCCTGCCAGATAAGTTAGATTTGCACCATTGTGTCGGGACATGCTACAGACTAAGGTTTTAAAACATGCAGTTTTCCTACAGAGGACCGAAAATAATTTGAATCAAATGAAGATCACACAACAAAGGGAAAGGGCTAGCACCAAAGCTATTTCTACTTAGCTGGAGAACACTAGAAAAATGATAAGAGGAAAGGGAGTTGATGCCAATTTATCATTGCAGGCCCTTCTCACCAAATTAAATTTGGAGGTAAAGGAGTTGAGGAGAAAGTTAAATATCCCCCGTTGTGAACATATTTAGACCGAATAACTTGCCTAGGTGTAAAGGGAAAGAATAGTCCTTGCTGATTCCCTCACTCAAAGGGATGAAGAGATTTATCAAAAGGATAAGGAAATTGTTGGGCTAAATAAGTGAATTTTAGAGCTACAACTTAAGTTTGGTGAGCACACATGTGTAGTTCTTATACCATAAGATCCACAAATGGCTCCAGAACATCTCACCAAGGCACGAGAAGATCTGATAATGTCAGAAGATGAAACATGCAGCACTCATCAGCTCCTAGATGAGGCTAAGGATCTATACGTAGAGAAGCAAAAGACAGTTTCGCCCCTGCAGAAGGAGGTGGAGAACCTCTGCAAGGAAGCCCACAGACATGAGAAGTCTATTAAAGACTTGAAAGAAAAACTTAAATGAAACATGCCATTGGTAGAAGCAAGGCAAATGGTCTGGGGAGAGATCATAGCAGAGGTCAAGAAGCATTGGGAGCTCCTTGTGTTGACCAAGCACAAGAAGATTTCTATTCATGATTTTAAGGCACAACTAGAGGTTTGACACAGGGAAGGGGAAGAGAAGGAAACAACAACAAAGAAATATGTTAGGTATCTCAACAATATTTCGTCTAAAGAATTGAACACATAGGGATTGTTCGATAGTTTCAGGACTATCATGGAGGTTATTAAGATCACCGAGAAAGAGGATGCACACGTAAAAATGTTTGGGGTTGTAGCACTGGCGTCAAAGGGAGTAGTGAGATTCGATGAGGAATGGCGCAAGTTGGTAGAAGTTGGCCTCCCACCATGCTGGGACCTGTAGTCAGGCGAACTGCTTCCCCTAATGACTTATGATCATAAAATGTTAGAGATCCAGTGTAGGGTAGACATAACACTATAGAAAACCTCCCGGCTAAAGGTAGAGACCTTACTAGCTGCACTGCATAAGGAATTTTTACTTCTTGCTCAGGTCAAGAAATTATTTTCTGTCTGCATGGATTATGCAGAGCTTGGATAGATGTAGTCTATGTTTGAAACCTACACCACAACACACCTACTTGGATCAATTTTATGGGAAAAGTGTTATGAATGTGTGAATCCTCCAGTTTCCTCCACGTCTTGAGTCTGATCATGTCACTCAGAAGGCTAGGGAACTCCTTGTCGTACCAACCAATCGACATCATAATCAAGACCATGCGACCTTTTTTTTTATTTTTTATTTTCAATCTCATTTAATGTAAAATCAGGTGAAATCTAGATTTCACCCTACACACTATCTGCATTTCATGTTTCTGTTATGTTTTTGTTATATTCTCTGTTGGATAAGACTGATTCGGGTGCAATGCCATTAGGCTGCATGGTTTTTGACTCAGATGGAAAATTCTAAGATCAGCAGGGAATATTTTGTTTAAAGAAATATCTGGCCACGCTACCCATGGAAACAACTATAAAAGGCCAACTTGCAGAAAAAGTAAAGGTTTTCAATTCTTTGAAAGTTGGAAGTGCATAGTCTACATAACACATTTTGTAGTTTTGGGATTTCCTCTTAATTTATATCTAAAGAGTTTTTTTGAATAAATAATATAACAACTCTTTGTTGCAAGAATGGATTCCTGCTGGACTTATGAATAATATGTATGTCTTTGTTGAGTTTGGTTTCACTTGTTTCTATGTTCCATCCTATTTTCCTTCTTGTTATCATGCTTTTAGAATGTAGGTGGTATATAGGTTATTTATGAATTTATCTTGAATGATACTGATATAATGGTCTATAATATTATCTTAAATAGGCTCGGTGAATGATTTATGTTCCAAAATTCTTATCTCAACCGCTTTCTTATTAAGTCTTTGAAGGGTGGATTCTTATTCCTTTGTAACCCTACCTCACTCTAACTTACCATCGTAATTATTTAGGGTCTCCATCCCAATTAACTCTAAAGAATGTTTGTTGGTTCCACAACTGGCCATATTTGTAGTAAATCCAATTTCATGATAGCCATACGCCCATTCTGAGTAACCCTTTTTCCTTACAATAAAATTTCACAGTTATTACTTTGCTTTCCTTGTGATCAAGAACCAAAGATCAAACAATTCCATACATTTAATACCTAGGAGGTTCCTATCAAAGAACATGAAGATAACCTAGATGACCTCCTACTTTAAGATGTCCTAGGCATTGGTCTTCTGCGACTCAAGGCTGTCTCTAGGAGTGAATATATTTTTAGCGCCGTTATCGGGGAACAAAGTTGATAATCTTTTCCCTGGAATACTACATTACTTTCACTGTTAAATTAGGTGAGCACGAAGGGTTGAGAGTTGCACAACCCTCAACTTGGTGACTCCAATGTTATCTTAATCTAAATCAACTGTAATCCTCGCTTACACCAAGCCACATCTAAAGTCAGATACCTCTCGGTTAAGAACCTTGTCTGTATCTGATCCTTAAAAATTATATTCAAGAGAATCTGGAAAGAAAATCAACCCATTCAAGGCGAACTACCCTCATTCTCATTAGAATTCTCTTCATCCTCATCTTAGAAAGCAAATGTCTATGGCCCTTGCTCTACAACCGGAGTACTTGAATATCCCCCAAAAAAATCTACTCTAGCCAGCTCTGAGATAAAAGATGAAGCTGAGTCAGTAAATACCTCTCTACTCTGTTTGTGTCTCACCCAGAGGCTGAGGAAGCCAAAGAAGTTACCATACTTCATAACTCATCTCAAATAAATATAGAAATACCCTCTCAGCATACACCTATTGTAATCCATGAGAATCCCCCTCAGAATCCACCACTACCGCCCCTTATGGCTGTGATGAGTTTCCTCCTTAACAAGTATGCCCCATTGGCCTTGCCTCAAGTTTTAAATGATATGCCTCAAGACTACCTAAAGCTCTTGTCTTGGTTCACCGAGGAAGACAATAATTTTTCCCAAAAGCATATTGTCGACTTCTGTGCTTTTGTTGAAAATGTCAACGTGGAACACCTGGATGTGGTGTTGAGGCTTTTCATCCAGTATTTGGATGGAGAAGTCTAGAAGTGGTTTAAATCTCTTGCTAACAATGTGATCACCACTTGGGAGGAAATGAAATTTTTTTTTACTCAAAAATGGGGAGAGAAGAGGGATCATGGTTACATCCTCACAGAGTTCAATGTCTTGAAGAAGAAACCCAATGAATATGTAACATAGTTTATAAAAATATTTAATAAGTTGTACAACAATATACCGACTGAAATAAAACCTCCTCAAGCAGTGGCCAAAGTGGTTTTTGCTAGAGAATTTGAATCCGAGTTTGGATTCACTTTGAGAGAAAGAAAGTCCACATCCCTAGATTAGATCTAGACTGATGCTCTAGAGGTAGAAGCGAACTTTTCTTGTACCGGAAAATTGAAAGGAAGAATAGATCATGATAGCAGGAGAAGGGGTAAGGAGGAGGCTTCTCCCTTTAATCAAGAAAGGCATTGGCATATAAGATCGAAGAGATGAACAAGATGGTGAAAAAACTCTCCAACAACCTGATGAAGATTGATTTAGATGCTAATAATTACTCTCCTTGACCCAACCATATGGCCCCTAATCGAGGTTTCAATCCACAATACCGAAAACCACCTATGGAAATATTATAGTGGGATATAAAGGAGTAGCAAGATCACATCTAGCCTCCTCTATATTTAGAAGGGAAAGTGGAAGGACAAACTGAGGAAGCTCCTGACTGTCAGGAGGATCAATTGCTAGCTTACTCTAAAGATGAAGAGGGGGAACTTGCTCTGCAGGAGGAGCTAGAAGAGAAAGAAGCTTCTTGAGAAGATCAATATATTGACGATTACTGCACGAAATTTGTGGACTTTATGCAAGCACAACTCCATAAGAAGTATGACCTCAGATCCTCTAGAAAGAGGACCCGAGTACAAAAGAAAGAGGAAGAATCAACACCAAAATAATAGACCCCTCCAAATCTTCTCAGCAAGGGGAAAAAGCCCATAGAGGAACCTGTTCACCATAAAGCCATTGCCTCTTCCTCCACAAAGCGAGTTCCCGACCCCCCTTCAAATCACAAGGCTTCTTCTACAGCCTCAAACTTACCCGTTCACTGCAAAGAGCAGCATAAGGAGCTCATTACAGAAAATAACCTTGTAATCTTCATTAGGGGAATTTTGAGGTCTAAAATGGGCCTCCTAAGGAAAATGTACAATCAAAATTCACTTTATGAGAACCAATCACATTTTAGGGGATGACATCATCCATAATGGTTGAGGTGGCATTGCTTGAGTTAAAGGTACTTACATGTCACATTTTCAATGGTGGATAAAAACTCATGGTTAACCATGGTAGTGCTCTAAGTAATTTTAAATCCAAAGTAAAGTACTCATAATAAATGACATTTCACACTTTTTGAATAAAAATATATTATTGTAATTTCATATTTTTTGAAAGAAACAATGCATATCCCTATACATTTATTATATTATATTATATTCTTTTTATATAGTATATTAATTACATGTTATTATACAATTTAAATAATATAAATTTTAATTAATAGCATACAATATAATTAAGAATTTATAAATTTATATTTATATTTTATTTCAAGTATTTTAATTACAAAGGAAAAATACATTAGTTGTTCAATGATAATGACTTTTTCTTCAAAATCGCATTCTTATTTATAGTCACATCAATGAAAATTTTTTATTAATTTTATTTTGGTACAATTTTTTAATTGAATTTAACTATGGTTACATGGATTGTGGTGAAAAAAGTGAATTGCAAATTCATAAATATTATTTTATTGGTTTAGCTATTATTTTATTATTTCCTTAGAAGGCCCATTTTAGACCTCAAAATTCCCCTAATGCAACCTCCAGAAAGAGTTAGAAAAGGTAAAAGTATTTGTTCCTGTAGTCAAACTTCTAAAACAACCTTAGTATAAAGCTCAAGTATCCCAATTCATGCTCCCCCATGGTGTAGGCCCTCTCCCTGACAGTCTCAATCTCCAGGTAAAAAGACCCATGGTATTATTTGGCCCTCATGTAGAAGAGTTGGAGTCAGCAACCTCCCCATTCTATGTATCTCTAGTCATTCACGACTTGCTAATACAAAAATTCATGCTAGATTCCGGGGCTTCACACAACCTACTGCTGCTACCTGTCATGGAGAAATTGGAGCTGCAAATTACCCGACCATGTAAATATCTGTATTCGTTTGAATCCAAGAGGTTTAAGTTCCTGGGCATGATAAAAGATCTAGCGGTAAATCTGGTCCAGATCCCAGCTAAGAGCGTGGTGATGGATATCATGGTAGCTGACATTCTAGCTTGATTCAAAATGTTGTTGTCTAGATGTTGGGGTTCAAATATTTGTAGGTAAATTAAGCTTGATCTCAGCTATGCTACTTTTCAATTATTTGGAGGGGATGAAACGAAGCTATACCATGAGTCGAGGTTCATAAAGATAGTTACTAAAGAAGATGGCTCGAAGAAATCCCCCATGTATGGTAAGAAGGGTGAATTTTCTTGCCTCATGTTCAAAGAAGATGAAGATTTACTAGAGTAAGCTAAATTCCACCCTATAAAACAGAAGTAACCCATGAGTAAAGATGAGGATGAGATATGGACTCTACATTTTGACGGGGCCAATTCGAGAGAAGGGAATGGAGCCGAGGTGCTCTTGATGTCACCCAAAGGATGTTTGGTCCCTCTCTCTTTCAAGATGGAGTACGAAGCCACAAACAATGTGGCCGAATATGAATCCCTACTACTAGGATTACAGATGGTAAGGAATAAAAATATCTAGAACTTGACAGTTTTCGAAGACTCCGAGCTAGTAGTAAGATAAGTTAGAAATTAGTGCTAGGCTAAACATCCATGGCTTAGGGCTTATAAAAATAAGGTATGGGACCTGGTGGAAATATTTTTCTTGGCTTTCAATATACAATTCATGTCAAGAGACAAGAATTAGATCGCTGACTCACTCGCTATTGCAGCTAGCAATTTCTGCTCGCCACAGAATCCTCTGCTCAGCTATGAGGTGAAGGAGCGATATCGCCCTTCCATCCTAAACAATGTGAATCACTGGAAGATCTTCGAGGATGAAGAACAAGTTAAGAATTTCATGGAGATGGTGGGTGAACTCTCCAATTTGGTGATTGATGTAGTGGATGAAGAACCCAGTGATCAGCCAAAAACCAAATGGGAGGAGAAATTGGTTGGGCATTGCGCGTTGCAACTAAAAGGGAATGTCATTCCTAGAGGCCTCGTGCCGTTGGAAAGGTTGTTTGATAAAAATTATATCCCGATCAACACCAGTAAGATGACAGAGAATGAGCAGGTAAAGGATATATATATAGGGACATAGGGAGACCCAAACGTGGTAAAGTTGTCAATGGGAGTTCCTGGGGAATATAAAAACAAATGTATTTGGTTGTTCCAAGCATATAAATATGTCTTCGCCTGGTCATACCAAGATCTAAATACTTTATACATTGAGGTCATAAAGCACAAGATCCCTCTAAAAGGAGACGCCAAGCCTCATAAGTAGAAATTGAGGCAGATTAATCCATTTCTACTCCCAGCAATTGAGAAAGAGATTAAAATGCTATTGCGGGCTAAGATCATTGTTCCCCTAAGGCATTCAGAGTGGATGGACAACTTGGTCCCAGTGAGGAATAGGAAGGGAGAAGTAAGATTGCGCATGGACTTTCGAAATCTCAACAGGCCTTCACTCAAAGACAATTACCCTCTCCCGAATATGGACCACATTTTCCAAAAAGTGTTGGGATCTTCCCAAATGTCTATGATGGATGGTTTCTCTGGATATAATCAGGTGTTAGTTCTCCCCGAATATTAGAAGAAAGAACATTCACCACACCATGTGGGACCTTCATTTATGCCCAGATGTTGTTCGGTCTAATCACTGTTCACGACACCTTTCAACGTGCAATGGATATTGCCTTTGTAGGAGAGCAAGATAAGTTTGTATTGATATATCTCGATGATATCACTATGTTATCAAAGAGTGATGTTGATCATATTGAACATCTTTGCTAGACCTTCGAGATTGCCGTAGGTACGGTCTATCGTTGAACCCAAAAAATTCCATGTTCTCTCTAGAGGAAGAGAAGCTGCTGGGGCACATAGTAACTAAGGAGGCGTGAAAATTGACCGAGAAATGGTAGAAGTGATCAATGGAATTTCCCTCCCACAGAATAAAAAGGAAATCTAGGTGTTCTTAGGGAGAATAAGTTTCCTGAGAAGGTTCATCCCAAATTATGCTGAGGTTGTCCGACATATTTCTCAGATGCTGAAGAAAGATAACAATGTAAAATGGACCTCCTAATCAAGGGCCTCTTTTGATATAATCTAACAAGATTTTGGCGAAGCTCCAGTACTATCAGCCCCTAATTATAGAAAGCCTTTCATGATCTTTTCTTTCACCTCCCCTTACATAGTAGCTGCAGACTCTTACAGAAGAACGAAAATGGGCACAAACAGCTTATCCCATTTTTCAGTCAGGTCCTGCAGGATGAATAATTAAAATATAATATCCTATAAAATTAGGCATACGCCGTGGTGAGTCGTTAAAATATTTTAATATATATGTATTGCAATCAGCCATAACTACCTATGTGTTCACTACAACAGTGACAGACATTCTAATACAAGGAGGCAGTGAAGGGAAGAGGGGCAAGTGGATTTCCAAAATCCAGGAATATGAACTGGAGATCAAACCCACTAAGCTCATTAAAGGATAGGTATTGGCTAAAATTTTTATCAGAATCCAACTGCCAGGCCTTGGGTATAAATCTATCTATGGAAGGAGGAGAAGTATTGGAAGGTACAAAAGTATGGTTTGTGATAGAAACCTCATTGCAAAAAATGCACGTATAATACCTTCTGTCTGCATGGTATAAGGATGTGGTGGAATACCTCCTTACTCTGAGTTGTCCCCCAAGTTTTGAAAAAGCTAGGTACCGTACCCTGAGGTTGAGGTCACAAAAGTATGCTGTGGAAAATTGATGGTCATATTGGAGGGGTCTGTCGGTAATTATGCTACTATGTCTAACAGAGCAGGAGGTAGATGAGGAGATGGTTGAATTTCATGAGGGTGTATGCGGCTGACATTATAGCTGGTGGTCTACAACTCACAAAATCCTGAGAGAAGGTTTTTTTTTTTCCACGACTATTTGGAGATGTACAGGCTTGTGTTCGAGCATGTGAAAAATGTCATACTTTTACAGAGAAACAAAAATTTGCGCCACTACCACTAATCCCGATACATGTCGAAGAGCCGTTCATGCAATGGGGCATTGATTTTATCAGGGAGATCCACCTGACCTCTTGTAACCAGCACCGCTCGATTCTCACTGTCACCGATTACTTCACAAAGTGGGTTGAATTTTTACTTGCAAGAAAAGCCACAGATGGGGTGGTGATTAAATTTTTTGAGGAAAATATAATAGCTAGGTTTGTTTGCCAAGCTAAATTCATCACTGGTAATGCCCATGTATTTAAGTCTTCCAAGATTGTAAAATTTTGTGAACAGTAAAATATCATTCTGGGACACTCCATGACTTATTATCCACAGGGAAATGGGTTCGTCGATTCATCCAAAAAAACTTTGGTAATAATCCTAAAAAATACGATAAATGAGAATAAGAAGAACTGGGACTCCCAGCTTAAATTTTCACTTTGGGAAAATCTCATTACCAACAAAAGATCCACCCAAAAGTCCCCCTACGAGCTAGTGTATGGTCGAGCAATGGTTTTTCCCATTCAAATTTCTTTACCCGTGGCCAGGTTTCTGGAAGACAGTGAAGAGGAACCAAATGATTTCATCAGGAGAATGAGTCAGCTCGTAGAATTGGATGAAACACAACCTTAGGTGAACATCAGGCTGGTCGACTATTAGGAAAAGATGAAATGCCTATTTAACCAATAAGAAAAGGATAGGGAGATACAAGCAGGACACCTGGTACTACGATTGGATGTTATATGAGCGAACAAAGGTAAGCATGGAAAATCCGATCCACTTTGGTTCGGGCCTTTCAAGGTCACTGAAATCAAGGGTAACAACACCTTCATATTGGAAAATTTGGAAGGGGACCTAATTGAAATTCCTATGAACGGGAAATTCCTCAATCCCTACTTTTATTACTGACAGTGGCCTTGCGAACCATTGTATATATCCTTCACATTGTACATATATCATCTTTTGTTTTTGCATGCATTTACATTTTTCCCTTTTGCAAAAGTATGTGAAGGTTTTTAAATTTCCCTCGCTATATTAACAAGTGCAAAAACAGGTGGTCTGCGAAGTTCTCGACACCTCGAAAACGAGCGTGCTGTCCCCAAGTGGAGCCAATGTTCGCTTGTGATCTCACTGATGAAGGAAAAGGAGGTATTGTGCAAAGAAAAATAAAAATGCAAGCTAAGAGGATGGGCAACAACAAAGTTAATAGAGGATCTTTCAGAAACCAAGTGCGACGATCAAGTGAGAGTATGGGATGAATAGGAAGCCAACGTAGATTACTCCTCTACCCAAACCCACTGAGTGCACAGGTTCATGGTGGAACCACTCACCAAACACTAGCAACATAGTGAAGAGAGGAGAATGGTCGTTCCATCGGCATAAGATGGGAACAAAGGTTGCTGAAGCTGACCCGCGAGAGGAGGTGACATCATCCCTCGTCCCGACCAATTAGAGCGTTTTCATGGGGGGAAGGGAAAGGGGCAGAGGCCTCTGTCGACCCTGACAAAAATTAAAGGGCCCCACCAAGCTAACAACTGGCGTAGGTATGATCTAAGGTAAGGTAAGTCCTGTAGGGGGTATGAAGACTAGTACCCCTCTTGTCTGGCATGTGGCCCCCACCTACCTTGTCGCTGCTATCCAACCACCGTGTGCCACATGTTCCACTATCTACGTCGTCATGACGCTAACCCTACATGTGTCACCCCGCCATGGTAATCCATGAAACCCTATTTTCTGTAGAGAGTTTTACTGTCGACTGCATTAATTTAGTGGTTATTTACCAGTATTTCTCTCTACCAGACAGGTAACAACTCGTCTATTGGTTGCTTTACACTCTCATGTTGCTTTCCCATGATGCCTCACTTCTATTTTAGGTATTTGGTCATGTGCCTTTCATTTTTCCCTTTTACTATTTATTCAAATTATTATGGAAAAAATGAAATGCTCTGCACCTGAAACCCCCCAGGTTTGCGAGGTCAGGACTACTCTTGGACCCAAACACCTCACTGATGCTCACTCCAAACTCTGTGACCTTGTCTATCCCTTCAATGTAGCCCTCACCAGAGTCGAGCTCTTTGATTTTCAGTTAAGGAATGAAGACGTGTTTAGGTTCGTCAAGTCAGGGCTTTACTACCAAATTTCCCCGACGACCCATCTATTCCTAGAGTTTATTGTCTGGCTTGGGGAGGCATACATCAAGCATAAGGACATCTTCCTTTCCACTTGGGGCATCAAGATTCTTGATATTACTCCCCAACTCATTAGAAAAGCCCTATTTTATCCTCCTGCCCAATACTATGTCAAGTTCTCCAAAGTCACTCTCTCCTGTCATTTCTCGAATCAACCCTTGGAAAATCAAAATGGTTTCCTTGAGCTCATATATGACTCACTCCTATTATATTTGCCTCACACATATTATTTTCCTCTTTCATCATTCCGTAGCACCATACACCCTATTCTAGTGGTCATCTTCGGAATGTTGGGGTTTGAGGACGCTGAGATGGTGACTAAGGCAGGTTTAGGTTTCCTATGGCTCATGATGCAGAATGATATCCTTTTGGATATCCCCACCATTTTTTCCATGGCCATTAAAGCCTAGTTGCAAGATATTTCTTCCTTTTGTTCTTTCAAATACTTTTCCCTGGTTTTCTACTTATTCCTATTTGAGCATGCAGATAAGTTTGAAGGTCTAGGCCTGAACAGGTTCTCTAGGAGAAACGCTAAACCCAAGTATATTTTCAAGTGGACTCCGGTAGTTCACCAACATCTAGAGGGAAAGGGTATGGGAAATTCATTACCAACTTCATGTCCATAGCCTATGTTATCATACACAGCATCTCCCTGCCCATAATATATCTTGAGCAAAAGGATTGGCTCCAGTTTAGTGAAATGGATTGCACAAGTGATTGGTACCTTTTCGAAGACCACACTGAGATCAGGGTCTATGGTGCAGAGGTACCTCCTTATCACTTTCCAGTGTTCCTATCCATGAGGATTTTCACCCTCGAGTTCATTCGTCATGTCTTAAGTTCCGACTAACCCCACTTCGTGCCCACAAAAAAGGTATACATATTCAAACTCCCAAACTCTGTAGGCCCTTTCACCATTAATTCAAGGCATGCCCTCTCCACTACAGAAAGGGTGTTGTGGGAGATGAATTTACCTCAGGGAGATGTCTGGAACTATGATCCGAAGGGGTTCTTCACAAGTAGGAAGAAGAAGATTAAATCAACAACATATGTGCATGAACCTAGGCCTCTCATTGAATGGAAAGATAACTTTGATACGTGGCCTTTGGATACACAGATGGAGGTCGAATCCTTAGCTACTGAAGGAAAATGAGATAATGTGCTTGCTCAGATAGAAGGGCAGGAACAGGCGGACCCCTTGGGAAGTCATGGGTTCATGGAGTTTGATGAGGAAAAAAACCCTAGTAAATGGGACAGAATTGAAGGGCGAGAGGACCTAGACACTGAGTTATCCCATGACAAGGCCTCCCTGCTAAGAGGTCCTGATAATGAAAAACTAGGATTCCTACTATCCTTTGATTCTACCTCATCTTCAGCCCCCTCAGAGCTTTCACAGGTGGTCACATTGGGAAAATATGATGCAAGGGAGGAGACTGAGACCAAGAATAAGTCCATGAGAGAAAGGCTGAGGGATGAACTTTCTACGTTAGTAGATAAACAACATACCAGGCTCTCCTCGGTCCTAGGTATGGATAAAGAGCAACTCATATTGGCCATCCAACATTCAGCCATGCATCCCGTACCTCCGGGATCACAATATAGAGCTATTGAAATAATTCTAAATCTAGGTTCCATTCCACTGCCAGATAAGTTAGAATTGCACTAGTGTATCAAGGACATGCTATGGATTGACGTAGTAGAACATAAAATCACCCTATAGAGGATGGAAAGGATGTTGACTCAAATGAAGATCACCCAACAAAGGGAAAGGGCTAGCGCCAAAGCTGTTGCTACTGAGATAGAGACGACCAAAAAATTGATAAGAGTAAAGGGAGTTGATGCCAATTCAACATTGTAGGCCCTTCTCACCAAATCATATTTGGAGGTACAAGAGTTGAGGGGAAAGTTGAATATCCCCCGTTCTAAACATATTCATATCGAAGAACTTCCCTAGGTGGAAAGGGAAAAATAAGTCCTCGTTGATTACCTCACTCGAAGGGAGGAAGAGATTTCACAAAAGGATAAGGAAATTGCTGGGCTAATTAAGAGATTGTCAGAGATAAAACTTATGTGGGGTGATCATACTTGCATAGTTCCTGTACCAGAAGATCCACAAACTACTCCAGAACAACTCATGAAGGCTCTAGAAGATCTGAGGATGTCAGAAGATGAAACACACACCACTCGCTGGCTCCTAGACAGTGCCAAGGATGTATACACAGGGAATCAAAAGGCAGCTTCATCCCTACAGAAGGAGGTGGAGCACCTTTGCAAGAAATCCAAGGGACATGAGAAGTCTATTAAAGACTTGAAAACATGGCTTAAATGCAACATTTCATTGTTAGAAGCAAGGCAAATTGTCTGGGAAGAGATTTTAGCAGAGGTCAAGCAGCATTGGGAGCTCCTCGTGCTGACCAATGACAGGAAGATTTGTATTCACGAGTATAAGGCACAACTGGAGGTTGCTCGTAGGGAGGGAGAAGAGAAGGCAACAAAAACAAAGAAATATGTGAGGTATCTCAACAAGATTTCGTCTCAAATAATGAGCATACAGGGAGTGGGCGATCATTTCAGGACTATCACGGAGATCGGTAAGATTATTGAGAAGGAGGAATCATGTGTGAAAACGTTGGGGTTTTTAGCACTAGTGTGAAATGGAGTGGAGAGATTCGATTAGGAATGGCACAAGTTGGTAGAATTTGGCCTCTCACCATGCTGTGACCCATAGTTAGGCGCATTGATTCCCCTAATGTCATATGATTAGAAAATTTCAGAGATCAATTGTAGGGAAGACATAACACTAGAGAAAACCTCCTAGCTAAAGGTAGATACCTTAGTAAGTGCACTACACAAGGAATTCTTCATTCTCGCTCAGGTCAAGAAATTCTTTGTTGCCCGTGTTGATTATATAGAGCTTCCACAGATGCCGTCTATGTTTGAAACCTACACCACAACACACCTACCTAGATCAATTTTATGGAAAAAGTGTTATGAATACGTGAATCATCCAATTTCCTCTACTTCACAATGAATACCACCCTCGCCGCCTCGTCAGCATGGATCGTCCACATCTTCAGTCCGATCACACCACTCGGAAGGCTCAGGAACTCCTCGTCATACCAACTTATGGACATCATGATCAGGCCCATGCGACCTTTGTTTTTATTTTTGAATTTCACTTTCCATGTAATGTAAAATCAGGTGAAATCACGTTTTCACCCTACGTACTATCTGCATTTCATGTTTCTGTTCTATTTTTGTTATAGTCTGTGTCGGATAATACTGATTCGGATGCAATGTTGTTAGGCTGCATCATTTTTTATTTAGATGGGAAACTGTAATATCAGGAGGGAATAATTTGTTTGAATAAATAACTAGCAACGCTGCCCATGTAAATAGCTATAAAAGGCTAACTCGCACACAAAGTAATGGTTTTGAATTCTCTGAAATTTGGAAGTGTATAGTCTTCGTAACATATTTTGTAGTTTTGAGATTTACTCTTGATGTATATCTGAAGAGCTGTATTGAAGAAATAATATAATGATTGTTTGTTGCAAGAATGGATTCCTACTGGACTTATGTACAATATGTATGTCTCTGTTGTGTTTGGTTTCATTTATTGCTCTGTTCGATCATATTTTCCTTCCTGTTATCATGCTTTCAGAATGCGGGTGATCTATAGGTTATTTATTAATTTATCTCGAATGATACTTGTATAATGGTCTATAATACTACCTTAATTACACTCGGTGCCTGATTTCTGTTCCAAAATTCTTATCTCAACCACTTTGTCTTAAGTCTTTGAAGGGTGGATCCTTATACCTTTGGAAGCCTGCCTCACTTTTACTTACCATCCTAATTATTTAGGGTCTCCATCCCAATTAACTCTCAATATTGTTCGATGGTTCCGCATCGAACCTATTTGCAGCAAATCCAATTTCAGGACAGCCACAGGCCCATTTTGAGTAAGTATTTTTCCTTACAATCAAACTTCACAATTATTAATCTTCTCTCCATGTGATCCAGAAACATAGATCAAACAATTCCATCCAGTTAATACCCAGGAGGTTCCTGTCAAAGAACATGAAGAGAACCTAGATGTCCTCTTTCTTTAAGATGTCCTCAACACTGGTCTTCTACAACTCAAGGTTGTCTATAGGAGTGACAAGAAGATGAAATATCAACATACAAATATGCTTCCATTTCCATTTCCTAATAATGGATATAAAAGCACCTAAGTATCGAACAGAAAAATTTTAGAGAGGAAATAATCATCACATTGTTGAGGCTCGGGTATGGAACCATGCACTGAGACTTTGTTACTAGAATATTTGAAGAATCAAAGGATGGAATCATGATGATGTTGTAAATATGATGTGGCAACACCACATAAATGACACGAGTCATCCAGATTCAACACTTTTAGCATGCTTTCTAAGAATTTGTCAATGGAAATTAGCACACCTCAGTAAGTTCCATGTGGCATAGGACAAGTCAGCTAATACCACATGTCAAATGGTAATTTTATGTCAAGATTCAAAGGAATGACATGGCAGGTTTAGTTTCCATGTAAGAATATTTACATATTGACATATTATAGTTTCATGGAGTTATACCTCCAAATTTTCTTGATATCCCAATATCCAAATATAAAGTTAAAAAATTCCTGTGTCAAACACATTGACACCCACCATATTCCACTCAATCATCAAGGGTCTACAAGTGAGGTGGCATGCTAAGTCATCCCATTAACCCATGGAGATATTGAGCATATTGGCATCTTCATATTAGGGTACTAGAACCCTATGCCATTAGTATATCAAAATATCATATACCATAGGATCTAAAGTTACACATTATATGTAAAGTGTTGGTAGGTTCATATTTCAATATGAAAACTAAGTAGTAGACATTAACCCATGCTAGAGTGATATGTGGCCCAAGGTTCACCATATGCCAACCAAGTGGAAAATATGGATGATGATATCAACTTACGGTATGAATCTTCAAATAGGAATAAATTTGTGCTTGTATCTTAAATGAGATGAAATTTATACTATTAGAAAGATATCAATGAGTACTATACACTTACTCCTTGTTATCCTTATAAATTATACATTGAATTTGGTACTACACAAACATTATTTAAGGTTAAGATGTATTATAATCTAAGTTAAAAATAACATCTAGACTAAGTAAGGATACACATAGACCTAAATAGACCTTAGGTGAAATTCATATGGATGCAAGTACACATATATAGATAACATTCATTTAAAACATATATGTATGTAATAATAGAAAAAGCTTCTTGTGAGGAAAAATAAAAATGTATTTTGGAACCCAATTACATGAGTCCATATTATTGTGCTAATAATTGAAGCAACTAAGATGATATCTGACCTAGATAGTGGCTTCACTACTTAGAGGTTATGGAAATAAATTATTAGCTCAAACATTGATCATATATATATTTTCTTATCTAAGAGTTAAAAACCAAATATTCAGAATTGTATTCTTATACTCCAATTTGATTATTATTTTTTTTGGTTCTAGAAAAATTAGAATTTTTTAGAAGTATCTTGTCATTCAAGTAAAAGGAAAAGAGGATGATGCAAAAGAAAATAATGGGTGTAGATCCTTGGAAGCCATTTTGTATTTCAGCAGATCATCTCAGGCCTCAATTGGGATTTTCTCAAACGGATTCTAAAAGAGCATTCGAATGGTATATAAAAGTTTGCAAATGGCCTCTTGGATCATATGTTATTTTTAGCCAAAGGTGAAAATCCCCAGGGTCAAAATTTTCAACCATAAATATGGTGGTGGGATCACATTGATGAAAAATTTGGCAGTTGCAAAAAGTTGTATGAGAAGCTAACGAAGAGTTTGGACGATGTGGCATACAAAAAAGCAATAGAAAAAGAATTCATTCACTAATGAGGTCCCCACTTCATACCCCACCCCAGCAGATGATCCCTAGAAGTTATGAAGGCATGAAAGAAGTTTAAATTTGAGGATGTTTTAATGCGGAGAGAGGATTTCGATCATGCCAACATAGAAGCGTATAGAAATTATTGGTGCATGGAAGCACTGATAGGTTCCCATTAGACAACTCTTCCGGTAGATCCTTCCTTGGAAGATAAAACAGAGTTGCGATGTCATATATGCAGGGTGACAGGGCACTAGATTGAAAACGCATAGGTAAAGGTAGTATTACAAAGATTTATGATTAGCGGAAGCATTGCAACGTGGAGGCCCCATAGATAACAGACCTCGGGGGTCATTCGTAAAATAGCTAAATTTCAGTCACAATGTGAAGCTTCTGTGGTGACGGGGCACCGAGAGTACGTTGAAAGTGACATTACAGGAAGAAGAAATGGTCATTGGTGGAAGTCACAACACTACGGAGGAGCGCACTCATAGCTCACCCCAGAGGGCTGACCTTAGAGGAGCCAAAGGAAAGCGCAAGGTAAGGGAGCTGGGAGGGAATTTCAAGGTTGGACGACAAAATATTTAACAAATAAATGACTCAAAAAACCGTGGCCCATTACCCCTTGACCTTTGTACCCCGAACATCATGGAGGAATCAAATGAATAAACATGGTGCATTTTCATTAGAAAACATAGGTGATATGGATGCACAAGTGGATGATAAAATTAGCATGACATCAGTAGTGATGTGGCATCAATGGTAGGATAGCACATGGCATGCATATTTGGAATTTTCAAGTACCCAAGTAGGATGAATGAGTGACATATCACACCACATAGTGAGTGATATGTGGCACCCTATTTGAGTTGGAAGTCAATTGGAAGGTGCATTTCATTCCTAGAGGATCAACCCTGAAGAAATTAAAAACTGGCAATGCAACATTCTTCATGTTGATAAGGATCCAAGACATGCCAGATCAGAGGTGGAAAGCCCCACAACAATGGAAAAATAATAAATAGAGTGCATTTGGAGCAAGTGGTTCCTATAGGTACACGCCATCCTGGATAAGGTACCTCAGAGGTAATAGAGATAGTGGAAATTCGAGACTCTATGGGATGACAAGGCTATGGGATATGGTGACATACGAATCTAGAAACAATGACCAATAAAAATAGGGCATGTGGATAATGTGGGTCTTCATCGGAGATGTAATCCTCAAGGATCACCCCGAGAAATATTTCAAATATGCACAGGGAATATGGTCGGGGGATAAATCTTAGGACCAACATGCGATTCTCTCCCAGTAGAAAAACCACAAGTGCATATAGTTGGCAGTGTTATTTAAGTCCTTGAGGCTAAAGAAAACGGGACCCAACGGAATATTATAAGTAATGGTTAGTAGTGTTAAGTGATTAAAACTGTGACAATTTAAAAGTAATAACTAAATGCATTTTGGGGCTAAAACAAAGCGATTTGGGCCTATGTTGAAGACTTAGCTTGAAATGGGTTTGTATTTTGGTGATATCTGGCATTACACTAAATTTTTGCGGCTTAGAACTAAATCAGCAGAGCATTAAATTGTGTAAAACAATTAAGGAAGGAACAAGTTCGCACCAGAAATGGAATAATCGACAGTTTAGAGGAAAATTTTAGTAGATTAGATAACTTTGGAGATTTCCAAATTTATAAAAACCTCTGCTAAATCCTGTAACTTACAAAAATGGAGAAAATTGGTAGTTAAGCTTACATTTTCTCATCGAGACACATAAGAAAAACTTGAAGACTTATTTTTCACATTAAGAGGAAATTCCATAAATAGAAGAAAATAAGTTAATGAAGCCAAAATCTATGATAAGTGAAATCCAAGAGAAATATGACTAAAGCTCAAAGAGCTAAAAAGACCAGTCATAATTATTTATAAGCAGAATCAATTGTGCAAGATCGTGGTTGAAACAATTGTTCATGGGTTGATGTTGTTTGTGTGGATGGTGGATTGATCAATGATTAGAGATTACTGAAGGTGATTAGAGTGTGTGATTAAGGAGGAATTTATTTGTATTACAAAAGGAAGTGGCCTTCATGATTTGAGTTTTAAAATTGTATAAAATATGAATCTTTTATTTCAATCAAGTAGTAGATCGCATGTCAGGGGTTGTAGCTCCTTCAAGTAGTGGTTGGTAAATAGTTATGGGTTAGAGCACCTTTTAGTGCTAGATGATAAACTAGGGGTTGAAGCTTGTTTCAATAGTAGATGATAAAATAGGGTTTGTATCTACTTTCATTTGTAGATGATAACTTGGAGAGTAACAAATTACTTCTCGTTGTGGTCATTTAACTTTATAAAAGTTTTTCTTTGTGGAAATAATTAAATAAAATATTGGAAAATCCATGTGTACTATATTTCTACAGATCTTTATTCTTTTTATGCTCATATAATTTATTTCTAAATTGTTTATTGGGGTCTTAGTACTTTTACTAGTGAAAAATAAATTGTTAAAATTCCTACAATATTGATTCATCCCACCTCTCAATGTTTTCGTCGTTTCTAGAAAATTGGTATTGGAGCCACTGGGTTACTTCAACTCATTTTAACAACTGGAAGAAATATCAAGGACCCTGGAAAACTAGGAAGGGGGATAGACCGATAGGGCATTGATGTTCAAAGGAAAAAACTATGTGTTTTTGGAAAGTAAGGATGAAGACCTATATTCAGTCACTGAACGCAAATTTATGGGATGTATTGGAATAAGAATATGAAAATCCTCTATCCTAGTTTACTAGAGATTAGAAGATGAAATTTAGATGGAGTGCTAAAAATATGAATTCCTTTCTTGTTGGGCTACCGGAATTAAAACTATTCAAGGTCATGGATTGCTCCATTATAAAATAAATTTGGGACAAGATGAGAAGTTTCTATGAAGGTCATAGCAAGGTAAAAAAATCCAAACTTAAAGGTTTTAGAATGAAATATGAGTCTTTGAATATGCATGATGATGAAAATATTTCAATGTATTTCCTATGGGTTGACAAGGTTGTGAATACTATATTAGGTCTTGATGAAAAGTTAGAAGACCATGTATTAGTTCAAAAGGTGCTAAGATCTCTCCCTGAGATATTTAGTTGCAATGTTTCAACAATTGAGGAGATGACCGAGTTGAATATTCTCACGTTATGCCAACTACTTGGCACTCTCACTACTTATGAGATTAGAATATCTAATGGAAAAAATAAAACAAACTAGTCGTCCTTTAAAGAAGACAATAAGCCGAAGGAAGAACACGATGATTCATGTTGTGAATCATATGAAGAGGAAGCTAATTTCATGAGGAATCTAAAGAGAGGCTTAGGAAAGTAGAAAGGTAAGTTACATTTTAGGTGCTTTAATTGTGGTGAAGCTGGTTAGTATGCTTCCAAGAGTCCTAAAAATAAGAAGAAAGAATATGACCCTAGAGAGAAATTTATAAAAGTGAAAAATGAATAAAAGAAGGATAAGAAGAAGAGTCTCTACATTCAAGATTGTAGCTCCTTTGAAAGTGAAGGAATCAAATGTTTATATGAAGAGATAGATAATGAAATTCCAAAGGAATTTATGCTCATGGCTATAGACAATATGGAAGTAGAAGTCAATAATTCTTATCTATTGATAAATCAAGGGGAAACTTAATTAGGTGATTTTTCTTACTTTTATAACTCCTTGCGATGTGCTTTTACTTAAATTTATGTACTTATAATTAATATCTTATTTCACTTGATTATTATTGTGTTCTTATCATGAAACAACTATCAAACTATGAAGACAAATGAGACAAGAGGGCACAAACTGTGGGCTACTAGCAAGGGCCAAAACCTCTCCTCTTGAGAGGAAAGCCCACAAGAATTTTTCTCTTCTTATAGAATCTTAAACGATGAATTCGAAGACCTGGGACCCTTAAAAAGTACCCATCCAATACCAAGTCAAATATTTACTTGATGAACTAGCTTCTCACAAAGTCAAGCCTAGTCAAACTTGCTTCACAAAAATTGCAACATCTCCTTCAACCATAATTTTGGACCTATAATTTATGACTATGATTCTCGTCCTTCCTGGATAAATCCTAGCTCGCACATGTGGAAGGAATATGATGTAATATGTCTCTTTTCTCCTTCACTTGGTGATCTTCCCTTTCCTTAATGATTTGGCCTTCAATCTTGATGCTTCTTGATATTATATTTGGCTCCTTGACGTGACTTCAATTCGGTCTTACTAAAACTCACTGGTGCCCTAATATCTTTCACACATGTGGGTGATTTAGCCCTAAAAAAAACCTCCAAAGTTTTGATTTGGCTTACTTCATTTTTTCCTCTTCTTCACTCCTCTTAGGTCTTTATTCTTCCTCTATCAAGCTTCTTGTTGCTTGTTTGAATGTCCTTTGATGAAATAGAGTTCTTCTTATAGAGAGGGTGTTAGGAGCCCCTCAATAGGATTTGTCATATTTTTAGGGCGACTAGTTTGACTACTAGGGTGACTTTCCTTGGAGGGATCTTTGGCATATGTTATGACTCAAATAAAATTATTTTACCTATCACAATATTCCCTAATATGATATTTATAAATGAAAATTTCTTCTTTCAGTCTTGACTCAATGAAAAAACCTAGAAGCACTCAATGGATGCTTGACCTACTAATTAAAATAACCTTTCACATGAAACCCATGCTACAAAATAGTAAAATTTAAAATGTTCTTTACATAAATAATATAAAGTGATGATTACATTAGACATTATGAAGGAAAACCTAGTTACACTTTTAAACATTCCCTCTTAGCTAGGGAGGTATTCATAATCCATAAAAGGTACCTGGACATTCTCATATTGAATAATTCTCATAAGAAGATTTATATTCGTAAGCCATCTTATAATTTATTATTTCAGCTTATCTCATTACATATAATAACAACAACCATAATTGTCATAGAGAAAAGAATTTACTAACAAATCTATCTATCCACAAGAATAGAGAACATGTTGTGGAGACAATGACTTATAAACACCTTCATCATTGTCTCTCAAGGTACATACCCCATCCGAAAGTGCAAGTTATGTCCTTCTAGGACCATTATCATATTGGATTACCACATCCTCATGGAATTTTCTCTTCGATTTCTCTTACCTATTGGATGCCCTACCTCATGCTCATAGACTATTAGGGTCATTCTCAGATGCTTACCTAATCCTCTATTATTTCTTCATAGAATTAAGACAAGAATGATGTTAGGTCCCTATATTAGTAGTGTAGTCACTTATTGTTGTTAGGTTAACCCCATTATTGTTATTGTTGTACCCCTGTAACCCCCATATTGTTGTTATTGTGCCCTTGCATTACTATTGTTTGGTTGAATAGGATTATATTGTGACCCCAAGGACTCCTATATATATAAGGAGGTTTTTTCATTTGTATTATCCAATAATTTTTCATTTATGTAATGTAAAGGAAGCTTCCCCCTAAAAGTGTATAATTTCTAAGGTGTTGATCTATAATTTCTTCTATTTTGGGAGTTGGTTTCATAATATTTGGAACTACATCTTTGGATTCTAGGGTTTCACTGCTCCAAACAGGTCATCATGGAATTTTTTCTATAACTTGCTTTCTACGAAGGTTCAAAAGCTGAAATTGTTACCAAGGGAATCCAAAATCCTAAGAATCTTCCTGTAAAAATTTCATATCTTGGTTTGGAATATTTTCGGAGATATGATCTGTGGCAGTTAGGGTTTTTTGTAGGCTCCTAAATTTCATCTAAAAGAAGTGACTTGGGGAAAATCATCATAACTCTCACTCTCAGAATAGTTTTGGAATTCTATAAAAAGTGGCCAAAAGTACATAGACTATATCTTCCTTTGTGTCAATTTTAGAGCGGAAGTAGGAAACATTGATATGTGGCAGGCCATACAAGTTTTTTTTATTGAACGAGTCCAAATTAAACAATGTAAACTTTGAAACAGAAGTGAAAAGGAGTCCCCACTCTTTTTAGGTAGAAAAAAATGGTCTGATTTTGAAAAGTGTTGATTCAGAATACTCTTAGTTTTTTTTTTAACATGCTTTTTACACATTAATTTTTCTTATGTACCAAGTATAAACATTATTTTTAAAATGTTAGTGTTTTTATGTTGATTTTTAAAAGTGTTGATGCCAACATCATCCCCTTTTTTTAGAAGACTTATTTTTGACTTAAATTTTTCTAATCTATTAAATGCTAATAATTATTCTCACTCACGTATTTTGATTAAGTTTTTTTCATGTATTTTTTTTTTTGTTTTTATTTTAGTCTTTTTTTCGTAGTGAGATATTTGATTTTTTGCATTGTCAAAAAAACAAAAAAGGTGAAAATTTTAAAGTGTCAATCTACTATCTAATTATATATCGTAAATAAAATTTCATTGCACATGAAATAATTTCCACTAAGAAAGCAATAATTTTTAACAATTTATATAAAAAAAACACATTTTTCATATTTTTGGATAACACTGACATGTCAAATAAACCATTTTTATAAGAAAAAAGTAACTAAAAAATTATTAAAAATAACAATTTTTGTTGATTTATTGTGAAAAGTTAATAATAATTACATTTTTTTTCAAAACTTAAATGATTCAAATAAAAATGAAGTGAAAATCACATTATAAAAATATTAAACATATAATAACAACAATTGAATATTTATTTCTTCTCATAAAATGTCACAGTAAAAAAATTACAACTTATGAATAATTACAAAAAATGAGGTTCACTTGGAAGCATAACTTAATATTTAATCAATAATAACATGTAACCCAAACTCTTCATCTTTAACATCATCATTATTGTCCTCTTCCAAAATATTTTGATCATTGGCTTCATTTTCATCATTTTTCTCTTTTGATGTATCTTTGATGTCTGCGAACGTCCCAAAGTATGTCATTCCAATCATTCCATATAATGGTGGTTGAGGTTCTTTTCCTTTTTTAGACACAAAAGATTCATTAAAATCACATTTTCCCAGACCAAATTCTTGCATTTCATCTGGGAGAAATTGAAGAGCATTGATTCTTTGATGAATAAATTTTCATTGTACTATGTATTTTTCAATCAAAATTAAATTTCTTCCTTTTTGTAAGAAACATGTTAGCGTTGTACCTAATCATCAAGTAAAAAAGAAAAGAAATAGTAATTTAGTCGAAATAAAAAAAAATTAAAAAAGATAATAGTGAAATTCATTCTTATATAATAAAACTTACCTGAGCCTAAAAATAAATCCAAATCCCAATCTCGTTCATTTGAACATAAATCTAAAAGATATTTAATCAATGATAGTGGTTTTCGATATATGTAACAATCTCTCCCTTTTCTTCTTTACCTTCATATGTTATTTTTCTTACAACAACATCATGGACCAGTACTTGGCTATGATTCTTTCCATATACTTGACTGAAAAGAATAGTCTTGTAGCTATCATCCTTTGTCCAACTTTCAACTTAAATGAACTCACAGTCACTTATAATTGGTTGATTTCAGCCAAAAATAAGATTTCTCTTTTTCCTATAACATGAAATAGTAAAATTTAAATTAACTTGTAGATAAATGATTTTTTTAGCATCAATAAAATATACAATTTCAATGCCTTACCATGTAAGTTGCATCCTTGACTTTTATTTTCCCTTGAATCTTGATAATAACAACCCCAATTGTGTGTCTGAATGAAATGTCAGAAATCTATAAAATGGTCATGTTGTGACTTCTAGAAATCTCGTAACAACTTTACTAAATGTTTGATAAGTATAAGGGTCACTATCATATTCAATTTTTGGGATATTGAAACAATGAGGAATATTTGCAATAACTAGGGAATAATCCCTTTTAGGTATGAGTTTTGCAATGTCTTCAAAATAACCTGATATTATTTTATATTGGATAGTGTGGAGCCCATTACAAATGAAATGATTAAGAATGGGATCAAGTTCAACATCACTAAGACGTTTTTTTCTTATCCTTTCCATTTTTAATTTTTCAATAAAGCTTCTGAAACTATCCGATGCTCCATTTTCATCATTCTTCATCTTTAACAAAATAAAAAAAAGCAATCTATACGTTATAAATTAAAAATATTATAGATATGAATAGAAATGAATGTATGAATGAACATACCCTTTTAAATGCAAGATAAAATATTTTAGCACTAATGTAGAGCTTGAATTTGGGTAGTTGCGTACAACATCATCCCAACTATATTCATTCAACAATTTAACCATTTGTTCTTGTATTCTCATATAAACCTTGTGACTGAATAAATGAATTAAACAATGTTAATATAGTGCTATGTATAAAAAATAAGACCAGCAACAATATATTATATTTAAGAGAAAGTTATAATAATAAAAAAGTAAAAATAACAAACTTGATTTATAAATTCCTCAGACATTTCATCCATTGATAATTCTCCTGAATTTACACCAGATGATATTGTTTTGATAAGGTTTTCATCCTTCACTCCTTGCATTGATATCCAAGGTGTGATAGTCATATCTTCTGGAAGGAGCTTCATTTCAGGACCTAATTTACTTTTGGTACATATCAATCATTTAGACATTTTGACCTTTTGACATTTGATGCCAACATTCTCCCACAACTAAAAAATATGATCAATCAATTCGGTTATCTCTCCAGTTCTAAATGCCAACTGGAAAATGTTATCCATACCTCTGAATATTTCATAATTTAGTCTACCACCTTTTGATTTATTTTTTCTTCGATTTGATAACCTATTTCCATACAACATTCATTTCGAAATGCATGATCAACCTATTTGTTATCACCACCACATTTTTCTTCAAATTCACTATGAATAAATCTGACCCTTTGGATGAAAGTCATAGACATCCTATAATAATTATCTGAATTATGATCCCGTGTCAAGAACTTTGCTTCTATATCTGTTTAACAAACATAAATTATACATTTAGTTGTTTCAAAACGCGGGTTATTGGGATATTCCTCCATTAATTTCCTTTAAGATTCTACATAATGGTTTCCCCCAGGTACATAATATTTGTATTAAAAAAATATTGACTTGTCAAATGATTCTTTGTTAGGAACCTAGCATGGATCAATAAAAAAAACATAATCAACCACATGTGCAAAAGGGTTGTACCTCATCAATGTTTTCAAATTGTGAACATTCAAGTGGTGTGGCTTTCTAATTTGATATTTGAACTATCCTTGATATTTCTTTTAGACTTGAATGACATTAAGTTGGAATGAACGACCACTCTCAATTAAATTTGTCTACGCCAAAAGATGTCGAATATGTTTTTGTTTTGTTTCCATAACACCATCCTCTAAATAAACTCCTGCCATAATGATTTCCTTACCTGCTTTGGAGTTTTCACTAGACCCTTCACTGTTGTCCATGATTCTTTTAGAATGAACATTTTTTTTGTTTCTTCCTCCTCTTGGTTATGATATTTTGTTGAATCGAAACAATCTCGTCATCATCAACTGTAAAGGAGACATTCTTGGGCATTCTTGTTTTTGTTTTTTTATGGCCCTTCTCCTTTCTAACATCAGTTCTAATCTGATCCTCAGATATGTCAGCAAATTATTCATCTTCAGATTCAGTTTTAGGTTCAACTTCAACTTCCTGATTTTGAAAATTAACATTTCTACCTTTACTATATTGATCCCTTTGATACAATATTGTAGCATCATGAAGGAATTTTTTTTCTTGCTTCCTATATCTTCTGTTTCATGTTCATGGAAAATGGAGAATAAATTCATAATATCTTTCTCTATATAATAGATTCTCACTAACATAATTGAAATTTCCTCAATAAAATACTGTAAAACAAAATATAATATGTCAATATTAACTAAGTTATTAAAAATACAATAATACAATTTGAAAAACACAAAACATATAAGTGTAAAAAAAAATACTGACAATATTTTGTGCAATATTTTGTACCATTTGTTTGCATATCTTTGAAGAATATTTCCCCGTGTTATACATCGACAATGTAAAATGATATCTATGTTTATCATGTGACTTGGGTGGTTTTGATAGTATATAAACAATTTCAGTATTTGGAAGAATATATAGGTATAATACTTTTCCCACGAGATCATAGCTTTGAGCATCAAAATTCTTACTGAAATTTAGATATAATTGCAAAAATTCATCTTCTATATCTTTTAGAAACCATGCATATTTTGAACGATTCACTTCTCTTGATTTCTTTGAGTATGAAACCAACTTCTTTTATTTTGTGGATGTATCTCCAACATTTTTAGTAATCAACTAAGGTGCAGTTCGTCTAGCAATTTTTTTTGAAGGCCCACTTGTTAGCTTTAGATGATGCAAATGTTAACTTGGGTCATATATATATATATATATATATATATAGATAGATAGATAGATATATATATATATAGATGCACACACACACACACACACATAAATTACTAAATCACAAAAAAAATATCTTACGTAAACAAAATAAAGAACTTGTTTGGAAAATAATTATATATTTATACATTTTTTCCCTAACAGAAAATCTAAAACAATAAAAAAATTTACATGCTATCTACCCAATCCCCTAAAAAAAAATTATAATTTAAAAAAAGTTGTTTAAATTATTATTATTTTTTTTTTGTATTACCTCTTCAACCCTAGTAATTTTTAATTTTTATTTTTTTATATGCCCAAGAGGGCCAATTATGAGAATCAGCCGTTTGGACATTATTAAAAAAGAAAAAAAAATTATATGCTCAGAATCGGATCCTTGGACATATAATATATATATATTTTTATATGCCCAAAGGGTCGATTCTGAGAGTTGGCCCCTTGGCGATATGAAAATGAAATTATTATTTTTTTATATGTGTAAGGGGCTGATTTTGAGAATCGACCTCCCTGACATGGACACCCTTGGGCTCAGGCAAATGCTGCCTTATGGGTACATCTGGTCATAGCATGACGCCATGGGCACTGTGTTGTGAGTCGAGGTGCCCATGGGCAACGTCTGCCCGAGCCCAAGGGCCACCCTTGGTGTCGTGTTGCAGGCAGACATGCCCACGGGGCGACGTCTTCTCGCGCTTGAGGGTTGCGCTGTGCTACAGGTGGGTGTACCCATGAGGCGGCATCTGCTTTAGCCTGAGGGCACCCAAGGGCACCGAAAGGTGGCCCTCCGGCTTGGGCAGACATCGCCATAGCCCAAGTGGGCATGCTCACCGACCCCTTGGCAACTAAGGGCACCGATTCTTAGAATTGGCCTGTCTGTTTTCCAAGGGGGCCAGTGGGCATGCCCAATTGGGCTAGATAAGCCATGTGCTACCTCAAGCGGGCCCACCGATAATGGGCATATTATTTTTTTTTATTTTTAGATGAAAAAAATCATGTTCAACCTAGAAGAATTAATGGAAAATGCAGTTAAATTTTTAATGGAAATAAATAACTTGAATTTAATTAATTTTAAGATCTTACTAATTTCCAAATAATAGAAACAAAACAACCCTTTCAAAAGTGAGAATCTCCCATTGAAAATGTTGCTTCGCTAGAAAATCGTTCCAAGCTTTTAAACAAACCTCGAGAAATCTTGATGTCACGTGTGGAATAGTGAAATTGACTTTCCTTGTAAAGCTCAAATAACAGAATTGTTTACGGCGAGGTGAATGTGGGATTAAAAACATTGATGAATATTATAAAAAATATATTTATAATCTAGTCAAAGTTATATAATTAATTGAATTATTTTAGTTTAAATACAATTATTAAGGGAAAAAATTCTACAGAATTTAATTCAAAATTAAGGTCCATATTATCAGAATATTTTAATAACTAATTTTCAAATAAATCGTTTAAATAAAATTTGGAGGGACATATTGAAGAAAAACATTTCAGCGAAAATTTTTGGAGGGAATTTCTTGTTGTTTCAGCTATATATTATCATTGTGAGAGAGATCATTTGCATCATTCACCATTTATTGTTTGATTGTTATGGATTCATGTGATAGTGAATTTTCATTTTATGAAGCATTAACATCTTCGTCACGTAACGACTCTATTCATATTGATGAGTATAACAAGAGAGGCAGTGACAAAATGACTGGTGATGATTTTCAAATGAATAGAGAGTCTAAATGTCGACCTATTCCTAATCCTATGGACTATGAGAGCAACAATGATGAAAGAAAAGATGAAGAATTTCCAAAAACTAGAAAATCACATCTTCCACTTACTCCTAATCCTAAGGAATTTGAGAGCAAAAATGATGATTGGCAGGATGACAAATTTTCAGTGGATAGAGAGCCACAATTGCCACTTGGTCCTAATTCTAACTATTATGAAAGAAATAGTGATGAATGGTCGGATGACAAATTTTCAGTGGATAGAGATTCATAGTTGCCACTTAGACCTAACCCTAAAGATTATGTGAGCAATAGTGATGAATGGCAGGATGAAAAATTTTCAGTGGAAAGAGAGTCACATTTGCCACTTACTCCTAATCCTAAGGATTATGAGAGAAATAGTGATGAATGATAGGTTGAAAAAAAATCATTAAATAAAGCATTGCATTTTACAGTTACTCCTAACCCTATGGACTTTGAGAGCAATAGTGATGAAAAGAAGGATGAATAAAATCCAATAAATTAAGGGTCTAAATTTCCACTTACTCATAATCATATGGACTATGGGAGCAGCAGTGACGAAGGTTGGGATGAATATTTTTTAATAAATCAAGAGTCACAATCTCCACATAGTCTGAATCCTATGAACATTGAGAGGATCAGTGATGAAGGGAAAGATAAATATGGTGAAGAATATCCTCCAATTATTTATTTCAAAGCCATAGATGATGGTATTGAAAATTTTCATGCAGCCGACGATGGTAATGACTATTTTTCAAACAATGATGGTGGTTAATTTCTTAACAATAATGCAAATGATCATAGTAAGAATAATATTCCTCCTAATGATCATGGAAATTCTTGTTAATAGAATGATGAAATGATAGATATGTTTCTAGCAAATATTATTTCTAGGAGTAGGAGTAGATATTTCCATATCAATCCAAGATGTTCTAGTTATAGAAGGGGTAGAGTAGTATATCTCATCAGAAGAAGTTTTATCGGTGAGCTCATTCCAAGTGACTGTTGTAAAAAGGATTGCTTTAAATGTATGGATTTCATATTTTCTTTAGAGAAAAGGAAGAACTATTTGTCAATGAATAAAAGCATGCAAAATTCATATTTAGTGGGGTGCATGCAATCTACACTGGAAGGTTATGATTATCATATTGGGTCTTTATTTCTCTATAGAAAGGCTTTAAAAATTATTTATTCAATTGGAAATTTTTGTCTATCAACAATCCAAGATAATTTGGAGAAGGATCCATTCATAAATTTTTCATAAACGAGAGTTTGGGCCGCTAGCAAAAACTGCAATGTCATGGCTGCAAGACTTTTTTTAAAAACATGGAGAGTGTATGCCAAATAGAGAAACAATACATATTCTAGATAATTTTCTTAAGACGAGAAATCTACAACTTATACAAGGAATATGCAGTAGGTGTTGAAGGAAATGGTCATTTTATTACATATGAATATTTAGTGTAGACACAGAGGATAGAATTCAACAATTTTTGTATTCCTAAGAAGACAAGGATGGGGGTTTGCAATACATGTGCTTCTCTAAAATAAAAAAGGGATAAATTTCAAGGAGCAGAAAGAGGTAAGCATTCATAACATTATTATTTTAAATTGTATAGTGATCAACTATGAAAATGCATTTATTAATACATTTATTTTATTTTATGTGTAGATTCCATTGTTAAAGCCCTTCAAGAGCATCGCAAAAAACAAACAAGTGAAATGAAAATGTTTTACAAGCATCGAAATAAGTATCATGATAATACAAATAAATATTTGGGTTTCATAATTGATGGTATGGACCAGAATAAAACACTTCTAGCACACTTTTTTCGCACACTAAAAAATTTGCAAGAGGAAATTTTTATCTAGTTTCACTTGGTCGGTTGTATAGTATTCAATGGGAAAACATCTCGAAGAGTTTAATTCACAGCTCCAAATATTCATAATAATGGAAATATGAAAAAAAACATAATTCATAATGATCCGGATTTATGCAGGAATGAAACAGAATACACATATAACCATAGATGCAGGGATGCAGCGGAAATAATGCTTCATTTGACTAATAAAACAAATGTCTGAAATGAACAACTAGGGCACTGGTAGGCGTATCTTTGAGAAGGGATGTGGCTGGTACATGCCTCTAAACCATGTTAGAATTAGACATAATGGAAATGAGCGAGCGAGGGCACCGATAGCGTATCTTTGAGATTAGATGTGACGGCTACAGGCCACCCCACTAAATTACAGAACTAAAATGATAGGAACAAGCGAACTAGGGCACTGGTAGTGCATATCTTTGAGAAGATATGTGTCGGCTACCAACCCCTGAACTGTGGTAAAATGAGGCTTGAATGCCTATTTATTTTTGAGAAACAATGTAAAACCTGAAATGTCCAAAAATCTAACGCTAGGAGATGAAGCGCCAAAACTGTGGGCCCCATTTGGGTAGGTTATGTTTCAACTTCCCGAGGATGTAACTTTGGCATCAAATCTCCGTTTTATGTGCTCAATAGCTTGTTAGAAATATATATCCTAGGATTAATACTTTATCTATGAGAAACATTGATCGATTGACACATGTTTCTCCCAGGTTTCTCAAAAAACATCGTTTAGGACCTCAAAACAGCTTCAAAAATTCAGGACCAAAAAAACTGCTAAAAATAGTAAGTTTTGCTACAACTTAAAAACAGAAAGAGCTGATGGTGGGGTTTCAAATAGAATATTGGGTGGCCACCAATATCCACCTAGATCATCAAGGCCCCGAAACGGCTCCGGGAGTGTAGGACCCGAAAACCTGCTAAAAATAGTAAGTTGCTGGTAGTGAAGGGCTGAAAGAGTTAATTGTACGGATCCAAATGGAATAGGTCGGTGGCCATCGATATCCACCTGGATCATTCCTCCATCGTTATGAAGTAATGGTCCTCATTGCGTTAAGTTCCTCCATGGGGGGTAAAATTCTGGTGAACTTGGTATTGGATTTATCCAGGAAGTCGCGGACCTGTTGGTAGACATGCTGGATGTAGATGTGTTGCTAGTGGGTAGTCGTTGAAGGATCTGGTAAAATTTATCCATCATTGCGCTGCTCTGATTCTTGAGGGCCTCCTCGAACAAGATTTTTATAGGATCTCCTGCTCCCTCGCCTCTCTTTCCTTCCACCATGGGGGGTTTTCGGGGTTGGCGAAGCTGATCTTGGAAGGGTGCAACCAAATCAAGCTTGAAATTCTTATACCCTGACTACATTGGGGAAATGCAAAGAAAAAAGGAGAAAGAGCAGACCTTCTATGATACTGCTAATCCAAATTTATGGAGGAATGCAATAGAATACACATATAGCCATAGGTACAAAGATGCAGTGGAAATAATGCTTCATTTTATTAATAAAACAAATGATTGAAATGAACAATTAGGGTGATGATAGGCGTATCTCTAAGAAGAGATGTGGTATATACAGGCCTCTCAACTATGCTACAATGAGACATAATGGAAACGAGAGAGCGAGGGCACTAGTACTGTATCTCTGAGAAGAGATGTGACGGATAAAAGCCTCCACACTTTGTTACAGAACTGAAATGATGGGAACAAGCGAGCTAGGGCACTAGTAGCACGTATCTTTGAGAAGAGATGTGTCTCCTACCAACCCCTGAACTGTGTTACAATGATTCTTGAAGGCCTATTTATTTTTTAGAAACAATGTAAAACCCAAAACATCGAAAAACCTATCCCTAGGAGATGAAGTGCCAAAATTGTGGGCCCCGTTTGGGTAAGTTGGTGTTTTAACTTCTCACAGACGTAACTTTGGCATCTGATATCTGTTTGACACACTCAATAGCTCGTTAGAAATATATATCCGAGTACTAATTTTTTTTGTGTGAGAAACATTACTGTATGGACCCATGTTGCTCCCAGTTTTCCCAAAAAATGTCGTTTAGGGCCTCAAAACGGCCTTGGAAGTTTAGGACCCGAAAAAACTGCTAAAAATAGTATGTTGTGTTGCAAATTAAAAACATAAAGAACTAATGGTGGGTGTTCAAATGGAATAGGTGGGTGGCCACGATTATCCACCTAGATCATTAAGGCCCCAAAACGGCTCCGGGAGTGTAGGACTCGAAAACCTGCTAAAAATAATAAGTTGCCGACAGTGAAGGACTGAAAGAGTTGATGGTGTGGGTCCAAATGGAATAGGTGGGTGGCCAACGATGTCCACTTGGATCACATAATGTCCTTTCTCATTAGGGTGGTACTCTTCTTGAAATTTTGTATCTACAATTAGACAACACTTTTCATGAAAGAAAAAATTAGATTGTTTTTGGATCTCTAAACATGCTTGTTGAATTGATATTTTTTCATAAGGTAAAGGTTGGTTTCATTCTTGTTGGGCACACTCACAACCATATTGATCAGATGTTAAGTCATTTTTCAGTAACATTGAGGAGGAAGAATGTTGGGAAATTGCCATCATTAATTTATTGTATTAAGAAATCATATATGTCAGAGCCTATTTTTCATGTGTTAGAAGAAACTGTAGACATGTGAAGGTTTATTCTCGGATCTCATGGTCAAGAGAAATGAATTAAACAACTTAATGACATTAGCTTCCAACATCAATTTCGCAGCAAACAAATTGATGGGAAACAACTTATATGGGGCAAGAATTATTCAATAACTGTAGAATGGGTGCCATCATCAGGTTTGGAATTTTTGAAGTTCATTCCAGATCATCCAATATTTGCATCAAATATATTTTTATTACTATAAGTTGGTGAAGTTCATACTGCATGAAGAAAAAAGAGAGATATATATTATCCTGAATTCTTGTAATAAATTAAAAAAACCATTAGACATACATATGAGTACTTTGATGTTGTTGATTCAGTTTTGTGGGAGTGATTTTTTAATGATCAGAGTGATGTCCTTTCAAGACTAGAAAATGAAGATATGCTTTTGAAGATTCCATTTATTTGGCCACAAAATGTGTGAAATGAACATGAGGAAACAAACATTATTAAACAACAACAATCACATGGTATTATTAATCCTACACAGGTGGAGGAAAGAGAAATGCATGTTGGTTCCAGAAGGTCTTGTGCACAACGTCAAGCCATGGGAGACCTTTATAGAGCTTCAATATAGGATATTAAGGAGGTTTGCATGATAGCAGTCTTAGCACATGAATATCCACGTGGCTATCCATTATGGGTTTCCAAGGTTATAAAGGTGAATGCAATAAATTAGGATGTTACAGGTGTTGAAGTACATTGGTATGCCACAAACACACACCCATTCAATGGTGTGTATAAGCTAGAGATGGTAGTTGATAAAACAATTTGGCAGAAAGAGAAAAAGAAAGGGTACAAATATAAATCATCACCCCACAGACCTCTTAAAATTGGAGGAAGTTGACATAGTTTTTTATAACTTCAATTTAACAAAGAGAGGAAGACTTCACTCTAGGAAAATAGAGATTCTTAAGAGGTTGCTACCACAAGAAACAATGTTGAGATGTTAGTCTCATGAACCCAGTCATAGATCCACACGAATTTTGAAACCTCAAGTGGTGGGCATGCATGTTGACTTAGATGGGACACTAGTTGATCAAAGAGAAGAATATCAAACATATTCATATGCATCGAATCATTCATCTGAAGATGTGAATTCATATGGTGTGAAAGAAAATATCAGTGATTTTGAATAATTGTGTAAGACAATTGATATTAATGATGTTTTCATTGAGCAAGAAGAATCATATTTTAAGTTATGAGTCATTTTTATGTTTGTGGATTATATGTTTTAACTATGGTGAATTAATTTTTCTAAAATATTGACAATGCAACAATAAATTGGAGAAATAATTTATGTTTCATTAGGTTATTTTAGTCATATAATTTTTTCATAATATCGTGGTTGAAATATTTTGAAAATTTAATATTTTTGAATTCTATGAGTGAAAAATTGTGAAATATATTTTATCTTTAACATTATGTTTGAAAGCAATTAGAATTTTAGGGATTGTTAGTGTCATGATATTATGTGTTAAATGACATGTATAAAAATAATTAGAATTTTAATTTCTTTAAAATCTCATTATATTATATTTAACACCATTAATAAAAATAGGTTGAAACTGTACCCAGAAAATAAAAATGATATTCTAGCACCAACCATTGTGTGCTTTTTCCAATTTTTTGGCACATGAAAATTGGTTTTCTTCCATATTTTAAAAATGTTGCAAATTTATACTGAAAAAAATAAAACCTCTTTCTGGAATACACCCTATTCATTTTTGGTTCTTTTTTCATTTTTTTTGGGTTTTTTTTTTTGCTAGAGTTCCTGTTTTCAGTTTATAGTACCCATTTCAAAGTTTATTATTAGGTCATTGTGGGAGATTTGGCATAAATTTGTCTTGAAACATCCAAATTAGGTTAGAA
This sequence comes from Pinus albicaulis, assembly GCA_034641835.2. Taxonomy (NCBI): domain Eukaryota; kingdom Viridiplantae; phylum Streptophyta; class Pinopsida; order Pinales; family Pinaceae; genus Pinus; species Pinus albicaulis. The sequence continues at coordinate 524,855,483 of CM076580.1, read as the reverse complement.
TTTTCGTATTCGAAAGAATATTGATAGGGATACTGTAGGACCAAATTTCAAATATTGAGGATCTCAAATCACAAAGATAATTCAGTTTCACTAAAAATCTCCTCAAAAGCAAGAAAACAGTGTGTATTTTTGTTTTTGAAATTGCATAAGTCTTGCTTGAAAAACCAGTTTGAAGTGATTCCAAGGGCATATTGAGGCATAGATATCAATATTGGGTTCTAAAATCCCCCCTAAAAATAATTCAACACCCATTAATCCCTCAGAATACCCTATTATGACTCATGAATATGAATAAGTGCAAGATGATATATCAAAATTACAAGAGAAAGTGCACCAAATTTTTCCCTTGCAAAGAGAAATAAAAAATGAGATGGAAGTTTTGAAGCAACGTGTGGAAGCTAAGATGGATGGTTTGAAGAAGTGCATGGAAGCTAATATGGATGGTTTGAAGAAAGGCGTGGAACCTAATATGGATGGTTTGAAGAAATACATGGAAGACATGGAAGAAAAAATGGAAGGTTTGAAGGAATTTTTGACAAAGTTGTTACAATAAATGATTCCTAATGGTGAAAATATAGTAGAGGAAACTGATGATGAGAAAAAATAAATGTTAATATTGATTTCATAAACTCGAAATTTGGATGGAAGACCCACCATATTCCAAAGATTGATATGAGGAAGTTTGATGGCAAGGATCCCGTAACATGGATACTACAGATGGATCAATATTTTGATTTCAATAATGTTAAAAGCACACAAAATTTACGAATTTCAACTTTATATTTAGAACAAAATACATTTTTATGGTATCGATGGCTTGGCTCCCATAAAAAAATTATCACTTGGTCAATTTTTAGGAGGAAATGGTAGCACATTATGAGGATAATAAGAGCAACACCTTCTTTAGCCAATTAATAATAATAAAAAAAGGGTTCAATGGTAGATCACATTGAGGACTTCGAAAAATTGAATATAATGGTAACTGATATTCCATAGGAACACAGGATTTATATCTTCATAGAAACTTTAGAGGATAACATCCAACATGAGGCTCGCCTTTGGGAACTTGATTCATTGGAGAAGGAATTTAGGTTTTCAAGAAAAATTGAATGTAAAATTATGACAACAAGGAATCCCACCATGCACATCTATAAATATGGAAGTGTTGCTTCTCCTAGACTTCCACAACCTACAAGGTTGACACAACAACAATTGGAAGAAAAAAGAGAAAAATGGCTTTGTTATAGTTGTGATAGGAAATACACTAAAGGTCATAAGTGTGGCGAGAATAAATTATTTTACATAGATTGTGAAGAGGAGGAAGAAAATGAACAAGAAACTTCAAAAGAAGAGGATATACACCAGGAACTAACCATAGAGAAAGTAGAATTGAGTCCGATCATAGCATGTAATGCATTGTCAGGAATTACCACTCATAAAACTCTCAAGATATAAGGAAATATCAAGAATAAAAAGGTAATAGTGTTGATTGATTAAGGTAGTACCCATAATTTCATTCACTGTAAGGTAGCCAAGGAATTTAATTTCTTCCTATACCCAACACCAGAATTTCAAGTAATGGTTGCAAATGGAGGAACTATAACTTTCTCTAGAAAATTCCATAATATCGAGCTAACCATGGGGGAATATGTATTGAATAGTCCAATGCTTACCATTCCAATGGAAGGTGTTGATGTTGTACTAGGAGTACAATGGTTACAATCTTTGGGGATCGTAGCTTTTAATTTTCAAGAATTTTTCTTGAATTTGTTTTTGGAAGGAAAGGTATTCGAATTACGGGGTATAAAAGGGAATTTATGAAACATAATAAGCTTTAATATCATGACAAAGCTTCTGAAGAAAGAACGATGAGGTGTGATTGCACAATTATGCTCACTAAATGTTCCAACATCTAAATCATCTATTTCTCCAGACCTCCAAAAAGCCTTGGACAATCACTGCAAGGTGTTTGAAACTCCCAAAGGAATCCCACCTATTTGTGATCATGATAATTATATTCATTTGATTCCAAGAATTATTCCTCCAAGCATCAAGCCTTATAGATATCCTTATGTCCAAAAGAGCTAAATTGAACATATGATTGCAGAAATGTTAGAGGCTGGTGTAATTCAAGCTAGTAAAAGTTCTTTCTCTCATCCACTAGTATTGGTGCACAATAAGGATGGGTCATGGGCATGTGTCTATATTATAGGGGTTTTAATAAACTCATTATTAAAGATAAACTTCCCATTCTCGTGATTGATGAATCATTGGATGAATTACATGGATAAATTTATTTTTACCAAGTTGTATCTTCATTCAGGATATCATCAAACTACAACGAAGACTAAAGATATTCTAAAAACAACATTTAAGACTCATGAGGGTCATTATGAATTTTTGGTCATGCATTTCGGCCTTACCAATGCACCTTATACATTTCAAGGGTTGATGAATTCCATTTTCAAACCCTTCCTTAGAAATTTTGTGTTAGTATGATATACTAATCGATAATAGGTCTTGGAAGGATCATGTTCAACATGTTGACATGGTGCTCAAACTATTGGAGGAGAATAAATTATATGAAAAAACCTCCAAATGTTTCTTTGGAGTACAAGAGGTGGAGTATCTGGGTCATATTGTATCTCAGAAGGGTGTTTAGGTATATCCTAACAAAATTAAAGCCATTAAGGAATGGAAATTCCCCACAAAATAAAGCAGTTGCGAGGATTTCTCAGGTTAACAGGGTATTATCGCAAGTTTTTTAAGAATTATGGGAGAATAGTAGCACCTATAAAAAAATTATTGAAGAAAGATACATTTTCATGGACTCCTGAAGAAACCAAGTCCTTTGAACATCTTAAAGGGGAAATGTGCCTAGCACTAGTCTTAGTTATGCCAAACTTCACAAAAACCTTTATTGTGGAATGTGATGCATGAGGAAATGGAATTGGTGCTATTTTAATGCAAGAAGGAAGACCCATTGCTTTTTAAAGTCGTCCATTCAATGGAAAGTATTTACAAAAAGATATTTATGAGAAGTAAATATTGGAAATACTACATGCACTAAACAAATGGTGACCTTAACTAATCGGAGGACACTTCAAGGTAAAAATGAATCATGATAGTCTTAAACAATTTTTGGATCCAAGGATATCTTGGGAAGAGTAGAAAAAATGGGTCACAAAGATGTTGGGTTATGACTTTGAAATCATCTACAAAAAAATGGAAGCTCAATGTTGTTACAGATGCGCTCTCAAGAAAGAGTGAATAGGTGGAAGCATTGCTTTGAGCCATTTCTATTATCCAACCAAATTGGATAAGCGAAGTAAGGGATGAATAGAAGAAGGACAAAGAAGTGTGGACACTCATTCAAAATTTGTAACAAGATCCTAGTACATTTAATACATTTAGTTGGAAAAGTGACTCGTTATGGTACAAATATCGCTTATATATTTGTAAGAATTCCCAACTAAAACAAAATATTCTTTTGGAATTTCACACTTCTCCTTTAGGAGGAAAATCATGATTTTTAAAAACTTACCACAGGGTGAAGAAAGAATTTTTTTGGGATGGCCTTAAATCTGATATTCAAAATTTTTTGGCAGAATTTTTGGTATGCCAACAAAATAAATTTGAGATAGTTAAGACATTAGGTCTTCTACAACCTTTGTCCATTCCAATTCAACGTTGAGAGGATATTTGAATGGATTTTATCATGGGTTTACCTAAGTACGAAGGAAAGAGTGTCATCATGGTGGTAGTTGATAGACTTACGAAGTATGCACACTTTTGTGTATTATCTCATCCATTTAAATGAAGTAAAGTTGCTACTGCATTTATGGAAACAATTCAAAAGCTACATAGAAACCCAAATATTATTGTAAGTGGCAAAGATACCATTTTTAATGGAAATTTTTGGACATAATTATTTTCTTGTTCGGGTACTCAACAAGCTCATAGCTCATCTTATTTTCCTCAATTCGATTGTCAAATTGAGATAGTGAAAAAATGTTTGGGAGGATATCTTAGTTGTTTTGTATCTAATAAACAAACATAATGGGTCAAGTGGTTACCTCGAGCTGAATGGCGGTATAACAATTTATTCCATACTATAGCAAAAATGACCCCATTTATGGCACTTTATGTATATCATCCACCGTCCCTCATATCATCTTTAAGATAAAATTCTAAGGTTTAAGGAGTGGAAGATCACATCAAGGATCAAAAACAATTTCTCCAACTCTTAAATGATAACCTAAATTTGACACAAAATCAAATGAAACAATAGGCATATGAACATCGCAGTGAGATAATTTTTGATATAAGAGATTGGGTATTTTTACGGCTACAAAAACACAAAAAAATTTCCCTCAAGCAATCTTAGAAGGATAATAAATTATCACTAAAGTACTATGGCCCTTTCAAGGTGTTGCAAAACATTGGTACTATTCAATATAAATTGGAGCTTCCTGCTTATTCATGAGTGCATCCAATTTTCCATGTTTATGATTAGATAAGGTTATAGGTGAAAAAATTATAGTTCAAAAAATATTGCGAGAAATTTATGAGGAATAAAAAATCATACTGGAACCTAAATCAGTCACGGAAACAAGAACTCGAAAACTATGAAAATGATCAATTTCAAAGTATCTCATCAAGTGGAAGAAGTTACCCACTAAAGATTGTACATGGGAGGATTAGAATTTTATGCAGAAGCATATAGAGCTACTCAAGCGTTGAGGAAATTTCTTTTTTGAAGGAATGGGGCATGTTAGGTCCCTATATTATTAGTGTAGTCCCTTGTTGTTGTTAGTATAGCCCCCTTATTATTATTTTTGTACCCCTATAACCCCCATATTGTTGTCATTGTGCCCTCAGATTATTATTGTTACATCGACTAGAATTATTTTGTGACCCCATGGACTCCTATATATATGAGGAGGTTTTTTCATTTGTATCATCCAAAAATTGTTCATTTATGTAATGTAAGGGAGGTTTCCCCCTCGATGTGCCAGGTTTCTAAGGCATTGATCAATATTTTCTTCTATTTTTTGAGTTGGTTTCATAACAAATGATGTGTATACCATTTCGTCTTAACCGGGGAGTATCTACTCATTCCTATAAATGGAATATACCCAAGCTCCCTCTTAGCAAGGGACTTGTTACCAAAAAAAATTCTCTTGGGTGGAGGTACTATAAGTTTCTTGCAGGGCTCCTTCTTGCGATATCATGTCATGAAATTCAACTTCTTCATCATGGAGCCTTCTTCTTCCAGAAATTATTTGTTGGTGATCAACCATCATGTCCATCACTTCCCTTCAACAAAATATAGTGTTGAATTAATAGTCCTGTCATCATTTTCTTCATCGAAACATGGTATTCTAGTCCACATCTGACTATTATTCATATAACTACCTCTTCCAAGTCATGTTACATTATGTATATTCCATGCAATATCATGTAGGTGACTTCTACAACCTTATTCTATTAGCCTTGTTTCAACCCAACCAGATGATTTCAAAAACCAAAATGAACATGCAATCAAAGTTACCTTTTTATGATGCCCTTTCGTCATGACATCACCTTCTTGCAACATAAAAATTCCTTTTCATATTGTATCGATCTATATACATGACATATAGAACCAAGATTCTCCGTTTCTAGCATGCATATCAGGGTGTTCATACCTTCTTCATGGATATGTCATAGTCAATCCTTCTAATCATCATCAAATGTTAATCAGTTACCTTATATCAATAGATGAATCTTCCATGAACTCTTCTTTCATATTTATTTGCATATTGTTTCCTCGGGATCTTTTACAGTTCCTTCATCATAGGAACCATAGTTTCTAACCACCTCATATTCTCCATAAGGCAATATTCTGTTGATTTTATCCTATAAATATGTAGAATATTTCAAGGCACATTTATTACATTCCTTCATGCATCATTCTAATGGAATAGTTTTCCTCTTCTTTCATTATGCTCATGAGATAGAGAATTTTTACCCATATTATCTTCAACCATATAATGACATGACTTTATCTATTTATCACCAAATATTTACATACCTCTTCCTTCTATTGGTCATATATAATTCCTTTCGGAATCTTCCTTTCCTTCCTTGAATATGAGAGTAATTCAACCAACTTGACATGATGCACAAGTTTGTCACCATACCATCATCCTTCTTAACCAATGGATCCCACACAAGGTGGAATGTAGACTATCTATAAGACACTTTCTTCTTCTAAGTGAGCTCTACAATGAAGATTCTAATCGAGGATTTTGATGATCCTCATACTAAAAATTATTCTTCGTAATGATGATGATGTATGATATATATTTATATTCTATATTTTTAGATGAGTTTCCTCCAACGATATATACTAGTAATTTGGTTGTCGTTATATTCTTCCAATAGAGATTCCATGAGCTAATTCCTTTCTATCATGATGAAAACTTCAAGCATGTATAATTCTACTTTATCTATCCTTCCATGCTTCTATGATGATGTCATATCTATCTCTTCTTACAATTCATCTTATCATACTTGATATGCTTTACCTTTTTACTTGGTAATTTCTGTGTACACGAAAATGTGTGAAAGACCTTCTAGTAGTGGAGGTATATCACTTCTTCTTTCTTTCACTTATTATTTTTAGGTTCTTCCACTTCTTTAGTGACGTGGGATTCATTTCTATCCTTTCTCTTCTTGTTGTCCTTCTTGAGTTTAGGACAGTTCCTTTTGAAATTTCCATATTCATTACACTCATAGAATTGAATTCTAGACATATCAATTTTCTTATGAAACTTATTTAGAGCTTCAAACATCCCAAATTTCACTTTCTCCCTTGTTGATGCTGCATATTATTAATTTTTTTCAATTGAACCAACATATTTCTTTGCCTTTAATATAGAATCTTTAATCTTTCATAATGACCAAAAATCGCTAAATGGATTAGTTTACTTCTTCCAATAGATGCATGATACAAATTTTCCCCATTCATCAGGTAGCGCATTGAGCACAATGGTGGTCATCTCTTGATCAAACATCACATGTCCAAATTCTTGTAGTTGGTCTGTAATTTCAGATACCTTCATGAAATATGAAGCTATTGCTTCTTCTCTTTATATTTTCATCTTGTATACTTTGGTTCTTAAATAAATTATTTCACCTACGATGATTGTAGAAAATAACTCCATGAATTTCTCATAGATTTCTTGTGGTGTATTTAACTTTGCAACATAAGGGATGAAAAACTCCATAATTGACTCTGTGACGATCCTTTGTGCACTTATTTCTCCTTTTATGTATTTTTATAGTGATTGAGATTTCTCTTGAGATGATTTGGTGATGGATACCTTTACTTATTTAATAAATTAATTCTTCATGAGAATTAAATCAATTGTATTCTTCCATGAAAGGTACTTTGAGGTGCCAACCAATATATTGTTTTCCATGCAAAATGAAGTCATTTAATCTTAGGATTGAGCCATAAACAATTTTAATACTTAATTGTCAAGTGAATATACTCCTTTTATGATGATATATTCAACTTGAAGAATTCTTGATTATTATAATGATTTATGATATTTTCCTTAAAATATGACAATACCTCTTCTTATAGTTGATGAGAGATGTATTTCGTAAAATATGCTTCAGATGTGTTTTTTTCTTGAAACAGAGGAATATTACTTATATTTATATTATGATAATCGAAATGCTCCTTCTTGATTTCATTAGATGTAGAATGTGAAGACTTAAAGATTCTTTAAAAGTATTAAGTCCTCATTTCCTTGAGATTTAGGGTATTTGAAGTCTTCTATAAAATGTGATAATGTGGTACTTGTGATTTTATTTGTACTCCTTGATTCTCTTGATGTTACTTGTATTCCTCTATGATTTGATGTCCTTGAAGCTTCTTAGTCCTCCCAGATGATCTCATTTTTCTTGGACTATGTCTATCCTTCTTCAAGCTACCTTTCCCTTTTGTAGTCACCTTAGTTCTGAAACCATGTTGAGAAATAAAGGGGAAACTTAATTAGGTTATTTATCTTACTTTAAGAACTTCTTGTGATCTTATTTTACTTAACTTGATGTACTTTAATTAATTTTTTCTTTCACTTGATTATTATTGTGTTCTTATCATAAGAAAACTATCAAACTATGAAAAACAATGATACCAAAGGAAACAAAATGTAGGCTTCGAACCAGGGCCAAAAACTCTCCTCTTCAGAGAAAAACGACAAGAATTCTTCTCTTCTTATAGAATCTTCAAATGAAAAATTCCAAGACTGAAGACCCTTGACGGAGATCCCTCCATGACCAAGTAAACTTTTTACTTGATGACTTAGCTTCTCACAAGGTCAACCCTAGTCAAGCTTTCTTCATAGTAGCTACAACCTTTCCTTTAACCAAAATTTTGAGCCTGCAATTTGTGACTTTGATTATTGGACTTCTAGAAAAAATCCTAGCTCACACGTCTATTAGGAATATGGTGGAATATTTCTCTTTTATCCTTCGCTTCGTGAGCTTCCCTTTCCTTGATGATTCAACCTTCAATCTTAATGCTTGTTGACACTATATTTGAACCCTTCATGTGACTTCAATTCGGTCTTTCTACAACTCAATGATGCCCTAATACCTTTCACATGTGTGGTAGATTTAGCCCTAAAATAGTACTCCAAAGTTTCGATTTGGCTTCCTTCTTTTTTTCCACTTCTTTGCTCATTTTAGGACTCTTTCTTATTCCTTGATCGAACTACTTGATTAAATTTCCTTTGATAGGTTGATTTCTTCTTATATATAGGCTACTAGGATAACTTAATAGGCCGATTTATCATCTATGTAGGCTGAATTCATACCTTATGACTCAAATAAATTTATTTTAAATATTACAAGATGTCATAATAGGGTATTTTCATATGAAAATGAATTCTTTGACTCTTCAATCAATGAAAAAACCTAGAAGAAATCAATGGGCGCTTGACCTACCTAATAAAATAAAATTGAGCATGCAACCAATGCAAAAAAGTGATAAAATATGTTTTTCTCTTTACATCAATTACATAAAATCATGATTACATTAGACATTATGAAGAGAGAACCCATTTACCCTTTTCAACATGATTAAGAAGAAGGTTAAGTCTATTTAGAAGGAGAGATGGCTAGTGCTCTTGATCAGATACAAAGACTGAGAAACACAAATAGTGTTTAGGAATAATTATTGATTAAAGAAAAAGTAGAAGCCACTCAACCTCTCCTCCTGCAAATTGAAGAATCTAATACGATTGAAGAAACTCTAAATTAGAAACTAAGTGAGAAAAATCAAAATTGTGAAAATATGGAAGGATAAATTGTTTTTCAAACGAAATAACATGAAAAATATAAAACCTAGTTGAGCTCTAATCGTAAATTTGGAAAGGGGGCTAAAAATTTAAATGAACTTCTTGAAGCACATAGAGTCTACAATAACGAAGTAGTTTTTGGATTTGAGGTTGAGTCAAGGTTAGTATCTCATTTAAAGGGAAAGGAATTGTTAACCTTTGTGAATGCAATGAAAATTGGAGACAACAAAGTATCGAAAGGAGAGTCAATCCAACAATTAAGTGAAAAGGGAAGTGAAAATCACAATTCGTAGCAAAAGACAAATCAACATCAACAAAATAAGAAGGGAAATTTGAACAATGGGTTTAAATCCACACAACAAGGGAAGATAAACGTTGGATATGAAAATTGAATTTACTAGATGAAACCCAAGAAATATTTCAAAAAATATTTTTATCTGAGGTATGGATACATATTTATAGCCTATTATTTACATGCAAAAATCATAGGCAGAAGGAAAAAAATTGCATGGTGAATTTATCTTATACAAAGCTCAGGCCATGACACAGAAATTATCAACCAATTAAGAAATATTTCAGGTAAAGGATGAGAAAACCTAGGTACAATAGTCCATTTACTCCTTTGAACAATTGCATTCAATGGTATATCTCTTATAAATTTGGGCATAGAGCAACTGACTACTAAGCTAAAAAAGTTCAAATAAAGTTTGTGGGCACTTGAAAAATAGTTGTTGAATCTAGTAGAATAGACAATAAAGTGTATTTTCTAAAATATAAGATGAAAAATTGTTATTTGTTAAATATTAATGAGAGCTCATTGTGGCATAGAATACTTAGACATTGAAATTTAGATTAAACTGTAAAATTGGGATAGAAGAATTTTTTTAGGGATCAGAAAAATATTTCAAAGGAAAAGAATCCTATTTGCAAGACCTTCAGTTTGGAAAAATGGTTTGAGTAACATTTAATTCTAGGTAGAACTCAACAACTAGATTGTTGCAATTGATACATATGGGCTTATGTGGTCCTTCAAGTACAGAGTCACCTTCAGGTAAATTATATTTCATTATTATCATTAATGATTTCAATAGAATTTTATGGTTTGTATTCCTTTGAGAAAAATCATAGGCCTTTAAGAAATTTAATACTTTAAATCGATGGCTAAAAATGAGGTAGACTGTAAAATCAAGTGCATAAGGTCTACTAATGGAGGTGAATTTACCTCAAAGGAATTTGATGAATTTTGCAAGAAACTTCACACCAAAAAGAAGTTTACCATAACCAAAACTCCGAAGAAAAATGGTGTTGTAGAAAGAGTAAAAAAATCAGTTCAGTAATAAGCTAGACCCATGATGAGAGAAAGAAATATTTAGCAGAGCTGTCGAGCTAAAGCCATTCACACAACAGTGGTGATTCTCAACAAACCACAATTCAAACCAAACAATGATAAGTATCCATGTGAAACTTGGTATTGAAAATATGTGATACTTAAGAATTTCATAATATTCGGATGCAAGTGCTACATAAAAACGAATGATGCAAAAATCGGTAAGTTCTATGCAAGTGATGATGAAGGTATTTTTCTTAGATACTATCAAAATAACAAGGGCTATAGATGATATAATAAGAATAAAAAGAGGGGAGTTTCTTGCAATGATGTCAAATTGGGTGAACACATCAAATCTCAAGTCTATCATCTAATACATAACAACTCCAATGATCTAGTCAACAAAGATGAGAGGATTGATGATACATTCTCTAATGAAAATAGTGGATATTCTCTAATTCCTCAATCAAAGGATCATGCAAGGTATCTGAAAAAACACCACCTAGTTGACTGTTGTTGAAAAACAAAACACCCCATTTTTTACTTTATTAAATTTGGTAATTTCACTTCCTTCATTCTTTTATTTTGGTATTTTTGCAGGTTTTTAAATTTTCTCAAATTTTCTCTTTTATTACTTCATTGAGTGTGGTTTTTCGTAAACTTCCCAACAAATCTAATTTTTATGATTTTGGGCTTATGGTTTGGAAATGGTGTTCATTCAAAGTTTGGTTAATTCTCACCGCCTAGGCTTAGAAATGTACAAAATATATTTTATTATATTTTTTATATTACTTAATTAATTTATATGTAAATAAAATTATTTAATTAATTTAATTAATTTTAACTAATTAGGTTAATTAATTCATCTAATAGGGATTAATTAGAGTAATTTAATTTAATTTAATTAATTTTTAAATAATTAATTCTTAACTATTTTATTAACTTTATTGAATTTTTTATTATTTATTAATTTATTAATTAACTACCCTACAAGACCACCAAAACAGAGAATGTATAATATATAATACTATGTAATAAACTTTATGGTATGTATATAAGAACAAATATTTAAAAGAAAATGTAAAAAAAAAATAATAACTGAAGCCCAGACCCTTGAAAGCGTGGTTATGTTTAAGTATCTGATATATAAGAGGAATATCTACAACATGGAATCCAATAGGCTTCCCAAAATTTCTTCTAGCTTTAGTAAAAATCCCCACCTTCACCTCAAGTGTGGTTGACATAAGGATGCCTAGTCTTGGCTCGACCATTGTGTAGGATTCAATCCAGTGCATAAATTATCTGCAAACAAACTCTCAAAATAGAAAATAAACAATAGCAAGTGCATAAAACTTTAGACAAATATACACAGATATTTTCCCTTGCATCCCAAAATCAGGACTACCAGCTTTATTTTTCATTATATCCCTTTCAATGTTACAACAAATATATATACATGTCGAAGCATTCGTGAACCCCAATCCATTAACCTTGGATTAGAGCATAACCATAGTTCCCTTTACCAGATCTACAAAATACTATGGGAAGAAAACCATCATGCCCAAAACCATGTCCACACCCATCCACAAAGCCTCGTGGAGGGGGGCTACCACCCCGTGCAAACCCATCGACAGGGGGGCCTATGCCCCCCCCTGTGACACCCCTGCAACTAGTCGTGGAAAGAATATAACACACACCCAACACATTGGGGGATAAAGGAGGATATCATCACGGAAAGAAAGGATTGTGTTAAATATACTATTACCTCCAAATTTAAGGATAAACCATGGGATGATGGAGAGCTAGAGTGTGAAAGGAATCTATGATATTATAAGGAGGTGATCAACCCCACCCTTGATAACAAGCTTTATCTCTATTTTTTAACCGACACTAAGAAGAAAATGAGCATCGCTAAGATAGAACTAATTCTCATGAGCTTCAGGGGTGGAAGATGAAAAACACTTCCTTTTAGATTGCATGGCCCTTGCTGACATCGACTCTCATTTCCCTAACATCTGCCACACCTCCAATCTTCTTGACTTGTTAAGTCAACCCAACTATAATGATTTTGGGGGACTTCTTTCCTTTCATTTTTATCATAGAAATAATATTTTGAAGAATGGTAATTAGATTTTTTTTTTTAATGTCCGATAGACCGCATTGTTCGTTGTGTATGTTAATCATCATCATCATAAATTCAATTTCTTAAAATTTTCACGCATACGAACTCTTAGGCTACTATTCTCACAATGTAATTCAAAATTTATTTGGAAGTGTTGATAAAATAAAAACTATACTATAATGGGGGAGGGCACCACATCACAGGGAGCTCGGGCTCCTCCAATTCACTCCTCTTTATTTCTTAAACTATCTCTTGGCTCCGAGTTCCCATTCTGAGTGCTCTCATATATGCCGTAAGCATTAGAACTTAAGAGAGTTCAAAGAGCCTATGTGACATGTTTTTGTTTAAAAGTTTTCTTATTTAACATAAAATTATTTTAATATTTTTAAAGTTTATATTATCGCATTTTATATTTCTTTTAAAATTTTAAAAAAGGTTAATTAAAAAAAAAAACTTCCATGCGAATATCCAGTTTTATGAATTCTCTAGCAGGTATTAATTTTGGGACTCAGTATTTGACAATAAATAAGTTGAGTTTTACTCAACCAAATGAGGTCCAGGATGGCTCATTAGAAAGATAAAAGCATGGAAAATATTTTTGGGGTGTTTTCATAACTAGATTTCGTTATTACGTATGCCTAAAGTGCAACAAACGTCAGAGATACTATATTGTTTCGAAATTAATTTAGGAGATCGTTTTGAAGCATCTTCATTTTCAAAAAAAAATTATGTTGAAAATTTGGTTGAAGAACACTTTATTGAGACAAACAATTTTTGATAGAGATAAATGGGAACCATGATTTTTGTTTATTTTATCAAAATTTAGTTTGAGAATTTGTTTCCCAAATTTTTGTACTATGATTTAGTGTGAAAAAGTAATTTGTTTTATTAGAATTTTGATTTGTTTTGACAGGAGACCTATTGGAGAGGATGAAGCTAAGGTATCTTGGAGAATTACTACTACACAAAACATGGAAATAAATAGGAATTGCAACTCCAAAATAGATGGATTGGAATTACCTTCAACAACTCTCCATTTTGGGATACTTTTTGTAAATTATAAATAATGTTTCAGAGAATGAAGAAGGGGTTCCTCTTGGTTGTAACTTAGAAGCTCGAAGATATCGAGTTGTCTCTTAGATATCAAGTTAGGTTATTTTATTTTAATTTTCTACTTTTCATTTAGATTTATATTCATAGTTAGTTTAATTAATCTCAGTCTTAGAAGTATCCTTATTGAAAAAAACCCTAGTTGTGTCTTATTTGAGCCCTAAAATCGTCTTAAGGGTCGCTTTACTACAATAACTCTCCAAGGGAGTAGATCAGATATCTCTTTTCCAGTTGGTAAGTAATAGAAATAGCACAAGCTACAGAGGAGAAAGGGGGGTATATACGCCCAATAGAACTAGTCGAAGCCATAATTTAAATGGATACAAGTCTGAGTTGGAACTCTAACTGGATGGTCTTCCCAAATGTTGAGAGGTTATTTTTGGTCGTCAAAACTTTGGTGCTAGAAGGAGGGCCAACATTAAGCTGTATTTTTAAAGTATTTATGCTTTAATTGTTTTTTTAATAATGGCTCCTTCTAAATGACCCATTTCGAGTTGCTTCACTAGATTTCCATATTCCTTGACTCCAATTCAGGTAGTAAAGCTTATGTCAAAGATGAATTTTAATGTTAAAAATAATTTCTTTACATTTTATCATGTTGTTCAATTGATTTTCAATTGTAATAATTTTGATATTAAGGTAGGTGTAATGTGTAGGATATTCAATCTCAATTTGATAGGATTGGCTAAAAATTCATGTAAATCATTACAATTTTCCTCCATTTTCACTTGGAACATATTTGTAAAAATTCCATACATTTTTTTTCAATATTACGATTATGAAAAGGTCTATGATCAACTTGAGGAACTTTTCCGATTTGAAGGTGATTATTTGGACAATTTATTAATTGGAATTAAATCAATATATTTTCAATTTCAATATGAATATTTACCCCATGAGTATCAATTAATTGGATGTTTTAGATATTTTGTTTCTCTTCCTTAGATTCAAAATCCTTACAATGAAGCCATTTCAAGATTTCAAGTGTAAACTTATATTTCTATTGACATGATTGAAAAAACATATTTTTAGGATGTGCATGCCAATCACAATTAAATTACTATAACCATGTATCGTAAATTCGTACAACTAGTGCATACTTCGTACAATTTTAATGAGCATCATGCTGCTCTCTCTGCTATTAATAATTCAGTCACAAAGCTTGGAGGAATCCTAAAATAATACTCATGAATATATGGACAAAATTCTTAAAGGATCAGATGCCAATAAAACTAAATATCAACAAGAAATAAATTCAGAAAATCAATAAGCATAAGCACAAACAAAAGATTCCAATAAAGTGCATTTTTTCACAAAACATTCTGAATTTTCCCATGTTTATTGACTAAAAAACATTAGGTAGCCAAATAGTAACCTTCAATAAAGTATTATCAACGAAATGAATGATTATGATATTAAATTTGCATTGGAGAAAACACATAAGAGTTTGAAAACAAAGAAATCTTCAGGTTCATTGCATTAAATTCCCATTTCTCTCTTTATCTTGATTTTTTCATTGATATAAATTCATGTCCTCTTCACATTAATGTTATTTTAGAGAATAGAGGAGTTGATATATATAATATGAACTATGAATTGTCAATTAGTTTTGATAAGGGAAAGAAACATTCTATGATCATTCTTTCGACAATAATGAAAATCTGCTCAATTATTCTTATTTTTCTAATGTATGATATGGTAAGTATGGGAATACTAATAAAATTGATCAATTCATTTATGATGATATCTAGATTTGTAGGAAAATGAGTAATTTCAGCCCTTATTAATTCCTCACAGTCTTGATAGCTCTTTTATGTTTAATAATGATGACTCTCTTTTTATTGACATTTCTATTAAAGAGTTCCATTTTTAAATTCCATCAAATCATAATGAATTTCCCATTTTTGTTTATGATTATGACAATCTTCAAGTTTCCATTCCTACTCATATTATTGAACATTTCTCTTACTCAAAAGTTGATGTCAATAATTGTTTCGAATGCATTATTATGGCTTATTCTTGTGAAGAGAAAATTACATCAAACAAGTCCCTATTGTGTTGTAATACTACCTTTAATATGAACGCAAATAGTGATTTCATATTTTTTCTTCATTTGTTATGTTCATTTTTAGATTCGTTTTATTCTTTCATTTTTCGATTCTTAGATAATTTATGCTAGCATATTGAGAGATTAAGTTTCTAATACTCACAAAGTGAATTTCTTGAATTTGAACATGAATCACAAAATTTTGATTATGATCATCAAGAGATTTTAATCTTCCAATTTCAGTTGATGTTCATGTCATATTAGCTTGTTCTTCCTTCTAAAATGCATTTCCAACCATAATTTTCACTCTATAACTAGAGGGAACCTTTAGAATATGACCAACCATCTAATAAAATTAGTGAGCTTATGAATTCTTCACTAAATTTCCATCCATGCTTCATTGATCCATTCAAATGTTATTTCGAAGATAAAATTCAACAAAATACTATTAATATTTTTTCTTATGTATATAAAAATAATGATTTCTCAACCCCTCTTTCATTTTATCTCTTCGAATCTCTAAAAAATATTCATTTATATTTTTATGACGCAACAACAATTTGTTTTGAGGAAAATGTTCAAGAGAGGGTGATTGTAAATAAGCCTTTTTCTTTTTAAAATGTTAGTAATAGATGTCCATAGTGCATTCCATTTTTTTTTTTTTTTTAGTTTAATTATAATCATGATTTTTTTACTAATGTTTGATGTGTAGATACATGCAAAAATTAAAATGCTCGAATGGTTACATTGGATTTTGGGCTATACCTAGTCATACCTTCCCTCGCGAAGTTACTCTAGGAGTATAATTAGTTTAGTTAGTTTATTTTCCATTTTTGTTTCTCTTTTAATGATGAAGGTGAAAGAATAAAGTGATCAAATAGCCCTTTTGAGGTCATAAACATGTTCAGGAAAATATTTATTTCCTCATTATATTTTTTTATACTTTGTATAGGTGTTTTGGTTTATATTCCCTTTGATTTACAAATATGAAAGATAAGACATGACCATATTTTGATTCTTTTCTTGATGCAACTGAAATGAAATGATTTCTTCCTTCTTTTTCAAATTTTTCATAGGCATGTAGCTTCCTAAATTTTAAATGGATAGTTAAAGAAGGCCCTGAAGCAGAGGAAAAATCACAAAGAATCTTGTAAAAATTTCAAAATATTCATCTCCATGACTTTATTTCTACCCCTTTTGAGATTTTTCATTTTCCATGTTGACTCAAAACTCTACATTTAATTGTTCATCTAGTGTATTATTTTTTAGTTTTTCCCCTTTTATAAATCTCGGGATGCCTAAGTGTCTTTAGGGTTAACCATTTTACATCATGTGTGAACATGGGTCTTTATTGTTATTCTTTGACCAGACATTCAATATTTGTTTTCCATGTAAGCCTGGAGTCATATAAAACAAGTTGTCTTTGTAGCCTTCCTTTAGGATAACATGTATAGTGGGGCCTCTTTTTCCTTCACTCCATGCCTTCATATATTTTATGCTACCCCTGGAACTTGTAATCTTGCAACTTTTTTAAAACATAATTCTATTTTTTTTTGGGCATGTCAGCTCTAGGCTCCATGTCATCATGTGTTTCTTTATTTGTGCACATAAAAGGTGTGGCTAATACTATTATAATGCTAAAATATTTTTTAAGTGATGGCCCCAATCCCACTTTAATGACCCATGTACCCAGAATTCGTAACCTTTTCGAATTCCAATTTATAATATCTTCCAGGACTCTCGGCTCTAGGTACTCCTCTCTCCTCTTTACTGAACCCACACCTCTTACACAAATTTTTTTATTTTAAATATGTCCTTGGTCTCCTATCCAGGCTACTACCCTCACACTCACTCTTATGCTACTCGTAAGCCAAAAATCATGACTAATTAATAAAATTGTGTTTTATATTTCTTATGGGCACTTCAATTCCATAAGCTATAATGGGTCCCACCTTTCACTAGTGATATACCTAGTTTATTTGACCACATATCTATTTCTAATTCACTTTTAAGAACAAGCCAGGCACAAATTCCTATGGACTAGCTTAGATGGGTCCCACTACTATTTAGTCCGCTCTTAAAATACTCGAGTCACTATATTTGGACAATTGTATCTACCTCCTAGGATTCAACCTTCTGAGCTATCATAACCAATGGTCCACTTGTAAATTTTTCCACTCTTTACTATTGGATTCCTACCCGTTTCCTCCTTTTCTCTCTATCATTGTGATCATATTTTTAGTATGCACCCTCTACCTTTTCGGGACACTCCTGAGCAACCAATATGTTAATGCAACATATTTGTAAGAACATATATAATGCATAAAGATAATGTATCATGGTCAATTTATGTATAATTTCAATTACTCTTGTGGTTTTCTTGTTTTTCATGTATTGCTCCAATTCAAAGAACACACCAGAATCAATTCCTCTCTCTATATTTATAGGAGGCCTTACATTGGTTGGGAATTTGGATTTGATTCCATGGGATTTCTGGATATTCTGGGGCTACTATAAAATCCAAAGGAATAAGAGGAATAATTACTATTGCAATTCAAACCATCACATTTTCATTTATGATGATTTCTAGTTCCTTGAACATGAGACATTATTTTCTATAGCTAAACGCTCACTCAAGCTTAGATTCAATAAGTTATTATTTTGCGAAAATGAAAACTTCTTAGACTTTAACTTCTCATACTTTTAATCTCAATAAAAAATAAAAATTATTTCTTTTGAGGAAAACGGATACCTTTAAGGTAAATCTAAAAGTAATTCTTCAATGGTAAGTCTCACGTGCTCATTTTCATAGGTTACCATTATTTTTTCATTACATGTTTTGTTTCATATTTGCTTTTAATGTTTGATGATATAAAGCTATATTTTTATAGGTCTTCAAGGATCAATTTGAAAATTTTGCACCCTTTCTTGGTTAGAATTTTAATTCACTCTCCTCGTTTTTCTTTATTTCAAGCTTTGTAAAAGTAGCTATGAAATCGATCAAATTACAAATAAAATAAATTAGGGAGTCTCTAAACCTATAAGTTTGTTTTAGAACCCTTATTTGTTTTAGAAAATCGTTACGATGTTTCCATGAAGGCTTAGCTTCAAAACAAGAAAAATTTCAAAGGGAGAAAATTCTTATTTTCATTCACTTTCTATCATAACTGATATCTAGAAATAGATTTTATTTTGTTTGAACAAAATCTAATCAATTAAAACTTCTAAGAGAACTTAATAAGATCTCAACTTAAGAAAAACTTATATTCCTCCTTTATACGTGTTATTTTGTTGAGATATTTTTACAAACCATCTTGTTAAGAAAATTATCGGTCCAACGAGAATTATTACCTCAAAATGAAAACTCTAGCCCAAACACCCCCAAAAAAACATGAAAAAACAGTCTGAAAATGAAAAGTGTTGATTTTGCATTACCACCTTTTATTTTTTCTCTGTTTTTTTGTTCTTTTTCTTCTTTTCGTGGTAAATTTTCAATATTTTTTAAAAATGATAGAAAATCCAATAAAATACAATCTTTTTGGCACAAAAAACACCTTGAAAATGAAAATTTTTAATGTCAAAATAACATATTTATTTTGAAGGTAAATTTTCAACGTTTTTTAGCAATGGCGTTAAAGATAAAATATCAAGACTCCAAAAAACCTTAAAATTCCAACAAATTTCAAGCATGAAATTAAAGATAAAATATCATGTCTCTCAAAAGATTAAAATTCCAACAATTTTCAACCATAATGTTAAAGATAAAATACTTATAACTATTTTGAACCATAGCATTAAATATTAAATATCGTGGCTTAGAAAACCATTAAACTTTTGTTAACTTTTCAACCATGGAATTAAAACCAAAATATCATGACTAAAAAAAACCTTAAGTTTTTAATATATTTGAACCATGGCATTATGGAAAAATTATATGACTAAAAAAACTTTAAAAATGAACACCTCAATGAAAGAGTCATTATATCAGGAGTAATTTTTTTAAATGCAATAAATATAGCTATTTTAAAATATTAGCCTAATAAAACTTGACACATTGCAAAAAAAATTTAACAATCAACCACGAAATTGAAATGAAGTATAGGCGAGCTCAACCTATCGCAATGAAATCTTAAAAATCAACCATGAAATTGCTACATTGTAGGGGAAAATTTCATCGATTACAATAAAAAATTTAAAATCAACTATCAAATTGACACCTAATGGGGTCGAAAGGGCCGAGTTGCTAGTCAAGGATCAACATGGACCCTATAAATAAAATAAAATAAAATAAAAAATAAATAGAGAAATAAATAAAAATGAAAAACACAAAACAAAATAAAAATTAAAATATTGAACAAAATTAGAGGTAAAAGAAAACGAAAAACAAAGAGTTTAAATAAATAATAACTAATAAGTAAAAAAAGATATTAAAACATAAAAAGGATAAAAGGATAAAAAATGTCGAAAAAAAAATTAAGCATAAAAAAATATATATAAAATATCTTCCAAAGAAATCACAAAATAGTTTTTAAGGGAACCACATGCTATAATTCATTATCAAGTCTAAGATAAATAAATAAATAAACAAGCTTAAAGTTTTTTTTTATTTATAAGGAAAAATTAACTAAAAAATAAACTAAAAGGAATTTTAAAAAATGAGATATCAAAACAATATTTAAAAAATAATAATAATTTAACAAAAAAATTTAAAAAATTAACATAAAAAATAAAGAATACATATATAAAAAAAGGGCGATATAGAAAAACATAAAATATAACAAAAAACATCAAGAAAGAATGAAAAAAAGAAACTTTAAAAACATTTACCTAGCATTCTTTGGAAGGGTTATGCTACCACATTCTAGAGATTGTTTGAACATATAGGAATTTGATGCACCACAATTGATTTAATGTTGACAAATCCAACAAAATAGTTCATTGTCATCACATTTGACCACAAAAATCGGAGCGATGTAAATAAATGGACAAATTTGAACATTTTATTTCTTCCTTCAAGAAGATATAGACATTTTCATTAATGACCAAGGAAATTTTATTATCTCCTAATGTTTTGGGTCATTTGGTACCTCCATATCAAATAAATGATGCGGAAATACATTCTAGGGCTAGGAATACTTAGTGCATGGGAGATAAATTCCAGAAATAATAGAAGTCCCCTATTGTATGAGGTTAGTAGATAATGTCATGATCAAAATGCATTTTATTTTCGCTTTCTGAAAATGGAATTTTAAGAGCTTAGAGAAGAAGTCAAATTTTAGATAAAATATAGATAAATCCCTTATAATGAAAGCATAAGGTAATAAAACCATCATTTCATGAGTTGGAAACAACCATGATTATTGCACCAAGATATTTAGTTACAACATATTATGATGGAATTGTGTAATTCCTCCCATGCTCAATATGGAGTTGACACGTGATATTTAAGAAAAATATCAATAACAAAATATTCAATGTCAACCATAAATAAAGATATTTGAATAAGGAAGATATAAAATAATGGCATTATTACTGTTTTTCTAAATGATTGGTGCTGCTAGGGGGATGTGTAAATCCTTCAGTGCTTAATATGGGGTTGAGATGTGGCATGTATAAAATACCAATAATTAGAAAAAAAATCAAATCATGCCTAGAATACATTTTAATTATGCATCCTAAATTTGGATTTAAACATGCACTAAAAGGGATCAAGTTTATCAAGGTGAAAACATTCTTCAAGTAGACTTAAGGAAATGATTGCACCTTAATGGATTTGATCTATCTTGATTCATAATATATCCATACATAACATGGGTCTTGGTTAAAAAATTTCAATGTTGTGTTGCATAGCATGAGGGAGATGCATAATTCCTTTAATGCTCAACATGGAGTCAACATATGGCATACATACATACATACATACATACATACATCTCTCTCTCTCTCTCTCTCTCTCTCTCTCTCTCTCTCTCTCTCTCTCTCTATATATATATATATATATATATATATATATTGTAAATTCACCTAACCTCTATTTTTTATAATGTTTCACAAGGAATCAAGTCCCTTGAGGTGAAAACTTGTATTAAATTAAAGACACTTGGCGAAAATACTTAATACCTTGTTGTGCATTATATATCGAGAGTTAATATGAATCTACACTCCTGTATGAGTGAATTCAACTAAATTATATGAATTAATAATGTTAAGAAAGTATGAGATGTCAATAAAAAAATATATCATGTAAATTTATTCATGTGAAAAAAATGGGAAGGTCATGTCATAAATTATCAATATCTCAATACATTGTCAATAAATTATATAACCTCAATGGTATAATTTATTAGGGTGGAATGCACAAGAATGAGGAAGGTGAGTCCAAAAAACAATAAAGGGGCTTATAAAAATTCAGGAAACTCAAATACGTGTCAAAAAGAGATTCAAACCTAGACCCCAATATAGGATGAAAGGCATGAAAAACTATTTTTGTTATTTAATTGAATATAGCATTCCTATACCATTGAGTATGATTCTCCAAACTAATAAATAGTCAGAGTTAAACATGGGAGAAACTAGTTATTTATAAATCAATGATGAAAGTTTTCCAAATGTGAGGTAACCTATTGATAATGAAATATTACCAAGGTAGTAATACAATTTTAGTGATTCAAATAAATCATATGAAGTTAAACACTAAGTAAAAGTTGCATTTGACTAGGGACTGATGAGGGTCATGCAATTCCGAATGAGAGTAAAACCATTGATAAGGAAGCAGGAATATAAAGAACTAAAATTATATGTTAGACTCAAAAAAATAATATGATATGGTCAATGCCAAAAGATTTATTGCAAGTAAGGCCATGGAAATTCCCTTCAATGGGTACAAAGTAAGAATAATTTTTTATGAATAATGAAGACGTAGAATCAACACCATGGAACTAACCAACCATGGGAAGGATGGTAAAAGAAATCATTTGAGAAAAATAAATAAGTAAAATAATAATATAGGAAATATCCAATTTAACGAAGCGTGAAATGATTTAATCACTACGGAACCTCGATTCAATAATGAAAGGAAAATTTGGTGTACAAAAACTTATTTTGGATAGGAAAATTAAGTTGAAAGAAATTCAATAACCATCATAGATAAAACTGAGGACATGATATGGTGGCTCTATGTAGAAAATCTAGTTAAGGGTGGAATAAAAGAAGCTATTGTGTAAGGCCCATGGGGATATATCATAAAAAATAATAAATGAATCACATACATAAGAATAAAAGAATATCCAAGTGCATTCCTATCATCTAATTAATTATTTTCATGCATATATTATAGTAAAGAAAAATTAAATTAACAATTAATAAAATAAAGTGAGAAACAATATGGAATGAGAAATAAATATTATGGGATCCCTTGTGAGTGCAAGCAAAGAGATAAGAGAATAGAACATGGCTCTCAATGAATATATCAGAATAGTGGTGAACAAGGGGCTTTAGTTCATAACTCTCTTTACTATAAGCTCAATATGACAGATGAAACGTGACCTATGTATTGTTGTCACTTGACACCATAGGAGAGTCAACCATTAAAATATTTGTATTCAATGATATTGAGGGATTGGCTAAAAAATTTTCGATATTGAATTTTTACACTATATTTAATATCAATAGACAATGATGATTCCATTTCCATCTCCTAATAATAGATACCAAGACACCTAATTATTGATAAAAAATAAATTACAAAGGAAATAGTACTCAAATTGTTGAGGCCGAGGCATGGAACCATGCACTAAGACCTTCTTATTGCAATTGGAAGAATCAAAGCATGACATCATGATGATATTATAAGGATGATGTAGCAACACCACATGTATGATATGAGTCGTCATGATTCAACACTTTTAGAATGCTTTCTAAGAAGTTTTCAATGACAAGTGGTAGACTTCAGTAAGTGTCATGTGGCAGAGGACAATTCAGCTAACACTACATGTAAAATGAGTACTTTATGTCAAAGGAATGATGTGGGAGGTTTAGTTTCCATGTAAGAATATTTATATATCGACATATTGCACTTTAATTGGAGTTTTACTTTGAAACTTTATTTCTATCTCAATATCCAAATATAAAGTAAAAAAAGACATGTGTCAAACATGTTGGCACCGACCATATGCCTCTCAATCATGAGGGGTAAACAAGTGGTAAACAAGTGAGGTGGCATGATAATTGATACCATCGATCCATGGAGATATTGAGCATATTGGTGCATCGTCATATTGGGGTACTCGAACCCTAGGCAATTGGTATATGAACATATCATATACCATAGGATTGAAAGTTACATTATATGGAAAGTATTGATAAAGTCAGAGTTTGATATGAAGATCAGGTAGTAGACATGGAGCCATGCAGGAGTGATGTGTGGTCCAAGGTCCACCATGTGCCAACCATGTGGAAAGTAGGGTGGATGATGTGGCACATACACAAAGATGCACACATATAGATAAAATTCATTTAAAACATATATGTAAGTAATAATAGAAAAAAACACTCTTGTGGGGAATAATAAAAATGTATTTTGGAACCCAATTCCATGAGTCCATATAAGTGTGCTAATTATTGATAAAACTAAGCTAATATTAGATCTATATAGTTGCCTCACTACCTAGACGCTAGAGAAAGAAATAATTATCCAAAGCATTATTCATATAGATATTATGTTATCTAAAATTTAAACTCCAAATATTCATAATTTCATTCTTATACTCCAGTTTCATTGTTAATTTTTTTGGTTCTAGGGGAATTGGCTGTTGTTAGAAGTATGTTGTCATTGATGTAAAAGGAAAATTAGCTGATAAGAAAGGAATTGATGGGTGCCAAGACTTTGAAAACATTTTTCAGTTTAAAAGATCAACTCAAGTATAATTGGGACCTTCTCAAATAGATTCTGAAATAGCATTCCAGTTGTATATAGAATTTTGAAAATGGTCTCCTAGATAGTAACTTATTTTTAGCCAAAGGTAAAAATTCCCGAGGTAAAAAGTTGCAGCCCAAAAAATGGTGGTAGGGTAGAATTGCTGACATATTTGGTAGTTCCACAAAGTTGACTGAGCCATTGGGGGAGAAGCTGACAAAGAGTTGTGAGGGTATGGCATAAAACATAATAGTAGAACAAGATTTCATTGGCCAATGAAGTCCCCACTTGACATCTCATCCGAGTGGATGATACCCATAAGTGATGAAGGCGTGCACAAAAGTTAACTCTCAGGATTATGTAATTCAAGGAGAGGTTGTGGAGAAGGCAAACACAGAAGCGGATAGATATTATGGGTGCATAGAATTTTGCGTAGGTTTCCACTAGACCACTCATCTTAGAGGTCGTTCCTTGGAAGAGAAAAAAAATTCGCAATGTCAGATATGTGGGGTGGCACGGCACCAGACTGACAAGGCATAGGAAACCTTAGTAAGACAAGGAGTTATGATTTTCAAAAGTACCGCATCATGGAGGCCCAAAGAATACCTCATGTGGGGGTCCTTCAATGGAATACCTAAATTTCAGTCATACTGTGAAGCTTGTGGGGGTGATGGGGACGCTTAATTTGACCAGATAAAATAGAAAAAGTACCGCATCATGGAGGCCCAAAGAATACCTCATGTGGAGGTCCTTCAATGGAATACCTAAAGTTCAGTCATACTGTGAAGCTTGTGGGGGTGATGGGGACGCTTAATTTGACCAGATAAAATAGAAAATGATGATGGAGTTGGAAGAAATAATTTATTTTACTACAGAAGAAGTTAGCAAATGGTTAGTTACTTTTGTTAAAGTGAATGGGGAGAAATTTGTCTTGGATACGTAGTTGCAAGGAGAAGCTAGAAAAATTAAAAAGGAGATATTCAAGAAGAATGATAAAATGGAAATTAGAGTTTCTCCTAAAAGAGAATTCATTAAA
This sequence comes from Pinus albicaulis, assembly GCA_034641835.2. NCBI lineage: Eukaryota > Viridiplantae > Streptophyta > Pinopsida > Pinales > Pinaceae > Pinus > Pinus albicaulis. The sequence continues at coordinate 524,829,571 of CM076580.1, read as the reverse complement.
TATATGGTGAAGATATTTCTTCAAGAATCCATGTCACCCGAGAGATAGATAACAGAAATAGAATCATAGTGGATGCTTTTGAATACTGTATTTTTTCTCAAATTTTTGAACATTCGGTTTTTTGTTAACTAATATTGGATAGTTTAGCTTTCTTGACTATGATATGGTGACCTTAGCTAGTTGATGTGTACAAATCCTAGTTTTTTTGTTTGAGATGCCATTTTCATTTTATGGTTTACGTGAGCCGAATCCTTGTTCCTAATTGAATAAACTAACTTACTTTTATCATTTTCTTTCAAGATTTTCAATCTTCGATGATACAAATTTGATTCTTCTCAACAATTTTTTTTTTTTATGATTATGTTTTGAATATGATCTCATAGAAGTGTAAATTATGGCTCTGGAGAATCTAAATATGTATCAATTTTATGATAACTATTGTTATTAGTCTATTAACATATGCTCTTAGACTTTGAATTATACCTGATGATATGTTTTTGGTTAAATAAATTTCATTATGTAAAGTACAAATTTTGGAAAAAGCATTCATTGCAGTTTAGTCACATTAGTGAATTCTGCATAATGAAAGTTAGGTTTAATTATGTATACATATATTAATTAATTACTTAAATAATTTTTTTTCGCTGCACCTCTCTACGTATAACGAAATATCTGATTATGTACAACAAATTTTGTTTTTATGCTTATGTTTTGAATATGATCTCGTATATATTTGGGTTATAACTATATGTTTATTTTCATTTGAATTTGGATATAATTATCATTACTCAATCTAATTCTATATCAAATTTATGATAATGTCATCTATATAGTTTTGAAAAAAAAATCTCACAGTCACTGCATAAACTTAAAAATCTCACAGTCACTGCATAAACATTCTCCCATATTTATCGTACATCATTTCTCTCGCACTGGAATTCACATCAAGAATGAACAAAATATGAAGGCTGCAGAATTTGTACAAAATTACCTATTTTCAGCATCTTCATTGTCATTTCATTGTGTGCAAATATTTTACTATGTCAATAACTTCTATTGTGCATAGATATTTTATTGTACAAAGCAATTGTATGGAGTTTTTTCAGCATTCTCGACCACCTTTGATCAATCAATTGTCTCAAATATTTTATAGTAATGATTATCCAAGATAACTAAGTGGACATAGAATGCTAAAGTTTTGAGGAACGAGGAAGCTGTGTAGACTTATCTTTTCTCTACATCTACATAACCTTTAACCAATTAAGAGCCTTCACTATACAAAGAGCTTTCACTATATAAAGAACCAATTAAGAGCCTTCACTATACAAAGAGCTTTCACTATATAAAGAGATTTCACTGTGTAGAAAGCTTTTTGACCATGTTTCATTGTGTAAACAATTCACTGTGTTTTGTCGAATTATCTTTCTTCTACATCCACATTGCCATTTCATTATACCAGAACTGACGCGGCTGCATTGTGCAGAAATCTTTATGCACAAATTTTATTGTGTGGAAGAAGAGTGTGCAGAGGAAGCATGTGTGGAAATGAAAATGTGGATGAAATGTAGACGTGTAGCCAGTCAGAGGAAGTGTGTGCTAAAGAAGCATACGCGGAGACAAAAATGCAAACTTCGTTGAACTTAATGGATCAATTAGCTGTAGAGACAGGAACTACGGTCCATTGTAGCTATTAATATTGTTATAATTAATAGTTAATTATTCTTATTTTCATCCAAATATCTAAAATCCATAAAAAAAAAATAAACATAATATTTTTTTTTAAATCCAAAAATTATGATAGAGATTTATTTTTAACAATTTTTTTTTGGTTTTATGAAAAACAATAAAATATTGAACTCAAAACATTGAACTGAAGAAACACGGTCCCAAGTAAAAAAATATATTTAAAACTTAAAAGATCATAATGAAATAATAATAAATAGATTTAAATAAAAATATTCATAAATTAAATGAAATTAAAATTGATAATACATAATTAAAATTATAATAAAAGTTTGAAAAACTTCTAATATTTTATTAAAATTATAAACCATTGTTGAATAAACCACAACACTTATTAAATAAAAAAATTATTATTATACAAATTATACAAATAATCAATTAATTATTTTATAAGATGATACAAATTGAATATGACAAAGCTTCACCTCATAAAAATAAATAAAAACTTGAAAGTTTAATTCGTCTCAATGTCTACTCTTTTATTTTATGCCAACTTCAATTTCGGAAAGGGTGCACATATATTTCTGAATTTTGTTCCATAATCTGTAAATCCTGGAAATGATTATTCTTTGGAACTCATAATCCTAGTCAAATAATCAAAATCAAAGTTTCACTAAAAGTTAAGGTTTGTTGGTCACTCTTCCCATAATTGTTAATTCATTTCATTATCAACTCTCTTATTTTATACGAACTTCAATTTTGTAAAGTGTGCACATATATTTGTCAAAGTTTTCATGATTGCTCTTTGGAACTAATTTTAATCGAATAAAATAAAAGTAAAGTTTTAATATTTTGATTGAACATGGCCTCGTTTATTTCTAATTGTATGGCGACGTAATTTCTCTAAAACTCATACCTTTGAATGGAATCAATGACAATATGATTGAGATCGATCTATTTATTAAAATAAATGAATGAATATAAATTGGTTTTTTATTCGTAGAATATCTTAAGATAAATATTTTGAATGTTTTAATTTAATTTTGATTACACATTTTATTTGTAGGATAATTTTAACTTATGAAATATAAATTAATTAGTTTAGTTAGTTTATATGTTTAATATTTAGAGTTAATTTACATGTTTATTATTTATAAAATTACTAACGTAAAGTTTGTAAAGAATATTCAAATTAGTTAGTTTAGTTAGTTTATATGTTTAATTTTTATAGTTAATTTACATGTTTATTATTTATAAAATTATTGATGTAAATTTTGTAAAGAATATTAAAGCTAATGAATCAAAACTCAATGTATTATTATTTTTTAGTTTTTCTCATTTTATAAAACTCAGGGTTAACCATTTTGCATGATTTGTGAACATGGGTCTTTATTGTTGTGCTTTCACTTGACATTTTTTCTTTGTTTTCCATGTAAGTTGTAGACATCCAAAATAAGTTGCATTCTTTCATGATAACATGTATAGCTGGGCCTCTTTTACCTTCACTCCATCTTTTTGCATATTTCACACTATCCCTGAAACTTGTATGCTTGCAACTTTTTTAAAATATAATTCCAAAGGTTTATGGGCATGTGAGCTACAAGTCCATGTCATCACGCGTTTATTTATTTCTGCACATAAAAGGTATGGCTGACACTCTTATAATAATGCATTATTAGTCCTGGTAGTTAGGCCTGGGACTATAGTAATCGAAATAGTGCACTTAACATTAGTCCTTGCAAGAAAAACATGAACTCTTTCCCATAAATACCTAAGCTTTAATACCTATGTTTTATGCTTATTTGTTCAGGGTGACCAAAAGAAATGTTTGTGGTCTTATTGGCTTCTTCCCAAAGCAGCAAAGCTATAACTATAGAGTTAGATTTCACATGTTGAACTAATGCTTCACATCCCGAACTAATGCTAGCATTAGTTCATTGATACTAAATGCTAACAAATGTCCCTACCGTGTACCACTATGTGCCTTCTTTGTCGTGTCAAAATAACCATCCACATTATGCTGAACTGACACCTGCAAGTGTTGGTGTCACCTTAGCCATGCAAGTGTGAGTTCTACTGTTGAAGGAATATGCACTGCCATGTAGATATCAAAGATCACTCTCTTAGCTATTATGGGCGGTCTCTTAGATATTCTGGGCAGTTGAAGGAAGAGGCTATTGAAGTTGAAGGAAATAAGTTGCAGATCTCATAAAATGAATTCGCATGAACTCTGAGGAAATTCTATGGCAGTCAGAGTTGCACTGCAACCCATCTCTTCAAGGTAGTGAGTGATTGAACAAACAAAGCTAAATTGTTTTCCATCTCTTCAAGGCACTGAACGATAAAAAAAAAAAAGCTAATTCTATTTTCCATATGTCAGAAAGTCTTATAAAACAAATATACCTAGAGATGTCAGAACCTCCACTGCAGCCCATGCCTCCAAGAACTTCAATCTATTTTCATCCATCATTTAACTTATTGCAGAAATATTACCTGCAAAAAAAAAACATACAGATACCTGAATTGCAAACATAAATATATATACACATCTAATCTCAATGAGTGTTGCAGTCAGATATGCATGAATTATGTATATAAAGATACAAATAAATATCTATACATATATACAGATACAAGGACATATCTCCCTTGAGACTGTTGCCATGTTGTAAAAGACCATGCTTCTCTCTAGTTAAAAATCAATAATTCAACTGGCTGAAATCTGAATGCTTTTAATTTTCTGTTCTATTTAACTACAGATGGAAGTGCCCATAAAAGTTATAAATAATTTATTTATTAATTTATTTTTACTAAAAATTATTAAATTTTCTTCCTGAGAAATTTTCACGAGATATTGTTTGGGGATGTTGAAGAATGTACTGAGAATTGAGCTTCAACTTGGACCAGGGCCGAATGTGGTAGACACCAGCTAGAATTGGACCTGAAATATTGAATTTGGGCTAGGGCTACGACCGACTGTGGCACAACAAAAAAATGAAGGTAAACATCTTTGAAGTCTACTATTCAAATTGGTAGTAGTGAGTCAGTCATCTTCAAGAAGCGCTACATTCTGCATCAACGAATTTGTGTAACAGCAAGGGAAATCCATGCAAGTACTGTGTATCAATATTATAAGATCGCTCACCTTCAACTTGGCCTTGGGGGTGCAATACACCTGCAAAAGCCAAAAAATCTTGGAGCAAACACCTGATTCAGCCGCATAGCAGTGCACATTCTCGCTTCGACAGTGCCCGCAGATGGACCACAGAGCCCCCAACAGATACTCTGTTGCCAACGGCGATGTGCTTGACATTTTCTTCATAATAACAGGAGCTTCTAGGGCATGACCGGAAATGGTTGCCCAACCCTTTGCAGACCGGCAGAGCGACTCAAAGAGGCAAATGCAGGGCTCATCCACGCCTGCGTCAGTCCTTCAATGACCACTGTCTCCACAGCCTCGGCATGGTTCTTCTCAACCAAGAAAATTTCCAGAAGGGCCTTCAAACCTTCCCTTACCATCGAAGGGCTTCTAAACATGTAAATATTCCCTTTAGCAGTCATGGCGTGTAAAGGTGTTGCAACCGTTGAAAAATTGGCAATGAACTTTCTCAGGTATTGAGTTTCTCCCACGAAACTCCTAGCCTATGCAGGAAAGTGAGGGTGCTAGGCATGAGGAGAGGAACGGAGGACTAGAGCATTACTGAGCCTTATTTAAAAGTCTTATAATGCCCCCTGTTGTGGCCTGCCCCAATGGCATCTCTTCCCTTTAGTAGTCATGGCGTGCAAAGGTGCTGCAAATGTTGAAAAATTGGCAACGAAATTTCTCACTCAGGGGCTAGAAAAAATGGGCTAGAGTGGAGCATAGCATCCTAAACACCTTCAAATCTATTTCAACTTTCTATAGCGTGGGTTGTATCGGGTATCAATTTCATAATCTTTCTATAACGTGGGTTGCATGAAATCAAGCTGGATTACCCACAAGTAATTTAAATTTTTTATTTTCAAGCTAATTTAATTATTTTAAATTTTAATCTAGGTTTAATTAATTTAAATTTTAAATTATTTTTAATTAAATCATGGCCAAAATTAATTCATATACACACTAGTCGAACAATTTATTATCAAATCCATTCCAATCTAGATAACTTTGCATATTTCTAAATTTCCCGTCTAAATGCTCCCCCATGATTTTTCTGAGCCTTGTCTGTCAAGTAATGAATCTTCCCATAAAATTGCTCTTCCCTTTTGATGGCTTCTATAAAACGGTAAAAGGTTGAGGATTCTATTTCTAGCTGAGCACCTTCAGTTGGACTTGGTGAAAGGCAAAGGAAAAAGGTAGAAGGTTACAGGCTAAAGAGTCCCTTGGTGAAAGGCGACATCTGTTGTTTATGAGAGGCTCCCAGCTATGAGTAATGAATCGACTCTTGAAGAGTATGATGTATTGAAGCCATAGATATATGGATCTCCTTCCTTTCGAAGAGCCCAACATCGATGCATTGATCTTATTGCTAACGATATCACATAATCACTAACTAGTGAAGCTTAACTTTTTAGTTGAAGATACAAAATGGGAATTTTCATCTATTTCTAGGATTGTGGCTTCTAATTTCTTTAAGGAATCCAAACCATGTTTCAATTCATCCAAATTGATATCATTCTCTAGAAGAATGGCTTGGGTGCTTTTGTCTAAAGATGAAAATTTTCCAACTAAGCTTTAAAGTTCACCAGACAACACCACAACTTGATCTGATATGATTGTTTTATTGGAGGATGATGAATCTATTTGAATTTTAGCATTCCTTCTCTGGATTTTAGCCTTGCTAAGACAAATAGCGTGTTGCATAACCTCCTAAAGACCCACTTGTAAAATAATGAAATAAACAACCTCACAAAGTGGAAAATAGAGCCACCATGTACTTCTCACCCTCACTGCATGGACTATAGATTTTGATGTCTTGAAAGCAACTGTTGTCTTTCCAGGTTAGATTTCAATGTTGTATCAAAGGTTTTATTCAAGGATGCCAATGGAGCAACTCGTTTAATACTATTTGAATAGCCTCCAACTTGTGTTGCAGAATTTGGTAGGAGCAGATTGCTTGTTGGACTTGTAAATGAATTTGCGCTACTGATCCTCGATGGCCGTCAGGACTTGATGCAAGCTGTTGACCATTGCTATGTAATAGATCTGGCTGGCGGCAGGGACTTGCTGCTACGCAACCCTTCCTATTTTTAAGTGATGTCCCCAATCCCACTTTAATAACCAATATACTCGGAATCCCATAGCCTTTTTGAATTCCAATTTATAATATCCTCTAGGAATATCGACTCTAGGTACTCCTCTCTCCTCTCTAGTGAACCCGTCCATATTATAATAAGAAATTAATTTTAATTATATCCATGCTCTCCTATCTAAGATACTACACTTACGCTCACTCTTCTAAAACTCATAAGCCCAAAATTTGGACTAATTAATAAAATTATGTTTCAAATTTCTTATGGGCACTTCAATTGCATAACCTATAATGGGCCCCACCTTACACTAGTGCTATACATGGTCCTGTCTACCCCATATCTGTTTCTAATTCACTTTTGCGAACAAGTTACGCACAACTTCCTCTGAACTAGCTTAGATGGGTCCACAGGGGCTTCATTGCGGGAGAAATACCATACCACGTGGGTTCATATTGGGGGATATATAATGAGAAAAAAATGACATTATATATTGGGGGATATATAGGGGGTAAATGGTTTTTATATTGGAAAGTATAAAAAATGAAGCTCAAAGTTAATGAAAAAATATAAAGGGGTATAAAAAATGTTAATGAAAAAATGGATACCTACAATATATATTGAAAGTAGGGGATTTTTAAATTGGGAAGGTGTATTAGGTTTATATTGGGAAGGGGTTAAATAATGTGATTTTTAGAAGTATTTTCCAATATGTACTCAAATTAAGGGTGTTGTTTAATATGTTATGATTGCACGTGATATGTTAGAGGTTCATTAAGTGAAGCCCCTGTGGATGGGTCCCACTACTATTCAGTTCACTCTTAAAGTACTTGAGTCACTATATTTGGAAAATTTTATCTACCTCCTAGGATTCAACCTTCTGAGCTATCATAACCAATGGTTCACTTATACTTTTTCCACACTTTACGATTTGATTACTATCCCCTTCCTCCTTTTATCTCCATCATCCTGATCATCTTTTTAGTGTGCACACTTTGTCTTTTTGGGACACTCGTGAGAAAATGATATGTTAATGTAGCATATTGGTAAGAAAATACATAATTCATAAAGTTAATGGCTCATGGTCCATTTATGTATGATTTCAATTATTATTGTGGTTTTCTTATTTTTGATGTATCACTCCAATTGAAAGAACACATAAGAATCAATTCCTCTCTATATTTATATGATGCCTTACATTGGTTTAGAATTTGGATTTGATTCCATGGGATTTTCTGGATATTTTGGGGCTAGTATAAAATCAAAATAAATAAGAGGAATAATTACAGTTGAAATTCAAACCAAATCACATTTTCAACTATGATGATTTTTAGTTCCTTCAACACGAGACATTATTTTCTGTAGCTTAACGCTCTCTCTAGTTTATATTCAATAAATGATTCTATTGGGAAAATGAAAACTTCATAGATTGAAACTCCTCATACTTTTAATCTCAATAAAAAAAGAAAAAAAAAACTATTTTGAGGAAAGATGATATATTTAAGCTAAATCTGAACATAATTCTTCAATTGTAAGTCTCACATGCTCATTTTCATCTGCTACAATTCTTTTTTCATTGCACTTTTTGTTTCAGCTTTCTTTTTTGTGTTTTATGATCTAAAGCTCTATTTTTATAGGTCTTCAAGGTAATTTTTCAATATTTTTAAAAATAATTGTAAAAGACAATAAAACCGAATTTTTTTGTTGCAAAAAACACTTTGAAAGAAAAAATGAATGATGTCAGAATAACATGTTTTCTTAACGGTAAATTTTCAATGTTTTTTAGAAATGGTATTAAAGATAAAGTATGAAGACTCTAAAAATCATTAAAATTCCAATAATTGTCAAGCATGGCATTAAATATAAAATATCATGTCTCTCAAAAGCCTTAAAATTCCAACAATTTTCAGCCATAATGTTAAAGGTAAAATACTAATAACTATTTTCAATGATAGCATTAAATATTAAATATTGTGACTTAGAAAAAAATTAGAATTTTCCTAATTTTTCAACCATGGAATTAAAATCAAATATCACGACTACAAAAAACCTTAAGTTTTGAATATATTTTAGCCATGCCATTATGGAAAAATTATATGACTAAAAAAACTTAAAAAATGAACACCTCAATGAAAGAGTCATTATATCAAGAGTAATTTTTTTAAATGCTAAAAGTATAGCAATTTTAAAATCATAGCCTAAGAAAGCTTGATGAATTGCAAAAACGAATTAAAAACCAACCATCAAATGGACATGCAATATAGGCGAGATCGACCTATTGTAATGAAATCTTAAAAATCAACCGTGAAATTGCCACACTACAAAGGCATATTTTATCGATTATAGTGAAAAATTTAAAAACAGAAATCAAATTGATAGTTAATAGGGTCAAATTGCTAGTCAATCATCAACATGGACCTTGTAAATAAAATAAAATAATAAATAAATAGATAAATAAATAAAAATTAAAAACACAAAAAAATAAAAATTAAAAGATAGGAAAAGACTAAAAGTAAAAGAAAACAAAAAAACAAAGAGTTCAATTACATAATAACTAATAAATAAATAAAATATTAAAACATAAAAAAAAAAAATTTAAAAAAAAAAAGAAAAAAAGAAAGAGTTAATTATAGAAAATATATAGAAAATATCTTCCAAAGGAATCAAAAAATAGTTTTCAGGATCGAGTTCATCATCAAGCGTAACATAAATAAATAAATAAACAAGCATAATTTTTATTTTAAAAAGATGAAATTAACTAGAAAAAAAATTGAAAATTTGAAAAAGCAAAACACTATTTAAAAAAAAAAACATAACTTAACGAAAAAATAAAATTTTAAGATTAAAAATAAGGAATACATATAAATTAAAATAAAATAAAAAAATAAAAATACAAAAACATAAAATATAATAAAAAACAGCAAGAAATAATTAGAAAATAAGCATTCAGAAATTTATCTTCCTAAAAATAAACTAAAATATTAAACATTAAAAAGAACACAATAGAAAATATTAATAATAATAATAATAAATAGCATAAAAAAACATTTTAAAAAATTTAAAGTTAAAACTGCAATTAAAAAATATGTAAATATATTAAAAATTTTAAAATAATTAAAAAAATTTTGATTTAATTTTAAAAAAATAATTAAATTAGAAAATAAAATGGCTGCCGTTGACGCCCGTCTAACCAGGTTCAATTCTATTACAATCATTATAATTTACCTAGCCATTCTCTGGAAGGGTCATGCTACCACATTCTAGAGACTGTTTCAATATAGAGGAATTAGACGCACCACAATTGATTTAATGTTGACAAATCCAACTAAATAGCTCATTGTCATCACGTTTGGCCATAAAAATTCAAGCGATGCTAAAAATGGAAAAAATTGAACATTTTATTTATTCCCTCAAGAAGATATAAACATTGTTATTAATGAGCGAGGAAAAATTATTATTTCCCAGTGTTTTCAGTCATTTTGGTACTTAGTGCGTGTGAGATACATTCCATCAATAATAGAAGCCCCCTATTGTATGAGGTTGATAGATAATGTCATGATCAAAATGCATTGTGAGATACAATCCATCAATAATAGAAGCCCCCTATTATATGAGGTTCATAGATAATGTCATGATCAAAATGCATTTTTTATTTTGCTTCGTGAAAATGGAATTTTGAGAGCTTAGAGAGGAAGTCAACTTTTAGATAAAAGATAGGAGAATCCCCTATAAAGACAACATAAGGTAATAAAACCATCCTTTCATGAGTTAGAAACAACCACGATTATTGCGGCCAAAGGTTTAATTACTACATATTATGAGGGAACTTTGTAATTCCTCCAATGCTCAATATTTGGTTGAGATGTGATATTTAAGAAAAATATCAATAACAAAATATTTAACGTCAACTATAAATGAAAATATTTGAATGAAAAAAACATAAAATAATGAAATTGTCATTGATTTTTTAAATGATTGGTGCTTCTAGGGGGTGTAAATCTTTCAATTCTTAATATTGGTTTGAGATTTGGCATATATAAAATATCAATAATTCGAAAAAAAATCAAATCATTTTATATAAAAGATATTTTAATTATCCATCTTAAATTTGGATTTAAACATTAACTAAAAGGGATCAAGTATATCAATGTGAAAACATTCTTAGAGTAGACATAAGGAAATGATTTCACCTCAAGGGATTCAATCTATCCTGATTCATAATAGATCCATACTTACGATGGATCTTGGTTAAAATGTTTCAATTGTGTGATGCATAGCATGAGGGAGACATGTAATTCCTTTAATTCTCAACATAGAGTGGACATATGGCTTACATACATACATATCTCTCTCTCTCTCTCTCTCTCTCTCTCTTTATATATATATATATATATATATATATATATATATATATATATTATAAATTCACCTAACCTCTATTTTTTATAATGTTTCAGGAGCAATCAAGTCCCTTGAGGTGAAAAATTATATTAAATTAAAGACACTTGACTAAAATATTTGATCCCTTGTGGTGCACTATATATCTAGAATTAATATGAATCTACACTCCTGTATGAGTGAAGTCAACTAAATTATATAAATTAATCACAATACAAAAGTATGAGAAGTAAATAACAAAGTATATCATATAAATGTATTCAAGTGAAAAAAATGGGAAGGTCATGCCATAATTTATCAATATCTCAATACATCATCAATAAATTCTATAGCCTCAATTGTATAATTTATCACGATGGAATGAAAAAAATGAAGAAGGTGAGTCCATAAATAAATAAAGGGACCTCAAAAAATTTAGGAAACTCAAATGTGTGTCAAAAAGAGATTCAAACCTAGACCCCAATATAGGATGGAAGGAATGAAAAATTGTTTGTGTTCTTTGATTGAATATAACATTCCTATACCACTGATTATGATTCTCCAAACTAATAAATAGTTAGATTTAAGCATGGGAGAAACCATTTATTTGTAAATCAATGATGAAAAATTTCTAAGTGTGAGGTAACCTATTGATAATGAAAGGTTACAAAGGTAGTAATAAAATTCCAGCGATGCAAATAAATCATATGAAGTTAAAGACTAATTAAAATTTGCATTTTGGGGCCATGCCCTTCCAAATGAGAGTAAAACCATTGATAAATAAGGGGGGATACGAGGAGCTAAAATTATATGTTAGACTCCCAAAAATAATGTGATATGGTCAATGCCAATAGATTCCTTACAAGTAAGGCTATGAAAATTCCCTTCAATGGATACAAAGTAAGAATATTTTTAATGAATAATTAAGAAATAGAATCAACGTAAGGGAACTAACCAACCATGGGAAGGGTATTTAAAGAAATAATTTGAGAAAAAACAACAAGGAAAATAATAATATAGGAAATATCCAATTTAAGGAAGCATGAAATAACTGAATGAATATGGAATATCGATTCAATAATGATAGGAAAATTAGGTTCAACAAAACTCAATGACCATCATAGATACAAGTAAGGACATGATTTTCTGACTCTATGTAGAAACCCTAGTTAAGGGTGGAATAAAACAAACTCTTGTGTAAGACGCATGGGGATAAATAATCAACACTAAGAAATGAATCACATACATAAGAGTCAATGAATATCCAATTCCATTCCTATCATGTTATTAATGGTTTTGATGCATATATTATAGTAAAGAAAAATTAAACTAACAAACAATAAAATAAATTGAGAAACAATATGGAAGGGAAAATAATATAATGGGATCCCTTCTAAATGTAAACAAAGAGATGAGAGAATAAAATGTGGCTCTCAATGCATATATGAGAATAGTGGTTGAATATGGGTTTTAGTGCATAAATATCTTTACTATTAGGTCTATATGATAGACGAAAAATGATATATGGCTTCTTATCACTAGACACCATAGGAGAGTCAATCCCTAACATATGTTTAGTCAATGACATTGAGAGGTTGGCTTAAAAAAATGTCGATATTGTATTTTACACTAGTTTGTATATCAATCGAGATTCATGATTTCATTTCCATCTCCTAATAATAGATATAAAAATTGTAAATTATCAATAAAAATAAATTACAAAGGAAATAGTCCTCAAATAATTGAGGCCCAAGCATGGAACCATGCAATGAGATCTTATTATTTAAATATTTGAAGAATCAGAGGATGACATCCTGATTATGTTATAAGGATGATGTAGCAACACCAGATGTATGACATGAGTCATCAAGATTCAACAATTTTAGCATTCTTTCTAAAACGTTGTCAATGAAAAGTGGCACACCTTACTAAGTGTCATGTGGCACATGAAAATTCAGCTAACACTACATGAAAAGATGGTACTTTAGGTCAAAGGATTGATGTGGCAGGTTTAGTTTCCATTTAATAATATTTACATATTGACATATTGTATTTTTACTGGAGTTTTACTTTTAAATTTTATTGGTATCCCAATATCGAGATATAAATTCAAAAAAGGCATGTGTCAAACATGTTTGCAACCACCATATGCCTCTCAATCATGATGGGTAGAGAAGTGAGGTGGCATGATAACTCATACCATCAACCCATGTAGATATTGAGCATATTGGTTCATCCTCTACTAAGGTACTCGAACCCTAGGCCATTGGTATATCAACATATCATATACCAGAGGATCGAAAGTTACATTATATGGAAAGTATTGATAAGGTCAGAGTTCGATATGAAAATCAGGTAGTAGACAAGGACCCACACACGAGTGATGTGTAGTGGAAAATATGGATGATGATGTGCCCTTAAGGGATGAATCTTGAAATGGGCATAAATATTGGCTTATATCTTATAATGAGATGGACTTTTTACCATTCGAAAGATCTCAATGAGTAACAGACAATGGTAGTATCGAAAGTGTGATTTGAGTTCAATGAATAATGAGGAATTTTGATAACCAATCATGATAATAAACGATTAATGTCAAGTATTCTTACACCTCACAACATTAGTTGGGGTTTAATGTGTTGGGTTTATTATAATAAGTTAAGAGTTATGGGTTGCAAAAAATTATCATGCTATTACTTATGAGTCCTTGTTATCCTTATAAGTTATACATATGTAAGCATATACATAGCCCTAAATCTACCCGAGGTAAAATACATATGGATTTAAGTACACACATAGAGGCACAAACGTATAGATAAAATCCATTTAAAACATATATGTAAGTAACAATAGAAAAACACTCTTGTGAGGAATAATCAAAATGTATTTTGGAACCCAATTCTATGAGTCCATATTATTGTACTAATAATTGATAGAACTAATCTAATATTCGAACTAGATAGTGGCCTCAGTACCTAGAGGCTATGGAAATAAATAATTATCTGAAACATTATTCATATAAATATGTTGTCATCTAAAATTTAAAATCCAAATATTCATAATTGCATTCTTATACTCCAATTTGATTTTTTCTTTTTTTCTTTTTTGTTCTAGGGGAATTGCAAATTGTTAAAAGTATGTTGTCGTTGATGTAAAAGAAAAATAAGATGGTAGAAAAGGAAATGATGGGTTCTTAGAATTTGAAACCATTTTTCAGTTCAAGAGATCAAATCAAGTATAATTGGGACCTACTCAAACTGATTCTGAAAGATCATTCTAGTCATATATATAATTTTGAAAATCACCTCCCACATAATAATTTAGTTTTAGGCAAAGGTGAAAAGCCCCAAGGTAAAAATCTGTAGCCTTAAATATGGTGATAGGGTCAAGTTGGTGACATATTTGGGTCTTGGAAAAATTTTACTGAGCCATTCGGGGAGAATCTGACCAAGATTTGGGAGGATGTGGCATACATCACAGTAATAGAATGGGATTTCATTGCCCAATGAAGTCCCCACCTCACATCTCATCCCAGCAGATGATCCACGTAAGTGATGAAAGCATGCACAAAGGTTATCTCTCAGGATGATGTAATGCTAGTATTGGATGTGGAGTAGGACAACGTAGAAGAGGATAGATATGATTGGTGCATTGAAGTGCCCATAGTTTCCCACTGGAGAGCTCATCCGAGAGGTCCTTCCTTGGAAGAGAAAAAAAAGTCCCAATGTCGGATATGTGGGGTGATAGGGTACTAAACTGACAAGTCATAGGGGAAGTTAGTAAGACAAAGAGTTATTATTGTTAGAAATATTGCATTGTGGAGCCCCCAAAAATAGCTCACCCTAGGGGTCCTTCCACGAAAGAGGTAAATTTCAGTCGTAATGTGAAGCTTGTGGGGTGACGGGTCCGCTTAATTTGACCAGATAAAATAGAAAATGGTGACGGGGTTGGATGGAATAATTGATTTTACTATAGACAAAATTACCAAATGGTTAGTTACTTTTGTTAAAGTCAATAAGTAGAGATTTGTCTTAGCTACGTAGTTGCAAGAATAATTAAGAAAAATTAAAAAGGAGATATTCAATAAGAATGTCAAAATGGAAATTACACTTTCTCCTAACAGAGATTTCATTAAATCTACACTGAACATATTTCTGTGAGAAGTCATGCCACCTGAGAGATAGAAAACATAAATACAATCACGGTGGATGATTTTGTGTACTATAAGTCCTCTCAAATTTTTTAACATTCAATTTTTTGTTAACTAATATTAGATAGTTTAGCTTTCTTGATTATGATATGGTGACCTTAACTAGTTGATGTGTAAAAATCCTAGTTTTTCATTCGAGATGCCATTTTCATTTTATGGTTTAAGCGTGCCCAATACTTGTTCCTAATTGAATAAACAAACTTACTTTTACAATTTTGTTTCAATATTTTTGATCTTCGATGATACAAATTTGGTTCTACTCAATAATGTTTTTTTCTTATGATTTTTTTTTCAATATGGTCTCGTATAAGTCTAAATTATGGTTATGTAGAATCTAAATCTGTATCAATTTTATAATAATTTTTTTTTTATTTTTCTATGAACATATGCTCCTAGCCCTTGAATTCTACCTAATTCTATGTTGTTGGTCAAATAAATTTCACTAGGTAAAGTATAGAATTTTGGAAAAAACATTCATTCTATTTCAATCACACTCATGAATTCCGCATAACTAAATTTAGGTTTAATTATGTATACTCATATTAATTAATTACTTAATTAATTAATTTTTCGCATGACCTCTCTCCGTATAACGAAATAATTATCAATATAGTTCTGATTATGTACACCAAATTTGTATTTTATGCTTATTTTTTGAATATGAACTCGTATATATTTGGGTTATAAATATATGTTGGTTATAATTTGAATTTGGATATATTTATCATTACTCAATCTGATTGTATATCAAATTTATGATAATGTAATTTGTAGATTTTTTAAAAACCTATCACACTCAGTGCATACACTTTCTCCCATAGTTTCATACATCATTTCTCTCGCATTGGAATTGAAAACATGAGTGAACAAAATATGCAAACTAAATAAGTTGTACAAAATTAACTTTATTTAGCATTTGCATTGTCGTTTCATTGTGTGAAAATATTTTACTATGTCAATAGCTTCTATTGTGCCAAGTTTTTTTATTTTACAGAGTAATTGTATGGACTTTTTTCTGCATTTTGCACAACCATTGGTTAATCAATTGTCTCCAATATTATATAGTAAATATTATCTGAGATAACTAAGTGGACATAGAATTCTAAAGTTATGCGGAATGCGGAATCTGTGCAGACTTAGCTTTTTTGTACATTCACAGAACCTTTAACCAATTAAGAGCTTTCACTATACAAAGAGATTTCAGTGTGTAGAAAGGTTTTTGACCATATTTCATTGTGTGAATAATTTTGAGTGGAGAGTTTTCACTGTGTTGTGTCGAATTATCTTTCTTCTACATCCACGTTTCCATTTCGTTATACTAAAATTGACGCGGGTGCACTGTGCAGAAAGATATATGTGCAACCTTAATTGTGTGGAAGAATATTGTGCAGAGGAAGTTGTACGGATGAAGAAAATGTGAAGAAAGCATGGAAAAAAATTGAAATATGGATGAAGTGTAGATGCGTAGCAATGTATAGGAAGCATGTGCGAAACAATCATATACGGAGACAAGAGTGCGAACTTCATTGAAAATAATCAATCAATTAGCGATAGAGGAAGGAACTATGGTTCATTGGAGGCAGGAGTTAAAGGGATGCCCATTAACACACTTTTCCACTTCTTACCAATAAAATACAATTTATTCTAAAATAAACACATGAGGGTCAACTTGCAAATAATTTTTAAAAATGTCAAAGTGATGGGTATATAAAAAAATCAGAAGTTTCAAAATACATACACACACACACATATATATATATTGCAAGTAATGGGATATGTGGAGTCCTCGATCTTCTGAGGACTTACTTGCGCGTAACAGTAATTCATTGTACCTCATTTTTGTGGGTAGTTCCTAATGTCAACAACGACCAATGCCACGTATTTTGGCATGCTCCAAATAAATTGTAATTTAATAGAGTGAATTATTCAAATTAAATATTAATAAAGTTAAAATTAAGATGAAAAATAAATAAAATAAAATTATAAACTAAAATAATATTAAAGTAGGGGAGAAGAAACCAAAAACTCATTTTATTTCATAACCAGTCTTATACATAACATATGAAAGTGAATGAGAGGGTGGAAATACTTGGATATAGATGCTCGGAGGATGCTAAGGGATGGTCAAAACCCTAGGGGCTTGCAGGTCTAATCCTGCAACCATAGCCATTACGCGGACAGGGAGGCGATGTGACAGACGTACAACGTTGTTAGGGTTTTGTGCCCACCTGGGATTTTAGAATTTGGCCACGGGGTGCACAGAACACAGGGGGAAGGCCGTTCCAACCTAACCTTGTTCATGATGGAGGTTATTTGTAAACCCTTAATCATTTTCGCAAGACAATCTTTTGTGGTAAGGGTTTCTGAATAGGCGCAGACTTTTCACTCCCGTGGAGCCGGTTTAAGGAGACAAACCAACTGCAACAATGTGTTTCAATAGTGAGTATGTGGATGTAGAGCCTGGACCTGAAGACCTACTCACTTGTTGGGGTCATGAGGTCTCAGAGAAAAATTCGGACCGTTTCTTCTCGAGAGTTGTATAGAATTCCCAGAATTTCAGCGAGGTAGTAGGAGCTTGTGGTTTTTCTAATGGGGAAGCACTGCTAGAAGAAACACTGCAGAGTACCTTGAGTAGGAGGTGGAAGGTTGGGGGGTTGTAAAGGCCATGCATAGTCGTTGAATCCTCTGGAATGCTATGGTAGTGGTTTATAGCAGCGCGACCTTCAACCCTCACTTTTCTCGTAGGGGTTATGTATTCCATTATTTCCTACCTATACAAGAGGTTTAGAAGATATTGTAGTGAGTTATATTTTGCAGGGTTTGGCGGGTCTAAAAGCCCTTGGGGAGGAAAGGAAACGAGGACTAAATCCCAATAGAGGAAGAGCTAAGGGAGAATCCCTCTTGAATCGAAAACCCTCTCTGAGTCAAGATTTAAATTTCACAAATCTCCCACTCTCTCTAGCGAACCAAGCGGCCTGCTTGGATTCTACTCCGGGAGAAGGTTTGCCTCATCTGGTCCGGGTTGAGCCCTAGACTTTCATTCAATATACGGTTTCATCAAAAAATGTTGTCTAAGGGGAGCTAAAAATGCTATTGGAAGGAGCCCAGGAGGTTAGAGAGGGACATTACTTTGGCCCTATAGCAGGGCAAGAATCGGTAAGGGTTTTGGCTAGGGGGGTTTCTAGAGAAGCTGAAGTAGGGTGACCAGGGTCGCCTGTGGTTGAAGTCATAGATGCACACAATAGAGAGGTGGAAGGCGAGGAAGAATGGAGAAAGGAGGTTGTGGGAGTGAAAACAAAGAAGAATAAGGCTATCAGAAGAAAATAAGAGTTCCCTAGCTATATATTTGGAGTGGGCATTCACATAGACGAAGTCATGGAGGCAACTGAGATCATTCTTGTTGGCAGAGTCCGCGGAAGGAAGTAATTCGGAGGATTACGTCATGGATTAGACCTTGTCAGAATGGAAAGAAGCCCTTGGGAACCCTCTAGAAATCAAAATCCTAGATGAGGGTTGGTTCAGTATCAGATTTGAGCATAAATATCATTTGGATTGGGTATTAGAAAGGAACTAGTGCTTTAGGAAGAGATCATTTCTGTTTAGGAGATGGACCCCTCTGTTCGACGCTCAAAAGGAAAAAATGGCAGAATATCCTGTTTGGGTTAAGTTGCCAGGGCTACCAATGCCTTTTTGGAATGAATATTCATTTCACTCCACTGGGAACACTCTTGGTATGTTTTTCGATGTAGACAGATCTTTTATTCAAACTAGAGATTTGAGCATTGCGAGAATACTTGTAAGTCTTAACCCAAGAGAAGGGCTCGCGGATGAAATGAATTTGAAGTACATGGACTTGGAGTATCTGCAGACCTTTGATTATGATAAACTTCCCTTTTGTTGCCACAGGTGCCATTAATATGGTCACCTGGTTAAGGATTTACCTCTCGGTCACTACCATAGAAAAAGGCAAAAAAAAATTGTCAAGGAGAACTTTGCATCAGTGAGAACAGAGGAAAAGAAGGAATAGGAGGAGGCCTCAATGGAATATTTTGAAGGGTTGGGAGCTGATAAGGAGGGCATATTGTCTCCGGGTCACAATGTCTCTTCACACAACCATTTTGAAATGGATCCTGTTCTGGTGTCCTCCCAGGTACCCCAATCTGAATTAGGGGCAGTTGGTGTAACTCAAACGGGTATGCATTTTCTTCCTCATTATTCCTTATGCACATCCTTTTGTTCTTATGTATTGGATATGTCTGAGCCTAGTCCATCTAGGTAGCTCCCTCATGAAATTTTAAATTTGCATGTCATCCAAGACTCTATTGATATTATAATCATGTCTTTACCATCCCTTCCTATTTCACCCCCCTTAATCTCTGAGGTTGAGTCTGTCTTTGGACATTCTCTAGCTAGTCGTCCTTAGCCCCCCCCCCCCCCCTACAATCTTCGAACTCTTGCAAACAAAACCTGGAAAGGGATTTATGTTCGGGGTTTAGCATCTGACCTTATCTCAATTGGATCAAGGAAGACGAGATGTAGGAAATCGATCCTGTTCAAGGCCTAGTTGAAAGCAAAGATTGATATCGAAAATGGGAACCAGAGGTCTCTGTCTCGGGTGCTTAGAGTGTCACTATCACCCACCTAGGGTTTACGATGATGTTTTTATATTATAACTGTAGGGGTTTAGCTATTCGGCCTAAAAAACTAACGCTAAGAGAGCTAGTGAAGTCACAAAATCCAGACATAATATTGATTCAAGAAACCTTTGGGAAGGGGGAGGAAGTAAAAGGAATCCTTTCAAGGATGTTCGTGGGGTGGGTGTTTCAAGCCTTAGATGTTTGGGGTTTGGCAACGGGGAATAAATCTGGAACACTAAAGGAGTTGTCGTCTTAGGGCTTTGAAAGGACACTGGCGATGGAACTGTACTCAAATGAGCTTTGTCATCCTATTTTTGTCCTTAAAGTTTATAGTCCCTGTACAAAAAGAGAGTAGTTCTAGAACTATTTTTTTGTGAAATATTGTCCCAAACACCCTAATATCATTGTGGGAGGGGACCTAAATTTCTCCTTAGGAGCCTTAGAATCTTGGGGACATTTAGGAAGGGTAGATCAACTCACTAATTTCTTTACAAATAAGTTGGCAGCCTCTCGGCTAGTGGACGCTAACTTAATTAAACCAAGGCCAACCTAGAGGAATAGAGGATTGGGAGATGCCTAGGTGGCCAAAAATTTGGACTATTTCCTCCTATGTGAAGATCTAGTGGAAAGATCCTCAGTGTTCAGGCACTGGGTTGGGAAGGGGGTTTTATCTGACCACCTTCTAATTTTCCTGGAGGTTAAAGGAGTCCTAAAAAAACGAGGGACTCCGTTTAAATTTAACTCCTCCTGGTTAAAAGAAGAATCCTTCAACTCTTTGTTCCATGCAACATGAAGAAAGGAAAGCATAAGGGAATCTGAAAGTAGGAGTCAATACTTTATGGAAAATTTTAAGAGAGAGAAGGAAGAAACAAGGGACTGGGAAAATACTAAGAAACTGAAGGAGGAGGAGAAGCTAAAGAAATTAAATGAAGGGATGGATTTACTTGAAAAAATAGGAGCAGGATACTCTAATTTAGAGTCTAGAAACAAAATTAGGGAATTGGAGACTGTCAGGAAGAACATCCTACAGGAAAGAGAGGAAAGTCAGTGTCTAAAATTTTGAGCCATCCGGCTCCAAGCTGGAGACGAAAATCCAAACTTTTTTCAGAATTATGCTAGAGGGAGGAAAAATTTCAACACAATTTGGGAGATGCAAAAGGATAATGGCTAGATGGCACAATCTTTTGAAGATATTTATTTTTTAGGGTTAAGTCATTTTAAATCACTCTTCAGAGCTCCGAAGGAGGTTTCCATAGATGAGGATATTAGGGTGGCTCAATTTTTCCCTAGTTATATTGATGAGGAAGGGAATGATAAAATTATGGAGCCTGTTATGAAAGAGGAGGTGGAAGATATTCTAAAGGCAATGTAGAAGGACAAAAGTCCAGGGCCTGATGGTTGGACGATTGAATTTTTTCAACACTTCTTTGAATTTTTAGGGAAGTAGTTTGTAGCTATGGTAGAGGAGTCTCGTCGTACTGGATCCATATATCAACCTTTTAATGCAACATACTTAGCTCTCATTCCCAAAACCAATCATCCTGCTTCATTTGATGAGTTCTGACACATTTATCTATGCACCTATATCTATAAGATTATAGCCAAAGTGATCACCTCTAGGATGAAACCATTCCTTTCCAAACATATCTCGTTGGAAAAATTTGGTTTCTTGGATGGTAGGATAATTCATGAAGCAGTATGATCCAGGTGGATATTGGTGGCCACCCGCCTATTCCACTTGGGCCCCCACCATTGTCTCTTTCAGTTTTTCAGTTTTGGCATAACTTACTATTTTTAGCAGTTTTTCGGGTCCTGAACTTTCGGAGCCATTTTGAGGCCCTAAACGACGTTTTTTGGTATGAAAATTTGTTTCGATTTTGATCATCAAAATCGTCACAAAAGTTGTATTCCTCGGATAGAGCTTTCTAATGATGTATCATGTGCGTCAAACGGAGATAGTATGCCAAAGTTACGTCCCTGGGAAGTTGAAACACCAATTTACCCAAACGGAGCCCATAGTTTTGGCGCTTCATCTCCTAGGGTTAGGATTTTGGGATGTTGAGGGTTCTCCATTGTTTCTCAATAATAAATAGGCCCTCGAGCCTCATTGTAACTCAGTTCAGAGGCCTGTAGCCACCACATCTCTTCTCAGAGATAGCTACCAGTGCCCTAGCTAGTTTTATTTCCATTATCTGTAAGCAAATTTCAGTTCTTTGATATTAATGAAATGAAGTGTTATTTCCGCTGCATCTCTGTATTTATGGTTATGTGTTTATTCTGTTGCGTTCCTGCATAAATCCGGATCAGTGGTATCAGAGCGGTCTGCTTTTTCTCGATCCTTCTTTACATGTCCCCAACGAGGTCGGGGTATAAGGAGCTAGGGCTTGATCTGGTGGAACCTTTGCAAGATCAGCCTCGCAAACCTCGACGGACGCCCATGGGGGACGAAAAGAAAGATGAGGAAGCAGGAGATCCTATCAAAATATTGCTCGAGGAGGCCCTCGAAAAACAAAGGAACGCGATGATGGATAGCTTTGCTCAGATCCTTCAACGGCTGCCCACCGGCGGCGCATCTGCATCCAGTAGCCACTCTGGAGTTGCGACTCCCTTTTAAGGTACAAGTAAATTTTGACATTCCCATATTTGAGGGTCAAATAGATGCAGATGCCGTAGATAGATGGTTGAATCTATTAGAAGGATATTTCTCTGTTCATGACTTTTCAGACCGGGAGAAGATTATTTTTGCACTCCTCAAAGCTACCCCCCATGTTAAGGACTGGTGGGAAACCTACCGTGAGAACAAGGACCAGACAGAACCCTCTCTGTTCTCGGCCGTACCAACTTGGAATTCTTTCTGAGACGCCGTCAAGGAACAGTACTATCCCGTGGGGAGCTACGAGGACAAGTACATACAATGGACCATGCTGCGACAACAAAGGGATCAAGATGTGCATGAGCTGACGAATCTGTTCCATACCCTGCGCACAAAGTTGGGTATCAAAGATTCAGAGAAACATCTGGTGCTAAAGTATCACAACTGTCTGCACAGATACATTCAGGAGGAAATGGAGTTCCTCGACATCTCCTCGCTTGGTACGGCATACCGGTATGCTGCCAAGATTGAGCAGAAATTCAAACAGAAGAAGCGAGACTTTGGATCTGCAAATCAAAAGCAAGGAAAAAGTGCTTCCAAACCACAGAACAAAGGACAGAGCCAAGGCATGGTGGCTAAAGACAACTCGTCAAATCCACAAGAAAAGAACAACATCGTAAAGCCAAAGAAGGACACGGGAAAGTGGTGTGAGTTCCATAAGAGCTCCACTCACAACACAAGTGAGTGTCGGGCCAAGCAGTCGCTAGTGGCCGAGATGAGGGCTTCTGAGTCAGATGCATGCTCTGACTCCGAATTAGAACCTGAAAAGGCGAATGAAAAAGGGAAACGTATTATTGATGCGGAGCCCAACGCCACTGTTGCCACTGCAAAGATCCAAAAGGAGGAACCGGAAGATCCAGAGGAGGAGGAACGTCTCTTCCACTCCCCGATGTGGGTAAAGGGCTCCCCGGTACAGTTCATTGTCGACAATGGGAGCCAAAAGAACCTCATTTCAGCAGACGCCATGAAGCGGTTGGGCTTGCCGACCACAGCTCACCCACATCCATACACCATCGGGTGGCTTCACCAAGGACGAGATCTCCGCGTCAGCCAGCAGTGCCGCCTTCCCTATAGCATCAATCCCTTCACGGATGAGGTATTATGTGACGTTGCTCCTATTGATGTTTCTGATGTATTATTAGGACAACCATACTTGTGGAAGCGTCATGCTGTGTATGAGTCTCGACCTCGTGCCGTTATTATTACTTTGGGAAATAAGTTGTACAGGATACCAGAGGTACCACCTCCTACGACTATCTCTTTGGTTACTGCAAAACAATGCAGTAAGCTCATTTCCCAAACCAGGAAATTCGTTTTCCCGATGATCCGCCCCCAGGGCAAGAAGAAGACTGTGGCCACGACCTCCAGACAGGGCCCCTCTGCACGACAACAACAAATGGATAAGGTTGTGGAGGAGTACGGGGAAATCTTCACCTCACCCACAGGGGTTCCTCTGCACTGTCAGGTCAAGCACCCGATTGATCTGACCCCAGGTGCGCCACTACCCAATGGACCGATCTATCGACACTCTGTTCTCGAAAATGATGAAATCAAGAGGCAGATTCAGGAGCTGTTGCAGAAAGGTCACATCAGACCAAGTTCATCGCCCTGTGGGAGCCCGGTCGTGTTGGTACAAAAGAAGGATGGGACGTGGAGACTCTGTATTGACTATCGAGCGCTGAACAAGATCACTGTCCGGAATAGGTACCCAATCCAACGGATTGATGACCTTCTGTACCAACCCCAAGGTGCAAAATATTTCAGTAAGATCGACCTGAAGTCTGGGTATCACCAGGTACCAATTGAACCCTTTGATGTGTGGAAGACTGCCTTCAAAGCTAAGGAAGGCCTTTTTGAATGGCTGGTCATGCCTTTCGGGTTGATGAATGCTCCCACAACCTTTATGAGGATGATGGACGACATCTTGCAGCCATTCACCAACTCATTCGTAGTGGTGTACTTGGATGACATTCTGATCTTCAGCAAGACTTGGGAAGAGCACCTTCATCACATTCGACAAGTCCTCCAAACACTGCGGCAACACAAGTTGTGTGCCAATTTGGAAAAGTGCATGTTTGGCATGACCCAGGTTCAATATCTGGGATACATTATTGATGAAAGGGGGGTGCATGTGGATCCAGCCAAGATCCAAGTCATTCGGGATTGGCCAGCCCCGACTACTATAGCAGAGCTTCGCAGCTTTCTGGGTCTTGCTAATTTCTACCGTAGATTCGTGTTGGGATTCTCTCATATCACTTGGCCCTTGAGTCAAGTCACCAAAGGAGGAGAGAGAGCAAAATTCTTTTGGTCGGAACCTCAACAGAAGGCGTTCAAAGAATTGAAAAATCGCCTCTGTTCTGCCCCAGTGCTCACCTTACCAGACTTGCAGCAGCCATTTGAGATCGAGAAAGATGCCTCTAACTATGCTATTGGGGGAGTTCTTACTCAACAGGGACATCCAGTGGCATATCACAGTGAGACATTGTCTGAGACAGTTCGCAAGTATCCCACCTATGACAAAGAAATGTATTCCATTGTGCAAGCCCGTCGACAATGGAAGCATTACATTTTGGGGAAGGAAACAATCATCCACACAGACCACCAGCCCCTGCAGTTCATACAGACACAAGGGAAGTTGCAGAATGATCGCCATCAGAAGTGGTCCACATATCTGCAACAGTTTCATTTGAACAACAAGTACAAGAAGGGTAGCACCAATAATGTTGCAGACTGCCTCAGCCGACCACCGATCGTGGCGCTCACCACCGTGCTCAACTCTTGTGGGCACGAGACTTCTGATTGGCCGCTTCTCTATGAGAGTGACCCAGAATTCAACCACACTTACAAGGCACTCTTGGGGGGCACGCGAGTTCCAAATTTTCACCTCCAAGATGCACTTTTATGTCACCTGGGACACCTTTGTGTTCCTTCAAGCGAGCGTGCCAAGATGATATGGGAAGAACACTACAGTCGAGTCGCTGGGCATTTCGGGGTCGAGAAAACAGTAGCAATACTACAGAAGTATTTCTATTGGCCGAACCTTCGAAAGGATGTCGAGAAGCACATCAGATCCTGCACTGCTTGTGCCATTGCCAAACCCACCATCAAGAAGCAAGGCCTATATACTCCACTACCTACCCCTAGTCGACCGTGGGAATCCATCTCCATGGATTACATGTCGGGCCTGCCTTCTACTAAGAATGGAAATGACTGTGTTTTCGTGGTCGTTGACAGATTCCCGAAGATGGCCATCATGGCGGCCTGTAAGAAGAATATCACAGCAGAAGCCACTGCTAAACTCTTCTTTGAACGAGTGTGGGTGCACTTTGGGATCCCACAGTCTATCATATCAGATCGAGATAGCAGGTTCCTCAGCACATTTTGGTCCAGCCTCTCGTCAATGTTGGACACAAAGCTCACCAAGTCCACAGCTTTCCATCCCCAAACAGATGGCCAGACAGAGGTCGTCAACAGAATGATTGTACACATTCTGCGCATGTACAACTCAAAGAATCCACGCACATGGGATGAGAGCCTCCCCTATGTACAACACAGTTATAACCAGGCTCTCCACAGTTCAATTGGCCATAGCCCCTTTTAGGTGGGCTTGGGATTCCAGCCACTATGTCCCATTGACATAGCCATGCCGTTTGCAGCTACTCAGGCCGATTCAGCTCATGTCCAGTCTGAAGTTGACAAAGCAAGTAGCTTCATTGAGCGCGTTCAACACATGCGCCAACAGGTTCATGATATATTGGACAGAGCCAATGTGAAGTACAAGTAGCGCCATGATCAACACCGGGTGCCACACCACTTCCAGGTGGGCGACAAAGTATGGCTACATTTGCAGAAGGAGCGCCTCACTGGACCTCACCGCAAGCTTCGCCCGCTCCGATACGGGCCGTACACCATCACCAAGGCCGTAGGTAACAATGCCTTCGAGCTTAGTATTCCACCATTCCTTGGTCTGCACCCAGTCTTCAATGTGGATCGCCTTCGTCCTTACTTTCCACCTCTACTGGACACCTCGGACATTGCAGAACAACTCACACCAACAGAGTTAAACCCAGACTGCATGGAACCGGCCACCACAGATTGTATCATGGACATGCAAATCAAGAACACTCGTCAACAACAGATCCAACTGTATCGGGTTGTCAAAGCTGGCCAACTCCTGCACCAAGGAAAGTGGTTCACCAGGGACCAAGTTCAGCAGAAATTTCCTCATCTCATGGAGAAACTTAACGCAATGGGGACCATTGCTTCCTAAGGGGGGAGGAATGATCCAGGTGGATATTGGTGGCCACCCACCTATTCCACTTGGCCCCCCACCATTGTCTCTTTCAGCTTTTCAGTTTCGGCATAACTTACTATTTTTAGCAGTTTTTCGGGTCCTGAACTTCCGGAGCCGTTTTGAGGCCCTAAACGACGTTTTTTGGGTATGAAGTTTGATCAAAATCATCACAAAAGTTGTAGTCCGTTCAGTTCTTTGATATTAATGAAATGAAGTGTTATTTCCGCTGCATCTCTGTATTTATGGTTATGTGTTTATTCTGTTGCGTTCCTGCATAAATCCGGATCACAGTAGGGGTAGCTCAAGAAACTCTTCATAGTCTCGAAAAAAGCAGTAAAAAGTGAGTTATCATCAAAATTGATCTCTCAAAGGCTTATGGCAGGATAAGTTGGATGTACCTAAGACTCTTGCTGACACATCTAGGCTTCATGTTTGATTTCATAAGATGGTTCATGGGGTGCATTTCAACTTCTTCAATTGCAATATTGAGAGAAAAAGTAGCTATAGACTTCTTCAATGCTCAAAGGGGTCTCCACCAAGGATGCCCCCTCTCCCCACTTCTCTTTTTGTTGGCAGTAGAAGGTTTGAGTTGAATGATCCATGAAGCTAAGAGACAAGGGGTTCTCAGAGGAACTGAAGTGTTGGTTAATGTATGTGTAACCCACTTGTTGTTCACTGATGACATCTTGTTGTTCAACAATGGCAGACTAGAGGATTGTCGATGTCTAAAGGAGATCCCAGACCTCTTCTTTAAAGCAACGGGTCTCTGCATAAATGGAAAAAAATTGTCCTTAACAATATCTAGCCTCTCTAGGGTAGAAGTGGCAGGATAGAAGCGGTACTACATTTTGAAGTCAAATATCTACATGACACTTTCAAGTACCTTAGATTTTTACTAAATATGGACTTATATCTTATCCATGATTATAAATGGACAATTGCAAATATAGAGGCATGAATGAACCACTGGAGCTTCAAATGGTTGTCCAGAGCTGGAAGACTGGTTCTGATAAAATCTATTGCGATGGCCATCCCAATATATTGGGCTAGTCTAATTTGGGCCCCAAAAAGTATTATGGCCTCTATCAATAAAATTTGCAGCAGATTCCTATGGGTAGGGTCAAAGGTGGAACATGTGACTCCCTGGGTGGCATGGGAGAAAATTTTCAGACCAAAAGGATGGGGAGGTTGGGGAATCAAAGATATTTTCCCCTTATCGAAGTCTCTTGCAACCAAACTAGCATGGAGACTTATCACAACGGAAAATCTCTGGACCTTTGTCTCAAAATGAAAATACATTTATCCAATGCCAATCCTAGAATGGCTGAGTATGCCTCAAAAATCATTAAAAATTTCTTTTGTTGTATGGAAGGAAACCATTGCTTCAGTTAAGCTCAGTAAGCAGGGATTCGCTTGGCATGTGGGGGATGGCACCCAGGTTAGAGTGGGCCAAGACACCTAGGTGGGCTGCTCTGAGAGATTTGCATTAACAGGAGATCTTATTGAGTTTTTGAACAAAAGAGGCCTGTTTAGCCTTAACCAAATTGCAGATCATCAAAACTCTTCCATTTGGAGACAAGAATGGTTGACAAGGAATGTCCTGAAGTTGGAGGAAAGATGGCTGGGAACTGGAGGAATTATATATTGGACCTTCAGAATTCAAATATAAGGATCCAAGATAAAAGATATGAGCTTGTATGGGTGCACTCCCTGTCCAGGATCTACACCACGAAATTTGGTTATAATTGGCTTATGACTCAAAATGGTTGGGGGGAACCAGATTGGTGGTACAAACCTTTATGGAAGCTGAAAGGACTGGAAAAGTCAAGATTTTTCATCTGGTGCATCCTCCAGAAAAAAGTCCCCACCTGGGATTTCTTGCAACGTATGGGGAAGATAAGTCCTCGGTGGTTCTCACTATGGAGAGATAGCCTGGAAATGGTGCAACATGTTTTCCTCACATGCCCTTACAACATCAGTCTCTGGAATGAAACCTTGCGACTGCTTAAGATCCCCCAGAGGTGGGAAGGATAGGAGGTAATGGAAGCTTGACAAAGGTGGTTGCAGGAAGCCCTAAATGAAAAGGTGCACACAGTTCCCTTATTGATTGCTTGGGGAACTTGGATTGCGAGGAACCATGTAATCTTCAAAGATTCTCATTTTCTAATTTATAAGCTGGTGGCTGAAGGCACATCTATTTATGATCACATTCCAATTCCACCCCTCCTTCAGCAAGCTCATGTAATTCAGCAGGAAGTTATTAGGGGGGAAATTACTTGGGCATACTTCAATGCAGCCTCAGATCTACACAAAAGGCATGGAGGAGGGCTGGTTATTCATCTCCCATTTGGAAAAATTCTTAAAGCCTCAATTGGTCTGGGTCAGGTGACCAACAAATTTGCAAAACTTAAAGCTGTACATTATCTCCTATGCTGGTTGTCTCTCATGAGCCTACAAGAGGCACAGATCCTTGGGGACTCTTTGAACATACTGAAGTGGTTCAATGGGAGTCAACGTTGCTTAAACTATATTTTACTTCCTTTTCTTAATGAGATATCCTATTTGAAATGTTTTTTTTATTGAGATATATGTTTGCCACATTTACAGGGAATGGAACCAAGATGCAAACTACCTTTCTAAAGAAGGCGTTGAGCAAGATATGGGGACTTGGATAATTGTTGAATTGGAGAATGGGTTGGTTTGAGAAATCGAACAACCTATTTTTTCCTAAATATCTGGGTTCTTTTGCTACTGTTGTTTTATGTTATTTATATAAGCTGAAAAGTTTAAATTTTTGGAACAAATAGTGAAACTTTTATTTCGACCCAGGGTTGTTTTCTTCACAGAGGAGGCTCGGGTATTCAAACATCTTTCTTATGCTATGATACTTGCTAGAAACCGGAATAGTGTCTACTACCCGGTTTTATTTTTTTGAAGTTTCAAGCTTCAAATGATCTCTGTCTTTTCCTCCCTATGTTTGGGTGTTTTTCCTTAAAGGAAGCCCGAGAGGCGGAAAATGATGAGGAGGACTCTCACTTTGCTCTGACTAGGCTGATAGGTGAATATGCACACACTATTTACCTTAGCTGTAACTTTGTTTCTTTCTAGAAAAGGGAGAAACACAGTTCTATGTAACTTTCTATATTAATAGATGGTTCAATTTTTTTCTGTGGAAAAGATTAAAGTAAAATAGTCAATTTACCATAAATATTTTTTGTACTCTACATTTTCAAGATAATATTTTAAAATGTAATATTGTTATTTAAAAAAAACAAAATATTCTTTAATATAGTAATTTTTATTTTTTTGATAATTATATTTTTTTTTATCTAAGTGAAAATAAAATGAAATTAAAAATAATTCTATGTGAAAATATTTTTATTTGGTCAATGTAAAATTAAATTAATAAAATAATTACGTTAAAATAAAAATAACTTCATGGTATTGACCCATGGTATGATAACCCATGATATTCATGTGGAATATAGCATATTTAAAGGGGTAATTAAAACAACTTAGATACATCTTAACTTTGAATCTACGAGATCAAATCTCCTTTCACTCTAAAGAGGTTTTCATCTCAAGATATTTGATCCCTTTGTGCCCTTGATGGCTCCTAATTTAAAATGGATCTAAGATGGATCTAGGTTGGTTGTAATGTAATGGGTTGTTTATTCCTAAAAATCAAAATCACACTATGTGAAAACATTTTTACTTAATCAAATTAAAATAAAAATAATAAAAAAATAACATTAAAATAAAAATAATTTCATGGTATTCACCCATGGGTTGGCTACAGTATTAACACATGGTATGCCAACTCATGGTATTAACCCATGGTATTGATGTGGAATAAACATACTTAAAGGGTAAAATTTAACCAACCTAGATCCATCTTAACTCAGAGTCTACCAAGGGCAGAGAGGGATCAAAGAGATCAAATATCTTGTGACACAAACCTCTTTTCACTCACTGAAAAGAAATTTCAACCCTTTCAGGCTTTGTGGATCCAAAGTTAAAATGGATTTACGCTGCTCACATTTGCTCGGATTTTATAAGCCTTGATGATGCTTCAGAAGTGGGTATGTTTTTTAAGTTATACATTCCTATATGAGGCTTTAGAAGTGGGTATTTTTTTTTATCTTATAAATTTTATTTAAAATATTGTTAGGAGTGGTAAATAATTCATTTCCCCATCAAGCTAGAGATTTAAATATAATAATTGATCAATGTTTCAAATTAAAAATCACTTGGCCAGGAGTACTAGACTTTCTTCGAGCGGAGACTTCACCTAAACTAGGCTAAGTTTGAGTAGATTTTAATATATTTGAATAATTATGCATGCATATTCTGATATGTAGACATTTTTTTAACAAAATCTTCTTGTAATTTGCTCACAATATTCGATTTCATGGAATATTTTTCCTCCTCCATGGAATTCATGCAGGAATATCTAATATCCATAGGCTAGACATCATTTTAGAAAAATCTTATTGATATTTAAACTAAAATGTTAGATTTTGTAAAAAATAAATCTAATTAAAATGAATCTTTGGAAATTTATTTTTAGAAATGGCACGATTTTTTTCACCCTAATCTCTTCAAAGTTTAATTTCATTTGCTATATACATTGTATTTTTTTATTTTAATTTAGATGAAACTGGTAAAAAAAAAAATATTAAAAGTGATATAAAGAGTCGTCAAAGAAAAATTATATGATGGGCAGGGGGACCCGTCAAATTTAACCCATGATTGCAATTATTAATATTATTATTATTAATAGTTGATTATTCTTAATTATTAATATTATTATTATTAATAGTTGATTATTCTTATTTTCATTCAAAGATTTGAGATGCATGAAAAAATAAACATAAGCTTTTTTTATAAATCGAAAAATTGTGATTAAGAATTATTTTTAACAATTGATTTTTTGTTTTATGCAAAACAACAAAATATTAAACTCAAGAAAAATGGTCTTCAAAGAAAAAAAATCATAACTTAAAAAATCATATCGAAATAATATTAAATAGATTCATGGAAAAATTTATTCAATTAAATGAAATTAAAATTATAATAGATAATTAAAATTATCACAAAAATTTGAAAATTTTGAATTATTTTATTAAAATTATAAATAATTGTTAAATAAAATAAAACACTTATTGAATAAAAAAATCATTTTTATACGAATTATACAAATAATCAATTAGGATGATCCAAATGGAATATAACAAAGCTTTACCTCATAAAAATAAATAAAAACTTAAAAATCTAATTCGTCTCAATCTCGACTCTTTTATTTTATACCAACTTCAATTTCGTAAAGGGTGCACATATATTTGTCAAAATTTTCCATAATTTATAAATCCTGGAAATGATTATTCTTTGGAACTCATTATCCTAGACAAATAATCAAAATGAAAGTTTCACTAAAGGTTCAGGTTTGTTGGTCACTCTTCCCATAATTGCTAATTCATTTCATTATCAACTCTCTTATTTTATACCAACTTCAATTTTGTAAAGTGTCCATATATATTTGTCAAAGTTTTCCATAATTTATAAATCCTTGAAATGATTGCTCTTTGGAACTAATTTTAATCGAATAAAATAAAAATCAAAGTTTCGCTAAAGGTTAAAGTTTGTTTGTCACTCTTCCCATACTTGTTAATTCATTTCATTATCAACTCTCTTGTTTTATACCAACTTCAATTTTGCGAACTGTGCACATATATTTGACAAAGTTTCTCATAATTTATAAATCCTTGAAATGATTGCTCTTCGGAACTAATGTTAATCGAATAAAATAAAAGTAAAGTTTAAATATTTTTATTGAACATGGTCTCATTTATTTGAAATTGTGTGGCAACATAATTTCTATAATTTCTCTAAAACTCATACGTTTGAATGGAATCAATGAAAATATGACTGATATCGATCTATATATTAAAATAAATGAATGAATATAAATTTTTTATAATATATTAAGATAAATATTTTGAATCTTTTAATTTCATTTTGATTATACATATTATTTGTAAGATAATTATAATTTATGAAATATAAATTAGGTAGTTTATATGTTTAATTTTTATAGTTAATATACATGTTTATTTTTTATAAAATTATTGATGTCAATTTCATAAAGAATATTTAAATTTATTAAAGAGGATTGAAATTTGAAATTATAGATAATAAATAAAAATTATTTTTATGAAATTAAGTATTTTTCTAAGAACAATATATCACAAATAATTAACATTAAAACGAACTTGAATGTTAATTTGAAAGAAGATAATAACTTAATACGTTTTGTTATAGGAAACTCCAATCGGATTAGGTCAACATAAATTTCTAGGAGTGTCACGTCTCATGTACTAGAGGCGTGATGCTTACTGACGCTGATGGTGGCATTTGGCCACCGGAGATTCCAATTTATTATGTGATGTTAATGATTCTTCTATAAATATTTATGTAATGTTAATGGCTATTCTATCAATATTAATCTGTCAGTGATATTAATTTGTCGCTTATATGTTTGGTATGTTAATATGATTGAAAAATCTCTAATTTAGTTGTTCATACATCATACTATACAGTATAAACAATATGTTTGGTATGCCAGTAACAAAAATTGTATGATTGTTCTTCTCGACGGATTGTCTAACTCTAAAATGGAAGAGTTAGAAGAGTACTATTTCCAAATTATTTACGTACAACATTAACAAAAATACCTTTCATATTAAAGATAAAAATACCTATTATGTTATAGTAGAAAACGTTATAGATACACAACACTTATTTAGTGAAATAAAAACATGGAAAACTATACTAAAATAATAACAAGAATTTATGGGGGGTGCGGGGGGGGTAATAACAAGAGTTTATAAGGGGTCAGAAACATAGGAAAAAATATTCTTTGGATAATAGCTCTCATTTAGATTTGATAGTAAGGAAGAGGACTTATGACACAAAATGGAGGACGAAGACAAGGTCTTGGGGAAATAGTTTAAATTGGTATATAGTCTCATGGTAGATGTGATATGGAAGGTTTTTTTTATTGTTATATAGCTTAGTGTCATCTAATCATGAATTTTCTTATCTAATTTTTATGCTTTTGCAATTTTAATTCTCTTTTATTAGAGGTTCTTGTGTTTTGGGGACCACTATTTTGAGGAATTCCCTTTAGCAATAGTGCCCATGCTCTTGGAATCAATATGGATATGTGGGTTAATCATGGATATTTTCAGACTCAACTCTCGAGGCTTTGCACTTCCATTCTGCCATAGTTTTGATTTAGATTGCTTTTCACTTGGCAAGTGTTCTAGTTTAGACTCAAGTCTCAGAGTTTGGCGTGTAGTTGGTCGGCTCTCTTGCAAGTCCCTCAATCCTTTACTAGCTTCTAGTCTAATTCTCATGTATTTACTTTTTTAATCCCTCTCCTTATGAGCTTTGGTGTTACCCCCATTTTTTGGATTCCTTAGCAGGAAATTTTTAAAAGATGTTCCTAGTTGTGGATGTCAAATAAGTTTCTCTTTTTGGTTTAGAGGTCATTCATTTAAGGGGTATTTTCTCTATTTCTCATGGGCATTACTCCCTCAACGTGTCTTTGGCGTGTTGTTTCATTTCTTTTTCTGGTCCTTTTTAACCTCCCCACTCCTTTAATAGCTAGCCATAGAGCCATTGCTAAATGCAGAGGAGGAAAAAAAGGCAATGTTGGCCCTTCTATGAGTTTTGAAGCCAATATTTCATCCACTCTTCCAACTTAAGCTCAATCTGCTCCAACTAAGAAATTTTTCCCTATTTAGAAGTAATCCATAAGGTTGTTCCATGAATAACTACATAGTTGAAGGAGGAAGTGAGAGAAGATGGTAGATTCATCCGTGATCACCATGTGGAAAAGGAAATGTGACAATGGATCCCTGAACTAAGTTCTCCAATTCAATATCACTAGATCACTTACAAGCAAGTTGTCAATATTTTTTGGCATGTTAAAACATTTATGAGGAGAGTTTTTATTGAATGGTAAAAAATATAGTAAGCGATTCTAGTTTACATGGAAGCAATAATAGAAAAAATTGAGAAGCTCTCAATTTTATTTTATTTTTAGCTAAAAAAATGGAAGACACTTTCTTGAAGAAAGTTAGTCTTCCTCATCAATCCAAATGGACTCTCCCTCAAACTCACAATATTTTAATTTAAAACGTTGATCTTTAACAATTTAATTTAATTAGTTATTTAATAATAAACTTATAACTTATACTACACCTAATATAAAAAAAATTGAACTTCTATCACTGGAACAATTACAAGTTGAAAAAAGAAGTAGAAGTATGCACTATTTTTTTGAAATCCCATAGGAAATTTTTGAGTTATAAAAGAAAAAATGATTAAATTTATAAAATATGAAGGAATTAGTTTATGTGAAATTTATGTCCATAATAATATTGATTAAAATCGTATGATAACTATATGAGTGATAAAAACCATGACCGTTGATAACACATGACCAACACAAAACGTAACGCCAACCTAAACTTAAAAAGAAAATAATGACTTTACAGTTCCGATGATACGAATCTCCAATTGGATTTAGTGAAGCTGAATTTCTCGATGTGTCACGGAGTAGAAGTGTGACGCGTATTCGGGTTGGCAGTGACGTTTTAACGCCAAAGATAACAATGATTAAAATCACGGATCTTAAACAACTATTTACGTTACTCTTTATAATAGGTATCAAAATATATCATAATATTTAATTATAAAAATTATTTAAATTATAATATGATTTTAAATTATTATTATAAAAGTCTGAGGAGTAGTTCAATTGGTGATATTTGTTGAAGTGGTTTGTTTCCCAAGAACACAAATAAAAATATTAATAAATGAAATAAATATATCATACTATTAATATTAATATTAATATTTTAAAGAGATGTCACATTATTTTAATTATCAACATTTTTTTCACTCTATTAGATAAGTTTTTAATTTGCAAAAAAAACTTGTTACAATATCATGCATTGCTATCACATGCAAAAAAAACATAAATTATTTCTTAATAAAGATATTATATACATATTTTATTATAATTTAATTTTATAATATTTTTTTAATTAAATGTGAAATTAAAAAAGCCTAACAACTTTTCGCATAAATCTTAACATTTTATGCCAACTATTATTAAAAATATTTTATGAATATTTAGTGGGAATTAAATTCCTATAATTCATTTATTAATTTTTTATAGTTAAATTAAAATTTTAAAAACATTATTCCAAAATGGTTATGCCTATCAACATAAATAAAACTACGCCATATAAACAAAATGCATACACATGAATCCACATAAAGATCAATATAGTCACTTAATCATAAATTTCAACCTATTAAAACTAAAAAAAATAATAATTAACAAAATAATAACTCTATTTAAAATAATAATAATAACTATTAATGATAAATAAATTATTAAATATATAAGCTAAACATATATACAATTTTATAATGTAACAAGGATCTTAACTATGCAGATTTGCCCCACTATTACCATGGAGATTATTAATGTGTAAATATGGAGATTCCTAATGTGTAAATAGGATTTGTTACAATACCATAAGTCGATGAATTATCAATACAACAATAATTCATTTTGTATAACACTTGTTCATCTAACATTTTTTTTAACTAATGAATTTAATTAAAAGAGAAAAAAAAAAGAATTACTTCTTTCAAAATAAATCTTGAGCTTTGATTTTTGGTTACTACTAAGAATAGTCTAAAATATTATATGGAGATTAAGTCTCTTGTATCCACCTAATAATTATTGATGATTAAATTAAAATTATAGAAGTTCTAATGTGAAATAGACATTTCTATCCATATAAATACTATGTATTTGTTTTGTCTCCACAATGTTGCATGATCAAATCTCATGGGAAAGGTTGAGGATGAGAGCCAGCTTTGTGGAATTAAACTATCCCAAGGGTTATCGAAGCTCGACTAAGATTCTCCAAATACTAGTGATATAAAATCACTTGAGGGAAAATTGTACTTCCATCTCAAATGAGAGTAGCCTCAACCTATACTTAGACTAATTTAAAAAAATACAATATTAAGACTAAAAAATATGGAAGACGAAATTTAGGAATGAACCACACAGCTCACAAGTGAGACAAGTTGCACTTGGAGGTTGCCCAAGCTGTGCTACTAAAAATCCATTCAATACTCAATCAAAAGATATATATATTATAGGAGTCCATTTATTTAGGGAGACCAAACAAATTCCCAGAAAAAAAAATATCATCCTGCTAAATACACATGCAAAAAATACTACCTAACAAATCCACTCTCCATTATTTTCAAGTTTCCCCCATAATGGAGAAAGGATTTACTTGCACACCTAAGATGTCCCTAAACAACTCAAATTTCATGTTCCCAAGGGGCTTTGTGAAAATATTAACAACATTTTCACAAGTATTATAATATGTTGGAAATTTAAAATTCCAGAACAACAATGGAGAATAAAATTCCCCCTCTTCAACACAGAGAAAAATATTAAAAAAAAAATTTTCACTGGAGACAGAGTTTTCACTGTAAAAACTATTTCATTAAACTTAAAAAACTTGGTTACAAAATCACCTCTGACTGAGGGAATACAAAAGGCTTTGACTTCTTCAAAACACAGTTCAAAACACAACTCACACTCTCTCAAATTTCACTCTGAAAAATACTCTGTCTCTTCAAAAATGAAAGCACTGCTGTGCACTTCAAATTCTGTTACACTGCTGCTGTGTGTAAAAATAAATAAAACTTACAATGCTGAACAATGCACTGCTGTGCTATACAAGTCTTTTTCACTGCTGTGTGAAAAATAAAAACTTACTACGTTCTTAGTGCACACAGGCCTTTTCTTTTACTCTATATTTGCCTCAGCACTTTTTACAATATAAAAAAAAACTATTTTAAAATAAAAGCTTATTTTAAAAACTTAAAATAAAAAAAACTAAAACCAAAAGTTTTGAATATGGCCCACGGCCCTTTCCTTTTGAAATAGTGCACATGATATATATGTAAAACATATATATGCATGTTGACTGAACGCACCATTTTTTTTAAACCAGACATTAAAATAGACTTTGACCATGTATCGAACCGGACGCCAACCAAGAATTAAACCAGCGTGCATAAAAATTCCGGGTGCCAAAAAAATTTGCAGACGTCATAAAAAATGTGACACGGAATTTTTATTAAATCTGCTTCATGATCTTCCCGCGTCCGATTTTTGGGCTCTCGTACGAATGAAAAGTGTGATGCAGAATTTTTCACAATTCCGGCTTAATAAAATTTAGGTCCGGGAATTTGACTTGTGGTTTGGGACCACTGTCCTATAGTTTGTAAACTCC
This sequence comes from Pinus albicaulis, assembly GCA_034641835.2. NCBI lineage: Eukaryota > Viridiplantae > Streptophyta > Pinopsida > Pinales > Pinaceae > Pinus > Pinus albicaulis. The sequence goes on along the minus strand of CM076580.1, from coordinate 524,791,083 downwards.
CGCGCATTCAAAAATGGCAAGCAGCTCATCTGCACTGTTCTGCAAACAAAAACGGAAGGTGGCTGCCTCCTGTACAGAGCACGGCGGAAAGTAATTTCAACACTCCCCCTTACTTTCAGCTGCTGGGTTATCAGTCATACCCAGACATTTCCTCAAAAACTCAAAACTCTTCTGCCCCAATGGCTTGGTCAGAATGTCTGCAAACTGCTCCTGAGATCTGCAGTGTTCCAAAACAATTTCACCATTGTTTACCAATTCTCTAATGTAATGAAACTTTGTGTCAATGTGTTTCGTTCTCTTGTGAAACACATAATTCTTGGATAATGCAATAGCTGAACTATTGTCACAATAAATCACTGTTCCTTTTACCTGCTCTTGGCACAAACTTCTTAACATCCTCCTCATCCAAATTGCTTGACAAGCTGCTGCTGTGGCTGCCACATATTCTGCCTCTGCTGTAGACAATGCTACAATGGGTTGTCTTTTAGAAGCCCATGGAATTGCTCCTGAACCCATGTGAAAAACATAACCGGAAGTGCTCTTCCGATCATCTACACTTCCAGCCCAATCACTGTCAGTGTATCCAACTAAATCTGAATTTTCTGAAGCAGTATATAAAATACCAAACCTTTTTGTACCTTTAACATACCTCAAAATTCTCTTCGCTGCCTACCAATGTGCATCCTTTGGCTTCTCCATAAATCTGGAAATTAAGCTAACAGCATGCATTATGTCGGGCCTAGTTGCAGTCAAATACATGAGGCTGCCAACTATGCTCTTATACAAGCTAGGATCAAAATCCTTGCTGCTGTCCTCTCTGCTGAGTTTTAATCCCATCACTGTGGGAGTGATCGCTGCCTTGCTCTCCTGCATATTAAATCTTTCCAGCACTTCATTAACATATTTTGCTTGTGAGATAAAAATCCCATTTTCATCTTGTTCTACTTCTATTCCTAAGAAGTATTTCAACAAACCCATATCAGTCATTTCAAATTCTTCTTTCATGACTGTTTTAAAATTTTCAATAAGGTAATTATCATTACCTGTGAAAATAACATCATCAACATATAAAACTACATTCAACATTTTACCATCTTTTTCTTTGATGTAGAGGGTGGGTTCTCCCTCACACTTTTCAAATCCATTTTCCAGTAGATAGGAATCTATCCTACTGTACCATGCTCTTGGTGCTTGCTTCAGCCCATAAAGAGCTTTCTTCAACTTGCACACTTTGTGCTCTTGGCCTTTCTTCTCATAGCCGAGAGGTTGTTCAATGTAAACATCTTCCAATAACACTCCATTTAGGAATGCTGACTTCACGTTCATTTGGTAAACTTTCCACTTGTTTTGTGCTGCTATGGACAGCACTGCTCTCACGATTTTCATCCTAGCAATCGGTGCGAAAGTTTCCTCATAATCTATCCCATGCTTTTGCTTATACCCTTTGACAACAAGTCTTGCCTTGTGTCTCTCTATTTTGCCTTCAGCATTACTCTTGGTCTTGTAGACCCATTTAACTCCAATGACATCTTTACCTTTTGGGAGTTCAACCAAATCCCAAGTCTTGTTTCTTTCTATGGCATTAATCTCCTCATCCTTAGCTTCTATCCATTTCTTTTCCTTAATAGCTTCTTCAAAGTGGATAGGGTCTTCAACATCACAATATAAAGCAAACAAAGAATTGATACCTTCATTTGCTGCCTCTTGTGCATAAATGTCATTCAAATTTCTGAACTTCTTACCTCTTTCACTTGATGTACAAATGTTTGAAGAAGCACTTGAATTTCCTCCTTGTGGTGTGCTTGGAGAAGAACTCTCATTTCTCCTCAAGGGTGTCTCTTGCTGCTCTTGTGTTGGTGCTGCTGTTTGGGGATGTATTTCGGCCAATTCATCATCATCTTCATCATGAGATAAACAGTGTTTAACATTCACTGTTTTCTCTATGCTTCCATCCCAAGCTTCCTCCTCAATAAACTGAACATCTCTGCTCACAATAAACTTCTTGGTGGATGGGTTATATAACCTATAAGCCTTGGATTCCTCACTGTATCCAATGAAAATACATTTCTCCCCCTTGCTGTCCAACTTCTTCCTTAACTGATCCGGAATGTGTGCATAAGCCACACATCCAAAAACCTTCATGTGTGTGACACTTTGCTTTGTGCTACTCCATGCCTCTTCCGGCACTTTGTTCATCACTGCTTTTGTAGGGCACCTATTCAAAATGTATGCTGCACAATGTACAGCTTCAGCCCAATAATCATTAGGCAAATGCTTTGCCTTTAACATACTCCTCACCATGTCCATTATGGTTCTATTCTTCCTTTCGGCTACTCCATTTTGCTGTGGAGTATATCTAGTTGTAAACTGCTTTTGAATACCATTTTATCTACAAAAACGTAGAAAACCTTTAGAGATATAATCACCTCCTCTATCAGTCCTTAGAACTTTGATGTGCAGCCCACTCTGGTTTTCCACAAGTGCTTTGAAATTGCAAAATTTTTCAAACACTTCACTTTTATTTTTTTTAAAGTAAACCCAAGTTTTTCTTGTAAAATCATCTATGAATGTTAACATGTAGTGGCTGCTAGCAAGCGATGGAGTTTGCATCGGTCCACACAAATCTGAGTGGACAATCTCTAAGGGTGCCTTTGCCCTTATGCTTTTCTCGGAAGGAAAACTTTCTCTGTGTTGTTTCCCAAGAAGACAACCTTCACAAAGGCTGTCCAGTTTCTCTATCAATGGTAAACCTCTTACCATTCCTTTTATGTTCAAAAAATTAAGACCTCCAAAGTTGAGATGTCCAAATATCAAGTGCCACAACCAATTCTCATCTTTTGGTTCACTTTGGATAGCCTCCTTTGCCACTACTGCTATCTTTTCTTCATTCTTCAAATCTGCTCTCATTCTAAGAGGGAACATCCTGTTCCTTGTCATCTTCACTTCAGCAATGCATTGCTTGCTGGGTGGTTTGTCCATGATGGTACAAACATCATCCTCAAAAAACACATTGTACCCCTTTTGAACAAGCTCTCCAATACTTAAGAGGTTACACTTCATTCCTGGAACATAATAAACATCTGCTATGGATTTATTTGCACCTTTTCTTGTTAGAACATTTACATTCCCTTTTCCCATAACAGACACTTTACTATCAGTCCCTAGTGTGACTTGTGACTTCACACTCTCATCTAGCATAGAAAACATGGCTAAGTTTCCTGTCATATGGTTACTGCAACCGGAGTCTAGAAACCATAGATCCTCATTCTTTTCTTCAGCCATATTACAAGCCAAAAACAAATTATCTTGGCTGATATTTTCTCTAGTGAAATTTGCACTAGTTCTATTTCCCATATCATGCTGCTTCTTTCTACATTCATTAGCATAATGGCCATATTTTTTACAATAGTGACATTGGACATTGGACTTATCATACCTCTGTCCTTGAGCATTCTGCTGACCACTATGCTGGTTGTTGCCTTGGCCTTGATGCTGATTTGGATTGCTGCCTCTTCCTTGAGAATTTGCTGGACTGTTCCTTCCACCTCTGTTTTGGCTTCTGCCTCTACCTCTTTTGTTTCCTCTACCTTGCCCTCTTCCTCTTCCGATTTTTCACTTCTACCCAATCTCTGCTCATGAGTCATCAGTGATGCATGTAGCTCATCCACTGTGAACTTTGTGAGATCCTTAGTCTCCTCTATGGTGGTGAAAATCACATCGAATCTTGAGGGTAGACTCCTCAAGAGTTTTTCCACAATCCTCTTCTCTTCAAGAGTCTCTCCATGATATCTTATTTGTGTGACCATTCCAATCACATGAGTGAAGAATGAGTCAATAGTATCTGACTCTTTCATACAGAGAGTCTCAAAGTCTCTCCTCAGCAACTGAAGTTTTGCTGTCTTCACTTTTTCCATGCCTTGATAGGATGTCTTGAGAGTTTCCCATGCTTCTCTGGATCTCTTGGCTGCTGCTATCCTTGGAAACACACTCTCATGCACTGCTTGATACAATAAGAAGAGAGCTTTGGAGTCTTTCTTCCTATTGCTCTTCAGCAACTCTCTTTCTGCCTGAGTTAAATCTTCAAACTCTTCTTCATTTGCTAGCTCTTCAAAGCCATCCTCAACAAATTCCCATAAGTCTTGGGAGACAAATAGAGTTCTCATAGTTATTGACCAGTAGTCATATTTTTTCCCATTAAACATTGGGAGATGGACATTTCCCATACCCATACCAGTGCTGGCTCCAGCCATTCTTCACTCTTAACTATGATTAAAAAAACTTGACTGTGTATGTAAAACAACTCACTGTTCTACAACAGTGACTCAAAAACTGTATAGAGAAATACCTTTGGATTCTTTGGCTGAGTCTTCACACTGCTGGAGAAGCTGCTGCAACAAAGAACTCCTTTCCTTCAGCTTCTTTGATTTTCAAAGAGCCTGGACTAGCTCTGATACCATGTTGGAAATTTAAAATTCTAGAATAACAATGGAGAATAAAATACTAACTAACAAATCCACTCTCCTTTATTTTCAAGTTTCCCCCATAATGGAGAAAGGATTTACTTGCACACCTAAGATGTCCCTCAACAACTCAAATTTCATGTTCCCAAGGGGCTTTGTGAAAATATTAACAACATTTTCACAAGTATTATAATATTCAAGAAAAAAATATTTATACTATATCTTGTCTCTCATAAAATGAAACTAAGCATGAGCATGCTTTTTCCTTGCATGGAAGATTAGATTTTTTTGCAACTTCATTGAGCTTTGTTTGTCATATTTGATCATTTTATCCTTCTTTTTTTCTTCTCCAATATATTGAAGAAATCGCATCAACCAAAAAAATTCAGAAGTTGCTACACACAAATATTTATGCTCTTGCTATGTGGATGAAAAGATACAGTAGGAATAATTATTGTTGCAATTTAAACCAAATCACATTTTCGTTTATGATAATTTCTAGTTCCTTGAACATGAGACATTCCTTTCTGTAGCTTAACGCTCATTCAAGTTTAGAGTCAATAAATGACTATTTTTAGAAAATGAAAAATTCATATATTGAAACTTCTCATACTTTCAATCTAAATGAAAAGGGATAAGCTATTTCTTTTGAGTAAAATGGATACCTTTTAGGTAAATCTAAGCCAAATTTTTCAATGGTAAGTCACACATGTTCATTTTCATTCGTTACCATTATTATTTCATTACACTTTTGTTTCAGCTTTGTTTTTAGTGTTTGATGGTCTAAAGCTCTATTTTTATATGTCTAAAAAGACCACTTTGAAAATTTTGCACCCTTTCCTTCTTAGATTTAGAATTCACTCTCCTTGTTTTTGTTTCTTTCGAGCTTTGTAAAAGTAGTTATGAAATCGATCAAGTTACAAATCAACTAAATTAGGGAGTCTCTGAACCGATATGTTTGTTTCAAAACAATTAATTTTTTTAGAAAATAGTTACGATGTATTCATAAAGGCTTAGTTTTGAAACACGAAAATTTTAAAAGGGAGACTTCTTATTTAGATTCACTTTCTATCATAATAGATATCTAGAAATATATTTTTCATTATACTTGTTTTTTTTTTTAGATATCTTTACAAGCCATATTGTTAAGAAAGTTATCGATCAAATGAGAGCTATTACCTCAATATGAAAACTCTAGCCAAAACACATGGAAAAACAACCCAAAAATGAACAGTGTTGATTCTGCCTTACCACCTTTTCTTTTCTCTTTTTTTTTCTTTTCATATTTTTCAGAGTAATTTTAAATGTTATTTAAAAATGATAGTAAAATCCAATAATAGACATTTTTTTTTATGCAAAAACACTTTGAAAAAGAAATTTTTTTATGTCAGAATAACATCTTTTTTTCTTCAGGGTAAATTTTCAACATTTTTTAGCAATGGCGTTAAAGATAAAATATCAAGACTCCTAAAATCCTTAAAATTCCAATAATTTTTCAAGCATGACATTAAAGATAAAATATCGTGTCTCTGAAAAGCCTTAAAATTCCAAAAAAAGTCAGCCATAATGTTAAAAATAAAATACTTATAACTATTTTCAACTATAGCATTAAATATTAAATATTGTGACTTGGAAAAAAATTAGAATTTTTCTAATTTTTCAACCATCCAATTAAAACCAAATATCATGACTACAAAGAAACCTTAATTTTTCAATATATTTTAACCATGGCATTATGGAAAAATTATATGACTAAATTTTTTTTTAAATGAACACCTTAATGAAATAGTTATTATATCAAGAGTAATTTTTTTCAAGTGCTAAAAGTATAGATTTTTTAAAATCTTAGCATAAGAAAACTTAACACATTGCAAAAAAAGTTTAAAAATCAACCATCAAATTGACATGCAATATAGATGAGTTTGACCTATTACAATGAAATCTTAAAAGTCAACCATGAAATTGACACACTCTAGGGGAAGATTTGATCGATTATAACAAAAAATTTATAATCAACTATTAAATTGAGACATAATGGGGTCGAGTTTCTAGTCAAGAATCGACATAGACCCTATAGATAAATAAAATAAAATAATAAATAAATAGATAAATAAATTAAAATTAAAAAAACAAATCACAATAAAAATTAAAAACACCAATCACAATTAAAAGTTAAAAAAACTGAAAAAAAAACAAATATTTTTAATAAATAATAACTAATAAGTAAAAAACAATATTAAAACATAAAAAACAAATATTTTTAATAAATAATAACTAATAAGTAAAAAACAATATTAAAACATAAAAATAAGAGGATAAAAAATGACCAAAAAAATTAAGCATAAAAAATATATAAAACATATCTTTTCAAGAAATCATAAAATAGTTTTGAGGGTCAACGCATTTTGAACCGCTTGCTATAGTTTGTCATAAGTCCAAGATAAATAAATATCTAAATAAATAAACATGCATAAAAATTGTTTAAAAAATGCAAAATGGACTTAAAAAGAAAAAAATTTAAAAAAATAAATAAATAAATAAAAGAACAAAACAATATTTAAAAAAACATAATTAAACGAAAAAAAAAAATTTAACATTAAAAGTAAAGAATACACCTAAATTTTAAAAAAATAAAAAGAAAAAAGTTCCATATAAAAAAAACATTAAAGAAAATAAAAAACATCAAGAAATAATTAAAATAAAAACATTAACAAATAACAATCTTCTTACAAATAAGCTAAAATATTAAATATTAAAAAAACACATTAAAAACGATTAAAAGGACATAAAATAATAATAATAAATAATATTAAATAACATTAAAAAAAAACATTTAAAAAGAAAATTATAAAAACTATAAAATTATAAAATAATTATGAAAAATAATTTATTTATTTATTTATTTTTTAAATGGCGGTCGTCAACGCCGGCCTTGTCATGTTCGATTCTATTACATTCATTATAATTTACCTATCCATTCTTTGGAAGTGTCATGCTACCACATTCTAGAGTTTGTTTGAATATATAGGAATTTGACGCACCACAATTGATTTAATGTTGACAAATCCAACTAAATAGTTCATTTTCATCACGTTTGGCTCTAAAAATTGTAGCATTGCTAAAAAAAATGGACAAATTTGAACAATTTATTTCTTATTTCAAGAAGATATAGACATTGTCATTAATGACCAAGGGAAAATTATTATTTCCCAATGTTTTGGGTCATTTTGATACCTCCATACCAAGTAAATGACCTCGCAATACATTCTAGGGTTGGGACTATTTAGTGCATGTGAGATAAATTCCATCAAGAATGGAAGTCCCCTATTGTATGAGGTTCGTAGATAATGTCATTATCAAAATGCAATGTATTTTTGCTTCCTAAAAATGGAATTTTAAGAGCTTAGAGAGGAATTTAACTTTTAGATAAAAGATAGGGAAATCCCCTATAAGGACAACATAAGGTAATAAAACAATCTTTTCATGAGTTAGAAACAACCATGATTATTGCATCCAAAGGTTCAATTACAAAAATATTATGAGGGAACTGTGTAATTCCTCCCATGCTCAATGTGGAACTGACATGTGATATTTAAGAAAAATATCAATAACAAAATATTCAACATCAACCATAAATAAAAATATTTGAATGAGAAACACATAAAATAATGAAATTATTATTTTTTTTTAAACGATTGGTGCTTCTAGGGGAATGTGTAAATATTTCAGTGCTTAATATGGGGTTGAGATGTGGCATGTATAAAATATCAATAATAGGAAAGAAATGAAATTATTCCATATAAAATGTATTTTAATTATGCATCCATAATTTGGATTTAAACAAGCACTAAAAGGGATCAATTCTATCAAGGTAAAAAAGTTTTTCGAGTAGACTTGAGGAAATGATTGCACCTTAAGGGATTTGATCTGTCTTGATTCATAATAGATCCATGTTTAGGATGGATCTTGGTTAAAAAATTTCAATTGTGTGTTGCATAAAATGAGGGAGATGCATAATTCCTTTAATGCTGAACATGGAGTGGACATATGGGATACATCTCTCTCTCTCTCTCTCTCTCTCTCTCTCTCTCTATATATATATATATATATATATATATAATTCACCTAACCTCTATTTTTGATAAAATTTTGGGATAAGTGAAGTCCCTTGAGGTGAAAACTTATATTAAATTAAAGACACTTGAAGAATATATTTGATCCCTTGAGGAATTATATCTAGAGTTATTAGGAATCTACACTAGTGTATGAGTGAAGTCAAATAAATTATATAAATTAATCGCGGCACAAAAGTATGAGAAGCAAATAACAAAGTATATCATATAAATTTATTCATGTGAAAAAAATGGGAATTTCATGCCATAATTTATCAATATCTCAATACAGTATCAATAAATTCTATAACCTCAATGGTATAATTTACTAGGGTGGAATGCAAAAAAATGAAGAAGGTGAGTCCGTAAAGCAATAAAGGGACTTCAAGAAATTTAGGAAACTCAAATGTGTGTCAAAAAGAGATTCAAACCTAGACCTCAATATAGGATTAAAATAATTAAAAACGATTTGTGTTCTTTGATTGAATATACTGTTCCTATACCATTGTGTATGATTCTCTAAATAATAAATATTCAAAGTTAAATATGGGAGAAAAAATTTATTTTTAAATTAGTGATGAAAATTTTCTAAATGTGAGTTAACCTACTCATAATGAAAGATTACCAAGGTATTAATACAATTCTAGTGATGCAAATAAATCATATGACGTTAAACACTACTTAAAAGTTTCATTTGACTAGATACCGATGGGGGCCATGCACTTCCAAATGAGAGTAAAATAATTGATAAGGAAGGGGGAAATTGGAATATAGAGAACTAAAAGTATCCATTGAAGGCTATCAAAATTGCCTTCAATGGATACAAAGTAAGAATATTTTTGATAAATAATTATGACATAGGATAAACAGAAAAGAACTAACCAACCATGGGAAAGGTAGTTCAAGAAATCATTTGAGAAAAATCAATAAGGAAAAAAATAATATAGGAAAAACAAATTTAAGGAAGAATGGAATGATTGAATGAATATGGAAGCTTGATTCAATAATGATAGGAAAAATTGGTGTACAAAAACTCAATTTGGATATGAAAATTAAGTTCAACAAAAATCAATGACCATCATGGAGAAAAGTGAGGACATGATCTCGTCACTCTATGTAGAAACTCCAGTTATGGGTGGAATAAAAGAAACTCACTTGCTCGGGTATTCCCTGTGGCCTTAGGGGGTATTGACCATCTTGCTTGAAGGCTTGACCGTTAGGGCTCATGCTTGAAGGCTTGCCTAAAGGACCGCTAGGGCTAAGGACCGTCTAAAAGGAAGGCTTGTGGCAGGGGCTGGGGCCTTGAGGGCTTGGGCCTTTGGGGCTGGGGTTGGGGCTGGGGCTGGGGCTTTGTGTTGGGCTTGGGCCTTTTGTGGCTCGGGCCGTTTTTTTCCCTAAAGGTGAACTCCTTTCCATAGGTACTTTTTGGGTGGAATAAAAGAAACTCTTGTCTAAGATACATGGAGATATATCATCAAAAATAAGAATGAATCACATCCATAAGAATAAATGAATACAAAATTTCCTTCGTATCATATAATTAATTAATGATTTTCATGCATGTATTATAGTAAAGAAAAATTAGGTTAAGAACTAATAAAATAAAGTGAGAAAAAATATGGAAGGGAAAAAATTAAATTATTGGATTTCTTCTGAATGTAAACAAAGAGATGAGAGAATGGAACGCGGCTCTTAGTTTATATATTGGTATAGTAGTGAACCAGGGGTTTTAGTGCATAACTCTCTTTACTATCATATCAATATGACAGATGAAACATGACATATGGATTCTTGTCACTTGAAACCATAGGAGAGTGAAACCTTAGAATATTTTAATTCAATTACATTAAGAGATTTGTTTAAAAAAATGTCAATATTGTATTGCTCCACCAGATAGAATATCAATAGAAATGATAATTTCATCTCCATTTCCTAATAATAGATAGCAAGAGACCAAATTATCAATCAAAAATAAATTACAAATGAAATATTCCTCAAATTGTTGAGGCTCGGGCATGGAACTGAGACATTATTATTTCAATTTTAAGAATCTTATGATGACATCATGATGATGTTATAAGGATGATGTAGAAACACCACATGTATGACATGAGTCATCAAGATTCAAAACTTTTAGCATGCTTTCTAAGAATTTGTCAATGACAAGTGGCACACTTCAGTAAGTGTCATGTGGAAAAGGACAATCCAGCTAACACTACATGTAAAATAGGTACTTTATGCTAAAGGAATGATGCAGCAGGATTAGTTTCCATGTGAGCATATTTACATATCGACATATTGTAGTTTCATTGGAGTTTTAATTTGAAATTTTCTTGGAATGCCAATATCCAAATATATAGTCAAAAAGGGCATGTGTCAAACACGTTGGCACCCACCATATGCCTCTCAATCTTGACAAATAAACAAGTGAGGTGGCATGATAAGTCATACCATTGACCCATGGAGATATTAATCATATCAGTGCATTGTCATAATATTGGGGTAATGGAACCCTAGACCATTTTTATATCAACATATCATATACCATAGGATCCAGAGTAACATTATATGGAAAGTATTGATAAGGTTAGAGTTTGATATGAAAATTAGATAGTAGACATGGACCCACAGAGGAGTGACGTGTGGTCCAAGATTCAGCATGTGCCAACTAAGTGAAAAATATGGATAAGTGAAAAATATGGATGATGATGTGGTGCACACACAGAGACACATATAGATAACATTCATTGGAGACACATATAGATAACATTCATTTAAAACATATATGTAATTAATAATAGAAAAACACTCTTATGAGGAATAATCAAAATGTATTTTGGAACCTAATTCTATGAGTGCATATTATTGTGTTAATCATTGATAAAACTAAGGTAATATTTGACCTAGATAGTGGCCTCATTACTTAGAGGCTATTGAAATAAAAAATTATCTGAAACATTGTTAATATAGATATGTCGTTATCTAAAAGTTAAAATCCAAATATTCATAATTACATTCTTATTCTCCGATTTCATTAAAAATGTTTTTTTTTTCTAGGGGAATTGGCAGTTGTTAGAAGTATGTTTTCTTTGATGTAAAAGTAAAAGAAGATGATACAAAAGGAAATGATGGGTTCAGAGACTTTGAAAACATTTTTCAGTTCAAAATATCAACTCAAGTATAATTGGGACCCACTGAAATAGATTCTGAAAGGGCATTAGAGTAGTATATAGAATTTTGATAATGGCCTCCTGGATAATAATTTATTTTCAGCCAAAGATGAAAGCCCCGACGTCAAAAGTTGCAGCTGTAAATATGATGGTAGGGTCAAGTTGGTGACGGATTTGGCGATTGGACAATGCTGACTGAGCCATTGGGGGAGAAGCTGACCAAGAGTTGGCAGATATGGCATACAATAGAGTACTAGAACGAAATTTCATTAGCCAATGAAGTCCCCACTACACATCTCATCCCAGCGGATGATCCCCATAAGTTATGAAGGCATGCCCATATGTTAACTCTAAGGATGATGTAATTCCAGGAAAGAATGTGGAGCATACCAACATAGAAGTCGATAGATATGATTGGTGCATAAAATTTCCCTTAGGTTCCCACTGGACAAGTCATCCCAGGGGTCCTTATGGAAGAGAAAATAAAGTTGCACTGTCAGATATGTGGGGTGACAGGGCACCAGACTTGCAGGCCATATGACATGGTAGTAAGACAGAGAGTTATGATTTTCAGACGTATTGCATCGTGGAGGCCTCAAAAATAGCTCACCTCGGGGGTCCTTCCAGGGAAGAGCTAATTTTCAGTCGTAATGTGAAGCTTGTTGGGTGACAAGGATGCTTAATTCAACCAGATAAAATAGAAAATGGAAATGGGATTGGATGGAATAATTTATTTTACTACATAAGAAGTTACCAAATGGTTAGCTATTTTTGTTAAAGTAAATAAGGATAGCCTTGTCTTCGCTACGTAGTTGCAAGGAGACGTTAGAAAAATTAAAAAGGAGATACTCAAGAGGAATGTCAAAATCGAAATAACAGTTGCTCCTAACAGAGATTTCATTAAATATACGGTGAACATATTTCTTTATGAAGTCAAGGCACCCGAGAGATAGCTGACATAAATAAAATCATGGTGGATGATTTGCATAATGTAATTGTTGTCAAATTTTTAAACATTCGATTTTCTGTTAACTAATATTAGGTAGTTTAGCTTTCTTGATTATGATATGGTGGCCTTAGCTAGTTGATGTGTACAAATCCTAGCTTTTTGTTCTGGATAACATTTTCATTTTATGGTTTACACGAGCCCAATCCTTGTTCCTTATTGAATAAACAAACATACTTTTACGATTTTCTTTCAAGATTTCCAATATTTGATGATACAAATTTGATTATGTTTTGAATATGATCTCGTAGAACTGTAAATTATGGCTATGGAGAATCTGAATCTGTATCAATTTTATAATAACTATTTTTATTAGTCTATGAACATATGCTCTTAGCCTTTGACCTTTGAATTATACCTAATTCAATGTTATTGGTCAAATAAATTTCATTATTTAAAGTAGAATAGTCCGAAAAAAACACTCATTGCAATTCAATCACACTAGTGAATTCCGCATAATGAAAGTTAAGTTTAATTATGTATACACATATTAATTAGTTAATTAATTATTTTTTCGCACGACCTATGTACGTATAACGAAATAATTATCGGTATTACAGTTTTGATTATGTACAACAACTTTGCTTTTTATGCTTATGTTTTGAATATGATCTCATATATATTTGGGTTATAACTATAGGCTGATTATCATTTGAATTTTTATATATTTATCATAACTCAATCTCATTCTATATCAAGTTTATGATAATTTCATCTATAAATTTTTGACAAAAACTCTCACACTCAGTGTATACAATTTCTCCCATAGTTATCGTACACCATTTCTCTCGCACTAGAATTCAAAACATGAATGAACAAAATATGCAGACTATAGAAGTTGTACAAAATTAACTTTTTTCACCATCTCCATTGTCATTTCATTGTGTGCAGATATTTTACTATGTCAATAGCTTGTATTGCGCAGAGAATTTTTATTGTACAGAGTAATTGTATGGAGCTTTTTCCGCACTTTGCACAACCTTTGATTAATCAATTGTCTCAAATATTATATAGTAATGATTATCCGAGATAACTAACTTGACGTAGCATGCCAAAGTTGTGCGCAATGCGGAAGCTGTGTAGACTTAGCTTTTCTATACATCTGCAGAATCTTTAGCCAATTAAGAGCCTTCAATATACAAATATATTTCACTCTGTAGAAAGGTTTTTGACCATCTTTAATTGTGTGAACAGTTTTGAGTACAAAGCTTTCACTGTGTTGTGTCGAATTATCTTTTTTTCGCATCCAGATTTCGATTACGTTATACCATAATTGATGCGGGTGTAGTGTGCACAAAGATTTATGCACAACTTTCATTGTGTCGAAGAAGAGTGTGGAAAGGAAGTTGGGCAGAGGAAGCACATGTGAAGGAAGCATGTGCGGAAATGGAAATGTGGATGAAATGTAGACTCATAGCCATGCAGAGGAAGCATGTGCGAAAGAAGCATACAGAGATAGAAATGCGAACTTCGGTGTTGACTTAATGAATCAATTAGCAATAGAAGCAAGAAGTATAATGCATTGTAGCTATTAATATTATTATTGTTAACGGTGAATTATTCTTACTTTCATCCAAATATATGAAATCCATGAAAAATAAACATAAAATTGTTTGTTTTAAATCCAAAAATTATGATAAAAAAAAAATTTAACAATTTGTTTTGGTTTTATGCGAAACAATAAAACATTAAACTCAAGAAAAAACTAAAAAATAAAAATAAAACTTAAATAATCATATTGAAGTAATATTAAGTAGATTTAAATAAAATATTCATAAATTAAAAGAAATTAAAATTAATAATACATAATTAAAATCATAGCAAAAATTTGAAAATTTTCTATTATCTTCCACACTTATTAAATAAAAAAATTATTATTATACAAATTATATAAATAATCAATTAATTATTTTATGAGATGAACCGAATTGAATATCACAAAGGTTTACCTCATAAAAATAAATAAAAACTTAAAAATCTAATTCGTCTCAATATCGATTCTTTTATTTTATACCAAATTCAATTCCGTAAACGGTGTACATATATTTGTCAAAATTTTCCATAATTTATAAATCCTGGAAATGATTGGAAATGATTGTTCTTTGAAACTGATAATCCTATTCAAATAATCAAAATCAAAGTTTCACTAAAGGTTAAGGTTTGTTGGTCACCCTTCCCCTTATTGTTAATTGATTTCATTATCAACTCTCTTATTTTATACTAACTTCAATTTTGTAAAGTGTGCACATATATTTGTAAAAATTTTCCATAATTAATTTCATTATCAACTCTCTTATTTTATACTAACTTCAATTTTGTAAAGTGTGCACATATATTTGTCAAAATTTTCCATAATTTATAATTCCTTGAAATGATTGCCCTCTGCAACTAAGTTTAATCGAATAAAATAAAAGTAAAGTTTAAATATTTTGATTGAACATAGCCTCATTTATTCGAAATTGTGTCGTATCTAAAACTCATACGTTTGAATGGAATCAATGACACCATGAATGAGATCGATCTATATATTAAAATAAACGAAAGGATATAAATTGGATTTTTATCTTTATTATATATTAAAATAAATATTTTGAAGTTTTGTAATTTAATTTTGATTACATATTTTATTTGTCAGATATAATTTATAAAATATAAATGAGTTAGTTAGTTTATATGTTTAATTTTTATAGTTAATCTATAATTTTATCTTTTATAAAATTATTGATGTAAATTTTATAAAAAATATTCAAATCTATAGGAAAGAATTAAATTTTGAAATTATATATAATAAAAAAAATTATTTCTTTTAAATTTAGTATCTTTTTAATAACAAAATATCATTAATAACCCAAATTAAAATCAACTTGAACATAAACTTAAAAGGAAGACAATAACTTAATAAATCTGTTATAGGTAACTTTTTGCCATGTGTAAATATATTTGTTATTATTATGATGTGATGTTAATGATTATTTTATTAATGTTTATTTGATATTAATGGCTATTTTATCAATATTAATCCATCAATATTAATCTTTTAGTTATATGTTTGATAGGTTAATATGATTGAAAAAGCTTTAATTTAGATGTTCATAAATCATACAATCATACTATACATCATAAACCATATGTTTGGTATGTTAGTAGTAAAACTTGTAGGATTGTGCTTCTCGACAAATGGTCTAATTCGAAAATGGAAGAGTGAGAAGAGTACTATTTCCAAATTATTTATGTATACAATTAACAAAAATACTTTTTACATTAAAGATAAAAATACCTTTGGTAGAAAACTTTATAGATATACAATACTTATTTAGTGAAATAAAAACATGGAAAAATATACTAAACTAATAACAAGAATTTATGAGGGGTAAGAAATATAGGAGAAATTATTCTTTGGATCATATCTCTCATATAGTAATGTTAGATTTGTGGTTTTCAAGCTTTTGTAGTTATCATTTACTGAAGAAATCTCTGGATTATTCATAGTTTTAAAAAACATTGGTCAACGTTTTCAATCCTAATGGGGATCCATCTTCAAAACAAGATTTTTAAATAAAGAATAAAAGAAAGACAAAAAGTCAAGATTTATATAGTAATAAGGAAAAAAAACTAACAAGAACAAATTAATTAATAATCTATAATTTGTTTTAGTAAATTTATTATTATTTTTTAATATATTTGATACTTTTAGAATATATATATATGAAATCATGTATTTTTAATTTAATAATATTAATAATTTTATTTTATTATAATAAATAAATAACTAATCTATTCTAATAATTTTTTAATAAATAAATAAGTATCTTATTCTAATAAATATTTAATATTTTTTTATTAATAAATAAACAATTTATTATTATATTATTGATAAGATGCTATATAATAAATTTAAACGTTTATATTATTTATAATGACACAACCTAAATGTTAGTACATTTAAAAAAAAAAAAAAATCACGACTCTCCAATTGGATTTACTGAAGCTGAATTTCTGGAAGTGTCACGGAGCAGAAATGTGACGCGTATTCGGGCTGGAAGTGACGTTTAAGCGTGAGAGATTCCAATGATTAAAATCATGACTCTGAAACAACTATTTGCCGTACCTGTAGGTATCAAAATATATCATGATACTTAATTATAAAAAATTATGTAAATTATAATGTGGGTTTAAATTATTATTATAAAAGTCTCAGAGGTAGGTTAATTGGTGATTGTTGCTGAAGTTGTCGGTTTCCCTGAGATACAAATAAAAAATATTAATAAATAAAATAAACATATCACACGATTAATATTAATATTTTAAAAAATGTCACATTACTTTAACTATAAAAAATATTTTTTTCATTTTATCGTATAAATTTTTAATTTGTAAAAAAATTTTGTTACAATGTCATGTATCAATATCACATGTCCAAAAAAATATAAATTATTTCTTAATAAAAATATTGTATAAATATTTTATTATAATTTAAATTTATAATATTTTTTAATAAAATATAAAATTAAAAAAACATAATAAATTTTTGACATAAATCTTAACTTTTTATCTCAACTATTATTAAAATTACTTTATGAATATTTAGTAGAGATTGAATACCTATAATCCATTTATCAATTTTTGATACTTAAATTAAAATTTAAAAAACATTATTCAAAAATGGTTATTCATGTCAACATAAATAGATCTAAGGAAGCCAAAAAAATTAAATGCATACTTGTCAATCCATATAAACATAAAAATGCTTACTTAATGATAAATTCCAAGCTATTAAAACTTTAAAAAAATAAGAATTAACAAAATAATCACTTTATTTAAAATAATAATAATAACTATTAATGATGAATAAATTATTAAATATATAAGCTAAACATATATACAATTTTAAGAACAATCCGAGTGGCTTGAAGGATACAGAGCTCTGCAACCTCTTGAGCTAGGTTTTTCTGCCCCCATCGCTACGGCGCCGCCCCTCTGCATTTCCTGCTGCTTTCTCACCCTGCGCTAGTGTGCTTACTCCCTCCCCTTCTGGCTGAGCCCTCGTGATGGATATCACGCAGGGGGAGGCTCTCCAAGCCCCCCCCAATCCCAAAGTGACTACAGTCCAAAAGCCCCTTTCTGACACTAATCATTCCGCCTCTGGCAATGAACAGAGCTCAGGTGCAAACAAGGATTCGACGGACAACACTGTGCGTAATCAACACGCCGGGCAAGAACCTGGAGCGCAAACAGAAAAAAATGTGGATACGAATGGAAACACAACAACACCCAAAGATACCTCTGCGACTTGCAGGCCGATTGCTGCAGAACGGCCTAAGATTGAACTTCCCAACCACCGGATCAATGCTCAGATCCAGTACATGCGCGACCATGCGTTGATCGGCAAATTCGTAGGCTTCTGGCCCACTGAAAAAGCTCTGCATGGGTGGATCAAGACTAAATGGAAGCCAAAGGGTCAGGTTACGCTCCAACTTGGCCGCAAAGGATTCTTCACAGCCATATTTAACTGCCTTGAGGACAAAAATCGTGTCATGGACGAAGGACCCTACTTCTTTAACTCCTTCGGACTTTATCTGCGTGAATGGATCGAAAGATTCAACTCGGATAAAGAGGATTTCAACTGGGCACTGGTGTGGATCAGACTGTACTCTCTGCCTATGGAGTACTGGGATGAAGAATCCCTAAAAGACATTGGAAATGGTCTAGGGGAGTTCATAAAAGCTGCGGAGGAAACCAAGCTCAAGCGATATACCTCCTATGCTCGCATTTGCGTCTTCATGCATCTAGCTAGCGCCCTTCCAGATTCGGTAAGTCTCTACCATGATGATTTTGAATGGGTACAGCCCATAGATTATGAACATGTGCCTTTTAGATGCAGGAGATGTCATACCCATGGCCACCTCTTCCGTGATTGTCCCCTGAATGCTCCTCCCAGCAAGCCCTCTGACGCTTCCTCTGCCCCTGATGCGGATGGGTTCACCAAAGTCCAGAACCATCGTCGTCACAACAGAAAAACCCCTCTGATAAACCCCAAAGGTCCTCCACAAGCTCCTACCCCTCCATCTACAAGCAATAGCTTCGATCTGCTGGCCAATCCTGACTCAAATACTCCTCTAGAGGTCGCCATACCCTAGCCCCCTCTGAATACTGAACTTATGACCAGCACAGAGCCGTTTGTGCACATGGAGGTGGATATCGTTGTGACCACTATAGGCCAAACAAGTCTGACGGAGGACGAATCGGAAATGGTGGACATCGGAGATCTCGACATATTCACCCTTGAGCAAGCTTGCAAGAAAAGGGGATACGATCAGATCTCTAAAAAACAAATTGAGAAGCTAATAGTGGCCCTCACCTGAACTCAGCAACATCAAAAATCCTTGGGTAGTCAGCAGGGAGGACCATGGGATGGAAAAAAGTTGTTTAAAGACTCAAAGAAAAGAGGAAGGAAGACAGACCTTCAAAGAAAAATCCTCGTTGGGGAGATGCTTATGGAGTCTGGTAGGTATCCCAAGCTTACCAAGTTCTTTCCACCCAGTGAAGGCAGTTCCGGATGAAACTCGTCTCTTGGAATATAAGGGGTCTCAATGGCCCCTCCAAATGTCGCATGATCAAAAACTTGATAAGGACGGAGAAACCTCAAGTCCTATTTCTGCAAGAAACTAAATGCACCAGCCTCACCCTTGGACCCATTCTCTCAAGGGCCTGGCCTGGATGTCACTCTGTGGCGGTCGATGCCTCCAGAGCTTCAGGGGGATTAGCTATTGTATGGGATCCACGAACGGTTTCACTAAGTGACGCCCATGCTGCTCATAACTTAATACAAGCTTCTTTTCATATCCATGGTACCAACTTGCATGGCCATCATTCCAATGACTATTTTCCCCAAGATGCTGCTGGGAAAATAGCGCTGCTGGACACGATCGAATTCCTCAACTCCACCAGAACTCACCCTTTATGGATCTTGGGAGGTGACTTCAATATGATAACTAGCTTAGATGAAAAAAGGGGTGGAAGGGCCAAGCTGGATTCAGACAGTATCCACTTCAAAGATTTCATTCAACGGAATTGGCTAATTGATCCCCCCTTTGCAAATGGCATGCACACCTGGAACAACAGGAGATCTGGATCGCAGCAAATCACCTCCAGACTAGATCGCTTCCTCCTTTCTGATAATGCCATTCACATAGGGGGTGATTTTTAGACTTCCATCCTGCCTTTCTCTGGCTCGGAACACTGGCCCATCGCTCTCCAATGGTCCAGACCTGGGGACCACATCAAAAGACCTTTCCGGTTCGAAGCCTTCTGGCTCACCCACCCAGGCTTCAAGGAAATGGTCCATTCTGCTTGGAAAGCTTTCACCCCACCCTCAGGCTCCAAAATGTACCAGTTTCAGCAGCATCTCAAAGACCTCGAGGCGTGCATCAAATAATGGAATCACTCCACCTTTGGCAATATTTTCAAACATCAAAAGCTTATTGAAAAAGAAATGGAAGATCTCCAGCATCATATCATCCGAGAGGGGCATGATGAAACCTTGCATCAGCAAGATCAGCGCCTGCTCAAACAGCTGGAGGAGAGAAGGCAGCAAGAAGAAATCTTCTGGAAGCAAAAATCCCGAATCCAGTGGCTGAAGGAGGGAGAGCGGAATACTAAGTTCTTTCATCGTTCTACTATCCAACGTAGAATGGGAAACCACATCGACTTTCTCCTTAACCAAGCGGGAGAGAGACTGGAGGACCACCACAACATAGAAGCGGAACTAGTCAACCATTTCAAATTAGTACTGCAGGAAGATCACGCTGACAGGCAGCCTACAATCAATCGAATCCTTCAGCATGTTCCCAAATTGATTACGGAAGAACACAATCAACTCCTGTTGCGCCCAGTCACTCTTCTGGAGGTGGAACAAGCGGTGGCCCAAAACAAGGAAGGAAAAGCACAAGGGCCAGATGGTTTCACTTCCAATTTCTTCCACCACTTCTGTGATCTAATCAAGACCGATGTTTGGCATCTAGTTGAGGAATCCAGATCCATGCATTGGCTCCTTCCGTCGCTGAATGCCACCTTCATTGCCCTAGTCCCTAAAGAAAACCAGGCAGCCACTCCTAACAAATTCCGACCTATTTCTCTTTGCAACGTTATCTACAAAATCATTTCTAAGGTCATCGCCAACAGACTCAAGCCGCTGCTCCTTATGCTCATCTCACCAGAGCAAACAGGATATGTGGAGGGGCGCCAAATTCTTGATGGCATTATCCTCACCCATGAGGTCATTCATTCTCTCAAACAGACCAAAAAGTCAGGTATGCTCTTGAAGATTGATCTATCTAAAGCTTTTGATAAACTAAATTGGAATTATATTCAGCACATGTTAAAGGCCTATGGTTTCAGCCCCCAGTGGATTAGATGGGTCATGAGCTTAATTTCTTCCTCTTTCTTCTCAGTTCTTGTTAACGACATCCCCTCCCATCCCTTTGCCCCCTCCTAGGGTATTCGTCAAGGAGATCCTCTATCCCCATTTATGTTCGTTCTTATGGCTGAGGGTCTTAGTCGTTCCATCACCTATGCTCTTCTCACCCAGCGTCTCCGGGGCATTTCAGTCCATGGAGCCCCTGCCATCACTCACCAAAAATTTGTTGATGATAACATGCTCTTTGGTCATCCTTCTGCCCAAGAAGCCTCCACCCTCAAAGGT
This sequence comes from Pinus albicaulis, assembly GCA_034641835.2. Taxonomy (NCBI): domain Eukaryota; kingdom Viridiplantae; phylum Streptophyta; class Pinopsida; order Pinales; family Pinaceae; genus Pinus; species Pinus albicaulis. The sequence goes on along the minus strand of CM076580.1, from coordinate 524,769,634 downwards.
CCGCTAGATCTGTTTGCTGAAGCCTCCGGCATGACAGTCAATGCCTCCAAGTCCCAAATATTTTTCTTCAACACGGCCCTCCCGATTCAAAATCGCATAGCCAGGATCCTCGGCTTCTCCATCGCCAAGCTACCTGAAAAATACCTTGGGGCCCCCCTGACTGATGCTGCCCTCAAGCACACTGCTTGGAAAAATCTTCTGGACAAGATCGAAGCCAGATTATCCTCCTGGACCTATCGGTCTCTCAAACTACCCAGCAGACTCATTCTAGTCAAGTCGGTCCTTCAAACTATGCCCCTCTATCTCTTCTTTCTGTTGGCTGCCCCCGAGTGGGTTCTTAAACAAATCAAAGCTTTACAGTGATAGTTCTTGTGGGGAGCATCGGGACAAAATAGAAAATGGGCCCTGGTAAAGTGGACTTCGATTTGCCAACCAAAGATTGCAGGTGGACTTGGCCTACGCGATCCTCAGCACAGCAATGCGATTATGGGCGCTAAGATATGGTGGCAATGGTTAACTTCCCCTCAGCGCCCATGGGCTAAGCTATGGAAGGCTAAATATGCTAATCACAGACCTCCTTCTGAGTTAATCAGACTTACTGAAGTAGGAACTGGTTCGCTCATATGGAATGCAGCCAAGCAGCACCATCACCTCATCCAAGACCATAGTTTTTGGGAGGTCCGGGATGGCTATACCGCTCGCTTCTGGACAGATTCTTGGCAACAGAAACCTAAACTGCTCTCCTACATCGAGCCCCCCTTGATGCCAGATTTGATTCCCTCTCTTGAAGCACTGATTCACCTGTTCTAGGAGGAGAATCCTGTCCAAGGTTACCATTGCTAGAAATCGGCAGCTAGCTGTCTGAATGACATGCAGGAATAGTCGCTCCCAGCGCTGACCTCGACCTTGAACAACAAGAAAATCAGATACTCGGCCACGTAGGATATTCTTCGATGGGGGTACAGGTCAGAAGGAAAGTTAACCACTCAAGAAGCCTATGCACTCCTAACTCAGAACCATGATCCTATTGATCCCATCTGGAAAGATCTTTGGCCACCTCCCATTTGGCCGAAAATCTCCATGTTCCTATGGCTCCTCTGTCACAAGAAAATTCTCACCTGGGATAATCTTTTAAAGTGGGGCTTCTCCGGGCTCTCCAGATGGCCCAATTGCAACAGTCTTGAGGAGAACATCCCTCACCTCATGCTCAACTGCCCTCTAGCGGCCTTCTTGTGGGAGCAACTCAGCATGAATTGCAGGTGGGATGGAAGAAGTTCAGGGGACCTAAATACTATCATACGCAACTGGCCCCTTGCCCCCTACAACTGTTCCATTCTCAATACCCTCTAGAGGCTGATCCCCTGGTTCACCCTCTGGACCATCTGGAAAGAGAGAAACAAGAGGATCTTCAAAGATCAGTCCACTCTGTAAGAAATTTTATGGAATAATCTTTGCAGCCATCTTCAGGAAACTTTAGCGCTCCAGAAGTGGACGCAGGAGGACCTTCCAACGCTACCTATTGAACAACAAATATGGGAAATATGGCATCTCAAACTGCAAATGAATCCATCACAAACGAGCCCCCGTGGCCCCCAGATGGCCACCCCTGACACATGGGCCCCTCCTCCTGCTGGATTCCTGAAGCTCAACTTCGATGGAGCATCCAAAGGCAATCCTGGGAAGGCCGGATTTGGAGGAATTTTCTGAGATGACAAGGGCAATCTGTTGCTCATCTTCTACAGAACTATAGGTTGGGATACTAACAACTCCGTGGAGCTTGAAGGTCTGTGGCAAGGTATGCAGTTGGCCCAAGCGCACAATCTTTTCCCCCTTGAAATAGAAGGAGACTCACAAATCCTCATCAACATGGTCCAGAAACTCCTTTCTGGTTCTCCTTATTCTCAGGTGGCTAATAGCTGGAGACTTATGGCCAGGATAGAGCTCATCGCTGGCTGGTTGCAAGAGCATCGGGCTATCTGCTTCAAGCATACAAAAAGAGCAGGCAACAAGGTGGCTGATTTCCTGGCAAAATTAGGCATTGAAGGTAACCAAACTCTCATAGCAGGGCCCCTTTCCAGCCTCAATGACAGAAAATTACTTCAGGAGTGCACCTTGCTGGTGCAACAGGATAACAACCACCCGGATGTGGGTGATCAAAGTTGATATGACTGGAGGGACGCAGCGGGATGGCGCGTGGTTGGGCCACATGGGCTCCCGCAGGCGAAATTCATTTGCCATTGATATCAGTTACGCACCAGTCCACCACCCTATGCAGCATTTATGGCGGTGGGATGGTCGAGACAACAATTCATTCATTTGGTACCTGTCCAGCTTAATCCCCATTCGCATTTGGCTTCTCCTCGCCATCCTCTCCTTGTTCTCTGTGGATTTTCACAATAGACAGTTGAGCTCCATGCCGATGCAGCTTCAGCCTCTTCGTTACAGATGCTCTCAGGAGGCTAATTCGCCCAGTCTTCGCACTCATGTGGGTAGGCGTGCTCAGCTAGGTTGTTGCATCGAACTTCTGCCAGGTTTGAATTTCTCCCACAGCCCCTGTTGCCCCAGTCTCTATGCGACCCCGCTTGAGTTCCTTGATCCCTATTCTCCCCTGCTGCTTCACCCTTCTCCCACCTACCCCTTTAGCCATCGAAATTCTATGCCTCGTCTCAGACACAGGCTTATATGCCACCGTGGTAGCTCGCGTGGCCCCTCTTCTAGCCGTCGTCGCTCTCCTTTGGCAAGCTCGACTTCATCATCCTCTGGAGATCTCTATGAGCAGCCTCTCCGTGTGCGTTTCCAGCATGGCCATGTGCGTGGGTGCGAAGCCTCTCCCCCCTCCCGGCGCGGCTCTGTTACCCCTAGAACCCCTGATGAGCCACGCCCAGCTCCCTCTGCTCCCCTCCAGAACCCCTCCACCGCTATCTTCCATTTTCAGAGAAATTCTCATAGATCCCTTGTCATTTCTACTGTGACCGTCTCCTTCAAATAAATCTCTGAGATTACTCCTGCTCCCCCTCTCGCTGCTCAGACAAATAATTTTCCCGTGCCTCCTTCTGCTCTGCACCCAACTCTGCCTGGAGGTATGGATCACTCTGGAAAAGGAGGGGAATGCAGCTCTAGTCTGCCTCAAAACGAAAGTCTCCAAGATGGCGTTCGTGATGATTATGCTGCTGCTGCTCCAAGCGGTCTGAGCCACAACAACGAAGAAGCTGGATGGTGCAGGATCGAGGAAGAAACACCTTCGGGCAACTATGGTCTCTAGATGCGCTCCTCGCACAAGTAATTCTACTCGGTCTCTATGTTTTTTGCTGTCTAATTGTTTTTTTGCCGTTTTTGGCTCCATCTGGTCTCTGTTTGTCAAAGTTATCTACTTCTCTTGAGGCTATGCAAGATTTCAGTTCGAGTCGGTTTCCCCCTATGGGTGGCTCTGTTTTTTGTTGAAACTGTACTTGTATAAGCTAGTTTCCTCAGTTGAGGCAGCGCTCAAACTCTGTTTGGGCCGGTTTCATTCTATGGCAACTCAATACCTTGATATTCTGCTGACAGTATGCCTCATGGAGGCCATGAACGCTATGTACCATATGTTTCCATAATAGATTTAGAGTTACTTAGAAAAAAAAATATATATACAATTTTAAACATAATGTAACAAGAATATTAACTACGGAGATTTGTCTCACTTTTATCATGGAGATTCTTCATGTGTAAATATGCAGATTCCTAATGTATAAATAGGATGTATTATAATACTTTAAGTCAATATGATGACTTATCAATATGAAAATAATTCATTTCATATGACACTTGTTCATTTGACATTTTTTTTAATTAATGACTTTAATTAAAAAAGAGAAAAAAGAATAAATTCTTCGAAAAGAAACCTCAAACTTTTATTTTTGGTTACTACTAAGAATATTCTAAAATATTATATGGAGATTAAATCTCTTGTATCCACCTAATAATTATTGATGATTAAATTAAAATCATGGGAGTTCTAATGTAAAACAAACATTTCTATCCACATAAATACTATTTGTTTGTTTTGTCCCCACCAAGTTACATGATCAAATGTCATGGGAAAGGTTGAGGATGAGAGCCACCTTTGGGGAATTAAACTAACCCAAGGGGTGTCCAAACTTGACTAAACTTCTCACAATACTAGTGATATAAACACACTTGAGGGAAAATTGTTCTTCCATTTAAAATGGAAGTAGCCTCAACCTATACTTAGACTAATTCCAAAAAAAATACAATATTAACACTAAAAAATATGGAAGAATAAATTTAGGAATGAACCACATAGCTCACAGGCGAGACTATGTGCACCTACAGGCTGCCCAAGCAGTGCTGCTAAAAATTCGTTGAATAATCAATCAAAAGATACATATATTATGGGATTACTTTTAGTTAGGGAGATGAAACAAATTCCCATAAAATAAGATCAATTGTTAAATACACATGCAATCAAAAATACTTAACAGATCCATTCTCCATTATTTTCATGTTTTCCCCTTAATGGAGAAAGGATTTACTTGCACACCTAGGATGTCCCTAAACAACATGAATTTCATCTTCCAAAGGGGCTTCGCGAAAATATTAACAACATTTTCCCAAGTATTATAATAATGAAGGAAAAATTCTTTATACTCTCTCTTCTCTCTCATAAAATGAAACTAAGCATCAACATGATTTTTCCTTGCATGGAAGATTAGATTCTTTTCCACCTTCATCAAGATTTGGTTGTCACATTTGATCATTATATCCTTCTTTTTTTCTTCTCTAATATATTGAAGAACTCACCTCAACCAAACAACTGTTGCAAAAAAATATTTATACTCTTCCTTTGTAGATGAAAAAGATACAATAGGAATAATTATTGTTGAAATTTAAAACAAATCAAATTTTCATTTATGATGATTTTTAGTTCCATGAGCACGAGACATTATTTTCTATAGCTTAACTCTCGCTCTTGTTTAGATTCAATAGATGACTATTTTGCGAATATGAAAACTTCATATATTGCAACTTCTCATACTTTTAATTTCAATAAAAAGGAAAAAATTATTTCTTTTGAGTAAAATGGATACCTTTAAGGTAAATCTAAACATATTTCTTCAATGGTAAGTCTCACATGCTCATTTTCATCCGTTACCATTCTTTTTTCATTACACTTTTTGTTTCAGCCTTGTTTTTAGTGTTTGATGGTCTAAAGCTCTATTTTTATATGTCTTCCAGGATCACTTTGAAAATTTTGCACCATTTCTTGCTTAGATTTGGAATTCACTCTCCTCTTTTTTCTTGCTTTCGAACTTTGTAAAAGTTGTTATGAAATCGATCAAATTAAAAATCAACTAAATTAGGGAGTCTCTGAACGTATATGTTTGTTTCAAAACCATTATTTGTTTTAGAAAATGGTTATGATGTTTCCATGAAGACTTAGTTTCGAAACAACAAAATTTTCAAATGGAGAAACTTTTTATTTAGATTCATTGCGTGTCATAATAAATATCCAGAAATAGATTTTTCATGATACTTGTACTTTTGTTGAGATATTTTTACAAAAAATCGTTAAGAAAGTTATCCATCAAACGAGAAATATTACCTCAAAATGAAAACTCTAGCCAAAACATCCCCAAAAAAAATGAAAAACCAACCCAAAAATGAAAAGCGTTGATTTTGCGTTACCACCGTTTCTTTCGTCCTTTTTTATTCTTTCTTTTTTCGGTGAAAATTTTCAATATGTTTAAAAATGATAGTAAAATCCAATAAAAGACAATTTTTTGTGTGAAAAACACCCTGAAAATGAAAATTTTTGATATGAGAATAACATATTTTTTTTTCAGGGTAAATTTTCAACATTGTTTAACAATAGCGTTAAAGATAAAATATCAAGACTCTGAAAAACCTTAAAATTCCTACAATTTTCAGGCATGACATTAAAGATAAAATATTGTGTCTCTGAAAAGCCTTAAAATTCCAATAATTTTCAGCGATAATGTTAAAGATAAAATACTTATAACTATTTTCAACCATAGAATTAATATTAAATATCGTGACTTAGAAAAACATTAGAGTTTTTTAATTTTCCAACGATGGAATTAAAACAAAATATCACGACTACAAAAAACCTTATGTTTTCAATATATTTTAACCATTGCATTATGGAAAAATTATATGACTAAAAAAACTTTGAAAATTAACACCTCAATGAACAAGTCATTATATCAAGAGTAATTTTTTTTTAAATGCTAAAAAATATAGCTATTTTAAAATCTTAGCCTAAGAAAACTTGACACATTGCAAAAAAAGTTTAAAATCAACCATGAAATTGACATGCAATATAGGTGAGCTCGACTAATCACAATGAAACCTTAAATGTCAACCATGAAATTAACACACTGTAGGAGCATATTTGATCGATTATAATGAAAACTTTAAAATCAACTATCAATTGACACATAATGGGATTGAGTTACTAGTCAAGGATCGAAATAGACACTGTAAATAAAATAAAATTAAATTAAATAACAAATAAATAAATAAAAATTAAAAGCACAAAACACAATAAAACTAAAAGATTGAAAAAATTAAAAGTAAAAGAAAAAAAAAAGAAAATGAGTTTAAATAAATAATAACTAATAGGTATAAAACTATATTAAAACATAAAAAGAATAAGTGGAAAAAAATGCCCAAAAATAAATTAAGCATAAAAAATATATATATAAAAATTATATTTTGAAAAAATAAAAAAACAGTTTTCACGATCGACACATTTTTAACTACTTGCTATAATTCATCATCAAATGTAAAATAAATAAATACATAAATAAGTAAAAAGACTTAAAATTTGTTTAAAAAGAAAAAATTTACAAATAAAAACTAAAAAAAATATGAAAGAACAAAAATATATTTAAAAAAATATAATTTAACAAAAAATTTTAAAAAATTAAAAAAATTAAAATCGAAAACAAAAAATACATCTAAATTTAAAAAAGAAAAAGGAAAGCGTGCAAGATAGAAAAACGGAAAAGAAAATAAAAAGCATAATTAAAATAAAAACATTAAAAATAAATAATCTTTTAAAAATGAGCTAGAATATCAAATATTAAAAAAACACATTAAAATGATTTAAAAAACTAAAATAACAATATAAAATAATATTAAATAACATTAAAAAAAATTAAAAAAAAAAATTATAAATTTTTGAAAATTTTAAAATAATTATAAAAAATTAATTTAATTAAAACAAACAAATTAAAAAATGACCCTAGTTGATGCATGCCTGGTCAGGGTCAATTCTATTAAATTCATTATAATTTACATACGATAATAAAACAATCTTTCCATGAGTTAGAAACAACTGAGTATTGGGCCAAAAGGTTCAATTACAACATATTATGAGGGAATTGTGTAATTCCTCCCATATTCAATATGGAGTTGACATGGGATATTTAAGAAAAAAATTCCATAACAAAATATTCAAATTCAACTACAAATAAAAATATTTGAATTAGGAACACATAAAATAATGAAATTATTATTGTTTTTTAAAACGATTGGTGCTTCTAGGGGGATGTGTAAATCCTTTGGTGCTTAATATGGGGTTGAGATGTGGCATGTATAAATTATCAATAATTGGAAAGAAATCAAATCATTCCATATAAAAGATATTTTAATTCTGCATGCTAAATTCAGATTTAAACATGCACTAAAAGGGATGAAGTTTATCAAGTTGAAAACATTTTTCTAGTAGAGTTGAGGAAATGACTTCACCTTAAGTGATTTTATCTATCGTGATTCAAAGTAGATCCATACATAACATGGATCTTGTTAAAACATTTCAATGTTGTGCCGCATAAGATCGTGAGATGCATAATTCCTTTAATGCTCAACATGGAAAAGTGGACATCTCTCTCTCTCTCTCTCTCTCTCTCTCTATATATATATATATATATATATAATGTAAATTCTCCCAACCTCTATTTTTGATAATCTTTCGAGAAAAATCAAGTCCCTTGTCATCCATTATATATCTAGAGTTAATACGAATCTACACTTGTGTATGAGTGACGTCAACTAAATTACATCAATTAACACATTAAATAAGTATGAGAAGTCAATAACAAAGTATATCATATAAATATATTCATGTGAAAGAATTGGGAATTTAATGCCATAATTTATCAATATCTCAATATGTTATCAGTAAATTATATAACCTCAATGGTATAGTTTATCAGGTTGGAATGCACAAAAATGAAAAATGTGAGTCCATAAAGCAATAAAGGGACTTCAAAAAATTTAGGAAATTCAAATGTGTATAAAAAATAGATTCAAGCCTACACCCCAATATAAGATGAAAGGAATGGAAAAGGATTTGCGTTCTTTGATTGAATATACCCATTGTGTATGATTCTCCAAACTAATAAATAGTCAGTGATAAACATGGGAGAAACCATTTATTTGTAAATCAATGATGAAAAATTTTTAAATGTCAGGTAATCTATTGATAATGAAAGATTACCAATGTAGTAATACAATTATAGTGATGCAAATAAATCATATGAAGTTAAACACTAATTAAAAGTTGCATTTGACTAGGGACCGATGGGGGCCATGCACTTCAAAATGAGAGTAAAACCATTAATAAGGAAGGGGGAATATAGGGAAATAAAATTATATGTTTTAGTCCTAAAATTAATGTGATGTGGTCAATACCAATAGATTCATTGCAAGTAAGGCTATGAAAATTACCTTCAATAGATACAAAGTAAGAATATTTTTGATGAATAATAAAGACACAGAATCAACACAAGAGAACTAAGCAATCATGGGAAGGGTAGTTCAAGAAATCATTTGAGAAAAATCAATAAAGAAAACAATAATATAGGGAAAAACCAATTTAAAGAAGCATGAAATGATTGAATGAATATGGAATCTAGATTAATAATGATAAGGAAAATTAGTGTAAAAAACTCAATTTGGATAGGAAAATTAAGTTCAACAAAAATCAATGAGCATCATAGATAAAAGTGAGGACATGATCTGGCAAATCTATGTAGAAACTCTAGTTACGGGTGGAATAAAAGAAACACTTGTGTAAGACCCATGGGGATATATCATCAAAACTATGAAATGAATCACATACATAAGAATAAATGAATATCCAAGTGCCTTCCTATCATCCAATTAATGATTTTCATGCATATATTATAGTAAAGAAAAATTAAATTAGCAAGCAATAAAATAAAGTGAGAAACAATATGGAAGGGAAAAAAATATTATCGCAGACCTTCTGAATGTAAACAAAGCGATGAGAGAATAGAACGTGGCTCTCAGTGCATATATCAGAATAGTGGTGAGCCAAGTGTTTTAGTGCATAAGTCTCTTTCTTATCAGACCAATATGATAGATGAAACATGACAGATGGCTTCTTGTTACTTAGGATACTCAACCCTTAGAATATTTTTTGTCAATGATATTAAGGGATTGGCTTAAAAAAATGTCGATGTTGTATTGTTACACTAGATAGAATATGAATAGACAACGATAATTCCATTTCCATCTCGTAATAATGGATAGCAAGACACCAAATTATCGATCAAAAATAAATTACAAAGGAAATAGTCCTCAAATTGTTCATGCCGAGGCATGGAACCATGCTCTGAGACCTTATTATTTCAATTGGAAGAATCAAAGGGTGACATGATGATGATGTTATAAGGACTATGTAGAAACACCACATGACATGACATGAGTCATCAATATTCAACACTTTTAGCATGCTTTCTAGGAAGTTGTCAATGACAAGTGGCAGACTTCTACAAGTGTCATGTGGGAGAGGATAATTCAGCTAACGCTACAACTAAAATGGGTACTTTATTTCAAAGGAATGATTTGGAAGGTTTAGTTTCCATGTAAGCATATTTACATATCGACATATTGTAGTTGCATCGGAGTCTCACTTTGAAATTTTCTTGGTATCCCAATATCAAAATATAAAGTTAAGAAAGGCATTTGTCAAACACGTTTGCACCCACAATGGGTAAACAAGTGAGGTGGCATGATATGTCATACCATGGACCAATGGAGATATTGAGCATATTGGTGCATCGTCATAATATTGGGGTACTGGAACCTTAGGCCATTCGCATATCAACATATCATATACCATATGATCGAGAGTTAGACTATATGGAAAGTATTGATAAGGTCACAGGTCGATATTTAAATCATGTAGTAAACATGGACCCACAAAGGAGTGATGTGTAGTCCAAGGTCCAACACGTGCAAACCAAGTGGAAAATATGGATGATGATGTGACACGCACAAAAAGACATACACATATAGATAGCATTCATTTAAAACATATATGTAAGTAATAATAATAAAAAATATTGTGAGGAATAATCGAAATTTATTTTGGAGCCCAATTCTATGAGTCCATATTATTGTGCTAATAATTTATAAAACTAAGGTAATATTCAACCTAGATAGTGGCCCCACTACTTAGATGTTATGGAAATAAATAATTATCTAAAACATTATTCATATAGATATGTTGTTATCTAAAAGTTAAAATCTAGATATTCATAATTGCATTCATATTCTCCAATTTGATTATTATTCTTTTGCGTTTTAGGGGAATTGACAGTTGTTAGAAGTATGTTTTAATTGATGTAAAAGTAGATGGAAGATGATACAAAAGGAAATGATGGCTGCAGATACTTTCAAACCATTTTTCACTTCAAAATATCAACTCAAGTATAATTATGACCCATTGAAATAGATTCTGAAAGGGCATTCAAGTCGTATATATAATTTTGAAAATGGTCTCCTGGATAATAATTTATTTTCAGAAAAAGGTGAAAAGCCTCTGGTGGTAGGGTCAAATTGGTGACATATTTGGCAGTTGGACAAATTTGACTTGGCCATTAGGGGGAGAAGTTGACCGAGAGTTGGGAGGATATGGCATACAACATAGTAATAGAACGAAATTTCATTGGCTAATGAAGTCCCCACTTCACATATCATCCCAGCGGATGATCCTCGTAAGTGATGAAGGCATGCACAAAGGTTAACTCTAAGGATGATGCAATTCTAGGAAAGGATGTGGATTAGGTAAACATGGAAGGAAATAGATATGATTGGTTCATATAATTTCCCATAGGTTTCCGCTGGACAACTCATCCTGGAGGTCCTTCCCTGGAAGAGAAAACAAAGTTGCAATGTCAGATATGTGGGGTGACAAGGAACCAGACTAACAAGGCATATGACATGGTAGTAAGACAAAGAGTTATGATTTTTAGAAGTATTGCATCGTGGAGGCCCCAAAAATAGCTCACCCCTGGGATTCTTCCATGGAAGAGATAAATTTCAGTCGTAATGTGAAGATTGTTGGGTGACGAGGATGCTTAATTCGACCAGATAAAATAGAAAATGGCAATGGGGTTGGATGGAATAATTGATTTTACTACAGACGATGTTTCTAAATGGTTAGTTACTTTTGTTAAAGTAAATAAGTATAACCTTGTCTTCGCTACGTAGTTGCAAGAAGTTAGAAAAATTAAAAAGGAGATATTTAAAAATAATGTCAAAATGGAAATTACTCTTGCTCCTAAAAGAGATTTAATTAAATCTACGTTGAACATATTTATTTAAGAATTCATGCCAGCCGAGAGATAGCTAACATAAATAAAATCACAGTGGATGCTTTTTCATAATGTAAGTGTTCTCACATTTTTTAACATTCAATTTTCTCTTAACTAATATTAGATAGTTTAGCTTCCTTGACTATGATATGGAGGCCTTAGCTAGTTGATGCGTACAAATCCTAGTTTTTTGTTCCAGATTCCATTTTCATTTTATGGTTTATGCAAGTCCAATCCTTGTTCTTAATTGAATGAACAAACATACTTTTACAATTTTCTTGCAATATTTCAATCTTCGATGATACAAATTCGATTATGTTTTGAATATGATCTCATAGAAGTCTAAATTATGGCTATGCAGGATATGAATCTGTATCAATTTTATGTTAACTATTTTTATTAGTCTATGAACATATGCTCTTAGCCTTTGAATTATACATAATCCTATGTTATTGGTCAAATAAATTCCATTATTTAACGTATAAAAGTCCAAAAAAGCACTCATTGCAATTCAATCACGCTACTAAATTTCATTAATTTAGGTTTAATTATGTATATACATATTAATTAATTACTTAATCAATTATTTTTCACACGACCTCTCTTAGTATAATGAAATAATTATTGGTATTACAATTCTGATTATGTACAAAAACATTGTTATTTATGCTTACATTTTAAATATGATCTCATATATATTTGGGTTATAATTATACATTGATTATCATTTGAATTTGGATATAGTTATCATCACTCAATCTCATTCTATATCAAATTTATGATAATGTCGTCTATAGATTTTTGAAAAAAACTCTCACACTTAGTGCATACACTTTCTCCCATAGTTATCGTACACCATTTCTCTCGCACTAGAATTCCAAACATGATTGAACAGACTATGCAGACTATAGAAGTACAAAATTAACTTTTTTCACCATCTGCATTGTCATTTCATCATGTGCAGGTATTTTACTATGTCAATAGCTTATATTGTGCAAAGATATTTTATTGTACAGAGTAATTGTATGGAGTTTTTTCCGCACTCTGCACAACCTTGACCCACCAATTTTCTCAAATATTATATAGTAATGATTATCCGAGATAACTAAGTGGACATAAAATGCTAAAGTTGTGTGCAATGTAGAAGCCGTGTAGACATAGCTTTTCTCTACATCTGCAGAATCTTTAACCAATTAAGAGCCTTCACTATACAAAGATATTTCACTATACAAAGGGATTCACTGTGTAGAAAGGTTTTTGATCATCTTTCATTGTGTGAACAATTTCGAGTGCAGAGATTTCACTGTGTTGTGTCTAATTATCTTTCTTCTGCATCCACATTGCTATTTTGTTATACCAGGATTGACGCGGGTGCACTGTGCACAAAGCTTTATGGACAACTTTCATTATGTGGAAAAAGAGTGTGTAGAGGAAGTTGTGTGGAGGAAGCGCATGTGAAGGAAGCATGTGCAGAAATGGAAATGTGGATGAAATGTAGATGGATAGTCATGCAAAGGAAGCATGTGCGAAAGAGGCATACGTGGAGACAGAAATGCGAAGTTCATTGTTCACTTGAGGAATCAATTAGCGATAGAGCTAGGAACTATGGTGCATTATAGCTATTAATATTGTTATTGTTAATGGTGGATTATTGTTATTTTCATCCATATATTTATAATACATAGAAAATAAACAAAAGAATTTTTTTTTTTAAATCCAAAAAGTGTGATAAAGAATTATTTATAATAATATTTATTTTATTTTATTATATGCAAGACAATAAAACACTAATGTCAAGAAAAATGGTCCAAAATATTTTTTTAATTTTTTTTTTAAACTTTAAAAATCATAATGAGATAATATTAAGTAGATTTAAATAAAAATATTCATAAATTAAATGAAATTAAGATTGATAATACATGATTAAAATTATAGTAAAAAATGGAAAATTTTCTATTATCTACCACACTTATTAAAAAAAAATATTTGTTATTATACAAATTATAGAAATAATCAATTAATTATTCTATGAGATGAACCGAATTGAATATCACGAAGGTTTACCTCATGAAATTAAATAAAAACTTAAAAATCCAATTCGTCTGAATCTCGATTCTTTTATTTTATACCAACTTCAATTTCGTAAAGGGTGCACATATATCTGTCAATTTTTTCCATAATTTATAAATCCTGGAAATGATTATTCTTTGGACCTCATAATCCTAGTCAAATAATCAAAATCAAAGTTTCACTAAAGGTTAAGGTTTGTTGGTCACTCCTCCCATAATTGTTAATTCATTTCATTATCAACTCTCTTATTTTATACCAACTTCAATTTTGTAAAGTGTGCACATATATTTGTCAATCTTTTCCATAATATATAATCCTTGAAATGATTGCTGTTTGGATCTTTACTTTACTTTTAATCGAATAAAATAAAAGTAAAGATTAAATATTTTGATCGAACATGGCCCCATTTATTCGAAATTGTTTGGCGACATAATTTATCTAAAACTTATACGTTTGAATGGAATCAATCACAATATGACAGAGATCGATCTATATATTAAAATAAATGTAGGAATATAAATTGGATTTTTATTTTTATAATATGTTAAGATAAATATTTGGAATTTTTTAACTTAATTTTGATTACACATTTTATTTGTAAGATAATTATAATTTATATAAACTAGTTAGTTGGTTTATAGGTTTAATTTTTATAGTATATTTACATGTGTATTGTCAATAAAATGATTGCTGTAAATTCTATAAAAAATATTCAAATCTATTGAAAAGGATTGAAGTTGGAAATTATATATAATAAAAAAAAATTATTTCCATTAAATTTAATATCTTTCTAATAACAACGTATCACAAATAAACAACATTAATATCAACTTATAAACAACGTTTATATCAACCTAAACGTAAAATTAAAATGGAGATAATAAGTTAATACGTCCGATCATGAAAACTTTTTTTCCATTTATAAATATAAATGCTATTATTATTTTGGGATGTTAATGATTATTCAATCAATATTTATGAAATGTTAATGGCTATTCTATCAATATTAATCTGTTAGTTATATATTTGATATGTTAATATCATTGAAAAAGCTTTAATTACGCCGTAAGGCGTTCTTATTTGAAAACAACTCCCCTAGCTGCCTATGTGTCCATGTCTGAGCCATTGGATCAGATGTTAGATGATTGAAACGTTTTAGGCCATTAGATCAAGTAAATAGTTTTATATATGTTTTTTATAATGTTAGTTTTTTTCTTTTTAATAAACAAAGTATGATAGAAATGGTGTAATGGCATGTTTAACAATTTGACTATGTCAAATTACACAAAAATAAAAATAAAAGTAAGTTAAATAAAAAGATTGACATAATGTAATGAACATTTTAACAAGGTTAAAATACAATAAAAAAATAAAAATAATAAAATAAAATAGTTATAAACTATAAAACAGCCCATGGTATTGACCCATGGTATTCATGTGGAATGTAGTTTATTTTTAAATGTTTATAACCATTATGAACATTTTAACAAGGTTAAAATACAATAAAAAATAAAATAATTATAAACTATAAAAACAACCCATGGCATTGACCCATGGTATTCATGTGGAATGTAGTTTATTTTTAAATGTTTATAACCATTATGAACATTTTAACAAGGTTAAAATACAATAAAAAATAAAAATAATAAAATAAAATAATTGTAAACTATAAAAACAACCCATGGTATTGACACATGGTATTCATGTGGAATGAAGTTTATTTTTAAATGTTTATAACCATTATTCTTTTAAAATTTTACCTAATAAAATACATTTAAATTTTCATACATCGAAATATACATAGTTTTTCTTGTTCTATATTATTTTTGTTACAACTATTTAATTATTCTAGAAATACATGGTTTTTTTTGTTATATATAATTCATGTTATATATGTTTTATTATTCATAAGTAGAGTTTCTTAATATATAAAAAATTATATTAAGAATGATTTTTTTTAGAATATGTGATCTTTTTTTGGTTTCCAAATTACACATGATTTATCTTGAGCAATAATGATGAATGTTCATAATTCTGATTTCTTAAATAAAACCAAATTTGCCTTTAATTACCTAATTGTAATAGTTTGTAACTACATAATAATTTGTACCTACATACCTACACTTTCTGATTTTTTTTGTTAATGAATATCAAATTTCTTCCCTTAAAAAAAAAACTATATACATACCTTTAATTACATAATTGTATCTAAAAAAATGTTACATGTTTTTTACTTTATAATCATAA
This sequence comes from Pinus albicaulis, assembly GCA_034641835.2. NCBI lineage: Eukaryota > Viridiplantae > Streptophyta > Pinopsida > Pinales > Pinaceae > Pinus > Pinus albicaulis. Next base: position 524,753,666 of record CM076580.1, on the reverse strand, counting down.
ACAATTTTCATATTATATGATTTCAAATTTACTCAGAGTCATATTAATTTTCTCTACAAATGTTGGAAATTTCATGGTTAATGTAATATAAGCTAATACAAATTCATTTCTTCTACTCAAGATCAAGAAAGCTATGTTGAGTAGCCAACACCACAGAACAAGGCATGTTCGCCAATTCCATAAATGCTACCGAATCTCTCTTGGTGTTGGATTTGTTTTCTTAATAGCCTTATTTTTACTGTTGTTGAAGTAATGAAATCTACTTCTCCATACATTTTTACGCCGCAATGCGTCTTTATTTGAAAACAAATCTCCTAGCTGCCTTTCTGTCATAATTTGTGCCATTAGACCCTTTGTTAGACGATTGGATCATGATCAGCCATAGATTCGAATTGTGGCAGTTCCTTATAACAATAACATTAGTCATCATCCCCGCCTACCCTGCTCTATTATTTGGAGTCTTTGATTTGTATACTTATCAGTATTATATGTTTCGTGATCTTTTGGAAAAAGGCAGGCCAAAGGATGCCGAGTTTAAAAGGAAAACACGTTGCGATAATTGGAGGATCAAGGGGCATCGGCCTTGCTATTACAACGGAGGTTCTCGAAGAGGGAGGGTACATGACCCTCATCTCTAACAGTTCTTATCAAATATATGACACCACTACAGACATTGCTCAACAGGGGAAATATTCTTTATATAAAGTTTGTGCAAAGGTAGGCTTCTTTACATAAATTTGTGTACATATTTTTGGTTTAAAAACCTCTTGATCACATTCTTTCTGGTTAAATTTTGCACAAAGGTAGTGTTTTTTACCTAAATTTCTGTACATCTTTTTCGTTGAATTTTTCGTTAAAAAACCTCTAATCAGATTCTCCTTGGATAAAGATTGGACAAATGTTGAGTTCTTTGCATAAATTCCTCTGTAGCTTTTAACAAACTCTGGATCACATTATTTCTATCTAGATCTTCTATCCCAAGGGGTTTATTCATGAAATTATGTTGAATTATCTGAGCTTTGTTGTGAAGGTTGCAGATATGGGGGACTATGAATCCATTTCTACAGCTATAAAGGAGTGTTACGAGTGGCGACCTTTTGACGTTGTTATTTGCAACACAAGAATAGCTACAATAAGCTACATGGATGAAATCAACATTACAAATGTGGATTCTATCATCCGCACTAATCTCAGTGGGGTAGTATACACCATTCATTCTTCATTTCCCTTGATGAAACAATGGAGCAGCAAGTAAAATCTGACAACCATTGTTCTCATGGGATCATTGGCTTGTATGGTAAGTAATCATCAAATAATCAAGAAACAAATCTGAACCCAAAGTTCATACTAGTTTGTTAAGAGATATACATCATAGACTCTAAACTCTTTAAAGTTTGATCAAATAATATTTCCAAAGGAATTGTTTCCCCAAATGTAATCTGAATGGATGATAAGATAACATGATGCCAAAATCAACTGAGGTTCCATGCAAAGCTAACAAGTTGAGTTATACATTTAGAGTAATATAAAAATGCAGCATCCATGCTATGGTTGTGGCATATACACATCCACTAAACATGCCCTTAAAGGACTGGTCGAGTGCCTAAGGTTTGAGTTGTTGCCTTTCAATATTCGAGTGACTATTTGTTGTCAGGCTTTGCAAAAATGCCTCTCCTACCAGAAGGTCATTAGAATCTCCTTGCAAAGACACCTCTCCTACCAGAAGGTCCATTGACTCTCTCTGTAATTCATGCTATTTTATTTTCTTTCTTCTTTATGTGTCCATATAAGTCGAGTTTCTGTTCTTTATTACGAAATATTAAATACACTAAATTTGACTATAAAATGCTTCAAAACATTTGAAATCAAGAATATTAAGAAATGAAATCAAACCATTACAGTTCATAATATTAAGGCAATTTTACCTCCATAGTTTCATTAAATACACAAGAACCAAAAAGGAAAAGAAGGGAGAAAGGAGGCTATAGTCGGTAGTACATAGCAGAGGCAAGAGAAGTCTATTGTCATAGTGGGACACAAACAGAGCATGTAGTAACTGAACAAAATGCTTTGCTACCATCATGATGGCACAAAGATGTAATATCATGTGGAGACCTCTGTATAGGTTTCATTTCTCTATTAAAATCAACTTGTAGTTTTTTTAATACAACCAGAAAGGGTTTATTTCTCGAGTCTTAACATTGTTGAGCATTTAACTTGGGTCTTTATAGTATTCGGTGATTGTTGTTTTTCACTTAATATTTCAAATATGTAACATAGTTTGTTGTAGATTTTAAGATATGCTCAGACAACGTTAACAATAGAAACTTTAATTGCGAAAACAAAATTTAGTAGTCTTAAAACCATCCATAACACTCAGATATTCCCCATATTTGACGATCTGTAATTCCAGGGAAAAAATATAGATCAATGTTTTCAGGGAAAAAAATTGTCTCTTCAACAAAGGAAAGCAAAATATGTTATGTTTTATTTGTATGACTTTGTTAAGCACATGGCTAAAATTTCAATCATTTCCAACCCTCATAATGGATGAAAGGAGTGGCCAGATTTAAAGCCTATGGTTGTATGGTTCATTGAGGAATGATGGAATAAGTATCATTGTTCCTATTTTGCGGAATCTTTCATTTTGATAGCAACTTCGTCTTAGGTTATTCAACATTGAGAAATTTTGAAGTAGGTTGCTATTTATTTGAATTTATATTTTTGGCTCTCTCAGATGCTACATCTAGTAGTCGTTTTCTAATGGTGGCCTCGTGGGAATCTCATCTCAAGAAGCTAGGAAAGAGGAGGGGGATTAAGGGGAAGTAACCCTTGTTCTCTTTCTTGTGGAGTTTTTGAGATTTTAAGTTGTATTTTATTTGTACTTTAGGCATTGTATTCACATGTATTATATGATGCAATTTGCTTCTATTGTTAAATATGGTTAGAGCTAATAGTATAGATTTTAGACTAAAATGAAACTTATATTTCCAACTGTTAATAAGATCACGTGTCCAGAATTATGTGGTGTTCTCTATATGATCGGATTCGATAGTTGTTTATGCTCTTTTTCTACTATGCTCATTTGTGCAATGCTTCTTTTTAAATAATGATTCGAATTGGAAACTTCGTCCATTTGACATAGTTGTGTCACTTTTCTGGTTATCACAGTCTTCATAGATCAGTTATTTGACATACAGTTTTGTACTTAGCAACACATTTCTATTAATTCTACATAGCATTTTTTGGTGTCTTCAACATGGTTATAGTGCCTCTAAATCCTGGTTTACCAAGTGATTCAGTTGTCAATAGTGTTTCAAAGAATTTTTTTATGTATCTTGCATTTGGAGAGAAAATTATTGTAGATTAAACATGCTTTTTTTCTATAACTTTTCTTTTAATTAGAAATACAAATTGGGACAAGGCACAATATTTTTTCCTTCCTTTACTAAAATTGACCAAAATCACTACAGATATCTTGCTTAGCAACTATTGGATCTCTTTAAGAATCTAACGGCGTTTCCTTTGCAACATCTGGTGATGGTGCAATTGCTAGTTTAGATGTTCATACAATCATACTATACATCATAAACCATGAGTTTGGTATGCTAGTAACAAAACTCGTAAGATTGTGTTTTTTGATGGATCATCTAACTCTAAAATGGAACAGTGAGAAGTATACTATTTCTAAATTATTTACCTACAATATTAACAAAAATTATTTTCATATTAAAGATAAAAATACCTTTATATTATAGTAGAAAATATTATAGATACACAACATTCATTTAGTGAAATAAAAACATGGAAAAATATACTAGAATAATAACATGAATTTATGAGGGGTAATAACAAAAATTTATTTGTGGTAAGAAACATAGGAAAAAAATATTCTTTGGATCATATCTCTCATATAATAACATTAGACTTGAGAGCAAGGAAGATGAATTATGAAACAAAATGGAGGATGAAGACAATGTCTTGGGAAAATACTTTAAATTGGTATTTAGTCTCATGGTAGACATGACATGTAAGGTTTTCTGAAATTTATATAGCTTAGTGTTATCTAATCACGAATTTTCTTATCTACTTTTTATGCTTTTCCAATTGTAATTCTCATTTATTAGAGGTTTTTTTTTTTTGGGTCACTATTATGGGGAATTCCCTTTAGCAGTAATGCTCATGTTCTTGGACTCAATATGGATATGTGGGTTAAAGGTGGATATTTCCAGACTCAACTCTTCAGGCTTTGCACTTACATTATACCATAATTTTAATTTAGATTTGTTTTCACTTTGTGAGTGTTTTAGTTTGGACTCAAGTCTCAGATTTTTGTGTGTAGCTGGTTAGCTCTCCTGCAAGTCCCTCAATCCTTTACTAGCTTCTAGTCTAATTCTCATGCATTTTCTTTTTTAATCCCTCTCCTTATGAGCTTTGGTGTTACCCCCATTTTTTGGATTCCTTATTAGGAATTTTTTAAAGGATATTTATAGTTGTGGATGTCAACTAAGTTTCTCCTTTTGGTTCAAAGGTCTTTCGTTTAAGGGGTATTTTTTATGTTTCTCTTGGGAATTTCTCACTTAACATGTCTTTGGCGTGTTTTTTAATTTCCTAGTTTGGTCCTTTTTCCCCTCCCCTCTCCTTTAATAATTACGCATAGAGCCATTGCTAGATGCACATGAGGAAAAAAAGGAAATTTTTTCCCTTCTGTGAGTTTTGAAGCCCATATTTCATCCACTCTTCCAATTTAATATCAATCTACTCCAACTAAGAAATTCCTTGCTATTTAGAATTAGTCGATAAGGTTGTTCCACAGATAACTGCAGAGGTAGAGGAGGAAGTGAGAGAAGACGATAGATTCATCCCTGATTACCATGTGAAAATGGAAATGTGACACTGGATCCCAAAACTAGGTTCTCCAACTCAATCTTACTATATCACTTATAAGCAAGTTGTCAATATTGTTTGGCATATTAAAAAATTTATGAGGATAGTTTTTATTGAATGGTAAAATATTTAGTAAGATATTTTGGTTTGCATGGAAGAAATAATAGCAAAAATTGGAAAGCTCACAATTTTTTTTTGTTAGCTAAGAAGAAATAAGACATTGTCTTTAAGAAAGCCAGTCTTCTTCATTAATCCAAATGGAATCTCCCCCAAATTGACAATATTTTAATTTAATATATTCAACTTTGCTAATTTACTTTCATTATTTATTTATTGATAAACTTATAACTTATACTACACCTAATGTAAAATGTTTAAACTTTTATTACTGGACCAATTACAAGTGGAAAAAAAAAGAGTGCACTATTGTTTTTGAAATCCCATAGGAAATGCTTGACTTATAAAAGAAAAAATGATTAAATTTATAAAGTATGAAGTAATTAGTTTATATGAAATTTATATCCATAATAATATTGATTAGAATCATATGATAATTATATATGAGTGATAAAAACCATCACCGTTGATAACAACATCTCCCACATGACCAAAATGAAAGGTAACGCAAACCTAAACTTAAAAAGCAAATACTGACTTTAGAGTTCCGATGATCCAAATCTCCAATTGGATTTAGTGAAGCTGAATTTCTTGAAGTGTCATAGAGCAGAAGTTTGATGCTTATTCTGGTTGGCAGTGACATTTGAATGCAAGAGATTCCAATGAGTAAAATCACGACTCTTAAAAACTATTTACCCTTCCCTTTAGGTATGAAAATATATCATACTAGCAATTGCACCATCATCCGATGTTGCAAAGGAAACGCCATAATATTGTTAAAGAGATCTAATGGTTGTTAAGCAAGATATCTGTAGTTGTTTTGGTCAATTTTATTAAAGGCAGGAAGGAAAAAATCACAGTGACCTCTCTTTGTATCCAAACTTCAAATAATTGAATTTTATTCAAATTGAGTATCATTCCTTATGTGGATTATATTGTCAAATGTTAAGGTAATATAAATTAGAAATACGATGCAAGATTTCTGCTTGGATTTTGAATCTTGACATTTGTTTGAAGTACCACTTAGTGTAACAAATGGGAAACAAACAAGCTGATCTATACTCACACCTGCTTCCCAAACCATAAATGAACAAGTGTACGTTTTTATTTGACTATTTTGTGTATTATAGTCATGGTTGTTGTTAGTATGCTACTGAATTGCCTCTGTTGTGCATATTAATAGGTAGGGGTGTTGTTAGTAGGTTAAAATACAATCCATGCTCTGAATTGCCTCTATTTGGTTAGTCAATTTTGATCCTATGTTATTAGTAGTTAGAATTTGATTTTGGGTTGATAAGAATTAGAATTCATGTTAGAATTTGATTTTAGGTTGGTAAGAGTTAGAATTCATTTGTCCTTTTTGCACTTATTGAGTGTTCACTTTGACAAGTGGACTCGAGGACATGCACTATTCATTTCAGGCCATTCATATTGGTCAGACATGCGTGCCTTGATGCATGAAATTTTTTTCCATGGTCAACATATCACAACATAAGCATTCACAAGGAGAATCCAAATACTCTTTATTGATACATGATGCTGATATACACCACCAGAGTTTTCGACCCAATTATGCCAATTAAACTATTGAACTGAGAATTTATGAGAGACTGAACTATGAATATAGATCGCACCAACAAGAGTCAATTCACTGCTACAAAGAACAATAAAAATGGATGTGGAAATGGCTATAATATAAATCTGGCAATGATAAGTAGAAGGATCGCCTCAGTGGGACTGACATATTAGTTAATTGGTGTTGCCATCTAGTTGATTTACCTTGGATTTCAGCTTTTGGAATTCTTCATGGAGGAATAGGATGTGATCATGCAATTATCCCATCTGCGGCTTGAGTTCATTGTCACCAATTAGAGGGTGAGGTCAGAGGGGACATTATAAAAGAGAGATCCATAGACTACAAAGAGATTGAGAGAAAATAAGTCCTGAAGATCACTATTTTGAAAGGCTATTTCAACAAGCCTAGAGTGATTGAAGGCTTTGCAAGAAATATCCAACTGACCCACTAAGATGGAGACTTCCAGAGAGCATGCATTATCGAATTATGAAAACCCTGCAAATTTACTAGTTGAGAGGAATTAACGGGCCCTCCAAAATGTTTCTTTGAGCAATTACCAGCTTCTGGTACTACGGAGGATGTTTCCCTATCAACCAATTTGAATGACCTTGTGGCGCCTAAGTGGGGTACAACTTTTTGGTCTCGGTATCAAATATTTCAGACCTTAAGGGATCAAGGACTACCAACCAAATGAATTCTAACCAACCATGAATCCTTTTAATGAACTGGAGGCTGCCAGATGAGGGGAATCACTCAAATACACCAATGATACTAAAGCATATTATACCCAATCCAAAAAAATTATCCGTGGATTGCACATTCTTGAATTTTCATCCTTGAATGTAACACATGTTCTTGAATTTAATTTTCCCATGCTTCAGGATGTTTGTTGTTCCTCATCTTGAATTCATTATTTCCAGACACCATGAATATTGAGGTCGAGGGATGGGAGAATATCCAATTCCGCCTTGGATCAGTCCTTTCTGCATCGGTTTCATCATTTGGCACATGGCAAGACATTCTACTATCATCCACCTTACCTTGTATAACATAATTCTTTTCCAAATAAGAGGTGTGTAGTAATTTAGGAGACAGATGTCGAGTGATGAAATAATTGAGGGAAGAGTGTAATTTTCTATGCCACGTTTCGCTAAATACGAACAAACCCATTGAATATGGTTTTGCATTGCATTTTGCTGTGGTTTGATACAATTTTTTGATGCTCTGTGTTCTAATTACCCTAGGGAAAAAAAAATAAAAATGGACAGAGTGAAAAATAGACATGGTATAGGGACAGAGATGAAATAAAATCGAATACTAGATCCTGTCTCAGAGAGAAGGACATGCCTAAATAATGCGAAAAAACTATTGAGATGATCCACTTTATTTATTTATGAAAATATGTTCAACTCAATGCAAGAATTTATGGACATTTGCCTAAGGGTTATAATGTTTCCATGATTTCTCCAACAACTGTTGGTTTATCCCAACAATTTCTTTGACTTTGAGGCTATTTTTGTAAATTTTGAATTTGGGCATAGTATTCACACTCTCTGATTTAGCCAAAAATAGATTCTCTTCAACATCCACCTTCACATTCATAGAACAAATCAAATGTACGAAGTCAAATTAGGTCATCAACAAGGCAAAAACAAGATAAGTTCAAGAAAATTTCATATCTTTAAAATGGATATTGAACTATGATACCTTGAGAAAATTGACAGATGGATTTCTTTTACAAAGCTCATTAACAAATGGAGATATCTGCTTGCATCTCTTACTGTATCTTGTACTGAAGTGTACTATTTCCAGACCTGATTAATGGACCAAGCAATATTATAAATCAAATGATGCATCTTCTATGCTCTGCTACATTTTCATAATCAAATTAAAAATAATAAAATAAATAATGCAGTGAACTATTACCTGGAGTGGTAATTTTTTTCTAAATTTATCACTACTAGAAACCACCTCAACTTCCCCCAAAACATCATATTATTAGTTTCTTCTCCACGAGATATTTCAATGCTACTTGCACATCAAAAATATCTCGAGCTACTTCTACATCCCTTTTTATTTCTCTCCACATACCCTGGTATTTCTCTCCTCAAAGCCTCATAATCATTTAAAGCTTCTTCCCATCGTTCAAGTTGTTAATATTTTAGAAGTCATGATCATTACTGTAAAAATAAAATCTGAAAATCAACATATTTGGCTCCAGCAAGTGGATGCATGAAGCCTATAAAAAAAAAAATTCAGAGCATCAGAATCAAGGATATTGAGTTTGGCATACCTTAGCATTGGAGTGTTCCTATCTGAGAAGAGATTTAGTGTAGTTGGGTTGAACATTTAGAGCAGCATTACAATCCTCAAATTCCTTTTCCCATTGGCCGAGCCTAGATCTATAGGCTACTCGATTTCATATTAAAATTGAATTCATGGGATCATTTTCAAGTCCTTCCCCATATGATGTACATGATTCAAAAAACATTTCCAGCTTTGAAGAGAGAATTTCCAGTTGAGCGAGCATAAGCCACTGCACGAGCCTTTCTATGCAATGTAGTTACCTCATGATTATATAGATCCATGCGAGCTGCTCTTTCCACACCGGCAATGACAATCTCAAACCTGCAATAACATTTCCCCTTGATCATTCCTCTAGTACAAGTTTGATCTTAGTTATATTTCAAAATCCAATCGTGTGCACTACAATAATTCCTTGTTGGTATTATATTATCAATCCTTAGGATAAGAATCAATGAATAAAAGTTGGAATAAGTTTTACATTGTGTTTGAAGATCAATTGTGTAAGGGCAAAATGAATCTTAATTTACGTGATGTTTCCGAGAGGAATCTATTTATTTATCTACAAATTGTTGCAGAAAATGTTATGTGGAAGAATATTATGTGACAAAACCTTTATAATAAATTATGCTTTTGAAAATTCACTATAACAAAAATATACTCAGAAGTAGGTTAATCCAACATTGTTTTTTCAATAATTTACTTTCCTAATTCCATGTCCACCTCTGTTTGGACAAGGAGAAGATAAGAATTTCCTGAAACCCCAAAATATCTAGTGGGTGTATTAATCTCTATCTTGGGTGTAGTCATCAGAACTGTATCTGCCTCATCTAATCTTTGGATTTTCAACATTGTCTCTTCCTTCGATGTGAATAACTGCAAGTGTTGCATGAAAATAAAATCAGATTAATGAGCAATGATCTTTACAAGGAATGTAGAATAAAAATATAATACAACCAAAATTAGCTAAAGAATTTCTCTTAGAAACTCAAGAGGAACGGAATGCCAGAGTTTCTACAAAACTGTCCTCCAGAATTAGCACCCTCCATAATAATTGCATTGCTTTCTTTCAATATAGTTTTCTAGTCTCTAATCTTCCGGGCTTATGCACACTTGGAGAGGTGTATTTCCACGATTTGAAATTTTTGTATATCACTCCTATCTGACTGTTGCCTAGAAAGTTTGAAATGTGTTCTGGAATTTTCTATCTCCCCCAATTAGCATAGATTGTTCCAAAGGGAAAAAGGCCAGAATAGTTAGAATCTAATGTGGAAACATCAATCAGAGACAGTTATCATAGCAGAGATTCATGGATAAAGATATTTACCTAAGATAGAGAGATGAAATTTTTTTATGTGCACGAATATAAGGATGGTGAAGCCTAAATTGTGCTCCTCAAAATTCACTATAACAAAACTACAGTCAAGAGAAGGTCAATCCAATATTGTTTTTTCAACAATTTACCTTCCTAATGACATGTCTAGCTGTGTTTGGACAAGGAGCAGATACTAATTCCCTGCAATCCCAAAATATATGGTGGGTGTATTAATTTCTATCTTGGGTGTAGTCATCAGAACGGTAGCTTCCTCATCTAATCTTTGGAGTTTCAGCAATGCCTCTTCCTTGGATGCGAATAACTGCAAGTGGTGTATGAAAATAGAATCAAATTAATGAGCAACAGTCTTTACAAGGAATGTAGAATAAAAATCTAATACAACCAAAATTAGCTAAAGATTTGCTCTTAGAAACTCAAGAGGAAAGGAATGCCAGATGTTCTACAAACCTGTCATCCAGAATCAACACCCACCATAATATTTCCATTGCTTTCTTTCAATACAGTTTTCCTGTCTCCAATATTCCGATCTTCTACAAACATGGAGAGGTGTATTTCCACTGTTTGAACTTTCTGTATATCACTCCAATCTTATTGTTTCCCAGAAAGTTTGAAATGTGTTATGGAATTTTCTATCTCCCCTAGTCTGCATAGATTGTCCCAAAGGGAAAAATGACATAACAGTTAGAATCTAATATGAAAACATTAATCAAAGATATTTAACATAGCATAGATTCATGGATAAAGGTATTTACCTAAAATAGAGAGATGTAAGTTTTTGATGTGCACGAATATAATATTATCAAGCCTAATTACCTCTGGCATTCCTGGACTGCCTCGGCTAAATGGCCAAGTCTCGTAAGTGCAACACGTTAATTGCTATGATAGAGGGCATGTCGAGGAGACAAGGAAATTTCCCTATAATACAACAAGAGTGCCACCTGGCAAAGTGCCCTTTCTTGTATTGTTCACTTCCAACATTCTTCACATCGTCTGCATCTGTACTTGAGAGAGAGCACTTCAAAATCATAGCTTCAGCAACAGTTTGGATATTTCCAGTCCCGTCAGCCCTGACAGTTCCCGTGATTATGCTTCCATGTCCATATTTACCATTTCCTAACCCCAGAACATGGCCTGTCATTACGTGCTATGCCTTCAAAACTCCTTTTGCACTGCTTGGAACCTTTACATTTCCCTGGAGGAGCTGAACAAAAATATGCATGTAGGAAGCCTGCATCATAAACTACATGTATTAGACTAACCCACTTCAATTCCAACGATTTCAAGGATACCATTATATCCATACCCAAAAAACACAACAATAAATGCCAACGATCATCTTGCCCAAAACCTAACCCTGTCAATATTACAAACTAGACTTACCAGCTCCTCTACGTCTAAATCTTTCTGACCATTGGAGGGCCAGACCATAAGTAATTCAAATTATAGGAATGTATCGTATTTCGTAGCAAGGTATAAGACATTAGTGAGTTAGTTACTTAGTTAGGTTGAAAGAGGCATTGGATCTAATGGTCTAAAACATTTCAATCATCTAGCATTTCATCCAATGGCCCAAACACTGACAAAGTGGCAGCTAGGAAAGTTGTTTTCAAGTAGTGACACCTTACTGCGTAAATATCTAATTATAAAAAAGGTTTAAATTATAATATGGTTTTAAATTATTATTATAAAAGTTTTACGGGTAGTTTAATTGGTGATAGTTGCTAAAGTTGTTGGTTTCTCCAAGATATAAATAAAAAATATTAATAAATGAAATAAACATATCACACAGGTAATATTAATATTTTTAAAATACATTACACTATTTTAACTATAATTTTATTTTCACATTATAATATAAGTTTTTAATTTGTAAAAATACTTTGCTACAATATCATGTATCAATATCACATGCTTAAAAAACATAAATTATTTTTAGGTAAAAATATTATATACGTATTTTATTATAATTTAATTTTATAATATTTTTTACTTAGATATAAAATTAAAAAGGAAATAACAACTTTTGACATAAATGTTAACCTTTTATCCCAACTATTATTAAATTTTTTTATGAATATGTAGTAGGGATTAAATTCCTATAATCCATTTATTAGTTTTGACATAAATCTTAACCTTTTATCCCAACTATTATTAAAAATATTTTATGAATATTTAGTAGGCATTAAATTCCTATAATCCATTTATTAATTTTTTATAGTTAAATTAAAATTTAAAAAATATTATTCCAAAATGGTTATGCCTATCAACATTTATAGTACTAGGGAAGCCATATAAATTAAATGCATACCCATGAATACATATAAACATCGAAATACTTACTTAATCATAAATTTCAATCTATTAAAACTAAAAAGAATAATAATTATAATAATAATAACTTTATTTAAAATAATAATAATAACTATTAATGATAAATAAATTATTAAATATGTATATGTATATGTATATGTATATGTATATATATATATATATATATATATATATATAATTTTAAAATTAATGTAACAAGAATCTTAACTATGGATATTCATCCCACTTTTATCATGGAGGTTCTTAATGTGTAAATATGAAGATTGCTAATGTGTAAATATGATTTGTTACAATACCATACTCAAATACGATGACTTATCAATACCACAATAATTCATTTCCTATGACACTTGTCCATCTAACATTTTTTTTAATTTTATAATATTTTTTAATTAGATATAAAATTAAAAAGGAAATAACAACTTTTGACATAAATGTTAACCTTTTATCCCAACTATTATTAAATTTTTTTATGAATATGTAGTAGGGATTAAATTCCTATAATCCATTTATTAGTTTTGACATAAATCTTAACCTTTATCCCAACTATTATTAAAAATATTTTATGAATATTTAGTAGGCATTAAATTCCTATAATCCATTTATTAATTTTTTATAGTTAAATTAAAATTTAAAAATATTATTCCAAAAATGGTTATGCCTATCAACATTTATAGCACTAGGGAAGCCATATAAATTAAATGCATACCCATGAATACATATAAACATCAAATACTTACTTAATCATAAATTTCAATCTATTAAAACTAAAAAGAATAATAATTATAATAATAATAACTTTATTTAAAATAATAATAATAACTATTAATGATAAATAAATTATTAAATATGTATATGTATATGTATATGTATATGTATATATATATATGTATATGTATATGTATATGTATATGTATATGTATATGTATATATATATATATATATATATATATATATAATTTTAAAATTAATGTAACAAGAATCTTAACTATGGATATTCATCCCACTTTTATCATGGAGGTTCTTAATGTGTAAATATGAAGATTGCTAATGTGTAAATATGATTTGTTACAATACCATACTCAAATACGATGACTTATCAATACCACAATAATTCATTTCCTATGACACTTGTCCATCTAACATTTTTTTTAATTAATGAATTTATTTAAAGGAGAAAGAAAAAAGAATAACTTCTTCGAAAACAATCCTCAAGATTTGATTTTTGGTTACTACTAAGAGTATTCTAAAATATCATATGTATATTAATTCTCTTGTATGCACCTAATAATTATTCATGATTAAATTAAAATTATGAAAGTTCTATTGTAAAATAGACATTCCTATCGACATAAATACTATGTATTGGTTTTGTCCCCACCAAGTTACATGATCAAATCTCATGAGAAAGGTTGAGGATGAGAGCCACCTTTGGGGAGTTAAACTATCACAAGGGGTATCCCTCCACTAATCTTCTCACAATACCAATGATATAAACTCACTTGAGGGAAAATTGTTCTTCCATCTAAAATGGGACTAGCCTTGACCTATAATTAGACTAATTACAAAAAAAATACAACATTAACACTAAAAAATATGGAAGGCGAAATTTAGGAATGAACCACATAGCCCATAGGCGAGACGAGCTGCACCTAGAGGCTTCCCAAGAAGTGTTGCTAAAAATTCATTGAATACTCAATCAAAATAGACATATATTATAGGAGTCCGTTTAGTTAGGGAGATCAAAATAATTCTAAGAAAATAAGATCTAACTGCTAAATAGACACGCAATAAGAACTACCTAAAAAATCCATTCTCCATTATTTTCAAGTTTCGCCCTTAATGGAGAAACGATTTATTTGCACACCATATATCTGCCTAAGCAACTTAGATTTCATCTTCCCAAAGGGATTCGTGAAAATTTTAACAACATTTTCACAAGTATTATAATATTCAAGAAAAAAAAACTATATTGTATCTTCTCTCTGATAAAATGAAACTAAGCATCAACATGCTTTGCAATTGCATGGAAGATTGGATTATTTTCTAACTTCATCCAGCTTTGGTTGTCACATTTGATCATTGTATCCTTCTTTTTTTCTTATCCAATATATTGAAGAACTCACCTCAACCAAACAACTTCACAAGTTGTTGCACACATATTTATACTCTTCCTCTGTAGATGAAAAAGATATAGTAGGTTTCTTATTGTTGGTCCATGAAACAATCATGTATCCCATACATTATAAGCTATAATTTAATCAATTTAACCATAGATACGTTGTGCATTCATTTACAAGTAAGAACATCAACATGCTTTTACTTGCATGGAAGATTGGATTATTTTCCAACTTCATCAAGCTTTGGTTGTCACATTTGATCACTGTATCCTTCTTTCTTTCTTCTCCAATATATTGAAGAAATCACCTCAACCAAACAACTTCACAAGTTGTTGGACACAAATATTTATACTCTTCCTCTGTAGATGAAAAAGATATAGTAGGTTGCTTATTGTTGGTCCATGAAACAATAATTTATCCCCTACATTATAAGCTATAATTTAATCAATTTATCCATAGGTACGATGTGCATTCATTTACAAGTAAAAACATCGAGAGATCCATAAGTCATCACTATCACAATACATGGATATAACCAACGCAATACGAAAAAAAGTACGACATATACATCAACAATAGAATCCATATATAGATCAGTGCATATACACTTAAAATACCAAGGAAATGAACCTTTCATTAATCAATGTAAAAAACAACCTCGAATGAGACTTCCATGTTCCACCTCACCATATACATGAGTGAGCCAAATCTCACTTCATGCAGTCACCCCTGTGACATATTCCAAGCATGAATGTGGAAATTTATCAAACACATAAATCAAGACCAAACCAAGGCTCTAAATACCACAACATCTCAACTCCAAAACAGTGATTCCACCTCACGGTCGGAGATCACTAGCCATTACTCATTGGTCTATATCCAGGCTCCTCCAAGGCTCAAGAGTGTTTGTTCCAACCAAGGTTTCCAGGACTAGTAACTTAACCCAAATTGTTACAGGACTTCTATATATTTTGTCCAACCAGGGTTTCCAAGACAAGTAACTCAACCCAGCATGGGCTTCTAGAGAGCTTTTCCAACCAAGGCTTCCAGGACAAGTAAATCAACCCAAAATTGTCTGTTGGGCTTCCAGAGTGGTTGTCTAACCAAGGCTTCTACGAAATAATAACTCAACCCAACAACTAAAGCAATCATGAGAAACAACCAGAAAAAATTAATGGAAATAAGACCACCATCACCATGGTTATCCAAAAAATTACAAGGCTAGCAAAATCTGCATGCAAAAACTAGTGTGGAAAACATATATGAAACTCGATACCTGCACTCAAAACCTGTTGTAGATGTTGATCCTGGTGTCCTCTTACACTTTCCTTACTTTCCTTTGCTTTCTTGATCCAAACATCAATTATGCCAAAATATACAAGAGTTCTTGAAGAATACAGTAAGTTCTCATGAATATGAGAAATAGAGAGAGAGAATAATGAGAAATCCAAAACTAAATTGACCAAGTCTTTCCCACTGATCCTTAGAAGTATTTTTATTAATGAGGCCTCTAATTTCTTCTTTTTCCATTATTTTCTTTCAATTTACTTCTCACATGCAACCGATGACCTTTCACATTCATTTTCTCCTAATTTCCATTATGTTCATAAACAAAATCCCAATTAATGCCTTATGTCTTTCCAAATACTTTTCGTTTTCCTTTACCAATTTCCTTAACCATAATGACCGGAATGAACACTCACTATGATGTTTTTTCCATGAACGTGGTCTTATATATATTTTTACATGTATTTTTACCGGGGATATTACAGAACCCTCCCCTTTGGGGGGATATTTTCCTCAATGTTCAATGACACCTACATAGCAGCAAATAGCTGAAAACAAAAGATACTACCTATGGAGCTTTATAACACAACTCGTTGCAATATTTAAAATGAATAACGTACTAAAAAGTGATAATCATACTGTTTGCTAGAGATTTAAAAAACAACTCATTACATTATTTACAGTCACAACCACATATACTTGTGCACATTTTCTTCAACCAACAAATAACCATATTATTTTTGGAGATTTATAAATGAACTCGATACATCGTTTCCAATAATATACATATATACACATATACACATTTTCTCAACCAAAAAACGGAAGGATACGATGCTCATATAAACAACAAGGGAATCCATTGGCTTGCACCTCCACCATCAAAATAGTACCAGGATTTACTTGCTTCCCAGAAGTCCATAATGCACTGTCAAAGTAAAATTTGCATCTAATGTCCAGCACTACAGGCATCTACCACTTTTCCACTCAGTGAAAATTTACCAACTCATTGTTGCAGGGCACACTCATAATGTCCATTTGCTTTCATTTGGAAATACTTATGACCACAACAAATCCATCCCGACCTTCCGCTCTCTCCTACACAGTCCCTCAATAAATCTTGTCACCCCTTCCGTGTAGTCACTGACCTTCCAAGTTCCTTTGGCACCCCCATCTCGGGTAGTCCATCTCTCTGAAAGGATTCCTCGCATCGTAATTTTGAACAAAAAAGGCATATACCTGCCTCAAAACCATGATACTAGTCATAACATGCTCATGGAAATCAATGGAAACTATTGGGCACCAGTTTCCCATAATGGCGCTACTCCTGAAGTCATTTACCAACAGTATCAACTACCTGTTTCAATTCCTTCTGCTGAAATTTATATTTCTTACAGTAGGTTTCAACCACCCAAATGGAAATTTTCGTGCTTCATGTACCAAGCACATAACTACATTTAGATTATAAAAAAATGGAAATAAATTCACACTACAAGGAAGAGACCCTCTAGCAGAGGTTATAAAGGAGGTTTTTAGTGTTATGTAATTGACCGAAATTGTCAAAAAAACATTTTCTACAACATACATTTTTGGTAACGAAGGTTTTCATGGAGCTTCTAACGGAACTTCAACACAACTGAAAAAAATTGGGCGCCCAGAGGTTTTTACAAATGTTTTTCTCATCAATGCATGCATCATGTGTGAATCCATAGGTGCCTTTTGCCATTTATGCACCAGTAATGTAAACATACCAAGCACCAAGATGGAAAATTTTTTTTGGATGCCCTAGGCCGTTGAGCAATGTCTAGTGCGTGTCAGCCACAAAGACACATCGGGCCGATCAAAGGTGCATGCACTAGTGTCGTTAAGGTGTAAAAACGCATCAGGCTATTTAGGTGTTAAAATGCACTGGGTCGTGAAGTTATAAAAATGCTCCTGCGCATTAATGGAAAACCGTATCAGTGTATGCAACACCTATCCCACTTCCCGGGTGGTATTTGTTCATAAAGCACACTGGGCATTATAATTGGTACTAGTATTTGTGCAGTCCCCATAGGTCATAGAAACACACTGATGCATAGTATCATAAAAATGAACCAATGTGCAGTAACTAACATGCATCATTGTTAATTTTCTATTTCCTAGAAACATCGACCTCTGACAGTGAAATTATTGTTATTTTTTAAAATTCATTATTCATCAAAAATTGAAACATATATTATAACTAAATTCATATAAATTAGATTTTTATTAGTGAAGTTGAAAGTGATGTTTGGAATAATTTGTTATCATATCATCATATTTCACATCTCTTCATTATAATTTTTAATCATCCATATATTTAATCAGTGGTGTAACATTTCACAACGATAATGGAGATCATAATAGAATAAATTAAAACACATATATATATATATATATATATATATATATATATATATATATATATATATATATATATATATATATATATATATATAATATATAAAAAACTCTTTGTATTAGAATTAGTTAGGATTATGCTTACTTTAGTATATCTTGGATTGGGTTTGTTGAGGAAGTTGAGAGATTCTCTCAACTTCTCTCTCTAAGATTAGGATTAGTTCACCTATATATATTTGATGTATCTCTGATTATTTGAATATAGAAATTATTATTGTGTGTGTATATCTGCTCTCTCTAATTTTTAATATGGTATCAGAGGCAGAACTGGCTTGATTCCCTCACGGGAAGGCCAGGAAAATGTGAGAGATATGAAATTGAATATGGTGTAGGAGAGTAGCATAATGTAGGTGTGTTTTCCAGTAGTATTTGTTTTTTTTTTTTCCTTTCACCAATTCAATTGCTCGAGTGCCAACGCTTGCATTTTGCAGTGGGGGAACTTGCACTCTCTGCGAATGGTGGAGGCCATTTGTAAGATTAAACAAAATACCGGCGTTTTAAACCTGCGTTGGCGTCAATTGCAATCGTATGCTTTGCATGGATGCGAGATTTATCCTGTTGATTACCGAACTGCTAGCCCTGTTTGTGGAATTTTCCATACTACTGGGCGGGATTGATATTAATATCAATTTTAATACAGAGGACGATGTGGAAAATGGTTGAAGTGATGGAGACCGACGGAGTGTCCGTTTGAACCCCATGGGACATTGTGGAAAATGAGGATGAAGTGAAAATGAGATTTGACATGCCCGGATTGTCGAGGGACGATATGAAGGTGTCTGTGGTTGAGGACCGTGGTGATCGAAGAGAGAGAAGACAGGGAAAAGGATTCGTGGGTCACACATCAGATACCACACTCGCCCGTGCCTGAAGACTAGGAGACCAACAAAATCAAGATAGAATTGAAGAATGGTGTCTGAATGTCACAATCGCCAAGGTGAAGGTGGTGTCGAAGATGAGGGATCATTCTCGGAACCGTGAGGCGGAGAAAGTGTTGCGAATACAAGAATGGAGTGCTGAATATACACCATTCCGCCGTAAAGTGGTGTGCAAGGTTACGAATATTTACATTGGTGACGAAGTTCAAGTGCGCAAAGAGAGCCCTACGCATACAATAAAATGAGCTTTCTCTCAAATTTGACCGGTCTTTCTAATTTGGTATTTTTCTCATAATGTGGGTGCGAGTATATGATAGGTATTGGTTGGCCATAATAGTACCATCGTTTCATGGATCACCCATTCGTTGGATAGAGGAATGGCGCGGCACAGTGCATACTGACAGATGGTTCCTGGTCTCGATATGGCGGGATGTTGTGGTTATGCCGTACTGGGAAAGGCATGTAATACACATTTGATTTGCTATGTGGCTGCTTTGCGCAGAAGTGAGATCGTCTTGGGCATGCATAGTGAAGTTATTAAGGGAAGAAAATTGAATTATTTCTTCTCAATGGGTGTTTAAAGATAGATGTGACAGATCTTAGAGTTTATTGTGAAATGAGATTTATGTATTAGAGAACCAATTATTGAACAAATTAGCATTATTTAAATTAGTCGTTCTTGACGTTCTAGGACGAGAACAATTGGATAATTTGATTGTGTGAATTTTTTATATCTTGATCTTGTTGTGCTACGGGCCAAGGAGCATCGATTTGTTCTGATATGATGCAGGTCAAGTTGTTAGATTAGCTCTTGAACACATTCAGTATTTAGACCATTTGCCTAGCCACGATGGATAGCAAGCGAAATATCCGATAGATGGTGATTGGTCCATAGATGGTTCATCACTTGTTAGCTCTATCGCGGAAGCCACGAGCCGAGTTGTCAATACATTAATCTTGCAAAGTTCATTATTCTGGTCGAAACAAATGTATTTTAAATGGGTTGAATGGTAGCTCGAAAATGGTGGAGAAAAGAGCGTTTTCTATGAGATCTCGAGTAGGTACAAGTGTTAATGAAGACCATATCGACAAAAGAGACGAAAGTTCAAAGTGTTGTAATTGTGATTAATTATTATATGTTTTGTAAAGTAAGCATTAAGGGAGGGTATTAGAATTAGTTAGGATTATGCTTACTTTAGTATATCTTGGATTGGGTTTTTTGAGGAAGTTGAGAGATTCTCTCAACTTCTCTCTCTAAGATTAGGATTAGTTCACTTATATATATTTGATGTATCTCTGATTATTTGAATATAGAAATTATTATTGTGTGTGTATATCTGTTCTCTCTAATTTTTAATACTTTGTCATACACAATGGGAAAATTATTTGTATCCCTTTTTCTTTCAATTGGGAAACTATATCCATTACATTAAACAAAATTCTCATTTCACAGACAAATATTTCAAAAAATACAATGTCTTTCTTTGATATCCAAACATATAAATCATCATTTTTTGTTGGAACCGAAGTCACTGCTTGAGCTACTTCCGTGGCTTGGGTTACGTGGAGGAAGGTTTTGTTCATTGTGTTGATTATTTTATTCTTCTTCAAGTTCCATAATAAAGTCTAATGAGTGTATATACATTGGTGAGAATAATGAAAATTGCAATATTAAATAATATACATCAATGTAAATCGAAAAGAAATGTACCATAAAAAGAATTGACTCGTGAACTATGCATATTCTTTCAAAGCAAAATTTCATGGCATCTCTCAATAGTTCATTTGTTGGCGTAGTTCCATACTTTGTTTCCTGCAAGTTTTATACCCAATAAAAAATCATAGATTTAATATATATATATATATATATATATATATATATATATATATATATATTTGTTATGTTAATTATAGACATAGCTAATTAAAACAAGATAGATGCATACAAATTCAACAATTAATATATGACATGCCAACATATAGTGAAAACCCATATTAATCCCAATGTCAATCAATTCTTCTGATCATTCTCATTTGTATGTTAGCCCTTGTTTGAAGACATTCAATGATGATTGTTGTGAAATAACTTAAAATATACAAGAATGAAATCTATTTGAGTTCTTATAAGGAAGTAACAATTACTCACAAACATAGATATCAACACTTTTCTTTCTTGTCATCATGTTTTATGTGTTGAATGGGTTCCATTTTCTTTTCTTTTCTACAAGAAAATACTTGAAGCACGATGTTGTTGAGATGGCTCCTTGTGCGATGCAATTATGTACATTTCTTTGACCATCTCCTTGTACATATTTTTGGACATTCCTACTAGCATATTTCTCATATCAGCTCCTTCATCCTTTGAGATTTTCATAATCTTCCTGAAAATATAACATGACAATAGAAATGTAAATATAACATAAGTGATATTTATAAATGATTGCTTTGTATTAAAATGGACATATAATTATAGAAAAACATTTAAAGGAATATTACTCTTTCAATCCTTATTTTTTGTTATTGTACATTTTTTCTATTAAAAGTGTGACATATCTCATTGACCAATCCTCTCAAAACACATCTTGTAGTTTAAATAAAATTTGGTTCTTGGAATAATTGGATTGATTTTCATATTATAAGTGGAAACAACATCTATAAATTTTTTCTATTAGATCCCTAAATGTTTTAAAAAAAAAATTCCCCCTTTTGTTAACCTCCAACACCACTCGAGATGAGCTAAGGAGAAATTCATTTTCATTTGCATTTCTATTTTTTTTCCTTTCCTGGAAAAACATTACTTTTCTTCGTTGTTAGTACCTATAGAACATCAAATATATCTGAATTAATAGATTTATTTAGACATGTTATCTAATATTCTTTTGCATATTATTAATGAAAATTCAAAAAAGAAACTTATATTGGATCGATAGTATTTTTTCATTCACTCGATTTATCCTTCTGCAATTTTTCCATCGAGATTTTATGCTCTTCTGGTCTTAGATTAGAAATAATATTATCAAGCTTCATCATTTTATGGCTTTGCATGATACACACTAAACAATACATATTAGTTAAACTTACATATAGTTCAAAAATGATAATTTTTGTAAATAATTTACAAAGAACTTGCATTTGTTGCTCTTCTCGATGTGCTATCAATATTTTTGTTAATTGAACTCTTTTCAGTTGTTTATTTATAACTATGAAATGTGTACCATTAATTAATATATTTTATAAATAAATCAGATATTTCCAAGTAAAAATAAAATAAAAAAAGCTAGAAAACTGTGTGCCTTTCGGAAAGTACGCATCGTACGTGGTGTGGTAGGTTCTTATAAACGCACTTCCAATACAGTAGAAACAAAAGACGGTGCTATTTGTTAATAAGGAGACTTGGTGTGCTATATGTTAACCAGTGCACCCATTAACACAAACACAAATTAATAGAAAAGATTTTTTTATCATACAATGTTTTTTTTTAATACGTGCCTGGTGTGCTATACTATAATAGTGCACTAGCGCGCTATTTTAAATAGTGCACACTGATTAAAAAAACCATTTTTTAAAAAATCGTGCAAGGGCCAACATGGATTGAGATCTGACTCTACAAGTGGTCCCGCGAGTTAGATGTGATATGCCTATATATATTAATACAAACCCTATAAATCTAAAATGAAAATCTATAATTGTGAAGTCACATAAAGAAGAAGAAGCAAGGATTTAACGTAAAAATGGATATATATATATATATATATATATATATATATATATATTTATTTATTTATTTATTTTTTACTATGAATTTATTAAATCTAACAAAAAGTATAGAAAAAAACAATTATTACAGTCAAATTTAACAATTTTACTCTACTACAGGGATTTTTTGCAAATCACCAGATTTTTCAAATTCTGATTCTCTAGATAGTTTTGTTGTTCGAAAGTATTTTGTTGCTCCAAAATTCTCTTGTGCTCTCCTAATACAGGTATGTCTCTTCGGTTTCATATAATTAAACCAAAGGTTTAATAATACAACCGAAGGTTGTTCTATCTTCAACCTTCAAAAATAATGTAATAATGAATAGCTTTTACTATTTAAAGGTTTTTTCTTAAATTAGATTCCCAAAAATAATTCTCCGTTGAATTTTCAATTTATCGATTTTTTTCACTTCAAAAAGATAAAGTTGTGCTTTTTTATTTACGGATATTTGGTGCGTTTGTTAACTAACCTAGCCGGTGTGTCTGCTAATGAAACTGCACCGGTGCACACTAACTAAAACGAAATGATGTGGTTAACTGTACATTAGCACCGATAACAATAAGTCCATTTTTAAGGCACTGAAATTACTTTTAGGTATGTACATGAAAATTTTTGGTTGATTTTGCTGAAATGCATCG
The DNA here is from genome assembly GCA_034641835.2 of Pinus albicaulis. Lineage (NCBI taxonomy): Eukaryota > Viridiplantae > Streptophyta > Pinopsida > Pinales > Pinaceae > Pinus > Pinus albicaulis. The sequence goes on along the minus strand of CM076580.1, from coordinate 524,729,993 downwards.
ATAAAATCTCATCATTATATCAAATGGACAATTTTTCAAAATATATCTTGTTCCATAATATTTCTCAAAGTCCATCGTGAAGTTCTCGCTATAAATCTCTAGACGTAATTACTTTAGATTCAATTTATATTTTCATTATATAATTGAATTTAATTTTTTTATCCATGTTAATCAACTAAATAACTTAATGTATACTCATTTTCAAGTTCAGGCAGCTTCAGAATCGAGTTCATATGCCCAAAATATTCTAACAGGACCAAAACTTTGGAAGCTCTTATCAGGAGCAGCATACCACAAGGCACAATTGGTAGATGAAGATGGACAGCCTCTTCAGCCTACCAATTGGAACATGCCATCTTCTAGCCACAATCATAGGATAATGATGGTAATAATATTTTTTTGGTATATTAATGTAATTATTTCAAATTCAAACGAATTAATCATGCTTTGTCGACATGCTTACTAGTTCATATCATCTATTTTGTACTAATCATGTTCAAATATTTTTTTTTTTTAATTATTAGGATTCTAGTGATGATGAGACACCTACCTACCATCTTCTGTTGCACCCCATGATAATATCAAATCAAGATAAGGCTTAACTAAGAGAAAAACTCAGAGAGGAACGATATGAAGCATGGTTGAATCAACCACATATTCAATTCCCACTACGTCCAGATTCACCAATTATGAATGACTACAACAATAGTAGTTCTTCACAAGATGGAAATGGAGGCAATAAAATAGAGGTTGGTATGGATTATTATTTAAGGGATATGACCTCGATGGAGACAATTTTGTTATATGCATTCTAGAACGATGATCATCTAGGGGATGATGCTCATATCTCTCATAGCTTTTTCAAAAGCCTTAAATTTTCTTCCACCACCCCTCTCTTTCAACATTTCAGTCATTCAAATTCTACCCAGTTGTGTACAAAGATGTTACTATAGAATTTGAAAGCAAATTTTGGCTTGTCAAATGCATGTTTCTGAGAAATTTTGAGGTAATTGACAAACAAGTCCCTTATATTTTGAGAAATATAATCACACAATAAACATTACAAATGATCAATTTTATGAAAGTTAATAATTATTGACAATAATGAAAATTTAATATTGTCCATGACAAACTACATGTTATTCAAAGATAAAGTTCTTACGAGTGATAATGTCCTGCCCGGTAGATGCGAAGAGGCAAAGAAATTGTTTAAAATGATTGGTGTTGAGTACATATCATATCATGCATGTCGAAATGATTGTATTCTATATATAGAAGAATATGCAGAAAAAGAGATCTGTCTAAAATGTGGGATTTACAGGTATGATAAATAAAAAAGGAAGGGTAAATCACGTGGCCCTCCTTTTAAGATTTTGAGGCGCATGCCTATAATCCAAAGGATTCAAATTCTATTTTGTTGCAAAGAATTAGCTATGTTGCAGGGATGGTATGAATCACATAGAAGTGAGTTGGGAGGTACGCAAATCGCAACAAATTCAATAGTCGTGAAGCATATAGAGGATACGTGGCCCAAAAAGTTCAATGATGTTGTATGAAGTCTACGACTCAGCATAGACATGGATGGCATCAACCAATATTCCCTCCAGAAAACCAACTATTATGTTTTTCCTATAGTAGTGATCAATAAAAATATCCCTCCATTGTTGTCTATGGAGAATGATAATCTTATGTTGGATCTCATAGTCCCTATTAGAAGACAGGTGAAGAATAGGGATCTCTACTTACAACCACTGGTAGATGAATTGAAGGAACTATGGGATGGGATAAATGTATACGATGTGTCAAGACCCATCACAACAGAGAGGAGTTTTATGTTGTATGGAATATGTGCTTACATGACACATTATTATCTAGGCTAAGGAGTTTTCTGTAGTAAATTACATGTTTATTGATTTATTTACATACGTAACAATATTATTTCACATATTAGATATTTAATTCATTGTAATTGTTATGATATGCATGATATTATTTAATGTGCCATGCATATTGTATACATTAATTTCACAGGTATTGTAACAAAATGGTATTATGGATGTAAATTTTGTGGACCTTCTCTGAAAGCTAGATGGTCCAACGACCTACGAAAGCCAATGTATAACTGCTCTAAGGTATTCCTCCATGAAGAAAACCCTTATAGAAGAGGAACATCCACTTTCAACAGTAAACGAGAAAGAACCCAAAGGCCTGAAATAACCACACAAAATACATGTCTTAGAGCATACGAAAGAGAGAATGAGAAGTTTTTCATAGATATGTTTGATTCCAATGGGGAGCCTATGTTTGGTGATAGAGAATTCTTCGACACCTATGTTGAGAAATTTAACATTGGGATGAAGAGGAAATCTATCTTTCATAACCTCGCATATTGGGAGCATCTTAAGATTACCCACTTATTAGATCCCATGCATATATTTAAAAATGTTTCAACTTATTTATGGAGGCACATATCATCAAAACAAAGTGACACATTGGCTATAAGGAGAGATCTTATTACTCAAAAAATAAAAAGAAACATTATCCAAGATGACTAGAAAGTACAAGATCAGAGATAACTGGTCCCTCTAATTGGTATTTCAAAGAAGATGATCACCCATGGATTTAAAAAAAATATGGTATTTCTTTGGCAAAGGAATTTATAATGGGTGTGAGAGTTCCATCTTCATATGGGCCTTCAATAGTGCGCTTCTTCATAGTGGATGACCAATTGTCAGGGTTGAAATTGCATGACCGTTTGAATATTCTAAGAGCACGTATAATTTCAAAAGCATGGTTTTATTATTTGGTTATATTAATAATTTTTATCCGATGCAAGGATAATAAAACATAACTAATTTTTTATATTATTGCATGTGTTTATAAATTTGCAGTGTCATTATCCTTTTTCCATACATGGGTGTGGGAACATAACTTCCCCCAAGACCTAGGATGTGCCATATATAAATTATATGCATTTGTATGTTGGATCATGTCAAAGGAGATTCATGTGGCTAGCATTCCACGGTGGCGTGAATATATAGTTGAGATTGTTTATATGTTTGAGAAGGAACTATCGACGAGTTTCATGGACTTGCAGGTTCATCTTCTAATCAACCTAGTATATGAGGTTGAACTAGTTGAGGTGGTTTATTGTCATTGGATGTTGTTATTAGAGAGGTACACAAAGAAATTGAAAGGGTTTGTTTGAAAAAGGGAAAAAACTGAGAGGTCTATGGCAGAGGGGTACATATCATATGATTCTTTCTATTATGCCAGTGAGTAAATCAAGTATATCGACAACAAACCAGGTGCAGTGATTTCGGACGATGAAAGTGATGAAGAAAAAAGAGAAGGGGAGCTTCTTGTAATGAATGGAAAAAGGTGTTTGATAAAGAGTAAACAACTTCTAATTTTTCAAATTTACAAAAAGTAAATATTCATGTTGAGCTTTCATATAATCTATATTGTGATCTCATATGTTCTATATGTTGGTTTGATTTCATTAGAGAATGCATAAATTGAAGTAATCAATAAATTCATTATTTACAATTCCGAAGTGACATAACCATGGGTCACATTGTACGAACAAAAGAGGATGAAATGGGATAGTGACAAGAAATAATTCAGATGGTTCAATGGTAGAAGTGTGCCTTATCCCAATCATTAAAAGAAAATATGCCAATTATATGCCCCAATAATTGGGTTTCTCACCAAGTCAGAGAGAAATATGGTGCGATTGCTCATTACCCGCGTGATGAAGAGGCTGCGCTAAACGTAGGGATTGGGTGCAACAACTTGGTAATAATATATCTATGTATATTTTAAACTTAATAATGCACTTTCGAAATGTAACATCTATATTTCATATTTTAATAGTCGGGTTATTATAACACACATGACACTACAATTTTTTAACTTTTTTAGGTGCATTTGTTCCCATATATGTGGGCATATGGACACCATTTTCAGACAGGAAATTCCGATGATGGACACATGACACAAGATTGTGGAGTGGATGCTAGGTTCAATCAATCTAGTCGAGCTAGCCACTGTGACCGAAACCTAGTACAAGGGACGTTAGGTTATGTCATAATGATACAAGATATCATTAAAGTCGATTTCTCTTCTTTCCAATGTGTTATTTTTAGGCTTAAGTGATGGGACACCTTTGATCGAAATAATGCAAAGGAATATTGCAATAGTAGGAAGATATGTATAAACTTTATAAAGAAGTGGGATGATGCTAAGGAATCTTATGTTTTCCCGAAACATTGCAACTAGGTGATTTTTTACCGAGATGTGTTGGATAGGGATTGGTGCTTTGTATTGAGGCATGATCCTAGATCAAAACATATTTTTGAGAATAATAGTGTTATCATGCCAAGCGAGATGGAATATAATGAGGGCAATCATGAGAAGAGAGAGTGATATGGTACATCTGTTATTTCATCATTTATACTATTTAAGATGGGTTTTTATAAAGAAGATGACGTCACCTTAGAACTATAACTCTTTTTTTTGAAACATTATAATATGTATTTTAAATTAATTAGTTTGCATTGTGTTCATGTTAAAATCATTGCACTTGATAATTTGCAATTATATTTATCTCGAAAATAATGAATTTTATAAATTTATTTATTTTTACCTCAATTCCTAAAATAATGCAACTAATTCATTTCTTTAAATGTGTGTGAATGATATCTTCAAAATTTTAAAAATTGTATTAATGTGTACTGTTATGTCTGCTATGTAAGATCATAATAAAATAATGGTAATTGTAAACATGAATTTAATTGGATTATTTTCTAAACTTTATTATGTTACAAAAATTCATATTATTATAGATTTATTATTTTACAATTATTTATATTCATACAAATTTACAAATTTACAAATTTACAATTGTGAAAATTTAACAATATTTACAGTGTACATTTTACGTACGGTAGTTATGGTTCAAAATTGACAATTAATTTACAATTTTAGAAATTTACAAATTGTAATAAAATTGAATCATGACAATACATACAATTACAATTACAATTTTACAATTTCACAATAGAATTACAATTACAATTTTACAATTTTGCAATTTTACATACAATTACAATTTTACAATTTTACATACAATTACAATTACAATTACAATTAAAATTTCACAATAAAATTAAGTACAATTAAAATTACAATTTTACAAATATTTTACATAAAATTACAATTACAACTACAATTTTCAATTTGACATACAATTACAATTAAAAAATTACAATTTCACAATACAATTATGTACAATTAAAATTACAATTTTACAGATATTTTACATACAATTACAATTAAATTTACAATTACAATTACAATTAAAATTATAATTTTACAATTTTACATACAATTAAAATTAACATTTCAACTACAATTACAATTACAATTTCACATACAAATACAATTAAAATTAAAATTACAATCACGATATAATATTTAATAAATATCATGATTTAATGTTAAAAATAAACATCATAATCATGATAACGATCATAGAAACATCATACTCTAAAATACACAATCAAATTTTCTAAGATAAACTAATCATCGTGATCATGATCATGTAACAAAACACAGTCATTGTATAACATCATCACAACACAAACATCAAATATACATCTCATGTCAAATAACTTCTATCACATACACATCTATTTATAAGCACATTAAATGAACATAAAATGCATGCACCATATATATATATATATATATATATATATATATATATATATATATATATATATATATATACTGTCAAAAATATAAAACTATAATATAAATGCATATGAATGTCAAATATCTGGTGGTACTACATCAATACTAGTACTAGTCAAGGTCTTCTCACTCAATGGTGTAGCCTCATGCTCAGATGGATGTCGTGCCTGCTACGAAGGTGCTTGTTGATCAGATGGTGCCATTTGCTGAGGAAATACCTACTAATGAGCCATCAATGGTGCAGCCTGCTGAGTGGATGGTGTTGCATGCTTAGATGGACCTGCCCGCTCTGATGGACCTTCCTGCTTAGTCAACGGGCGTGTCTGCTTTGGACTGGGTGTTTGCTGAGATTGTACAGACTACTTAGAAGATTCCTCTTGATCAGGACTCGATGCTGGTTGCTCATGATCTTTGGCGTGATGTGAAGGAGGAAGAGGTGGAGTAATAAAGTGATGATCACTCCCCTCATGATCATGATCATCATATGAGATGCTATGTCTTCCATCTCCACGACGCCTATCCCTCCTAGCCGCCAATACTCTAGAAGCTCCAACGATATGACGCATAATGGTCATCATATTCCAATGCATGTCTCTCAAGAGCTTTGTGAGACTATGATCAGCCTGAATCTCTCTGATCATAGCAGGGCAGACTCACTCATCAACCAGGAGTCGACATAGTTGGTCACCCAACTACATCCTAAATTAGGTGTTTGCCCTACGTCGCACCCTTGTGGGTATCTGCACTCAAGGATCAGGTCTATCACCCTCATCCACTGCCTTTTCCATCTCCTCGTCAATGTCTACACCTAGATCATCTAGTGGGGGTGGAATCATGTCCCCAACGAATGTCCCAATATCTACAAAATATATAGTACATGACAATAATTAGACAATTTCATTAAACAATTTAATAAAACATGTTAAAGAATGTGTTCGAATAAATTTTATTCTAATTAATTAATTAATACAATAAAAATAAGCTATAGTAATTTAAATAAAACACTAATATTACCTCTCACATCAGGTGGTTCAGCCTATGTGAAGAGGATGTTGGTAAAGCCTTGCCAATCCAAACCGACATACGGACACGACATCATAACAAATGAGTTATCATCAGCACTCGCTAGCAACTCTAGTGCATCAATAGATATCCTGGACGAAAAGTAAGATAGGACCCTCTTGGGCATCATCTAGCCCCACATCTACATCCATACATGCAACATCAACCTACGAGGTTGTCGAACAAAGGTAGGCCTCGTCTCTGGAAACCTCTAAGAAATAAACAAAATAACACTGAAGAAAAAAGGAAGGTAAACCTCCCATGTGCCTAAGAACGACATCTATCTAATGCTATACAAATTTTCCGCAAAAAAACCGCAAACCATCTCACAAGTTGTGGCACCTGGAATAAAGAATAAATATAAACTAAAAGCGGGCAACTAATGCACTATCCGCCACTAGTATAGTGTGCAATGTCCGCCAGTAGTAGTGAGAGGAAACTCACCCCCTCTAGACCAAACAAAGAAATGTGTAACTAGCCAGCGGACACCTGAAAATATGTAGGAGAAACTATATCGTTCCTAGTGACTCAGAGTATGCCAACTGACTCCCTAATCCATAACCGATAGGGACATCTAAGGATTGGGGAAAATCCTTCCCTCTCCTATATAGGCCATTAATAAAATATATTCCCTCCTCAGTGGGCTCATACCACTGTCTAGGACCGACTCAAAAATCTTATCGATGGGCATCCCACCAGTAGATCAGCTCTCTCAATAACCCATTGTGCCTCTTCAAGGATGTAGCCTCCTTGTAGAACTTGAGAAGGCCTACCTCCCTTAGGAGAAACTGGGTGGCTATCATAATATGGTGATGGTACAAAAGTCTCTCCCTCTCTGTTGTCTCCCACAGCTGAATCATGTTATAACGGTCCTCCATATGCTCTCGTTGTTCCCTTTGATCTCTTTGTTGAAGTTGATGAATGATTAAAATATTAAATATATTTTTTTTTATTAAATGAGAAATGTATTTACAAATATATATATATATATATATATATATATTGAAAAAAAACACTCGGGGGACCCAAAAAAAACATAACTCACAGCTACTCGTTTGTACTTCTTTGTTGCCCACTGTGCTCAGTGCGCATTAAAAATGTTCACGCACCACCCAACCTAGGAACATTTTTGTGCAGTGCGTTGAACAAACTAACCACCATAGGGCAAATAGTTTGGTCAATGCACTACCCAATAAGAGTACATATTCAGCAGTGCAGTTATTTAAACGACTTCACTCTTGACTATGTAATGTTGTCAGACAGGAGGTGCATTAACCTAAATATCTGCCTCAGGGTGTTTAGTTTGGTCAATGCGCGGTGTGAATAGTTAGGTCAATGCACTGCCCTCTCGATAATATTACATAGTCAACGGTCCACTCGTTTAAACGACCATACTGCCGTGTTTTTTTTTTAAATTATATAACTGTGCCTTTTCTTGGTACTGCATCGAGTTTCCTTTAACAGCGTTCATGGTGAAACTTTTAAGTTTATAGGCAGCCTCACAAACGGTGTGAGACAAATAGCTCGAACCCACCAAGTATAATTTTTTTATTTTTTTTAAACCGTTAATTTTAAGTTAATTTCAAATTTTATTCCATTAAAAGTTTTACTTATTGAGAAACAAGTATATTACCTAAACATTTGCACATGGAGGAGGCATCTTTGCATAGGAACTGAAGAAAAAAAAAATTCCCCACCATTTTTGAAAATTTGAATTGTAGAGAGTGAAATCGATGACAGCAATGGCAGCACCGATGGTAGGGCACCTCATAGAAGACAAACTCACACTGGTGCTTGAAAGGTCTAGAGCACTAAACAAGTAGAAATGAGGTTTTTACAGTCGATAATGTTTTTAGAATTAACCATTTTTTGGTGCGCTCGGTTTTGAAATGCACCGATAATTTTTCTTAATGGCACACTACACATCGTTACAGTGTGTTGGATTACGAAGATTCACCAGGATGATTTGTACTTAGAGAACTAGTGCGCTAGGTTAATTATATGCACCAGGCATGTTTATACAAAGATAAAAATGTCTCGGTGTGCCAATTTATAATACGTGTCTTGTTCATTTTATGATGAGAAACAAACTGCAAAAAAAAACATCTGCAAAAACCTTCACCCATCAACCTCCTCTAGTGACCTCTTCTACAAATGGATATCTAGCCATTTATATAAAGGCTTCCTCAAAGGATCTGCTAGAGGGTCCTTTCCTTGTAGTGTGACATCATACCTCATTGGTAGCTCACAAATAAGGCACGCCTAGAATTTTGTTCACTTCCTCTATCACAACCATAAGGAAAACACATAAAAAAAATTTTACTTCACATTTTATTCTTACCAAGTCTACAACTATTTATAAATTCTGACTTTATCATTTGTGTTATAACATATATATATATATATATATATGTATATAGAGGATCTACCATACCCTTTAATTAATTTACATGGTCGCAATCCTTAGGTTATGAATCTAATAATCCCTCATATTAACATTGTTTTATAGGAAAATTATAGATTTATGACCTATACTTGTTCGGTACATACAAATTATATATAAAATATCCATAGTTACCTCAAGAATGTCTTTTCATTGTTATGTATTTGAAAACTTTGGTTATTTGTTTATCAATGTGATTATGATATGTTTAATTAAGTTGGTACTCTCGCATATTTCTTAGTACTACACCGTATGTTTGTGATTAAGGAAATTAATGTGATCTATCTTGATATTTCAAGTTTTTTGGCCATTTTTCATAAGCACGATATGAAAACAATCTTGCACTTCATCTCCATTGTTGAATTATATCCATCGGTTTGGGTAGCCTTGCATCCGACGGTTCAGGTTAAGGCAGGGATGGTTAGGGTAACCACTCGCCCCATCCCTTGCCTCCCAGCTCATTTCTCTATCACGGCACATTGGCAGTCTCGGCTCTATGACCTAATCCTGTTTATGGATAGTTGGAGAAGTATTCTAGCCACAACACACATTCTCAACTTCCTCGGTGATGGTATTTCCTTAGCCCTATTCAGTATGAGAATTTGAGGTAACCTTTTTTTCGCTTTAGTGGGTTTTAATCACTCAGTTTTCCATACCTTCAGTTTTTTCATTTGGGATTTGATGTAAACCTCTCTCGTAAGTCAATATTCTAGTTTAATTTATTACCAGGTAATAAATCATTATGTTTATGGTTATTTTTACTGTGGAATTCTACTGAGGTTATAATGGTTCACCCTTACAGGGTTTTGATATATATTTTGATTCCTTTTCAGTGTTAGCCATTTGTGTTACATGAGATGAAACCCTTTAGTTTTGTTTTCTGACTCTGAATGAATATGAGAGGGTTCAACCATGGTAGAATTGACCGGACCAGGTTAGATTCCTTATAGATTTATTTTCACCCTACTCACTTCTGGTTACATTATTAGTTTAATACAGTGTTACACCAATTTTAAGTCATCTAACCTGTTACTATTGGATGGACCAAAGTATACCATGTAATACTAGTTTTACCCTAGTAATATTGCTTTCACTATGAAAAATAACTTAGTAATCCATAATTTATTAAGTTTTTTATGATATAAACATCAAACCCCATGAGGAATAAATGAATAAATCCTTATTTGTTTGATTTTACTCCAGGGATAATTAATTAAACAACCGTTTAATTAATATTCATGGTCATATTTAACCCAAAACAGTAAAATTAATTAGATAAGTCACTATTTATCTTATTATTTTCTAGGAATAATGATTTAAAACATTATTTAAATAATATTTCTTGCTAAATTTGACTAAATAATTTATAAATAATTGAATAAATCACTATTTATTTAATTATTACTCAACCCATTATTAAAATAATAAATAAATCATTTATTTATTTATTATTTACAAATAAAGTGATTTGAAAAAATTAAAATTATTTTTCCCTCCAACAAAAATATTAAAATATTCCATAAAATTTGGATCTAGATTTGGTTGGTAATATTTTAATTATGCACCAAAATCTAGACTAACTCAATATTTTGTTATAAATATAAGGGTTTTTCCATTCATTCACTACCTTTTGTTTCCTGAAGATCACCCTGGATCTATACTTTTGGTCTGACTTTGATCCTCCATCATTGTCATATTTTTATATCCTTTTTCTTTTGAGCTCCCTCTGAGTTCCATTTTGTCTGGGTTTTCTACACCATCAAGAGAGAGACATCTTAGATTTGAAGCACTTAGCACATACAAGAACCCATCCCATTGAGGGGGATTGGTAACATCCTTCTATGTTCCCTTCCTAGGTGTCATAACTTCAAAATCATTTAAAAAATATTCTTGTCTTATCTATTGGATGTATGGAGAAATTCTCTCTTTTATTTGTTGTTTAATGTCTTTAACTACATAGATCTGGATTTTGTAGAATTTATTTTGCTCAACTAACTGCAGATCTAAGGAAATTGATAGCCATCTTTGATGTCAGGGTTGTTTGTTATGCACAAATAAAGTGATATTTTTCCGTATGCTGGCGATTATAATTCACAATAACAACTGACGACTCCACAAGGGTTTATAATTATGACCATTGTCGTTTTTCAAATCCCTGCATCACTAGCTACTTCAACCCGTGGGGTTTTTCTTTAGCTTCTTGTTTTTATTTCCTTGATGTTCTTTTTAACCTCTAAAACCCTAAAACAGTCAAATTTCTTACTTCTGTGTGTTTCTATTTATCATTATTTATCTTATTATTTTCTAGGAATAACTATTTAAAACATTATTTAAATAATATTCCCTGTTAAATTTGACTAAATCATTTATAAATAATTGAATAAATCATTATTTATTTAATTATTACTCAATCACATTATTAAAATAATAAATAAATTATTTATTTATTTATTATTTACAAATAAATGGATTTGGCCAAATTAAAATTCTTTTTCCCTCAAACAAAAATATTAAAATATTCCAGAAAAGTTGGATCTAGATTTGGTTAATAATATTTTAATTATCTACCAATATCTAGACTAACTCAATATTTTGTTATAAATAGAATGGTTTTTCCATTCATTCACTACCTTTTGTTGGCTAAAGATCACTTTGGATCTATACCTTTGGTCTGACTTTGATCCTCCATCATTGTCATATTTTTCTATCTTTCTACTTGTGAGCTCCCTTTAAGTTCCATTTTTGTTTGGGTTTTCTACACCATCAAGAGAGAGAGATATATTAGATCTGAAGCGCTGAAGACATACAAGAACCCATCCCATTGAGGGGGACCGGTAACATCTTTCTATGTTCCCTTGCGAGGTGTCATAAATACAAAATTATTTAAAAAATATTCTTTTCTTGTCTATTGGTTGCATCGAGAAATTTTTTCTTTTATTTGTTGTTTAATGTCTTTAATTGCATAGATCTCAATTTTGTAGCATTTATTTTGATCAACTAACTACAGATCTAAGGAAATTGACAACAATATTTGATGTTAGGGTTATTTTCTATGCAAAGCTAAAGTGAAATTTTTTCATACGCTTGCGATTAGAATTTACACTAACACATAGACCAAAAATTCTCCAGCTACGTTGTTCATGTTAGATATGGTTTTGACCTACTATTTCCTTTATGTGTGTTCAGGTTTTGCTACAACAGGACTGCAACCAAACTTCAGGTCGACTTAGTTCCTTATGATGAGTACTAGGTATTTCCCCTTATGAACTTAAAGTTTTCTTTATTTTATTTTTTGTAAAATGAATTTCCTCTCCGCTGAGGGTTAATCCCTCTTATTCACAGGCCTCCATGTGACCTTAGCCCCCACTTGCATGCAGGGTTTCTGGGTTTTTCTAGCACTTCTTAAGGATGGAGCTCTAGTGTTTTTGTCGAGATTATATCCATCTAGTCTTACTTTTGGACATCAGTATTTAAATTTTTTTGTTTTTGAAATGAATATGGTCTCTCGGCCTTCTGGATTTTATGCATAGTTCTAAATGTCAATAGAATCACAGAAATTATTTAAAAAGGACTATTGTCTCTTGGCCTTTAGGATTTTTTGCACAATTCAAAATTTTATAGATTGAATGTAATTTATTTTGTCCTATATATCACAGAGCTAGATTCCTTTTTATACTCAGATTTTATTGGAATTGAGTTATCTTTTTAGAAGGGTACAAATACATATCATTATGGTGTTCTATGTTGTGATTTTTATCTTCTTTTAATGCATGCAAGCTTCATGTTGCAAACTATTTTTATACCCATCTAGGGTTTCTCTTGTTTTGAGTATATAATTCCTTTGGGACTTCTTCTTGTAAATGATGGTCTCTATTGTGTAGCTTCAAATTTAATTATTATGTTCTTTTCTTTCGATACCTAGTTCATTTGGCTCACTCATGTCAGTTAATTCTAGAGTTTAGTTCATTATTTTACTTATCTTACTAAATCTGTGTTTTTCAAATATTGATGTATATGACAGTAACCCCTGTCAATATGAGCAGAGGACTATGACCCCAACCTTGTCCCCATGGGGCTCAGTGCTAAACCTCTAGGCCTTGACATAATATCTTCCCAAAGTTATTTCTAACTCTTCCCTAATTCATAGGGTTTTTCTATATCATTTACTCTATTAATATTTTACTAAATACAATAATTTCATGTCTAAAGGAAAAGGAGATATTTCCTCTTACTGGGTTTCTGTTTGTGTTATGTTGTCTGCACATTTTATTGAGAACATAATTCAACTTTAGAAATTCAGATTATTCTTTATGACATAACAAATAGTAATATGTTTTCTTCTAGATATTCATATTTCCAACTCTGTCTACAAGATAGAGGTTAGATTTTACTGAGCTATACATTTTCAACAGAAAGGCATAATAACAGTTAATTTATTGGCTAAGCATTAAACATTTTTCTTCTAGTTTCTATCTCTTAACCTATAAGATAAAAAAACAAAATACTTATCTCAGTATTTCCTTCCAAATTAACTGATTCTTCCTCCCAACCTTGAGCGAGGCGATCACATCCTCTGCACTCCCCATGCTACTCACTATATCCTTAGGTATTTGACACAGTCATTAGAAGATAGGCCTCAGGACCTAGATCTAGTCTATGATTTTCTTGGGTTTTCTGAGCTCCAATGGTTTCCTTACTATCTCTGGACAGCTTAATGCAACATGTTGTTATTAAAACCCATCATTATTTCTGAATAGAACCCCTTCCCATACTGAGGATTTTCCTTTTATCCTTCTAGGAAGGTAACTATCAGAACTGCCTCTACCTTTTACCTTGGGATATTGGAATTATTTAGGATTCAATTAATCTGTTTTACTTGAGACAATTTATTAATTATTTTAAAATAAACTCAAGGATTTTTAATGAATAACCTTATTCTTTAGATAATTCAAATGTCTCATAAAATTTCTACCAACAATAATTTAAAAAAAATAAAAACAAGGTGTCACATCTCCCCCCTCTACAGAACACATCGTCATCGGTGTCATTTGATCAGTGAGAACAATTCAAGATATGCTTCTCAAATAATATTTTCATCCTTCCAGGTAGCCTCCTTAGGAATAAATTTCTTCCATTGCACTTTGACTTTGGGGATGGCTTGCTTCCGTAGTGTTATTTCTCTCTGATCAAGAATACACTCATGTTTTACCAGGAACTTGTCGTCTGGTTATACCTACGGGCAATGATTATTATAATTACTTTAATAAAAAATCTTACTTATTAAAAACTGTAATATAATCATGAATTGCATGTATACTCTGCCAATGTATCACATTTTTAGGGTTATCTATTTATCGCTTCAACTATGATACATGAAACACATTATGTACTAGTATATGACTAGGAAAACCGATAAGATAAGCCATAGGCCCTATACTTTCCAAAATTTATAATGGTCTGCAATACCTAAAAGCCAATTTGGCACAAGTATTCCACCTCAAAGTACTCTTATTTGGTTTAGTTCTTACGGACACATGGTCACCCACAACAAATTCTAGGAAGGTACTTTTTCAGTCTGAATAAATCTTTTTTTCAGTCTTGGGCCTCTTTTAAAATATGCCTAATATTTCTTACCTCACGTTACATTTCCTCTAGCATTTCTGGTCCAAGCATCATCTTGGTTTCTAGACTGCTCCAATTTATTGGAGTTCGACATTGTCTTCCATAAAATGCTTCAAATGGACTCATCTTGAGGGACTCTTGATATTCGTTATTATAGGCCAACTCGACCAAATGCAGATACTCTTCCCATACGTTTTTGCATTATGTACATGCACAACATATCCTCCAAAACTTGATTCACCCTCTCTATTTCCCCATCTCTTTGAGGATGGTAAGCGGTACTAAATTGTATTTGTGTTACCAATACGGTCAATAATGTTTTCGAGAAAGCTAATGTGAATTTTACATCTTGATATGAGATCAAAAATCTTGGAATATCGTGGAGTCTAAAAAGTTCTTTCATGAATATATCAACAATATGTACTATCTTGTAGGTTGATTGAACATGTATGAAATGAGATACTTTGTTTAGTCTATTCACCACCACCATGATTGAGTCATTGTGTCTTTTATTTCTTGGTAATCCGATGATGAAATCAACGAAACTTAATTCCCATTTCCATTCAGGTAGAGGGATAGGTTGAAGCAATCCTACTCGATGCTGGTGTTATACCTTGACTTGCTGGCACTCCAAGCACTTTTTTAGGTGCTCAACAATGTATTTACACATCCCAAACGAAAAATAATATTTCCTAATTTGTGTTAACATTTCTTGATATCTGGGATGTCCTGCATAGGAACTCCGATGATATTTATCAATAATCAGCCTATTCAAGCTCATTTTATTTGGAATATATATCTTCTTTCGGTATAATATTATTTTTTTATCATTACTCTCATAATTTGATTTCTTTCCTTGATTTTCACCTTTTCTTGCTTGCTTCCATAGGAATCGATATTTGGGGTCCTCCTTCCTGCCTCCACAATTTTCTCCTGGAGCTTAGATTCAACTTGGTTAAAGTAGATTTCATAGATGCCATGTAATTTTTTTCTTAAAGCATCAAAAACATGGTTCTCCTTACCATTTACATGTTTAATATAAAAATCAAATTCACTTAAAAATGCATTCCATCTTACTTGGTGGGCATTTTAATCAGTTTGTTTAAAATAGCTAGTTAAAATGCTATGATCGGTTCTTAGCACAAACCTTTTCCCCAGAAAGTAATGTCTCCATATTCGCAAGGGATGCACTAGTACAGTTAATTGTATATCATAGGCATAATACCTCTACTCATGATCCTTCAGCTTTCTAGATTTGTATGCTATGACTCTACCTTCATGGGTTAAAACTGCCCCTACCCCTTCTTTGCAGGAATCAACACATACTTCAAATTCCTTACTCGGGTGTGCTACTTTCAGTACAAGGGAAATACTTAGAAGCTCCTTCAATTGTTCAAAATTGTTTTTAAATTCTTCAGTCCACTTAAAGACTCATCCTTTTAGCTGCAGAGAGGTGATAGGAAAATCTATTTTAGAGAAATCGTTAATGAACCATCGGTAATAACTAGCTAAACCCATAAATGAAAGTGTGTTTTCCAAATTATTAGGAACCTTCCATTCCATAATAAATTTTTATTTTTGAGGTCTACAAAAATCCCCTCAATAGATATCATGTGTCCCAAATACTTAATATGCTCCTTGGAAAAGTCACATTTACTAAATTTGGCGTAGATCTGGTGTTCCCGTAACATTTTTAGCACAATGCGGAAATCTTCTTTGTGCTCTTCCATATTCTTAGAATAGATCAGTATATCATCAATAAAAATTAAAACAAATATATCCAAGAATGGGTGGAAGATACCATGCATCAAGCTCATGAAAGTTGTTGGTGCATTAATTAGCCCGAATGGTAACACAAAAAATTCATAATGTTTGTACAGGGCACGGAAAGGTGTTTTGGATATGTGTGCATCCTTAATATGTATTTGGAGGTACCCCAATATTAGATAAATATTGGAAAAAATTATTTCCCACTTCACCTGATCAAACAGATCGTTTATACGTGGCAATGGGTACTTCTTTTTGACAGTCAATTTATTGAGTTGTCGGTAATCCAAGCACATTCACATAGTACCGTCCTTTTTCTTAATTAATGTAGTTCAAACACACTCATTATGTATGGAGCTCATGACACAGGTGCTACCCCAGCTATGAGGTCTACTGTTAAATCAATATCTCATTTCAGTGGTAATCCTGGAATATTTTCTGGGAACACATCCATGAGTTCTTGTACAATAGGAATATTTTCCATCATAAGGGTGTGATACTTGGAGTTAGAGAACCCCAATTGAATTGCATAGAGTTGACACCTATTTATAATGCATTCACTTATATGGGATGAAGTAATGGGACACAATCGAGGTGGCTTCTTGATCCCCTGCAATTCATGACGTGTATCGTCTTCTGATTTAATGTAAATGATTTTATATTTGCAATCCACTAATTACCAGTGCCTTTCTAACTAGTCCATTCCCAATAAATATCGTAGGATCTGAGAGGAATAATGTTAAGTTATATATTTATGTGATCTCCTATAACCAACTCACAATTTGAATCTTTGGCATTGACTCACCTTTTCCCCCCCGTAGCCAATTGAACTAGCCATCTTAAACTTTTGATTTCGGAATTTAAATTTATCGACTATGCGGGGGTTTATATAGCCCAAAATGGCACTAGATTCAACCAAAATGGAAACATATTAGGTTTGTAACTTATATTCCAATTCTATCATAGTTGGCTGAAAATCACCTTGTCGATCTTTCAGAGTAGCATTGATCATAGATATGTTTCATTCCACATCTCCCATTGTAGATGCCTCTTGCAGGTTGGTTGTCACTTCATTTCTTCCTCAATGAGGATAGTTCTTAAAATAATATGACTCCCCACATCCCCAGCATTGTAATGGGGGTTTTTGGGACTATACAAGGTCTAGTCTACTAGACGCCTGAGTATGTCACTCTTTAGCTACATATTTTGGTTTTTGTTGATTTTTCCCATTTTTCCTATTTGTTTGATTACTTGCTGGATTCATGTAGTCTCCAAATCTATTATTTTTGATGTTTGAAGGGCATTTCTTCCCTTGATTGGGTGGCCAACTTTTTCCAATTTCTCCCTTAGACTTGGACCTTTGATAGGACATTTGCACTTTTCTTATCGGTTCGTCCATAGTTTTTGGGTTCACAAATTCAATCCTTTCCTTCATGTGAGCAGAAAAACTAATCAAAAAATTATGTACCTTTGCCTTTTCATCACACAAATATGGTACATATCTTAACAAGGAGGTAAATTTAGTGATAAATTAATCCATAGACATTTTTCCTAATTTTATATCATGAAACTCTCGTGATTTCTCATCATAGAACCGTTTAGTTAAATACTTGTCCTTGAAATACTACTAAAACTCATCGCCAGTCACATTCTGGTCTTCAATTCCACACACATTTTTCACCTCTTGCCACCATAATGTAGCCTTTTCCCGCAAGTGATAGATATCTAGGTGAGCTTTGAGTTTACTATTATATTCATGAACTTGGATATACTTATTCATATTTATTATCCAAGCTTCCGCCATTTCTTCAGCCTCTCCATCAAATGTAGGAGGCTTGATTTTCTGGAATCCACCATGTAATTGCACTTTATGTTTCTTTTTTTCTTTCTGATCTGAAATTTTACCATATTTAGCTTCATTATAGGTTATACTCTTTTTACTCTGTTAGGTACGACTCCCTTCGAGATTTTCATGAACTTGTTGTTGTTTCTCTCCTTCTCTGTGGGTGTCCCTCTCTAGACTAGGCTGATCAATATGAAGGGTTTTCTTTATCTCAAAGGCTCTTAAATATCCTTTCTCGCTCTCTCATTAACCTCTCAGTATCACTTCTAAGCAAAGTCATTTTTGCCTGAAGTTGTTGCACTGTATATCGCAGTCTGTTCGTGTGATGTTGTTTCTCCTCTAATAATCTACTGGTTTTTTGTTGTAGGTCCATGCTTACTTGCACCCACATTTCTGGGTTAACTTCAAGATTGTACAACGGATGGGCTTCCCTTGTATTTATTGGTTTTTTATGACTGAACCCTCTCCTCATTGTAGATTCTTATTAGTCTTCATGTCACTGTGCAAAATTTCAAGCAAGAAACAAATCAAAACACCCATGTTATCGCATTGACCTATCTGGCCCCCTCGTGTAACCACGATCTGATACCACTTGTCACAACCATAAGGAAAACACATAAAAAAAAATTTAACTTCACATTTTATTCTTACCAAGCCTATAGAAGTTTATAAATTCTAACTTTGTCATTTGGGTTATATATATATATATATATATATATTCCCATATTACAAATACTATAAAGAAAAACGGTCTATCATACCCTTCGATTAATTTACATGGTCGTAATCCTTAGGCTGTGAATCTAATACTCTCTCGTATTAACATTGTTTTACAATAAATTTATAGATTTCTAACCTATACTCAGTCGGTACATACACATTATATACAACATATCCATACTTACCTCTGGAACATCTTTTCATTGCTATGACTTCGCAAACTTTGGTTATTTTTTTATCAATGTGATTATGATATATTTAATTAAGTTGGTACTCTCGCATATTGATCAGTAATCCACCTTATGTTCTTGATTAAGGAAAATAATGTGATATCTCTTGATATTTGAATTGTTTTGGTCATTTGGCATAACCATGACATAACAGCTATCATGCACTCGATCTCCATTATTGAATTACATTTGTTGATTTGGGTAGCCCTGCATCCGAAGGTTCAGGTTATGGTAGGGATGGTTAGGGTAACCACCCATCCCATCCCTTGTGTCCCAGCTCATTTCTCCGTTGCGGCATGCTGCCAGTCTCAACTCTGCAACCTGGTCATGTTTATGGATAGATTCCATAGTATTCTAGCCACAACATATGTTCTCAACTTATCCAAAAATGGTATTTTACTAACCCTCTTTAGTATGCACAATTTGATGTAATCTTCTTCAGTTTTAATGGGTTTTATTCACTCGATTTTCCATACCTTTAGTGTTTTTATCTAGGAGTTGATGTAAACCTTGCTCGTAACTCAGTATTCAAGTTTAATGTGTTAACAAGTGAAAAATATTTATGCTTATGGCTCTTTCTACTGAGGAATTCCACCAAGGTTATAATGGTTCACACTTATAGGTTTTCGATATATCTTTCGTTTCCTTTTCAGTGTTAGTCATTTGTGCTACATGAAATGAAACCATTTAGTTTTGTTTTTCGACTGTGAATTAAGATGAGAGGGTTCGTCCATGGCATACTTGAATTGATCTGGTAATAGTCCTTGCTGCTTTGTTTTCAACCTACTCGCTTCTCATTTTATTATTAGTGTAATACATAGACCGCAAATTCTCTCGCTAATCTCTTTAAGCTTGATAAGGTTTTGACCTATTGTTTCCTTTGTTAGAAAATTATATGTTACGGAGCAATGCAACACATAAAATATGTGGAAAATAAAAGCACACAAAACACATAAAACCAGAGAGACACAGATATACGTGGTTCAACCAGTTTGGGCTATGTCCAGCCCGAATAGCCAGTCCTTCCTTTCTATTATCCAACAAAATGAAGAGACAAAACCTACAGTAGATCCACTGTAATATCCTATGTTCTCTCTCACAGTCTCCCCTATATATTTCCCGCTCAGAGAATACACATGTAATACACATCTGCAATACAATACTGTCATACAAAGAGAGGGGTTGCCTTCTAGGGAAAAAAACTCTAAACTAAACATAACTTCTACCATCAGATCATCCGCCTAATGAACGACCCAAATTGACTAGAAATTACTATACTTTTACAAGGAAATTTTACATCTATTTTTAGCTTCGAGGGCACTTCCCCCGAAACCCCCCACCAGGGAGGGCTCCATATTTTCGCTGTTGCCCCCCCTGGACCTCCCCAGAGCAGCAATTAATTACGGGCAGTGGTGCTGCCCCATTTAAGGTACAGGGGTCCAATGTTGTGATACAAAGTAAAAAATATAATTAGGCTCCACACCCAACAATCTCCCAGTTGGAGACTGATTGTATCAACTCCACCACTACTTCATTTGTTGGACAATGACTCCTCTTTGGACCTGGCTATTTCTCATCTTCATCATCATCCTCGAAGACCAATTGAAACTAAGCACATTCTCAGTTTCTCCTTGGTTACAACTTTTGTTAGCATATCTGCAGGATTTTGGCTAGTGTGTATCTTTTCCAGCTTCAACTATCCATCTTCCAATACTGACAGTATGAAATGGTACTTGAGATGTATTTGTTTAGTCCTGGAATGAAATGTTGATTTCTTTGCAAGATGAATGGAACTTTGGCTATCATTGTATAATGTGCCCATATCATGCTTCTTACCCAATTCATCCATAAACCTTTGTAACCAAATCATTTCTTTACTAGCCTCTATAGTAGCAACATACTCTGCTTCTGTTGTTGAAAGTGCAATAAGACTTTGGATTTTTGAAACCCAACTGACATATGTTCCACCTACAATAAATACATATCTTGTAGTGCTCCTCCTGTTATCTCTGTCATCTACCATATCTACATCAGCATATCCCTGTAGAGAAATGTTGAACCACCAAAGCATAATGCTTGATTTATGGTACCTCTCAAATATATGAGAATCCATTTTACTGCCATCCAATGTTCTTTTCCTGGATTATTCATGTACCTACTTACAAATCCCACTGCATGTGCAATCTCAGGCCTTGTGCAGACCATTTCATACATTAAGATTTCAACTACTAATGCATATGGAACTTTAGACATATAATCCATGTCTTCTTGGGTATTTGGGCACATCTCATTACTAAGTTTGAAATGGCTAGCAAAAGGTGTACTAACTGGTTTTGCATTGTGCATATTAAATCTTTTCAACACCTTTTGTATGTACTCATTCTGAGACAGTGTTAAATTTTTTATTTTTCCTATCTCTGGTTATTCTCATACCAAGGATCTGTTTTGTAGCTCCCAGATCCTTCACTGCAAAGGAATTTGCCAATTTTTGTTTGAGCACATTTATTTCCTGCATGTTAGACCCTGTAACAAACATGTCATTTACATACAATAACAATATAATATAGCTGCCATCATTTTTATTTTTCAGATAAACACAATGATCAGAGTGACATATAGTATAACCTTGTTCAGACATAAACTTGTCAAATTTTAGATACCACTACCTTGGAGCTTTTTTTAAGCCATACAAGCTCTTCTTTAACTTACACACCAATTTTTATTTCCCTTTGACCTCATATCATTCTGGTTGTTGCATGTATATCTCTTCCTCCAAATATCCATGGAGAAATTTTGTCTTTACATCTAACTGTTCAAGATGTAAATATTCCGCTGCTACAAGACTTAAGATAGTTCTGATTGAAGTCATCTTAACAACATGAGAAAATATTTCATCAAAATCAATCCCTTTCTTCTGTGCAAACCCCTTCACGACAAGTCTAGCTTTGTACCTATGTTTTCCTCCTTCTTCCTTCAACCTGTAAACCCATTTATTCTGCAATGTATTTTTACCTGAAAGCAACCTGACTAAGTCCCAAGTCTGGTTATGCATTAAGGAGTCCATCTCTTCTTCCATGGCTAGCTCCCACTTCTTCCTGCTTTCAACCTGCATTTCTTCTTCATAACATTCAGGTTCACTAGAGTCAGTCAGCAATAAATAATATAATGAACAAGAGTATCGTTCAGGGGGTCTACTTATCCTGGTAGATCTTGTAACACCACTTTCAGGTGTTTGAGGTGCCTGTTGCTGTTGTGGTGGTTGCTTCTGTTGTGGTTGTTGATTATTATTATTTTCATGCACCTTTACTTTTTCAATTATATCATCAAGAACCATGTATTCCTTGCTTTCTTTTTCCTATTTCTTTTCCTACAACTGATTCTTATACAAGACCTTTTTTCCTATCTCTGCTCCTAATTATTTTTTGATTTTCATAATCATATAAGAAATAACCAAAATCATTAACACCATATCCAATAAAGGTATATTTCTTTGATTTTTCCTCAAGCTTTGTTCTATTTTCTTTATTAATATGGACAAAGGCCTCACAACCAAAAGGCTTTAAAAAAGAGCAGTTTACCTTTTTACCTGTCCATGCTTCCTTTGGAGTACCACCATTCAAGGAAATTGAAGGTCCTCTATTTATTAGATAAACAACAGTATATACAACATCTGCCCAAAATTGTAAAGGCAATCTTGCATGCAATCTCATGCACCTTGCCCGCTCCATGATTTTTGTGTTCATCCTTTCTAACACACCATTTTATTGTTGTGTTCTTGGAACTGTCTTCTCTCTATGGATTCCATGCTCTGAACAATACCTATCAAAATCTTTGCTACAATATTCACTGCCATTGTCTGATCTAAGACAATTCAACTTCTTTCCTGTCTCAATCTCAACCAAAGCTTTCCATTTCTTGAAAGTATCAAAGACATAAGATTTATTTTGAATACAATAAATCAATTTTTTTCTACTTCCATCATCAATAAACATAACATAATAGTGAGAGCCACTGAGAGATGATACTTGACCAGGTCCCCATACATATGTATGCACAAGCTCCAATTTTTCACTCTTCTTTTCTTTTCCAACTCTGAGAAATCTGACTCTCTTTTGTTTTCCATAAACACAATTTTCACAGAAATCCAAATCAACATTATTCAAACTTGGAAACAAATTTCTTGAGTGAAGAATCTTCATCTCCTTTTCACTCATGTGTCCGAGCCTATGATGCTATAATGCTGCATCTACTCCTTTGGAAGTTAAAGCATTAACAGAGTTAGAAATACCATTGCATAAATACATTGTACCAAACTTTTCGCCTTTTTTCATTACCAGGGCTCCTTTGGTGACCTTCCAAGCTTTATCTGTGAAAGTTGTCACACAACCTTCACCGCCTAACTGCCCTGTTGAAATCATATTTTTCTTTAGATCTAGAACATGCCTTACCTCCTTTAATAGCCATTGGTTTCCATTCTTCTCTTTTACAAGAACCTTACCTATTCCAACAATTTTACAGGGTTTATCATCACCCAAACGGACGTGTCCAAAATCTCCTTGAACATAGTCATGAAAATATTTCTTATCAGGTGTGGCATGGAATGAGGCCCCAGAATCTACTCCCCAAGAATCAGTAACATTTTCGAAAGAAATAATCAAAGCATCTTGTAACACATCACCTGTCACATTTTCTTCATGATTGTTTTCTTGTTGCACATCTCCTTCTTTTCCCTTCCAAGATCGACAATATTTCTTTAGGTGTCCTTTCTTTCCGAATTTCTAGCATACTATACCCGATCTGGACTTGGATCTACCTATTCTTGGTTTACTGTGATATCCTAAGCTATTTCCTCTTTCAATTCTCCTTCCCCTAGACTCTTCACTCAAAGCATTACCCGATGTCTCACCGGAGCTTTTCCATCACATTTCCTCACTAAGAATATCACCAACAACATCGTCAAACTTTAAATTACTAGATCCAGAGACAAAGTTACTAATGGCCATTACTAAACCATTCCAACTCTTTGGAAATGAGCACAAGAATAATAGAGCTCTAACTTCATCATCAAATTTTACCTCTATAGAACTTAACTGATTGGTAACTGTATTAAAATCATTTAAATGGTCTGCAACAGATCCACCTTCCAACATCTTCATATTAAATAGTTGTTTCATAAGAAATACCTTGTTTGAGGCCAAGGGTTTTTCATATAGTTTTGCCAACATCTGCATCAAACTCTCTATTGTTGTTCCCTTCGAAATATTGAGGCGAATGACACCGCAAGGCACAACCGTATTGTTTCGAGTGCCTTTCTATCGAGAATGTTCCATTCCACATTTTTCATGGCCGCTGGCTTATTTGTTTTTTCGCTCAATGGTAGGTACAAATATTTTTGATACAGATAATCTTCCATCTGCATCTCCCACAGCAGGAAGTTTTGGCTATTAAATTTCTCGACCCTAGACTTACCATCTTCTTCCATTGCTCACACTCGAACCAAGAACCCTTCTTTCCTGCGAGTTTATCAGCCAAATATACCTTCAGCTCTGATACCATTTGTTAGAAAATTATATATTATGGAGCAATGCAACACATAAAATATGTGGAAAATACAAGCACACAAAACACATAAAACCAGAGAGACACAGATATACGTGGTTCACCCAGTTTGGGCTACGTCCACCCCGAACAGCCAGTCCTTCCTTTCTATTATCCAATAAAATGAAGAGACAAAACCTACAACAGATCTACTGTAATATCCTATGTTCTCTCTCACAGTCTTCCCTATCTATTTCCCACTCAGAGAATACACATGTAATACACAGCCGCAATACAATACCCTCATACAAAGAGACGAGTTGCCTTCTACGGAAAAAAAACCCTAAACAAAACATAACTTCTACCGTCAGATCATCCGCCTAATGAACGAACCAGATTGACTAGAAATTATTATACTTTTAGAAGGAAATTTTACATTTTTTTTTAGCTTGAAACCCCCCGCCAGGGGGGGGTTCCATAAAGTCGTTGCCGCCTCCCCTGGACCCCCCCACGGCAGCGATTAATTACGGGCGGCGTTGCCGCCCCATTTAAGGTACAAGGGTCCAATGCTGTGATACGAAGTAAACAAGATAATCAATCTCCACACCCAACATCCTTTATGGGTGTCTAGGTTCTATTACAATAGGACCACAAACAAACATCGAGTCAACTTCATTTCTTACAATGAGTATCAGGTAACCCACCTTAGGCACTTACAATTTTCTTTCTTTGTTTTATTGTAAAAAAAAATTCCTCTCTGCCCAGGGTTAATCCCTCTTATTCAAAGGCCTGCATGTGACCTTAGCCCCCACGTGCATGCAGGGGTTTTAGGTTTTTCTAGCACTTTGTAAGATCATGCTCTAGCGTTTATGTCCAGACTAGGTCCATCTAATCTTACTTCTGGACATTAGTATTCACAATTTTATATTTTTAAAAGGAATATGGTCTCTCGGCCTTCTGAATTTTATGCAAAGTTCCCAATTTCAATAGAATCGTTGTAATTATTTAAAAAATAAAATTGTATCTTTGCCTTGTGGCTTTTGTGCATAGCTCCAAATTTTATAGATTCACTGTAATCTATTGTGTCCTATATGTCACAAATCTAACTTACTATTTATACTCAGATTTTACTGGAACCAAGTTCTCTTTTTATAAGGGTTCAGATACATATAATTATGATGTTCTATGTTGCGATTTTTATATTCTTCTAATGAATGCAAGGTTCATGTGGCAAACTATGTTTATACACATCTGGGCTTCTCTTTTTTTGAATATATAATTCCTCTTGGACTTTTCCTTTTAAATGATGGTCTCTGTTGTGCAGCTTAAAACTTAATTATTATGTTCTTTTCTTTATGTACCTAGTTTAGTTGGCTCACTCTTGCAAGTTAATTCCATAGTCTAGTTTATTACTTCACTTAGATTACTAAATCTATGTTTTTCAAATATTGATGTATTTGACAGTAAACCCCATCAATATGACTAGAGGACTATGACCCCTGCCCTGTCCCCACGGGGCTTGGTGGTAAACCTATGGGCCTTCACACATTGTATTCCCAAAGCTATTTCTAACTCTTCTCTAATTCATAGGCTTTTTCTCTATCATATATTGCATCAATAATATATTGAATACAATAATTTCATGTCTAAAGGAAAATGATATATTTCCTCTTACCAGGTTTCTATTTTTGTTATGTTGTATGTAAATTTTATTGAGAACATAATTCAACTCTAGATATTCACATTATTCTTTATGACATAAAAAATAATAATTTTTTTTCTTCCATATATTCACATTTCCAACTCTCTCTACAATATAGAGGTTAGAGTTTACTGAGCTATACATCTTTAACATAAATTCATAATAATATTAGAGTTATTAACTAAGAATTAAACATTTTTCTTCAAGTTTCTATCTCTTAACCTGTAAGATAAAAAAAAAAAAAGATACTTCCCTTAGTATTTCCTTCCAAATTAACTGATGGTTTATCCCATCCTTGAATGAGGAAATCATGTCCTATTCTCACCCCATGCTCCTCACTAGAGCCTTACGTAGTAGACACAGTCATTATAATATAGCCCTCAGGATCTAAATCTAGTATATGTTTCTCTTGGGTTTTTTGAGCTCCATTGGTTTCCTTACCAGCTCTAGACAAATCAATGGAACATGCTGTTGTTAAACCCCATCATTCATTCTGAACATAACCCCTTCCCATACTCAGGATATTCCTTTTATACTTCTAGGAAGGTAGCTGTCAGGACTGCCTCTACCTTTTACCGTGGGATCTTGGAATTATTTGCCATTTAGTTAATCCATTTTACTGAAGACAATTTATCAATTATTTTAAAATAAACTCAAGTCTTGTTAACGGATATCATTTTTCATTACATAATTCAAATGTCTCATAAAAATTATATCAACCATAATTTAAAAAAAATAAAAGTAGGGTGTTACATCCTCTCACACAAGTCAAACTAGTTTTTTAATCAAATCAACATGTACAAACATATCATATCTAGTTAGCTCAAAATGCAACCATCATAGATCAAAATCATAAGTCACATGTAATCATCATAAATCGTAATCATAAATCACATGTGACTCGCATAAGTCAGAATCACATATCAAATGCATAATAAAATATCGATACTTATCCTTGATCAGGCCTTACTTCTTCCTTTGTTATTTATGTACACATACCAGATCAATTTCCACAGCAGGCAAGTACCCAGACGCAAATTTGAACATGTACATCTAGACAAGGCATGCAACACAACACAATACATACACCCACACCCGGTGTACAACACAACCCATTACATACATACATACATACATACATATATATATATATATATAGTACAACCGAACAGATACATATGTCATGATACCACGAATATACCATGCAGATACATAGTACCACATGCCCACAACACAACATATATGACATGCACACAATACCACATGTATACCAGTAACATATGCACATCATCCATAGAGTACCACCTATACACATAGTACTTGCACAACATGTGTACAACATCACATGTACATGACACCACTTGCACAATGTGTACACAACGCCGATTGTACACCGCACCACATGTACAATGCATACACAACACCAGATGTACACAAAACCACATGCATGACATGTACATGACACCATATGTACATAGCACCACATGCATGACATGTACATGGCACTACCTACACAAAACACCACATGTACAACCTGTACATAGAACCACATTCACACAACACCATGTGTACAATCGTGCACACAACACCATATGTACATTACGCACACAAAACCATATGTACATAGAACTGCATATCTAACATGTACATACCATCATACATACACAACACCACATATCAAACATGTACATAACATCATATATACCTGGCACTGCATATGCAACATCATATATATAGCATGCATACAACATCATATGTACACAATACTACATATGCAACATTACACATCACCATAGATAGAATCATTTTATATTAAACATGCATAAGATATACATAACAATATCATTGCACATTCATAGACCACACATTGAACCCATAAGCAACCCTACTTCTAGTATCTCTCCACTGTCCATGCTCACCCTATCATGTCGTGGATCAAACTACTTTCACTCATTTTATGTACTCCTCAACACTACCTGTCCATAACATAAACATAGTCATAGTAAAAGCATGTAATATCAGTTCATGTCTGCATGATACTAAC
The DNA here is from genome assembly GCA_034641835.2 of Pinus albicaulis. Lineage (NCBI taxonomy): Eukaryota > Viridiplantae > Streptophyta > Pinopsida > Pinales > Pinaceae > Pinus > Pinus albicaulis. Next base: position 524,701,265 of record CM076580.1, on the reverse strand, counting down.
CTCATGGATTTATCATAGTTACTCTTCCCACTTGATTCATCATAAGACCGAAACCTCTTCATGTCGTTCAACTACATGAGAAATATTTCCTCCACAAGAATGATCCTTGAAAACCCTGTCATGCAATGACATATATATATATATTATAAAAAAATCATGATCCTATTAGACAATGACATACATACTCACATACATGTATACATATATAAACATCAACAAAATCATGATCACAATTCCATTGATAGATATAATAATTTCTAGGTTAAGAGAACTTCTTTATTTGTGCACAACATGCACAACGTTGAGAACAATAGTTCCAAGCATAGCCAAGGCATATAACACCTCAACCATTTTACCTTGTATGTTTCCTTTCTCATGTTTGTATTTCCACCATCCATTTACCACAATGGACCTAACTTATGCAACCGACTATCATACTCTTACCTTCTGTTGCACTTACTCATGCACCGAGCTTCATCCAAGTCTTTCATTACCTGTTGTGTACCTCAAAGATCTCCCAGCACTACATCCATTTTACTCCTTCACAACTGATCCCTAAGACTCTCAAACAAAAGTCAAGAACCATAAAAAATCAATTATAAATCCATGAAAACAAAAAGCAATGCGACGTCTCAACAAAGTATTTGAATGAACTATGGATAACCATGTTCATAATGTATTCTATTTAGCATAACTTGGGGATTGACAGCTCCAATTTTACATTATCCTTTGTTAGTATTTACATAACTATTGGCTGTCCTTCGTTAGTATTAACATAACTTATGGTTCGTTTATAAGGTTTGATAATATCTATGTGGATTACGTTTGGTTTCGAATGCTCTGTGCATGAATTTAATTCACCTCGATAGACGTTTGTATTCATTGCACTTATCTTCTCCATTTATCCATGCATTTAACTTTTGTATCTTTGGCACCTAAACATCACATAGGAATATGTACGAATTGGACATGTATAGGGTGGATATACTTTAGTTTCAATGGTGAAGATTTGATTTGTCTTCCCTCCAAGTCAAATTGACTATGGCTAGGGTTTTCATTTATTCTTTCAGTTATCATTTTTGTGAAAACTTGCAGCAATACCTCTCTTGTGAATTTTTCAAGTATCTGCTTCTTAGTATGGAAAAAACTTAGATGAGAAGTGCATAACCTCATTTTAATTTCACCTACGATCATCATTTGTCCAGGTAAATGTCTGGTTCATCTTTCCATTTTCTTTTCAAGACTTTCTAATTCAGTATGTATTTATTACCAATACGATCCATAACAATTGTTTTGGAATTTTATTTTAGTTATTATGTAATTTTGCATTCATTGGATTTGGGCTTGTATACTTAATTTTCCTCCTTCTTGCAGGTTTTGCTTCTTCCTTAACCTTAATCACATAATTTCTCGTGATTCTATGGTATTTACTTACGACCAAACAGAGGTAAGATACCCATATCTGTTCCAGCGTAAAATTTCAATTTGTCTCAGAATTTTGAATCAGGGAGGTTGTCCATTGTCATAGATGGAACTCTCACCTATTCCTACACGAAATCTTGTTTATTAATTTATGAAAATCAAATAAATTTTCCATACGTTTAGAAATTTTAGTCAAAAAGTTTAATAGGCTTTTCCCCTAATTTATTTGAATTCTCCATTATGAAATCCTTATTCCCTGGGATTAATTTTTGCCCATTTTTACTCGGTTTTCAAATTTGAACCTTTTAAATTCTTACCACTAATGCAGTCAGCTTATTTATGGGTTAAGGCATTGTTTTTCCTTTTCATTACTGATATACGGACTTGATGGTTCCAATTCACCATTTCTACATTGAACAAGGCATTTAAAGACTGTAATCTATTTTTCGAAATGTACAAAAAAATTTCCCTCGCTGGACATCATTTTTCTTGGATTTTATTTAATTTTCAATAAAATCGTTATCTGTATTTACGATAAGAAAATGTTCCTTTCCAATATCTTTGTATTGAAACTCATGTTAAATCTGATATTAAATTCTCTATTTATCTATTTTTTTGAATTGTGGTTGTGCTGACAGAGAATTTTTTTGGATCCAATCTTAATGTATTTCGTTCTAAAATAAAAATAAATTCCTTAGAAATTGTAAGGTTTTAATTTATTTCGAGAGGTTATCCCCGGTTTGTCATTGAGTGCTTCAGAGTTTACCTCCAAGAAAAATTGACAGAGGTTTATTATTTTTCTCTTGAATATTAATTAAGAATTTCAGTTTAAATGAAACTCCTATCTATGCATTGTCTGTACATTGTTAGTTACCTTCTAATCCTTCGATATAATTAATTCGATTTATTTCTAGCTTTGGTTTTTCATGAAGACAGAGGTATGACAATGTATTTTTGAATTAATTATGAATCAAGTTCATGCACGTATCCACTTTGTCTATGGCTATGGTAAGACTTTGACATTTATCATCTTTAATATTTTTATAATATAAGTCTATATAATATACAGAGTATAAATTGCATTTTTTCTTTGTGTATGAAATCAATTTGATACACTAAGATTCTGACTTCTTATAAAAATATATTATTTTGAATTGAATTTAGTTTTGGTAATTTATGAGAATACATTTTCCTTTCTATACTCTGATCCTAGAAAAACCTCATTTTTCTAGATTTGCATAATTTCCTCAATTATGTCATGGTAACCTATGCTAGGTTACAATCCTCTTCATATGTAACTAATTACTCAACACTTCATTTTAATTAATTACAGTGTTCACATTCCTTCTGTTCTTTTAAATACTTTAGAATTAATATGCTACTACTATCATGTATAGGAGGAATTCTAATCATTTTGGTTCCTTTGAAATGTATAATTTGAAATATTATTTCTTATACAACTTGTCTATCTTTTACAATTTCTTTTGTTTATACTTGGTATTATTCTCATACATCTATTTATTTTTCTGTAAAGGTATTTTTTATTTCCTTCAATTCAATATAGTTACTTCCAATTACAATCAGACGATCTGATGGCACATTTTGTCTTCTTCCAGGTCGATCATCCAAGTATATAGATTCCAACCATCTATATACAATATTTACAAATCTCAACTCTACAATGTGTAGTTGAATTGTTTAATGGATAGCTCTAAATCAATATATAGTTAAATTTTTGTATTAATGTTTTTACATAAACTGTACAATGTTTTTATACTCACCTTTATAAGAGGAATGTCCTATATGTAGCACTGCTATATGAATTTGAAACATATTTATTTTTAGTACATATATATCTCTATATGGATGAAAGTACATAGAATAGGAATTATTTATTTTAAATATAAAGTATTTTTATTTTTCCGATCTTTAATTTCACTATTATAGTTACATTATACCTCTAAACTGTCTATGCATCATTTCATTATATGCTTATATGAATAAAATAATTTTTTTTTTTAGATATCCCTATATTTTCCCCTTACAGTTATGATTATGGTTGATCTAAATTGTGTTCTCTATATCTACAATCAAATTTATAACAAGGACCTAACAGCATATTTACACCCTTCCCTTTGGGTTTAGAGATTATGTATGTTGGTCAAAATATTGCTTTCATTCTATGTAACCATACAAAATAATTAATTATACATGCTATAGTTATAATTATGTTAAATACTTATGATAACTACATCTCTAAACACAATAGAAAATTACACTTAATTTATAATTAAATCAATATATGTTTCAACTATAACTAATAATTCATAGTCATATCTGACTACATCATAATTTCATAAAATTTAACAGAAATCCTAAGAAAAAAATTAAGAGAATGTGCATACCAAATCTGGTAAAGACTATTTTCCACCCAACCTTGATCTTAATCCACAACCCCCCCCCCCCCCCGAGCAGAGACCAATTCTTCCACAATGTAGAAAACCTCTTTCCTAACTATGAATAGCTTATTTAAGCTTGCTTTCCCTTAGCATGTTGCCATAACTGCGTCGAGTTAATTTGGGATGATTTTTTCCCTTAGCCTATGTTTTCATTTTGTTTTTTATAGAAAATCTCTTTAAAACTAGATTTTTCCTCTTCCTAGTTTTATTATCACCTCTTCTCAGTAACTTTCCACTTTATTGAGGTATTATATTATTATCTCCTATACAGTATTTTTATTTTATTTTAATTTATTTTTCTCCAAGGATTTTTGGAGAATTTTGGGAAAGTCTTAGGATTTTATTCCATGCTCACGGATTTGAAATCTTGGTCTCCAATTACTCTAGTCTTTGCACAATAATTAAATCTCAAATTCATTTAATTCAAAAATAATATGTCCACATATAGTTTTCCTTTAGGTCCACTTAACCTTTAGGATTATAATATGTCTAAATAAAAGCAGAAAAATAGGAATATTACAACCTAATCATCAAGCTAACTAGCATACTACGACAGTAATTAAAATATAACGTGCTCATCAATAGTGTATAGAATTTTCATTGAGCTAGCTACAATTTATCATATTCATCAATGACATGTAACATAACCATCAAGTTAATACCATGCTTGACTAACCGACACGTGTACATATGATCACACTAATTGATTTGCATCTATCATGTATGTAACCATAACATCCATAGAATGACATGCATACACATAACCATAGTAATAATAGAATGAAAAACATATAAGTAACTCTAATTATTACACCAACCACGAATCACATACTTAAATTCTAAGCATACAACTTTTATGACGATCTGATCTTGCCTCGACATCAATTGTTGCAACTTCACTTTGTTGATCTTCATCTCCTACTCTATGTTAGCCAACACATTAGCATGATAACAGACCAATATCATCATAATGACCTAATTGCATACAATGACCTTATGCAGAACAAACTTTTACAATACCAATGCAAAATTGTGCATATGCACCCACTTGACATGTATAACTAATCATGAATGACCAATGCATGTTCAACATATGACATCACACAAGAAAGCATACACAGATAACACTGAAGCATAACCAATATGTAACCCTAGAATAAGCAAGAAATGGATGTACAATGTGTAACAATATGTAAGAAAATGTGCAAGAACAATACTCAAGCATGAGAAACACATAAACAGACATATACTTGTGATAACAAGTTGACAAAAACATCGTCAATAATTCCATGGAAAGACCACCATGTCCAACACAACATGGATGGAACAAGAACATATAGACCACAAACATACTACAAAAACATTAAACTGACATAAATTCATGTTCAACATGCTACCCATATAGTGTGAGAGTTGAACCATGATCTAATACTACTTTGTAACACCCTCTTCCCACATCTACCAAAGGAACAAGACAACTAGTATAAACATGTGACAAGAGGCTAATAATATGAGATTCAATCTGCTAGATTCCATTAAGGAACTCAAACTAATGGAAACACCCAAAAAAACGCCTTACACTACATCATTGATATACCCAAGGGGAAAACCAACCTCCCATGTCCCTCTTCCCTAAGGGGGGGCTAATTTTTAGCCCATTTAAGATGAAGCCACATGCTCTTAAAGGAAAAATAGTGTCTCTATATGCTAGAGTGGTGAGCTAGCCTTGAAAAGGTAGTGGCTTATGCCCAAACAACAAATTTTTTGGTTGTATATCTGGGATTTGTGCCACATTTTCAGCCCTTGAGCCCATTTCACTACCCATGACTTCCTGTAACTTTAGGAGATGGTGCCTAACATTGAAAAAAACATATGGAAGTAGTCAAATCATCGTGAACCCATTTAAACCCAGCTAGCCATGATAGGAATTTCATCAAACATCTCAGAAACATACCATCTACAGGTATAAACGATATATTTAAACAAAGTGGTCTATTTCTATATGAGAATGGATAAGAATAATTTCTTGCCTAAACTATAAGCTATCATTCAATAAATTTAACCATAGATATGATGTGAATTCATTTACAAGTAAAACCATGGAGAGATTCATACCTCCTCACTATCACAATACATTCTTATAACGAGCGTAATGCCAACATAATTACCATGGATAGATCCAAAATATAATCCATATACAGACCAATTCATATACAGATCAAATACCAATGCAATGAACCTTCCATTAATGAATGTAAAAACCAACTCGGAATGGGACTTCCATGTTCGACCTGACCATAGACATGGGTGAGAAAAATCTCACTCCAGTGAGTCACTGTCATGCCATATTCCAAACATGAATAAGATAATTTATCAAATAGATCAATGAACACCAATCTAGGGATCCAAATACCACACTATCTCAACCCCAAACCAATGATTCCACCTCACGGGCAGACATCACTAACCATCACAGATTGGTCTCTATCGAAATTGCTCCGGGGATCTAGAGTATTTGTTCCAACTAGGGCTTCTATGAATAGTACTTGAACCTCAACTGTTATAGGTCTTCTAAAGCTTTTGTCCAACCAGGGCTTCGAGGACTAGTAGCTCAACCCACAGTTTTCTACTAGGATTCTAGAGAGTTTGTCCAACCAAGGCTTTGCGAAACAAATAACTCAACGCAACAACTAAAGTAATCATGAGAAACGGCCAAAAAATAATCAATGGGAATAAACCCATAATCACCATGGCTATCCATAAAATGGAAATGTTAGGAAAATATGCATGCATACGAAAAATAATGAGGAAAATGTAAATGCAACTCGGTACCTGTAGTCAAGACCTGTTGTAGATGTTGATCCTGATGTACTCTTCCAATTTCATTACTTTCCTTTTATTTCTTGATCCAAATATCCAAGTATGCCACACTCTACAAGAGTGCTCCAATAATACACTAATTTCTCGATAGTATGAGAGAGAGAGAGAAAGAATAGTGAGAAATCCAAAATTGAACTGACAAAATCTTTCTCACTGATCCTGAGAAGCCTTTTTTTTAGTGAGGCATATATTTTCTTCTTTTTCCATTATTTTCCTTCAACTTCCTCCTCACATGCAACATGTGACCTTTACCGTTCCTCTTCTCCTAATTTCCACTATTTTTATAAATAAAATTCCAATTAATGCATCATACCTTTGAGATCCTTGGCCTTTTCCTTTTCCAGTTTCCTTAGCCATAATAACTGAAAATGAACACCCACTATGATATTTTTCCCACCATTCGGATTGGAATATGTGTCCCATCAATGTGGTATTACATATATTTTTACATGTATTTTTACAACGGTTTTTACAATAATGTAACTCACCAAAATATTTCATTTCAAATACTTGTGACATATGCACCTTAATTTCATCAATCAGTTTGATTGAAGTTCCTGTAATAATTAGGTCATAAAAACACAAATAAATCAATAGTACATGTCCCTTTCCATCAAACTTAGTATATATATTTGGATCACTTTGACTCCTCATAAAACCCTTGTAAATAAAGAACGAATATATATTTTCATACCATAACCTAGGTTCTTGCTTTAGCCCATAAAGATATTTTTTTAATATGAAAACTAAATGTTCTTACACCTTATTCACAAACCATTTAGGTTGTGTCAAATACACCTCCTTTAAATTAGGATTCATAAAATCATATTTTACATCTAATTGGTGAAAATTCCAACGGTACTTTGTAGCTAATGCAATTAACAATCTAATGGTATTTATTTTAGCTACAGGTGCAAATGTTTCTACATAATCAATTCCCTCCTTTTGTGACTACCCTTTTTCCACCAATCTAGCATTATGTTTATCTACAGTACCATCTTCTTTAAATATGGGTTAATACATCCAATTTTATGTCCAATGAAGTCTTTATATTTAGGTAATTCAGTTAATTCCAAAGTTTTATTTTTAATTATTGTTCACATTCTTCCTCATTGATTTCTCCATTCTTCATATTCATTAGCTTCATTAAAACTTATGGATTCTATGACATTAAAAACACTATTCATGAGCACATAGTCCTTATACATTTCACGTGGTCAAATATGTCAAGTAGATCTCCTTCTCACTTCAGTGATTTTATCTATGTTTTCTGAAATTAATTTTCCACTTTTGGGTGGGATCTGACTGCTGGTGATGTCCATATCACTGGATTCTTCTCCAATTTTTTTTCTCACTATATTATGAGTTTTCTTCTTCTCTATTGTGTTCAACTTCAGGAAGAGTATGCCATCTTTCATAGTTCTTATCCTTGTTTCCTTCATCTTCCCGCTCATGGAAAATAACATCTCTACTTGGAAACACTTTGTGAGTAGAGGGATCAAACATTTTATAAGCTTTAAATTTTGAATAGTATCCTACAAAAAAATCATTTGATACATTTAACATCAAGTTCATTTCTGTTCTCTGTTGGAACGGGGCTCCTTAAGCTGCGAATTTTGTATATTCTGTCAAATTTTGAATATTTTTTGTATTAAGTAGTCTAACGCAGGGGTCTTGGGGCGGGTCAAAGCCCCGAATGCATTGTAATGGGTCAAAGGGTTGACATAGAGTCCAAAAATCACGGTTTGCGGACCGCAAGATAGTGTAGGCTATATCGATATAAATAGATGAATATTTTGAGTCTAGAATTAGGCATGAATTAAGACTGACGCTACGTGCGAACTATTATATCTGCTCTGGGTTGTTTTGGGTAAGGAATTCTACTGGTTGTATGTGTGGAGATCCTTAATCCTACTGTGTGCGTACCTCGCTAGGCTGTGTGCACAAGCTGATTTTGATTGTATGTGATTTGAACGTTAATGATTGCAAAGTATTGTTAAAGTATCGGTGTGCTATCTGGATCTATTTTGTTTACTATTAATGTGAGTCTATGGTATTTGTTTGAAGTTGTGAATACACCTCTGCTATCTGTTTATGCTACAAATATATCTGTAGCTACGTTGATGATATTATGTGATGGTAATTAATGATATGCACGTGGATGTGAAGGTATTGACTAGATTTGTGAATGGAAATAGCTCGATTATGGTTAATAACTAATCTGGTAATATGCAAGTGGATGTGAATGTATTGAGTAGATATGATAAATGTGTTATGGTTTTATGCTGAGTATATTGTTAAAAGGCTTCGAATAGACTCATTCTAGGTAAACCTAGCAAGTTATAATATTGATTTTCCTCAAATTACCTACTCTCTCCTAGGGTGCAAAAACCTGGTTCTAGCACCCTCCCATACTGCTTTGGGTGAGACCTTGGCCTGCGCAACTAGGTCATTGCCGAAACGGCCAGTAGTATAAGGGTTTTTTGGCACACCTTAACCTCTAAACCTGGGTCAAGACCCCTCAAGCCAACAAATGGTTGCATTTCTGGGACCGAGAGAATTTTGAGAGAGAGATCAGGTAATGATAAGGGGACATTGGTGACCAGAGAAGCTATAAATTGAAGACTGGCTCGAAAGACAGATTCAGGAATTTTTTGTAAAATAGAATCGTAGTGCAAAGATGACAGCTAAGAAGTGGAAAAATAAGTAAATTTTTACTGAAGTATATGAAATTTTCTTTGTAACCTTTGCACACGAGCTGCAAGAGTGGCTAGCCTAGCTCGTACATTTCCAGACATGTTGGAAAGATGAGTGGGTCATGCAATCGACCCCCAATTTAATACAACAGTTGGAAAGAACTAACAATACCATCACCCGTACGGTAGATCACTTGGTGGATAGATTATTGGGAGGATTTGTGACAGAATTCATAGTCGATCATTTCATATCCTATTCAGAAGCACAAAGGAGATTATTCAAGGGTTTTGGGGGTAAGTTCTTGAAAACATTTCCTTTGCTAATAAAAATATTACTGTGCAAAAAGGGCATTCTGTGCAGCCACAACGAGTGAATGACCCCTGATCTGATCTGGGTTAGCAGTCGATTGCAATGCAAGAGAAGGCTTTGGAGATTACTATGAAGCTAGCTGCTATGCAGAGGGACGATGCTCAGTTTGGGGTGCAATAGATATAGGGACAAGTGGAGGAAATGCACATAGAAACACTTAATCTGCAAAAGGAATGAGGAAAAGAGGCTAGTCCAGACATATGGTGCATAAGATGCAGTGTAACCGATCATACCAAGGATCAGTGTCCTCTACTGGAAGATTACATGTAGGCTATGGGACCTAGCCCATTGCATCCTAAGAAGGTTTCGAGGCTAAGTGGTCCAAAGTTATGGTGTGTTGATTGTCATGTTGTTGGGCTACATGATACTAACCACTGTCCCCAATTGGGTGCTTACGTTCTACAATTCAAGAATTAATGGTGTCGATTATGCACCTCTGTGGGGCATGACGAGCATAAATTCTGAACATATGACTTGATTATAGATCGAGGAAACCTATACAGGCCCACAAGTTGACCCTTCTTCACCTCTGTCTCCCTCAAGCAGAGGAGGCTCCCCAGCTAGGGGTAGGGAAGGGGGAAGGGGTGGAGGCGCAGGTTGGGGAAGGGGACAATTGATTTTTTACAACTGTGGGGAGATAGGGAACTTTGCGAGGGGTTGTCTGAATCATGAGTGAGAATATTTCCGTTATCGTACTAACCACTGTCCCCATTTGGGTGCTTGCGTTCTAGAATTGAAGCATCAATGGTGTCAATTATGCACCTCTGTGGGGCATGAAGAGCATAACTGCTGAACATATGACTTGATTATAGATAGAGGAAACCTATATAGGCCCACAAGCTAACCCTTCTTCACCCCCTCAAGTAGAGGAGGCTCCCCAGCTAGGGGCAAGGAAGGGGGAAGGGGTGGAGGTGCAGGTTGGGGAAGAGGAAAATTTATTTATTACAACTACGGGGATATAGGGCACTTTTCAAGGGAATGTTTGAACTCTGCGTGACAATATTTCCATTATTGTAGAGAATTGGACCATGTGATTGAAGATTGTCCAAATTTGATAGCAAAAATGCAGGAAAAACACCAGACACCTACACAGAATGTATAGAGGGTTAAGGTGGAACTACATGATGAAGGACCAAGTATTAATGGCATAACACGCAAAGGGATGGCTACGGGAGGAGCTGAGGAGAAAGATGAAGCTGAACCTCTTATTGAGAAAGAAGTTGTAAAATAGGAAAGCTTGGACCTACAGAAGGAAAAGGAAACCTTTGTTGTAGCTCGCAGAGACTTTGCTAAGGATGAGGCACCTGTTACAAAAGCTCCAACAAACCTGAGAACAGACGATGAACTTAAACCATTTATGCAAGCCTCTATGAAGCTGTTACACAACCAGAAGGCAACAGAGAATCTACAAGCAGTAATAGACAACTGCGCAAAGAGAACAAACCCACCCCCAGAAGTTAGGGATGTGCACAAAATTTACAAGCATAAAAAATGCACTGGCTAGGAGATACAACTAATAGCGCAGATTGGTGACTATGAAATGGATCAGGTTATCTTGGACTTGGGGTCAAATGCGAACATACTTCCCAGGAAAACTTGGAAGTTGATGGGAGAACCTAAGCTTTAATTGTCTACTATCGAGCTGTGCATGGCCAACCAATAGAATATTATACCGTTGGGAAGACTATAAAAAATTATGGTAGATATCGCAAGGGTTAAGGTCCGCACTGACTTTGAGGTCTTTTAGATTGTGGAAGATGTGGACCCCTATCCTGTGCTCTTAGGGCTGGATTGGGAAATAGATATGGGAATTATTATCAACCTAAAGAAAAGAACCATGGTGTTTTAGAATGAGGGTACAAGGGTGATAGTCCCCCTAGACCCTGTGGAAGGAGAGCAGTACACAGAACCAGTGCTCGAAGAAGAGGATGTGGATCACATTTATAATTTAACCGCTTGGGACGAAGATTGGATCAATCCTATAGATGATTTTGTGCTTTGCTAGGAAAAGGACAGTGAATGCTTCTGTGACTCCGACAAGAAGATAGAAAATTGGCAGAATCGGTTACATGATGTATCTGCACTGCGATGTCTTATAATCACAAAGAACTTCTGATGCTTCTCCTCAGAGTTAAGAGAAATGCCCTACTTTGATGGCTCTGGTAGTATTAGGTACTTTTTACAAGAATTTTAAGTTCAAGTCCCAAGGGAACGAAGGCTATGGACCCTTAATCTAGCCATATGTGCAACCCCTGTGAGGTGGTGGGACATGCATAAGGGGGCATTCCAAGATTGGAAAGAATGTCACAACTTGATGGTCTTATAGTTTGAACCTCTGACTTGCTTGTGTGTAAAGAGTTTCTTGGGACCAAGGGACCCACGTGAGCACTTGTTAGCATGGATGGAAGAATGGGGTGAAAAAACTACAGAGGAAAGGGTCCATCTGTTCATTCTTGCCTTGGGGCCAATCCTGACCGCATGGTATTTAGACGCATAATTACACCAGTGCACCTACCACTGGGAAACCTTGAAGGATGAGTTTTTCGAGACGTTCGGGTTGATCGGAGGAATATAGGCACTCGACGAAGCTATGCAAGATATTGATGCCTTAGTATTTGATGAATGAAGCACTTGCGCAACACATGGGGCACCAACATGGGAGATGTAGATGAAGGATGTTGTCAACTGTCGTAATTTATCAATAGAGGAGTGTGATGAAGACCCGTGAAATGTCTTTATCCCAGAGTTGGAGGGAGAACGCATAGTTTCTGGACCCCCACTACAGACTGTCGATGTCACTAAGCCATTGAAGCTACAAGAAGTCAACATTGGAATGGAGGCGCAACCTAAGTTAGCTAATATTGGGGACTGCTGGGATGATGATACCATGGGAAAAGTTACAGAACTCCTCACGGAATACCAGGAATTATTCTCGAAAAAATTATCAAAACTCAAAGGGATTATAGGGGACCTAGGGGTCATGCACATCACTTGAAAACCATACACGTGCCCTGTGAATAAGTTCCCTTCTCGGTTGAACCCTAATTACAAACAATAAGTCAAGGAAGAAATCGAAAAAATTCTTGCCACCGGTATCATCGAACCGGTTGAACAGTCAAATTGGGTAAACCCTATGGTGGTTTAGGAGAAAAAGACTAAGGGAAAGATATGGATCTGTGTTTACCTATGAAAATTGAATGATTCCTGCATATATGATCCCTTCCCTACGGAATTCTCCGATGAAATCCTTGATAGCGTAGGCGAGCAGGAATCATACTCATTCACGGAAGGGTTTTCAGGCTACCATCAGATCAGAATTGCACCTGAAGATTGCAGAAAAAATATGTTCACCACCGAATGGGGATCTTTCAGTATACGGTCATGTCGTTTAGGCTCAAGAATTCCCCTGTCATATTTTCACGAGTGGTGGTCGCAGTATCCAAAGATTTCATCCACAAGTTCTTGGAGGTATATTTTGATGACTGGACTATCTTTGGGCTAATAAAGAATCATGTCTGAAACCTGCGTCTGATGTTGGACGCCTATAGAAAGCACTAGATTTCCCTGAATATTAGGAAGTGCATATTTTGTGTAGCCTTCGGAATCTTTCTCGGCCACATAGTTTGTCAATAAGGATTGATGGTTGATCCCACCAAAATAGCATACATCATCAATCTGGCATTACCTACAACTAAGAAATAGTTGCGTTTGATCCTCAGACATATAGGCTAATAAAATAAGTTCATTCAATGATACGCCTTCATCACAACACGTATGGAAAAATTGCTAAAGAAGGATGTTTTGTTTTTTAGGGATGATGAGTATTAGAAGAGCCTCGAGCTACTGAAGGAAAAGATGGTCTCTATGCCTATTCTCATCTTTTCTGACTGGGTGAAGGTTTTTCATGTTTACGTAGATGCGTCAGGAATCACCCTGTGAGATGTCCTTACGTAGCCTGGCGACAGAGATATTGACCATCCAATTGCATTTGCTATTAGGAAGCTTTCTGATGCAGAGTGCAACAACTCCACCACTGAACGTGAGGGGTTGTCCATGGTTTACACACTGAAAAAATACTGGCATTATCTGTTAGGAGGGCACTTCAAAATGTTTACAAACCACTCAGCTTTGAACTACCTAGTGAATAATCCTGTGTTGGGGGGGAAATCTACCGGTGGCTGCTACTATTCCAATAATATGACTTTGAGATCATTTTCAAGCCAGGAAGGTTAAATGCTAGTTCATACCACTTATCCCAAATCGAGAGTGGTGAGGAACCCACCAACCTAGAAGAATGATTGATTGATGCATAGCTGTTCGCGATTAAGGTGGTTGATGTGCAATTCGTGGACATCATTCAGTTCCTAACTACGGGGAGGGTGCCTATAGAGTATTCGGTACAATAGAAGAAAGAATTGGTAACCCGCGCAGTGGATTTTAACATCATCGCAGGCCATTTTTATAATATGGGAGCTGAGGAAGTGGTACAAAGATACTTATTGTAGCATGAAAGGCACGCCATCTTAGCAGAAGCTCACAAGGGCGTAACAAGAGGGAACTACACAGGGAAAGTGACGACATAGAAGATATTGAGAGCTGGGCTATGGAAGCCTACACTTTATAGTGACTCTCATGACTATTGCACAGCCTGCAATACATGACAAAGGACGAGAAGGCCATCGCGCATAGAAGAAATGCCCCTGCAACTGCAAGTGGCCCTGCAAGCATTTGAAAAATGGGCCATCCACTTGGTTGGGCCCATCAACCTTCCAGGGAAGAAGATAGGTGTGCGCTACATCATCACCGCCACTGATTATGTAACTAGATTGACCAAAGCACAAGCTGTGAAGGATTGCACTGCAGACACCACTGTACACTTCATTTTTTAGTAGATTCTGACCAGGTTTGGTTGTCTGAATATCATAATGAGTGATATGGGTACGCATTTTTTTAATGAAACAATACAGGCCTTGACTAAATAATTTTGGATCCACCACGCAAAAATCACCCCGTATCATCCTCAGGCTAATGGAGTTGTAGAAGCTTTTAATAAGATCTTGGAGCAGGCACTGACCAAGGTTTGTAATGTTGATCGCAACGACTGGCATGTCTGCATCCCATCAGTTCTTTTGCCCTGTCGAAGCACCTACAAGAAGTTGACAGGGAAGACCTCATTTAGGATGGTATATGGAAAGGAAGCCATTATGCTCATGGAGTATATTGTTCGTAGCCTGCATGTTGTAGCCTTTACGAACATGGCAGAGCCTGCTATCATGGAGGAGCATTTAGCGCAACTTGTGGCATTGGAGGAAGATAATTTCATTTCTAATTTCCATTAGCAGGTTCAAAAGCCTCGGGATAAGTCATGGCATGATCGAAATATTTGGAAAAAGAAATTTTTTAAGGGAGAGTTGGTCCTGCTGTATGACAGCTAGTTTGTGAAACACCCGAGGAAGTTCTGACAACATTGGCTAGGTCCCTATATGGCAAAAGAAATCATTGATGGAGGAGCTTTTCGGCTATCTACCCTGCATGGTGATATGGTACTAGGATATTTCAATGGCAGCTGGCGCAAGCCATATCGCATCATATGACTATATGGCTGGAGTAGATGTGTAAGGCGGAATATGCACACAAAGGGAGAAAATTGCAGGCAGGACCGTGGTACATGTAGGGATAGATCGTAGGTTTGGAGGGCCAGAGAGGTGCGATGGGAGAGCAGGGGTGTGTTCACAGTGCAATAGGTGCGTTGGGAGTGTAGGGGTATGGTGGGAGCGCAGGAGGTATGCTAGGAGCACAAGGGTGTTTTGGAAGAATTGGAGGTGCAAAAACTAGCTGTTAGAATAGTAAAACTGGGTAAAAAGAAAATTTTCCTATTAAAAGGAGAAGGAGACTAAAAATTAATGAGGAAATTTCCAAATATTCTTTACCATTTACTTGATTGTAAGTTCCTGATAAGTTTCACCCAACTGTTGGTAGATCTCTGAGGCTATAAAAGCAAAAAGATAGCTTAGAAGAGGGTTTTGTATATCTTGAGAAGTTGGTGTTTTGTATGAGTCTGTGACTATTATGCCTTGCTCATGTATGAGCATGGTTCCCCCTCTAATAGTAGTGACCCTGAGTTCATTTTTCATGCCAGAATGACAACATATAATCCCACCAAATATTCCCAACATGTGACCTCGATGGAGAGAGAATCTGAGGAATTTTTCAATGTTGACCATGAAGTGGAGGTGGTTATGTCCACACCAAGCCAGAGGAAGCAGAAGGGGAAACAAAAGGCATAATGGTCGGGGAAACTTGCAAAATGGGTTGGGGTGAAGCCCCACACCTCTCCTCGAAATCTAAAGTCCTCGCGACCGGTTCCTCAGGCATGTTCGCCTAAACCATTGAAGAGACCACTTTCCCCTTAAGAAGACGCCAGGATTAGTGTACCGATCAACTGTCTACCACCCATTTTCAGCCTCGCAGGCCCTCAACATGCATGCCTAAGAATATCGATGGCTTGAACACCCATATGAAAATTCCACTGACTCCACATGAGGTCCCCATCATTAGAGAACCCTTTGGAAAACTCCACAAGGTAGAATTCGACGACCACGGCCTGGACAATTTGGAGTCCTTCCTCGAATTAGCACCAAAGATATATCTCGAAAGGGTCTTGGAAGATGACGGGATAAAAATAGTCCCCATGCCATGGGTGCGTGGATTGGTTACTTCCAGGCTCTTAAACATGCTCAGGATGCCTCATTTTGGCCACTACAATGTCACAGACTGACTTGTGTACCAGCTGCTTGCCCTGGTTCATGATGGCAGCTTGTGGATCCAGGATCGAATCTCCATTGATGCCATGCTTATTCACCATATTACTAGACTCCCCATGGAAGGACTAGACCCTATCCTATGCGTCGACAAAAATTATCAGAAAAATATTGCCGAAAAGGTGTGCAAGGATTACTATGTTGAGCAGAACACTTGAGGGTTCATGATCAGCACCATCAAGGACCCCGGGACGTAGATGGGCACCTTGTTGCTGGCATGCAAGCTGATGCACAAATGCCAGATTGCCACCATCCGTGCGTATTTGATTCAGCTAGCGGGTCAATGCGAAAATTGGGTATGCTTCAATTGGTCCTAGTACCTGTGCAACGAATTTCTAGCGAATGTCCATGAAGCCCAAGATTAGGGATGAGCATTATGATACTCCTGGATGTTGCTTCTCATTACGTTTTTCATATTGGAAGCCCCTAACAACTCAGTCCTCCATGAACTCACCTCAGATATGTGCGAGGGGGCACGATACGCAAATTTGTGGGACTCAAAGGATGCGCAACATATTGAGGACAATCAATTCTTATGGGTCCTATTTTAGAGCGGGCTTGCAGCAGTAATCAATTCCCAGCTATGCTTGTCACCAATAGTTTATGATAAATACAAAAGCATTGCAAAATTCCCAGTAACCATGCATAATGTACAGATCAGGGGCCGCAAGGATCCAACATGGGTTTCACTTCCATACATGGTTTTTTATGAGGACATTAACCACCTATTTGCGACTTGGCCTCCACACTGGAAGCTTGGATTCTAATCAGGTATGAGGGACACTTGAGGGATGAGCACCATGAAGGTCATCCTTCATGACACCACCAAAGAATCCAGAGGACAGGGTAAAGTTACTTGAAAGGAAGTTGACCAGGGATCGTTATAGGGCAAGAGTACTCGAAAGGGTGTGGAAATAGCATTGCAGAAGGATTTTTCAGTGGGATCTAGGCACAAAAGGTGGGGATGTGGGAGGTGTTGACTCTCCTTGAGGTACAAAGTGGACTGGTGACCCTGTTAAAGGGCCAGGGAAGAAGTAGCGAGCTCAACAACTGAAATGTGACACAGGAGTTACACTGACAGAAGAAGACCTCGAGCAGATCGCAGATGCAGTCACCCTAACTGCAGAAGACAAATGGCTAGCCCTAGAAAAGCAGCATAAATCCATAGCTGATACACTCCAAGTTGAGCTTTGGGCTTTATAGCTCAAAATGGACACCTTGCAAACTACTACGATTCAGGCAAGGTGGACCCCCGCAATAAGAAGCGTAGTCATCAGTACACCGGAAAGTCGCCTCTTCCCTCTATTGAGTGTAGCCCTAATACTGATTCCACCTGACATAGGAGTGCAAGTCCAGGCCTGCACAGAGGTATAGTTGGATCTTGCCTGCCTGCCGCATGAACCGTTACATATCCTTCATGCGTCCCTATTCGAACAGATTTAGCATAGAGACCTTCAAGTGCACCAAAAACTCAATACAACTAAGTGGAAAATTAAAGAAAAAAATGTGGAAGTATCTTAGGCATAGGCTGCATGTACCTTAGTCGATGCGCAACAGACAGAGTTGGAGCACCTAGTTAGTAGGCTCTATGTGGACGTCACCAAATATATCTCGGTTTCTGCCACACCCCAGGCCAATATTGAGGGTTTGGTTGCAGCGCTAAAGGCCTCAAGGACCGAGATTTGGGTGGTCAAGATAGAGATGGAACAACAAATTGCAACTTTGCAAGCCAAGTTATAGCTAGAGACACAACCTCAGGTAAGGGCCCAGCAAGCTGCGCTGGTTACAGAGGCCACCAATGTCATTACAGGTAAAATTTCTAAGGGGGTAGAACTATTGGAAATAGCTATGAAACTATGGACCAAGGTGCAATGTGATCCTCTCCTATGCGAAATCAACCAAGCGCTGCCCCAAAAGGAAGAAGAGTTTGACCAAATGGAGGCTACACTGACCACTAAGGTCTCTGCTCAGTGCCTGGCCCGACTGTGCACCAGCCATGCAAGTGGGGACAACATGGAATCTCTTCAGCAGCAGAAGAAGGCTTTGAGTGATCAACTCAAGCCATGGGAAAATTAGGCCTTGAAGCTATCTCATGATGTCAACATCGTAGTTAAGAAATTGAACCAGACATTGGAGAGCATCACTGCTGCTACAGAGGGTCCAGCGTCACAGAAATTGGTGGATATTGCTCAGAATGCTACCATGCAGAGTGAAGGTGTGCTGCCCCCACTAGGTGATCAAGTAATTATAGGCAAAGATGGAGAACCCACGACCGCAGTGACTTGCGACGATTCACAAGACTGTGTTGGGGGCCTGTTGGAACGGGGCTCCCTAAGCTGCGAAATTTTGTATATTTTTTGTATTAAGTAGCCGAACGCAGGGTTTTTGGGGTGCGTCAAAGCCCCGAACACATTGTAATCGGTCAAACGGTAGACCTAGAGTCTTCAAACCACGATTTGTGGACCACAGGATAGCATAGGCTATATCAATATAAATAGATGAATAATTTGATTCTAGAAGTAGGGATGAATTAAGACTGATGCTACGGGCGAATTGTTAGATCTATTTTTAGATGTTTTGGTTAAGGACTCATGTTGGCTATGTGCACGGAGATCCTTAGTCCTGTTGTGTGCAGTCCCAACTAGGCTGTGTGCATGGGCTGGTTTTGGTTGTAAGTGATCTGAACATTAATGAATGTGAAGTGTTGTTAAAGTATCAGTGTGCTATCTGGATCTATTGTGTTTACTGTTGATGGGAGTCTATGGTATTTGTTTAAAGCTGTGAATACACTTGTGCTATCTGTTTATGCTGTGAATATATCTGTAGCTGCATTTATGATATTATGTGCTAGTAATTACTGATACACATGTGGATGTGAAGGTATTGAC
Organism: Pinus albicaulis; assembly: GCA_034641835.2. Taxonomy (NCBI): domain Eukaryota; kingdom Viridiplantae; phylum Streptophyta; class Pinopsida; order Pinales; family Pinaceae; genus Pinus; species Pinus albicaulis. The sequence goes on along the minus strand of CM076580.1, from coordinate 524,681,729 downwards.
TAGATCTGTGAATGGTAATACCTCATTTATGGTTAATAACTGATCTAGTAATGCGCACATGGATGAAAATTTACTAAGTAGATCTAATAATTGTGTTATGGTCGTATGTTGAGTATACTATTAAAAGGCTACGAATAGACTCATTCTAGGTAAACCTAGAAAGTTATAATATAGATCTACCTCACATTAACTACTCTCACCCAGGGTGCAGAAAACTAGTTCCAGCACCATCCCATACTGCTTCGGGTGAGACCTTGGCTTACACAAGTAGGTCATTGCCGGAAGGTCCAGTAGTATAGGGTTTTTTTGGCACACCTTAACCTCCGAACCTGGGTCAAGACCCCTCAAGCCAACATTCTCCTTTGGAATATGTGCAAATGCCTTAAACCCAAACACCTTCAAATGATGAAATATTGGCTTAAAACCATACAAGGATTCACATGGGGTATTAAGATCAAGATACATTGTTGGAATTATGTTATTTAAATAAATAACAGTACTAATTCATTATGCTGAAAAACAATTTGATATGTTCTTACCTTTGATCACACTCTGTGCACACTCCACTAATGTTTCATTTTTCCTTTTTGCAACATTATTATGCTATGGAGTGTAGGGTATAGTGAAATGTAGCATTATTCCATGATCCTTGCAATACTTGGTGAAGTTCCCTAATCCCTACTCTTCCCCTTGATATGAATGTAGGATCTTTATGAACTTCCCTATTTTCTTCTCTTCTATATTTTTTGAATTCCTTGAAATAATAATAAAAACTTTAGTCTTCTTCCTGAGGAAGTATACCCAAGTGTACCTTGTGAAATCATCAATAAATAAAAGAAAATAATAGGCACCTCCTAGGGATCTAGTCTGCATGGGTCCAAAAACATCAGAATGCACAAGTTATAATAGTTCTCTTCTTCTCCTATCAGAATCGGAGGGGAATTCATCCCTGTGAATTTTTCCTAATGCAGAACCTTCACAAGTAGCATATTCATTGTTTAACGTAGGGAGCCTTCAACTGTACTTTGTTTCTTCAGAAATAATAAATCATGATAATTGACGTGATGATACCTATCATGTCAAATAGTTTTTGTTGACGTAGTTGTATAAGTCAGTGCTTGATGACTTTTGTTGGTAACATCAAGCTTGTACATGCCTCCAAGTATGACTCCTAAAGAAAAAATTTTGTAGTGATCCAACATATCTTTCAATATGTAATTCATTTTTAAGAATTCAACCTTCAAATTCTCATTTGTAATTGTAGACACAAAGATAAAAAGTTTCTTGATCCTAGGTACATAGATAACATTATGAATGTGGCTGAAATTTCCATTTGGAAATGTTACAGGAATATCCCCACATCCCTTGACTTGATGAGGGAAATCATCTCCAAGATATATATTAGCACCCTTTCATGCCTCCTTGAAATTGTCATACCAACTCCTATTACATGTCATATGAATCAAAGCTCCATATTCCACAAACCATGTATTAGCATCATCCATTTGATAAGCTATTGAAACATTATACATAAAAACTTAATAATTTTGATATCAGAATTCAAGGCTTCTCCTCAAAATGTCCTGACGTTATTCTATGTTTATGCCTAGATTCATCACTTTTCTTCTTATAATAGTCTCTCACGAGATGCCCACTTCCACCACAATAGAAAGTTTTTATTTCATAATCATTTCTAAAATATGACATACCTTGAAATGGCCTTTTCCTAAGATAGACTTCCACCTATGTATTCTCCCCGTTGTTTCCCTTTGAATAATTTATTCTTTTCCATAGGTGCCAAGTCTAGATTCTGAGGCTTCAAATTCATGCTTCTCTCTTCTTCCTACATCAGTATTCCTGTCAATTCCTCAAAATTTGGCAATTTTTTCCTTGCGGCAAGACCTGTAATAAACATATGATAGTCCTTTGAAATTCCATTTAAAGATATTATCACAAGATAAATACCAAATATTGATTCTCTCATGTCTCCTATCTTATCCTTATATTCTTTCATTCTTAAAAAAAATGGCTAAAAAAATCATTTTCCTACATTTTAATACATAGGAGTTTACTTTTTTCTAAAATAAGACATTATTTGTATTTTTTGTCGCATAAAAATCTTTAACTATAGTCCAGGTTTAATTTTAAATCTTGAAATCACGAATATGAGGAATTATGTTATATTTGGCGAACACTCTTAATAGTACATTTTATTTTTTCTCTTTCTTCTCCCAATATTAAACCAATGCAGTTGTGATGCCCACAATATGTTTTGTTTCTTCTCCCTTTGTGATGGTCCTAATGCCACTAACTTCCAACAGTGTTTGTGGCTTGAATTTCCAGTTAAACTAGTTGGATCCGTCCAATTTATTGGCCTCATTCAAGTATTTATTTGCAAGGGGATTATCCATCTTGACAAAAAATATGAATTTCCAACAATGCCCAAATTGTTACTTAGTAAGAACCACCAATAGCTTCACGAATCCTTGATCAACAATTCCATGACTCTAACGACGTCCAAGCTTTGCAAAAACCAAATGAATCTCAACCAATTTATAATTAAACATAAAAATGGATCTACGCACCCTAACCACAGACATGGTGTAGAAGAGAAAAAATTAATAAGTTTTTCTCGTTATCTTCAAACTTTTCCTTAATAAAAGCTATAGAAATCTGTGCACTTTTTCTTCATAAAAGTTGTGCAAACTTCACACTTTTCCTTAATAGAACTCGCACGAATCTGCTCACTTTTTCTTAAGAAAGGTTGCACAATCTGCCAAATCTTCACAATTTTTAATTAACTGAGGCTGTACAAGTCAGCTCCAACCTTTTTTTCCTGATAAATCCCAACTCAGCTCACCTCCAGTTATCCACACCAAGATCCAATGTGCTCCATTTCATGCAGAATAGTAGCTTGATCCTCAAACGAACACTGTTACATTTAAATATGATCATACTGCTACATGTATATTAATGGAAAATGTAGACTCTGACAATAGTTCTTCACACCTGCCCTCACTAAAATATGATGCTCAATGGTCACCAGTCTCTCTCAGCCATAAAGGCTCAACATATTAATCTCAACAACAAGGGCTCACCGCGTCAGTCTTAGCCACAAGGGCTCAACTAAACCCTCATGATACGATATTCAATAAAAAATATCGAAGAAAAAATTTAGGAATGAACGAAAAATATCACAGGTGAGATGAACTACATCTAGAAGCTTCCTAAGAAGCGCTACTAAACATCCATTGAATAATCAATCAAAAGATACAGATATTATAGGAGTGCATTTAATTATGGAGATCAAATAAATTCCCAGAAAATAGGATCTAACTCTTAAATACACACACAATAAAAAATACATAACAAATCCATTCTCTATTATTTTCAAGTTTACCTACTTTCAATAATTTGAATATCAAGATAATAATTTAGGAAATATGTAAAAAATGAAAAAAAAAAATTATTTCTTTCGTTCGAATTAAAAAATAAAATTTATAAATACTTTTCGTTTACTCGCTTTGGCATAACAAAAATATATGTAAAAATGAAACACTAATACTTTTTATAAAATAATTGATATAAACTATTCAATCAAATTTATAACTATTTTTATTTATTTAGTTCCACTTTATATGAATTTGAAATTAGATATTAACAAATTCTACAAAATAAAAGTTGGATTGATTTATCTCGTTGAAATTATCAAGTTTATTAGATCAAATCTAAATAAATTTCACTATATCTCACATAACAATGTATTTTAAGGTACATGAGCATTATGATGCAAGAGTATTAGAGCTTTAAAAAGCAGTCAACCTTTTCAAAAACATCTCAAAAGGCAAGTCATAGTCCCACTTTCCATGAATCGGTATTTTTTCCCTTTTATATCTTCTTTACAACCAGACAGATACGCACAGATACGCACCCAGACAGATATTGGTTAATCTATCTATTTTCACAAACTATCTATCCTGGCTTCCAAAATGAATATCCCTATAGGGTTTTAATATTGTAAAGGAATTATACTTTTAATATTGTAAAGGAATTCTAGATCCTTAATTGTAAATATTTTTTGTTTCTTTTAATTATTATATAATAGTTATAGAAAAACTATGGATAGAACAGTGTCACCGATGAAATAGGTAACCGCACTGTTACCTACTTTTTTTTGGTAGCATAAAAAGCACCCGATTTTGAAAAGTGGTGATGCAGAATCACCTTTTTTTTTTTGGAGCACATTTTCGACACTCTAATATTTTTATTTATGAAGTATGAATATTTGTTTTAAAATGTTAGTGATTTTCATGCTAATTTTGAAACGTATTGATGCAGCATCAACTTTTTTTTTAGAGCGGTGATTTTCATGCTAATTTTGAAAGGTATTGATGCAGCACGAACCTTTTTTTTTTAGAGTGGTGATTTTCATGTTGGTAATAAAACAAAAAACTTAGATAATATATATATATATATATATATATATATAAACAATAAAAAAAACCAATAAAAATGTCAAAAAAAAAACAAAATTAACTCGTAAAAATAAAAAATGTAAACAAAAATAGATTAAAAAACAAAAATATTCGAAAATTATATCAAAAGAAATGACAAAATTTGAAAAAAAAAACACATAATTTAAAGAAAAAAAACAAAAATTAACCAAAAAAATAAATATAAAAAACATCAAAAACATTCTTTTCTAAGTTATTAAAAAAAACCATATAATTAAAAAAAATAAAATTTAAAATAATTTAAATTACAAATTAAAATTTAGATAAAAAAAATAGAATACAAAAAAGAAAAATTTAAATTTAAAAATTTAAATTAAAATAATAATAATAAGAAAAAAAATACAAATTTTAAAATTAACAAAAAAAACAAGTTAAAAAAAATAAAAAATTTAAAAATGAAAAAGAAAATTTAAAAAAAAAAAAAAAAAAAAATTTAAAAATGAAAAACTAAATAAACTTAAAGATTAAAAAAAAAAAAATTTAAATTAAAATTTAATAAATTTAATAAATAAATTTTAAATTTTAAAAAATAATTAATCTAAAATATTAAATTTAAAAAGAAAAAAGAAAAAATTAAAACAACTTAAATTTAAAATAAAAAATTTGAATTAAAAAACAAATAATTTTAAATTTTTTGAATTAAAAAAAAATTAATTTAAAAAAAAAATATTAAAAATTAAAAAAAATAGAAAAAGAATTTTTTGATTGTGGTGGCATTGCCAATCGACCTCCTGCCCAGGTGGCGGCAGAGGCCAGCCGTTGGGCGAAAGGCCGATTCCGGTAATCGCCCTGCCGCGGCGCAGGAGGCTGATTCCGAGAATCACCTTGAGGTCGATTCTGGGAATCGCCCTGCCGCGGCGCGGAAGGCCGATTCTGGGAATCACCCTGAGGCCGATTCGGGGAATCGCTCTGCCGTGGTGTGGGAGGCCGATTCCGGGAATAGCCCTGAGGCCGATTCTGGAAATCGCCCTGAGGCCGATTCTGGGAATCGCCCTCCCGCGGCGAGAGGCCAATTCCAGGAATCGGCCTCCCGCCGCAGGAGGCCGATTACGGGAATCGCCCTCCCGAGGCGGGAGGCTGATTCCGGGAATCGCCCTACCGGGGCAGGAGGCCGATTCCCAAGATTGGCCTCCCGCCGCGGGAGGGCGATTCTCGGAATCGGCCTCCCGCCCAGCGGCCGGCCTCCACTGCCACCTGCGCGGGAGGCCGATTGGGGGCGCCACCATGATCAAAACATTATATATATATATATATATATATATTTTTAATTTTTTTAACTTTTAATATTTTTTTTTAATTTCATTTTTATTTTTTATTTTTTATTTTTAAATTCAAAAAATTAAATTTTTTTTTTTTAAATTTAATTTTTATATTTGGAATTTAATTTGTTTTGATTTTTTTTGTTTTTTTGTTTTTTTTTTAAATTTTATTATTTTTTTTGTTTTTAATTTTTTTTTTCTAAATTTTGTTAAAATTTTTTATTAAATTTTGTATTTTTCTCTTTATTTAATTGATTTTTTTTTTTTGGTATTTTTTTATTATTAAATTTATGTTTAGTTTTTTCATTTAATTGTTTAAAATTTAGTAAATTTTGTATTTTTTTTTAATTTATTTGAATTTAATATTTTTTTAAATTTGTTATTTTTTTATTACTATTTTTTTAATTACATAATTTTTTTTATTTTTTTATTTCAATTAAAATTGTGTATTTAAAATTATATATATATATATATATAAACTTAATATTTTCAAATTAATTTGTTTTATTTTATTTTTTTATTTAATATATTTTTTCTTAATTTTTAATTTTTCAATTTTTCAATTTTAATTGATTTTAAAAGTTTTTTAACTTTTTATTTTAAGAATGGTTTTTTTTTATATATATATTTAAAATTTTTATTTCCAAAATTTATTTTTATTCATATATTTATTAAAATTTAATATTTTTTTTTAAATTTAATTTTTTATTTTAATATGAACTTTTTTTTAAATTTAATAAAATCTAATGTATATATTTTTAATTTAAGTTCATATATATATATTTCATTTTTTATAATTTAAATTTAATTTATTTTTTTAAATCTTTTTTTTTTTTTAATATATATTTTTTTAAATTTAATATTTTTATTGTATTTTGTTTTTCATTTTTTATTTTTAATTAATTTTTCATTTTTTTACTTTTAATTTCAATAATGTTTTAGGCTTCTTTTTTTTCTTTTTTTCTTTTTTTATTTATTTAAGTTTTAAATTATTAAAATTTAATATATTTCTTTAAATTTAATTTTTTATTTTAAAATTTAAATTTTTTTTTCTAATTTTATAAACATTTTCTTTTTCTTTTTTAAATTTAATTTCTATATTTTTTTTTTTATAATTTCTTTCGTTTTTTAACTTGTTTTTTTTTTTTTTTTAATTTAATATTTTCATTTTGTTTTTATTTTTATTTTTTATTTTTTTAGTTTTTTCTTAAATTTTAGTTTTTTTTTTAATGTTTGAATTAAAATTTTTATTTTGCTTTTATTTTTATTTTTTTATTTCTATATATTTTTAAATTTTAAGCTTTAAAATGTTTTTATTTTTTAAATTTATTTTTTTTCTTAAATTTTAGGTTTTTTTTAATGTTTAAATTTTAAAAATTAAAAAATGTTATTTCTATTTTTAAAAATGTCAAAAATACGACACAATTTTTTTTTTGTTATTCCAGCATCAACTGGTTTTGTTTTCAGGGTGTTTTTTTCAATCCTTTTTTCAAGAAACAACTTTGTTTTTAGCATAACTTTATAAAATGTTGGAATTTGACCTTCAAAAAAAACCAAGTGCGTTCTGGAATACAATTTTTTTGTTTTGGGGGTGTTTTTTCATGTTTTTTGAGTCTTTTTGGGTTAGAGTTCCCGTTTTGAGGTCAGGTTACCTATTTCATCGGTAACAGTGTTATAGGAGAGATTTTTTCCATAAGGAAAAACAAGTTTTCCTTGAAGAGATTTAGGGAATAAACTTGAAGTGATTTAGAGATCTAGGAAAATTTGTATTTCTTCTAAATTTGTATTTATCTAATATAAGATTAAGGGAAAAGTCAATGGTCAGATGTATGTAAAAGTAGGCCAAGAGAGGAATGTGCAATTTCCCCAAATGTTCTATATATGATTCTTTGTATTACTATGTATCATATTACATATTTTTAGATGTGCCAAATAACATTAAGTAGTGCGAATAATAAAATATGTGCATGTAGTCCTAATGAAAAACTATGTGTGAGAGGATTAACATTGATAAGGTTACAAATGGGTTTGGATAAATTGTACGGTACTTTTATCTGTCCATACTTGAAATCCTTGTTGTGAGAGGAAAGGTGATATTTGCATAATTTTTGAGTGAGGAAGGTGATATTTGGATAATTTTTGAGTGAGGAAGGGTGATATCTGCAGAATTATGATATTAAGAGAATATACGAAGTTCCTAAGAAATTAATTTTGATTTATGTTAGAAGAGACTTGGCATGTAGATTAATTCACATGGACGTGGATCCACAAGGCCAATTCAATGAAATTGCAAACTCATGAGTGTTCCCGCATTGAAGGTGAGGTGAAGAAAAAATTCCAGAATGGGAGAATTGATCCAATTAATGATTGAATGCATCTAATGTTTTGAAACTTGAATATTAATTTCTAAAGATAAAGGTTTGTCTCAGAGTATAATATGGATTTTTGATGGTGCCACACTCTTTCAATCTCATATTTTAATAGTGTGTGCATGTATGGTTCAAGTATAATGGGTATGTGGGAATGAATTCACGTGAAAAGATAATTTCCCACACTAAAGTGGTATCAGAGTAGGAAACAAATCACACTAACCAAGGTGATACAATTGTAAAATCAAGCATTGACAAAGTAAATTCATTCACTAGATTAAATTTCTCACGTTGTTTGTCTGACTCATAGGTTTAGGCAAGCCAATTTGCAAACTAAGCACCCATTGATTTGGCCTGAATAGATCTATAGTAATTGATAAGCCTGGAAATAGATGTTTCTTTGCATTGTTACTAGTGTAGTCCCTTATTATTATTAATGTAGCCCCCTTATTGTTATTATTGTACACCTGTAGTCCCCATATTGTAATTATTGTGCCCCATAAAAGCCCACTATTGTTATTGTTGTTCCCTTAAATTATTATTGTTAGGTCGGCTAGGATTATATTGAGACCTGATAGACTCCTATAGATAGAAAGTAGGTTTTTTCATTTGTATCATCCAAGAAATTTTTTTTTATGTAATGTAAAGGTGGTTTTCCCCTCGAAGAGGCTAATTTCTATGTTGTTTATCTATATTTTCTTCTATTTTGTGAGTTGGTTTCATAACATTTGGTATCATAGCAATTTAGAGTTCCTCCATTTGCACCCATCACTTGACTCTATGGTGTTAGGTATAGGAATCAATTCAATTGCTTGGCTACCTTACAATGAATAAATTTATGGGTACTACCCGAATAAATTCGCAGTATTACATTTTTCTTCTTGATATGTCCTTCTATATTGAGAGTTTGAGGAGTGCTAATTCAATCCAATGCATTACATGATATGGTTAGCTTGATTTCTTCTTCCTCTAGGGTTGGTTCCTTATGTATATCCCCTTATTTTGAAGTTGCGTGTCCCTTTTATTCCTCCTCTTTACAATTTATGTAAAATAATTTCTTCTCAGAACCCTTATGACCTTTAGTGCATTTGCTATGACAACCTTAGAAAATCCCTTTTACTCCTTTTTCTTCCAATTTTTGTGGTTTCAACCTTGTAGGTTTTTGAAGTCTAGGAGTAACAACACTTCCATATTTATAGTTATGAGTGGTAGGCTTTCTTGTTGCCATAATTTTTCTTTCAATTTTCCTTGCCAACTTGAATGCCTTGTCCAATGAATCAGGTACCCAAAGGCGAACCCGATGTTGGATGTTATCCTTTAAATTCCCTATGAAGACATAAATCATGTGCTCCTTTGTAATATCATTTACCCTTATATTTAATTTTTATAATTCCTCAATGTGCTAAACCATTGAACCCTTTTGTTTGAGATTTATCGATTGGCTAAAGAAGTTGTTTCTCTTTGTATCCTCATAATGTGCTATCATTTCCTCCATGAAAATTGACAAAGTGAAAATTTATTTGCGAGAAAAAATCCATAGATACCATACAAATGTATTGGGTTCTAAATATAAAGTTACAATGTGTACATTTTGTGTGTTTTTCACATTTTGGCGATCAAACTATTGATCCATCTTTAATATCCATGTTACAGGATCCTTGCCATCAAGCTCCCTCATATCGATCTTTGGAATATGGTGGGTCTTCAATCCAACATTAGAGTCTATGAAATCATGCTTAACATTTATTTTTTTATGATCATGAGTTTCCTCTACTACCTTTTAACCATGGAGAAATTTATTTCACCAAGTTGGACCTCCATTCAGGATATCATCAAATTAGAATGAGTACCGAATACATTCTGAAAACAAAATTTAGAACTGATGAGTGTCTTTATGAGTTTTTGGTCATGCCTTTTTGCCTTACCAATGCAACTTATAAATTTCAAGGGTGATGACTTTCATTTTAAAACCCTTCCTTAGAAAATTTGTGTTAGTATTTTTTGATGATAAACTAATCTACATCAGGTCTTGGAAGGATCATGTTCAACATGTTCATAGGGTGCTCAAAGTATTGGAGGAGAAACAATTATATGCAAAAACCTCCAAATTTTTCTTTGGAGTAAGGGAGGTGGAATATATAGGTCATACTTTATCTCAAGAGGGTGTTAAGGTAGACCCTAAAAGAATTAAAGCCATTTGGGAATGGAAAATCCCTACAACCATAAAGTAGTTTCGAGGATTTACCATGTTAATAGGGTATTATCACAAGTTTGTTAAGAATTATGGGAGAATAGCAGCACCTCTAACAAAACTATTGAAGAAAGATGCATTTTCATGGAATCCTGAAGCAACTAAGACCGTTGAACATCTCAAAGAGGCAATGTGTCAAGCACTAATCTTAGCTACACCAGACTTCGCAAAAACCTTTATTATGGAATCTAATTCCTCTAGAAATGGAATTGGTGTTGTTTTAATGCAAGAAGGAAGACCCATTTCTTTTGAAAGTCTTCCAATCAAAGGAAAGTATTTACAAAAACTTATTTATCTGAAAGAAATGTTGGAAATACTACATGCACTAAAGAAATGGTGACCTTACCTAATGGGAAGAAACTTCAAAGGTAAAAGCTAATCATGAGAGTCTTAAATGATTTTTGGAACAAGGAATATCTTCCGAAGAGGACAAAAAATGGGTCACAAAGATGTTGGGTTGTGACTTTGAAATCATCTACAAAAAATGGAAGTTAAATGTTGTTGCAGATGCACTCTAAAGAAAGGATGAGGACGTGGAAGCATTTCCTTGTGCCATTTCTATTATCCAACTAGATTGGATAACCGAATCAAGGGAGGAAAGGAACATTGATGAAGAATTGTGGACACTCATTCAAAATTTAAAGCAAGATCTCGATATATATGATATATTTAGTTGGAAAAATGATTTGCTATGGTAAAAATATGACATATATATTTGTAAGAATTCAAAACTAAAACAAAATTTTCTTTTGGAATTACACAACTCTTTATTAGGAGGAAACTTGGGATTTTTAAAAACTTACCACAGGATAAAGAAGGAGTTTTTTTGGGATGGCATTAAATCTGATATTCAAAATTTTGTGGCGGAATGTTTGGTTTTCCAACAAAATAAAGTTGAGACAATTAAGACCTCGGGTCTGCTATAGCATTTATCCATTCCATGTCAACATTGGGAGGAGGTTTCAATGTATTTTAGCACAGGTTTACCTAAGTCAGAAGGAAAGAGTATCATCATGGTGGTCGTTGATAGAATTACTTTGTATGCACAATTTTTTGCATTATCTCATCCATTTAAAGCATGTACAGTTACTACTACATTTATGGAAACAATTCAAAATCTACATGTAAACACAAATATTATTGTAAGAGACAGAGTTCCCATTTTCACTGGAAATTTTTAGATGAAATTATTTTCTTGTTTGGGTATTCGACTAGCTCATAGCTCATCTTGTCATCCTCAATCCGATGGGAAAACTGAGATAGTGAGAAAAATTTTGGAAGGATATCTTTGTTTCTTTGAATCTGCTAAACAAACACATTGGGCCAAGTGGTTACCTATCACTGAATAGTGGTATAACACTTCCTTCCACACTGCAACAAAAATGACCCCATTTATGGAACTTTATGGATATCATCCACCATCCATCACATCATCTTTAAGAGAAAATTCTAAGGTTCAAGGAGTGGAAGATTATATTGAGCATCAACAACAAGTTCTGAAACTCTTAAAGGATAGCCTAAATTTTGCACAGAATCGAGTGAAACAATGGGAAGACTAGCATCACAACCAAAGAATTATTGGTGTCGGAGAATGGTTATTTTTACGGTGTAACCATAAAACAAAATGTCCCTCAAGCAGGCTAAGAAGGAAAATAAATTATTGCCAAAGTACTATGATCCTTACAAGGAATTGCAAAATATTGGTACTATGGCATAAAAATTAGAGGTTCTTACATCTTCTCAAGTGCACCCAGTTTTCCATGTTTCATTCTTAAAGAAGGTTGTAGGTGACAAAATTCTAGTTCAGACAATATTGCCAGAACATGATGAGGAAGGAAAAATCCTATTGGAACTTGAATCAATAATGGAAATAAGAAATCGACAACTATGAAATTAATCAGTTTCATTTCGGTGTATCATAGGGAAGTCGAGAAAGATAATAATCTCTAATTTCATGAGAAATATTCTGAAGAAAGATAAACAAGGTGTAATTACACAATTATTCTCATTTTAGGTTAAAACATAAAAATCATCTATTTATAGATCTCCAAAAATGATTGGACAATCATTCCAAGGTGTTTGAGAGTCCCAAAGAACTCCTACCTATTCTTGATCATCGTCACGATATTCATTTGATTCCAAGAAGTGTTCCTTCAAACATCAGGCCTTTTAGATATCCTTGTTCTCAAAAGAGTGAGATTGAACGTATGCTTGCAAAAATGCTAGAGGTTGGTATAATTTAACCTACCCAAAATTCTTTCTCTTCTCTAGTAGTATTGGTGCACAAGAAAGATGGATTATGATACATGTGTCTAGATTATAGGGAGCTCAATAAGAACACTATTAAAGATAAATTTCTCATTCCTGTGAATGATGAATTATTGGATGAATTAGGTGGAGAAATTTATTTCACCAATTTCGATCTTCGTTCAGCATATCATCCAATTATAATGTGTATTGAAGACATTCTAAAAAAAACACTTTGAACTCATGAGCGTAATTATGAATTTTTGGTCATGCCTTTTGGCCCTACCAATGCACCTTCTACATTTCAAGGGTTGATGAATTCCATTTTCAAACCCTTCCTTAGAAAATTTTTGTTAGTATTTTCTGATAAGATTATGATCTACAAAATGTCTTGGAAGGATCATGTTCAACATGTTGACAGGGTATTATCACAAGTTTGTTAAGAATTATGGGAGAATACCAGTGCCTCTAACAACATTATTGAATAAAGATGCATTTTCATGGACTCCAGAAGTAAGCTAAGAAGGATAATAAATTATCGCCAAAGTACTATGGTAATTAAAAGGTGTTGAAAAATATTGGTACTATGGCATACAAATTGGAGCTTCATGTATCTTCCCAAGTGCACCCAATTCTCCATGTTTCATGCTTAAAGAAATTTATAGGTGAAAAACTTCCAGTTCAAACAATATTATCATAACTTGATGAGGAAGGACAAATCATGTTGGAACCTAAAGAAGTCATGGAAACAATAACTTGATAAGTACTAAATCGATCAATTTTAGAATATCTCATCAAGTGGAAGAACTTACCCACTGAAGATTCCAAATAGGAAGATGATAATTTTATACAGAAGCATCCAGAGCTACTCAAGCATTGAGGACAACACTTTTTTGAAGGAGAGGGGAATTTTAAGTCCCTATATTGCTAGTCTAGTCTGTTATTGTTGTTATTGTAGCCCCCTTATTGTTATTATTGTACCAGTTTAGTCCACATATTTTTATTATTGTTCCCCATAAAATCCCACTATTTCTATTTTTGTCCCCTTACATTATTATTGGTAGCTCGGATAGGATTATATTGTGAGCCCATGGAATCCTATATATATAAAGGAGATTTTTTCATTTGTATCATTTAAGAATTGGTAATTTATGTAATTTAAAGGAGGTTTCCCCCTCAAAGACATTGATTTCTAAGTCCTTTATCTATATTTTATTATACGTTTTGAGTTGGTTTCATAACATACATGGTTAAAATAAGGACATACTAGTTCTTATAATGTGTTTTTGAGAGAAAAGTAGCATTGATATGCACTAGAAATTCGGTATGTGAGAAATATTTCAAAACGAGGAGTCTATTTAAAAATTGTACTGTGAATAAATATAAAAATTCTCTATATTAGAAACCTTCCGCATGAAAGAAGGATGGATTCAGTGAAGAGAAATCAAAGTGTAAGAGGTGGCAGGGATATTTATGGAATTCTTGGTGGAAGATTATCTAATTTTGGTCGAGAGTAGAGATTGATCACTAGTTATTGAAAGGAGAACAAGTTATTTGGTTTATCCCAACTTACAGTTTATAAATTTAAATGGATTGTGTTGGAAGTAGAAGGAACGAGTTTCTTCTAGACTTGAATCTCAAAAGGGCGTTATCACATTTGGATCTCTACTTACAGGTTGGGGTATTGGAATGTTGTTTACATCAACATGTCATCAAATTATGGATTCTGATTCATAGAACATTTGCAAGGAAATTATGTAGATAACAATACTCATATGTTCGCAGAAATATTTTTTCATTGTGAATCTTGCATAGCGACACTGCTGGTAGCTTTTGTTTGTTTACTAGCACAGCACTTAATTAAACAAGGTTTAATATAGTTTTTATTTCGAATACCCAAGGAGTCCTCTATATTGGAATTGGGAATTGGGCTTGAATAATATTAGAAATTTTAATTTTGAATGGTTAAGATTGGATAATTTGGAAATATTATTGGTGTAATACATCATCCAATGGACACTATAAAAATTATGTGAATTATTTTTTTAGTTTCTTTGTGTTCCTATGTTATTTATTAAAAAGTAACTCGTAAAATAGTATTATAATTTATTAAAAAATGAAAACAATGAAACATGGTGGTTGCAGTCAATTTCAATTATTTTTAAAATAGTAGTTTTGTATTAACATGTAAAGTGTGAGTGTGTTACATTTAGAACATGTGCTTGCATGAATCATATGTGCAAGTTACATTTTGAAATGTGTGCGCGTTTCAAAACTTCTATTATCTCATATATCCATATGATTCATTATCGGCTCTATTCATTTCATAATTCCATTCCGTCCACCCTTCAATGTGGATTGATTATTTATCTCACAATTTATTTGATCCTGAAATCACTTCGTGATTCCTAATTTTTATATTTAGAGATTTCATGTTGATAGATTCATAGTTTTTTTTTCTCCTATTGTTTTATGTATATTATTTTTTATTCACTTCCACATACTTTCATAATATCAGAGAAATGGATGGGGAGCATGATTAAATTTAACTAATCAGCATTTCTGTACATTAAATGGCAGACCAAGAGGCTGGAAACTTGTCCCTGTCATATAAAAAAAATTAAACATTGTCAAAATGACTGCATTGATTTTTCTCCCTCCTTCGAAAGGTATTTACAGTTGAATATGTTATTCCATCTCATTATATCCTACCATAAATTTTATTCCATCTCATTTTATCCCACCATACGTGTTATTCCATGTCATTTTGATTGCACATTTAAGAAATTTTGTGTTAAAATAAGCATAATCTAATTACTCTCATGAGGAGTTGGCTAAATTTAGAGAGTTAGTGGAGTAGAGTTAACTCATATTAAAATGTACTATTTTGTTGCATGTCAAGGTATTTTAGATGAGTTTTTAGTGAGAAATGTTTAAATACCCCTCACCAGATTTATTGTAATGAATCAAGTTTGTGTGATAAATAGAAGAGTTACAACTTCTGTATTATGAAGTGTAAATTATTTGTGTTATTTTGTGCTTTTAATCCTCTGTCTCTGCAATAAATTGGTATCAGAGCTAAGTTCATAGAGATCAAAGCAAGTTTTTTCGGAGTCAAGAGAGAGGGTGGATCAAGAAATCTCAGTGAGAAGAAAAATATAATTTTATCTCGATTCAAGCTATAACGCAACCTTGAAAATACAAATCAAGGTGTTATAATGTTAGAGTGCTTAGTGGCAAGTCACGTTAGATATGAGTGAGAAGTCTAAGCAGTCATGTTAAAGAATTAATGTGCCCTCCGTGTTTTCGAAGAGCATTAACACACAACCACATTATCTTCCACAAGTGTTAGCATAGAAAAAAAAGGGACAAGTTGAAAGTTAGTTGGGTGTTGAATCATGTTTATTTGATTCGACTTATTCATATATACGAGAGTTATTTTAATATTTAAACCTCACTTATTAAAAAGTCTTGGTTATGATGTTTTTTTTGGGTTCTTTATCAACAAAAAAGGCTTTAAAATTTTTAATAAAAAATTTGGAATACATATTTGAAATGATCCCGTAATAAATTTGTTTTGAAAAGGATTCTTAATGTAATGGAAAATATTTTAATATGGTCTTTTTCTAAAAAGGTTTTTAAAAAATTGTATAATTTTTTTTTGTAAATTTGTTTTCATAAAGTGGTTTAAAGGTTTTTCTTAAATGAGATTTGCAAAGGGGATTTTTGTTGGAATTTTCTTTTTTGAAAAACAAAATAAGGAAGGAAAATTATTTTATTGAACCACAGCTTAGGGATTTCGAATGTTCGTGAGTCTGCAAAATTATTTTGGTGTTTTTTAAAACATGATAATGTGTTTGGCGAAGGTTGTGCCTTACGAAGGGGCATATTAAAAATAATATTTTTTTTCTAGGGGAATATGGAATATATCTTCATGGAATCAAGAAAGAAGATATAAGACTAAGGAAAGATAATAGTGACGAGTCACAAAGCGTTATTGAATAATACTAAAAAAAAGGATCAAAATGAGGAGGTAGATATTGTTGTCGTGTTTAGAGAGGTTTGGGCCGCAACTAATGAATAAAGACATCTAAAAGAAGACAAAAAAGAGATCATGGTTGATTGGTCTAGCGTGCATCTGCTACCACCTGCTATGTTTAATGATTCCATAGTTTTTAGTTTCATTTACCAAGCAATGGATGAGAACTATTTGTGCAAATTAGTAAAATGACAACTTCCAAGGAAGCATGGAAGACCTTAGAAGAAGAATTTGGCACAAGGGGGAGTGACATGCAGGAGCAAGATGTTTCATAATCTATTGAGTCAACTGCAGATCTGAGAGTAGATGAGAAATAACCTGAGAGGACAACAGAGCTTGAAAATCCCATTGAAAAGTGGAAGATGGTTTTCAATACCATAAAATTGAAAACCATTATGCGTGCATGCATATGGATGAAGAATATGCAACGAATTTTGCAGAGAGAGAAGCATAGGCCTTTGTATGTGAAGAGGACAAAGGGCATATAAATGCTCAAGGAATCTGCTGTAACATGGATGGTGTAGATGATGGTGAATTACACTATGAAAAAACACATGTGGATGATAACTAAAATGTGAGATGTGCATTGGTGACTCCAACAACAATTGATGAATTTTTTGAAGCTAAAATTGTCAATGAAATTGATAATGAGCACACGCATGCTCGAATATCCCACCCTAGTGTGGATGAACATTACTTTGATGTTATTTGTGGTTTCTTTTTTGAAACATTAATTGATTTGGGTAATATGGTAAGCACCATGTTTTATAAATAATTGAAGGTTGAAGTTACCACTATAGCAGCAAGTCATGAAGTAATTTTCAAACAAGTAAAAACTGAGTTTTTCTTAGATAAAGCTATCAATAGAGAAAAAATATGCTTGGTGGATCGAACAATTGGAATTTTTGAAATTAAATTTGATGAAGAAGAATTAACTAGTGATGAGTGATTACACAAGGTGAACTAGAAAGAACATATTGATATGTTGTCATTTGGTGAGAGAAGACCCACTTTTGTTTGGAAGCCAAGTGGAAGAAAACATGTTTGTAGTAGCAGAGATTGGTAAAAGGGTAGAAAATGAAAATTATGATGCAATAATATAAAAAAATAAGGTTGAGAAGGAAGAGGTAGAGTAGGAATCTCTCACTGAAGAGCATAATAAATATTTTTTTAATATGTAGGTGCTCAAGGTAGCATGGGAGAAAACATTGAAATCAAGGTTGTTAATAAGTCTCATATATATTTGAATCTCATTGAAGAATGGATTCACAAACCAATTGAACAAATTGATGTAATTCTTAAAGTAGCAGCTAGAATAAAACAATTGAATGAAATGGTGAATAATGATATTGAGTATGCTTATTATAGGAAGAAAGAAGTAGCACATGATGATGAAAGTGAAGAAAATTATATGGAAGTTTCTAAAATTAATGAAAAATGCATTAAAACCATTTTTCTGCAATGAATTTAAGAAGAGATAAGATTTTTCTATCAAGAAATATGGTAGAAAGAAAGTCAGGAGTATAATGCACAAGAAGAAGAGCGAAGAAGACAATTTAAAGATGAAGAGTTGTGGAAGAAGTCACGAACCCTTGAAGAGGAAGTTGTAGAAGACCAAATCATATAAAATTCAAGTCAAGTCAAAGAAACATTGTAGCAACAACAAGTAAATAAATATGGAGACTACGACAAGAACATGCAACTAAGAATGAAGCAGTTTTGAGGATATATAATCTGGAAGCAAGGAAAAAATAAAATGAAAAATTGTAAAAGATTTTACTCATTGTAAGCCTAGTTTAGACATAGACCAACAATCATGTTTAAGTGGTAATTGATTCAATTTCTATTGTAAGCTTAGAAGACATAACTTAGTCATGTTAAGTCACATTGAGTAAAGTTAAGCCATGTTTGAGTTATGTTGAGTCATACGTTCTTAATTAAGGGGGAGTGTTAAAATAAGCTAATTACTCCTGCATGAGGAGATGGCTAAATATAGAGATTCGGTAAAGTGGAGTTAATTCATAGTATAATTTAGTGTTTGGTTTCATGTCAAGGTATTATAGGTGAGTCGTTAGACAGAAAAGGTTAAATACCCCTCACCAGGTTCTTTGCAATGAATGAAGTTGTTGTGATCAATAGAAGAGTCACAACTCGTGTTTTATTATGTGTAAATTATTTGTGGTATTTTGGGCCTTTACTCCTCTTCCTTTCCAAGAATTTCTTTATTGTATTTCATATATGGTAAAAACTATTGAACAAATAGTCAATGTTCTCTCATTGTTTTTATTTTTTAAAATCATGTTATGTATTATGTGTGCATGTTTGGCTATAAATGAGGTTTCTATAACATCCATTATTTCATGAGAAACAAGAATAGTGCATCAGGTATGCAAGGTGCACAACACCTGTGCTGACCACTCAATTGAAAAGGGTCATTAGTTTTGGTCGTCTAAAATATATTCTCCTTTAAGGTATCATTAAATGAATTTAACATCCTCTAATATATGGATTTGTTTTTTTTATTAAAATCTAATAAGTCCAATGCTTTTATGGGTTTATTTCTTTTAGTATCCATTATTTTGACTTATGATTATGTATTTTAAAATTCCCACAACCACATATGATGAGAAGTCTAAAGAGATTTTTATTTTTTTGAATTTTAATTTGTGTTAGGAAATAGATATTCATAAACACATGTTATTAACCATGTTATTAACATATTACTAATGTTCCATTAATAAATAATATTGAATTATGTTGATTGGGATCATTCATAAAATATTATTTGCATATAAATGATGGAAAATTAGCCTTTTCCATATATCGACCACATTCACTAATGTGGTTGTACTAATTATAATAATAACATCAATACAAACAAAATGATTGAGAAAGGAAAGAAAACAAGAGAAGAGAGGAAAGGATGGGGTGTGTAGTTATGGGGAATATGAATATTTCAGTGGATTTAAATTTGAATTTAATGTTAAGGATATTAATACGAATACTTTGGTGTGTAAAATATTAAAATAGTTTCCATATCTCACTTCTAGGCAAGATTCACCTTGCTTTCAACCCTAAACTATGTTACCTCATTCTAGGTTCATGAAATATTAGAATGGTGTACATATTATAGTTGTAGGCTAAGTTTGAATACTTTATAAGGTGTATTTGGTGGTTTTGGAATGATTATTAGTAGGATTTTTTATACGATTTGTATTAATAAAAACCGTATTGATATGTTTTTATTAGAAGTTTGGTATGATAGTAGAAAAATTTGTAGGATTGTGTTTCTTGATGGATCATCTAAATTTGAAATGGAAGAGTCAGAAGAGTACTATTTCCAAATAATTTATGTACAAGACTAACAAAAATGTGTTTCTTATTATAAATAAAAAAAATCCTTATATCATAGTATAAATAGTTATAGATGTACCACAATGATTTAATGAAATAAAATCATGAAAAACAGTACTAAACTAATAACAAGAATTTATGAGGGGTAAGAAATATAGGGTTCCTTAGATATTTTAATAACATTATATTTCATAGAAAAGAAACAGAATTA
Organism: Pinus albicaulis; assembly: GCA_034641835.2. Classification (NCBI taxonomy): domain Eukaryota; kingdom Viridiplantae; phylum Streptophyta; class Pinopsida; order Pinales; family Pinaceae; genus Pinus; species Pinus albicaulis. Next base: position 524,661,485 of record CM076580.1, on the reverse strand, counting down.
TGACAAAAAATAGAGGATGAAAACAAGGCATTGGAAAAATAGCTTAAATTGATATATAATGTTGTGGAATTTGTGACATGGAAGGTTTTCTGAAAGGTATATAGCTTACTGTAATCTAATCAAGAATTTTCTTATCTAGTTCTTATGTTTTTTCAACTACAATTCCCATTTATTATAGGTTGTTGTGTTTTGGGTCACCACTTTGAGGTACTCCCTTAGCAGTAATGTCAATGTTATGAAATACAATATGGATATGTGGGTTAAAGGTGGATATTTTCATACTCAACTCATGCAAATTTTAACTCTGGTTATACTAATTTTGAGTGAATTTCACATTACAATTGTTTTTATTTATGTTTCAAGTCTCAGAATCTCATGTACAGTTGGTCTGCAAGTCCCTCAATCCATTACTAGCTTTTGGATTGATTCTCATGTACTTCTTCTTTTATACCCCACCTTCTGAACTTTGGTGCCACCACCCCTTTTCTCGATTCTCTAGTAGGATTTTTTTTAAATATCTTTCTAGTCGTGGATGTTAGCTAGTTTTATCCTTTTGGTTAAAAGGCCTTTCCTTTAAGGGGTAGTTTTTATATTTCTCATGAGCATTTCTCCCTAAACGTGTCTTTGGTTTGTTCTTTCAATTCATGGTTTGGTCCTTTTCCTTCTCCCCACTCCTTTCACATTTAGACATAGATCCACTACTATATGTAGAGGAGGAAGAAAAGACAAATTTGTCCCTTCTGTGAGTTTTGAAGCCCATATTTCATCCACTCTTCGAACTGAAGTTTGATATGCTCTTGCTAAGCAATGTCATGTTCTTTAGAAATGATCCCTAACATGGTTCCATGAATAATTACAGAGGTTGAGGAGGAAGTGAGACAAGATGGTAGATTTATCCATAAACACCATGTGGAAAGGAAAATGTGACAATGGATTTGAGAAATTGGGTCTTCAACTCAATCTCACTATATGAGTTACATGCAAGATGTCAATATTTTTTTCCATGTCAAAACCTTTATGCGAGAAGTTTTTATTGAATGGTGTAACACTTATCAATACATTATGGTTTGAATGGAAGAAATCATGATCAAAATTGAGAAGGTAGACAAAAACGTTTTTGTCATAGCTAAGAAGTAGGAAGACATTTTCTTGAATAAAGTGACTCTTGGCCACCAATTCAAGTGGACTCACCCTCAATTTTACAGGATCAAGCAAAACAACTGTTTTCGTACAAATTTGCAATGACAATTTTTTAGTTTAAGATGCTGATATTTGGTAATTTAATTTAATTTTTATTTAATAATAAAATTAAAAATTATACTACACAGTGTAAAAAATTTAACACTTTATTACTCGGCCAATTACAAGTGGCAAAAATCTATGTACTATTTTTTTGAAATCTCATAGGAGTGATTGACTTATAAAAAAAATAATTAAATTTATAAAGTATGAAGTAATTAGCTTCTGTGAAATTTATATCCATAATAATATTGATTAAAATATTATGAAAAACATATATGATGGATAAAAACCATCTCCATTGATGACAACATATCACACATAACCAACAAAAAACCTAGTTCCAACCTAAACTTTAAAAGTAAATAAGATTTTACGCTTCTGATAATCCAAATCTCGAATAGGATTAGGTGAAGTGAATTTTTAGAAGTGTCACAGAGTAAAGTGTGATGTTTATTTGTGCTAGCAGTGATGTTTGAGAACGATTGAATCCAATGATTAAGATCACGACTCTGGAGTCCATGTCACACGTAAGAAATAACGAATAAATCCAATAATTAAAATGCAAACGCCCTGGTCGTACTGTTTTGCGAATATTTGGGTTGCGTTTCAATTTTAAATAATATACCATTTTAACGTTCAATAACACCTTGATGTAAATATGCACATAAATCCGATATATTATGGTCATGGCATGGTTTTATAAGAAGTACATAAAGAAATAATGATTGCATGCATATCATCTCCAAATTGGTAGAGCAGACTGCCATTTATTGACAGCCAGAAGGTACACTGGATTAATGATATGTATCTATTCTACCGTACCGGGCTAAGAAAATCAGAAATTGTATGCTTCTTACCTCGGACTATAACAAAATCTGCAGAGACGGAAGAAAAACAAGATCAAGTGAAAGAAAATAAGTAGGATATTTGAGTTCTGTGAAACTAGTGGTTTCATGTAATATCGTAGAAGGAGGTGTTGTGATTGTTAAAGTGGTTACTAGAAATAGATAACTAGTGTAACTATCATCCAATGGTTTGGTTAAAAGGGCGACCACAAAGGATCTGTTGTTGGAGCTTCAGGCTAAATTGAGCTATCATATTAATGCAATGTGTAATATGTAAGATGAAGAGTGGCGTACTTCAACGCAGATAAGCCACAGTCGCAGTGCATGGAATCCAACAACGGAGAATATTCATGATGACATCAATAATGATAGTTAATTCCCAAGCTCATAGATCTGCTAATTAGGAATGAGCTTCCAAGGCACTACTGATATTGAAAGGTTCTTTTTGTGATCTTGAGCACTCTAATTTAGAAGATCATACATCAAACGATGAACATGGCTATGGTTATCGTGCAAATTCACTCAGAAATAAAGAAATGATAGTGAAAGTGCCAAAATATGGCAATGACATAGATGTAATGTATGTTCAGAAATACAGAGAACATGTAGATTGCGATGAACCTGAGTTATTTTTGTTTTGCATATTTCATATTCATTGGAAATCACAATACTCGTTTGTTCTCTATGAAGCTTAGTGATTTTCACTTAGCATATTTCACACTCATTAGAAATCATAATACTCATATGTTCACAAAGATTATTTTAATTATGAATGTTAAGTCTGAACTTTACATATTTCTGCCATGTTTCCCCCTTTTTTTATCCCTTTTTTCTTTTTAATTATACCTAGTCCGGCTATGTCATTCAAGCTAAAAAGGGTATCATAGGCTAATTTATGTTGAAACAACATTAGAAGTGTCATTTTATCTAATTTCAAGCATTCTTTGAACTGGCTGTGTCATTATGGCATTACTACTCTAACTAGCTTGAGACTCATGTGCAGACTTGTTAGATTCAAGCAGCTCTGCTAATCCTGCAGACAGCTCATACAACCGATATTCCTGCAGCGGTTCCAGATTTCTTGCAGATACACTGATTTCCTACAACCACCTCAAAATCCGAAAAATAGTTTCGGCGACTCAACAGAAATGGTCTAATATATGCCTTCGATCATGGATTAGACCCAACAACAGTTTACCTTGTCAATCTGCATCTATATTATTGGTTGTAGGCTTAGTTTAATAATCTGTTTTTCTCAAAGCCAAATATGGGCTACCAGAAATGTATAAAATCAGATGTAATTTGCTTATACAGGGGTTGAGAGTTCTTGGGTTTTGCTGAAAGCTACTGTTGTGGAGCATGATATGAGATTGTAATCAACTATTATTTCAGATTAATAAAATTGTTTATGTTCTGTTTATTTCCTTGAGCAACTTCTTTAATCTTTAAAGGAGTTGTGAGTGAGGGAGGCCCTCCTCTCACAACTCCAGAGTGTGTTTATTTCTGTTTTAATTATGCATTAATAATTTCCTGTAACAGTTAGTGTTTCTTTCTGTATTTGTTACAACAAACTGTAGATTGGTTAAGTGAATTAATATTTTATGCTGAAAAGCTCTTTTCATTTGGCCAATGCTTGGATTCATGCTTTTAAGTTTGATTCTTGATTGGGATTGATTTCTTTTATCTTTCCTGCATCAGTATCAGCAAACACAAGTGTTATAGAGGGATGATATATGCCGCTCCATAGACATTGCTGCAATAGTACTGATACAGGAAAGCAACATGAATTGTTGATTGTTTTTTGATCTTTATCTTTTCACGGTCAATATTAGCAATCCTAAGTGCTATAGAGGGATGATATATGCCACTCCATAGCCTTTTCCGTGATAGTATTGACACGAGAAAGAAGCATTAGTTGTTATTTAGTTAATTATCACTTGCAGTAACCAGCCTACATATATTGTGCACTGCATCTCATCAGTTTACCTTCCTGGGTTGACAATTTATATTGACTTGAATTATACACGTATAATTTGACTCAACAGTGACTATGTTAAGGTATTGTAATTACGGGGAAGGTTTGGCTTATATTGGAAATGGGGAAATGGGCTTGAGGAATTTCAAATTTTCAAATTATCAAAATTCAATTAATAATTTTGGAATATCTTTTATATCCATCAGATAGTTTGGAAATGAGTTTGAAGAATTTCAACATTTTAAACTATGAATGATCAATTTCAGGCAAAGGTTTTGTTAGCGAAGATGCAGAGTGCGAAGTTTGAGATCGAAAAGTTCAATAGGAGTAGTAGATTTGAGCTATGAATGCAAGATCCCTCAATGCTATTAGTGTGTGCTTGGAATATTATGTCTTGTTTAACATTTTTGGAGTGCAAATGGTTGCAGTCTTATGGACCAAGTTATAAATCCTTTATATGATAAAGTCTTTTATAGACAAAATCTACTTGAAGCTGAAGTTATATATTTTGTAGTTGAAGGAAGGTACAAATATATCTGATCATTTTAACTCTTTTTATACTCTTTTATGTCCATTCTCTAGTATAAATGTAAATATGGATGGGGAAGACAAATAAATTACACTATTGTGTTCTCTTTCTTATTTTGGGATCATTTTGTAACCTCTATCAATTTTAGTTCTATCGATACCATTGATTTTTATGTTATTGTGCTAGATTTATGCTCTAAAGAAACTCAACGGGAATATAGAAAGGTGTGGATCTATTTAATGAAAATAAAAGTTGATGTATTTGATGATTTTAAGGAGTATAGAGATTTGGTTGAAAAGAGCACTGGTAGCTCAATTAAATGTTTGAGAAGTGATAATGGAACTGAGTTTATTTCAAAGTAATTAAAAATTATTGTAAGGAAGATGGGATTGGAAGAAATATAAAACCATGTTTATACTCCTCAACAAAATGGTATTACTAAACCCATGAATAGGGTTATTCTAGAGAGAGCAAGGGATATGCTCAGTAATTCCAAGTTGTAGCAAAAAATGTGGGTAGAAGAAGTTCTTACAACGTTCTATCTCGTAAATTGGTCACCATCAATTGAAATTAACTGTAATATTCTAGAGGAGGTACGGACTCATAGACCTTGTGATTATTCAAATATTAAAGTTTTTGGTTATGATTCCCGTGCTCTTATTCCAAAGAATCATCGATATAAGTTAGATCCAAAATAAAAAATACTACTCTTTTTTTCATATGGCTACGGATTTAAGGGATATAGATTGTGGGATCCTACTAGCCATTAAATCATCATTAACAGAGATGTCATATTTGATCAATCATCATTCATAAAATCAGAGGTAGATGGTGAAATGAAACAAACAAAAGTACAATAAATTCAATTATTTCAATTGGAAACTCAATCATCTTCAAGGTAGGAGTATCATGAATATGTTCATTAAGAAACTTCCACAGAAGCATATGAAGATACAAAAATTTCTCAATAAAATGAGGAAATACTGCAACAAATTGTATGAAGGTCTACATGGATCAGAAATTTTCGTAAAAGGTATCACAATCTTTTTATATCTAATTATTTAATTGCTAATGATGGAGAACCTAGTTGTTATCAGGAAGCAATGGAAGTATCAGATAGTGGTAAATGGAAGGTAATAATGAAAGAGGAAATGGATGGCTTACAAATAAATAAGACATGGGATCTGGTGGAACTTCCTACGGAAAAGAAGGTTGTGAGTTGAAAATAGATTTACAAATTGAAGAAAGGAGTTAATGATATTGTTCATAAGTACAAAGCAATATTGGTTGCAAAAGGATATTCTCAGAAGGAAGGTATTGCTTTCGATGAAATTTTTTCACTAATTTCGAAGCTTCTATCAAGTCGATTTGTGTTACCATTAGTTGCTTTACTTGATGTAGAGTGAGAGAAACTAGATTTCAAAAAAACATTCTTACATGGATATTTGGAAGAGGATATATATATGGAACATGTAGAAGGGTTTGTTCAAAATTGCAACTAGAGGTTTGCTTGCAAACTCAATCAGTCATTGTATGACCTAAAGCAGTATCCCAAGAAATGGTACAAGAAGTTTGATTCCTTCAAGATGAGCCACAATTTTACTAGAGTGAGTATGATCATTGTGTTTACTTTCAAAAGATGGAAAATCTCATATTCATTATTTTTTGCGTTATATGTTGACGTAATTTTTGTATGAAGAAAAAACATTGTTGAGATAAACAAGATAAAGCCTCATTTGGCTAGGACTTTTTATAATATCCCAAAATGGGGATGCAACAATACATGAACATAAAACTGGAAGTAGCAATGATAAATCAACACATTTAATGTAATAATATCATATAGCCATCACATTAAGATCATAACAAAAAAATGTATACAAGTCCTTGAGGAAACAGTCACTCAGGATAGGAAAAACTAGCCCCAAAAGAACATGTACAATAAAGAACATTGCTACACAAAAATGCCCAAGGCTATGACAACGCAGTTTTATTAGATATAACTGCTGCTAGAGTATGTCAATACATGTATATACAAATATATAGCTCATAAAATGATGGGGATAAAATATCTAGATTCCCAAACTCAATTTCAAGGCAATCTCGAAAGTATTTCCTGAAATATGCAAAATACAAAAATGTTGGAGTTGCAGTTCTAGGACTGAATAGTAGTTGCAACTCAGGAACTGGATGGATATGGTTTAAGATGCTACACAAGATGAATAAACCTCCTCCAATGGATATTTCAGGTGAAAGGTTGATCCTATCACTGAAGATCTTACCCTCCAAAAATCACTACAAACCCTCATTGCAAATGCTCACTAAAATAACGCAGTCAAGGAGAGGGACTAGGCTGTAGGAGATAGAAAATGCATTGGCCAAGTGCCCAGATCTGAAATCTTCTCGAAAGGCTTCCTCACTGATCTCCCAAAGGAAAGAAAGCTTCCTCCTCTGAAAAATAAGCTCTGGAAGTGGTGTTGTGAACCCTCCACTACAACACCCTACAACACAACATTATACTTCTGCAGAAATAACAATGTAAATAAAGGAAGTATCTTCACCTCAAGCCTATATGTGGAGAACTAAAGTACAAGCTCCCTCGAGAGGCCTCTCAATAAAGGAGAAGGAATTCCTAAACAAGAATGCCTTCTACTAAGTAGCACAAGAATCTCAACTAAACAGTTGAAGAAAGCACAAAGTCATATAGACCATAAAATCAATAATGAGTAACATAAGATGTCTTGATATGGCTGCTTTGCCCTCCTTTTATACAAATGGGAGCCCTCTCACATTGGGTCCCACTCATTAGGGATTCCTCCACCAAGGAATCTTCCTCCCACTATCTTTGTGTTGTCTCCAAATATGATCTCCACCTCTTATCCTAGCAATGTTGACTTGGTCAAACTTGACGTTCTCCACATACAAAAGTCCCTTTTCACACATGAGGGTGTGAAATACAGCTCCTATGATGATCCCTTTTCACCTTATGAGGGATTTTATTCATATTTTTAATATGTGTGGACCTCCTTACCCATTTATTCAACTCCTAGATGATAAAAACAAAAATCAATATTCCAATTACCTACATGCTAATTTTCGAATATTACAGACCTCCCCTCCCAAATGTTGCTTGTCCTCAAGCAAATGCAAGAACATAACTGAGAAGTATCCCCTCCCCCTCCTATATCATCCACATATGATAAGCTCCTCCAAGGAGTGAGATGCTATCTCATCAATAAGTCTCCATATTGCCTCTGCCAAGTATGCAAGCTAGCTAAATAGCTATCATCATGAACAAGTAGAGTACTCAAGGAAGCAATAAGGTGTTTTCTAGAGGTTCCTTTGAGGAATGGGATATGACATGTAGTGGGAACCATCATTCCCATGTGGATCCTCCATCCCCAAGCTATCATCCATACAAAATGAGCCACCCTCCAAAATGGTAACTCATGCAAATTCTCCTCTACCTTTGGCTCCCGCAATGTAGGTGGGTTGAAAATATGAACATGGTAGACAACGTAGCCTACCCCACGCTATCCTTCTCTCCACTTATGATAAGTGTAGAGTATGTGCTGATATAGGGTTGCAATAATGTTTCCTCCAAGTGGCAAGAAGAAGACTAGATCTCCAAAGATCTCCTCTCCAACGTTGTGAATCATGCTGGCCCAAACTATCCCATATATGATGAGTTGGTAATCATCATCATATGGCATCCAATCAATCGCATGGCCCAGATCATAAAGAAGTGAGTGTTTTATTGTAGTCTCCGTATCTCCTCCCATGCTCCCTTTGGAACATGTAATGCAAAAAGTGTGGGAAACCCCTTCCCCCAAGGACACACCCAACCAACGTGTCTCTCTTCCAATCATGTTCTCCATAATGATAAAGAAAATTATCAGCAAATGGTATCATGATTAGCATCATGATAGCTGCCATATGTAACAAAGGAGAAGGACAATGGTCCCTCAAATGCGACTAGCGCAGTTTGACTCTCAACTGCAACGAAAAATGATATGAGGTGTGGCCTCCCCACCAATTGCTTTCTGCCCCAATCTCGTCACAAGTTTGGAGAAAGTGTATGATGTATGGTGAAAAGTAATCATGCTCTCCATAATATATCTCCTCCCCAAGTCCTCCTAGGAAGTGGTCATCAATACTGCTGATGGCCTCAAGTAGACCATGAGGTCTATAAGGAAGAATCACTACAAGAAAAAAGGACATTGGTGAGGGGCAAAAATGGTCACCATAAGCTCATTGGTGAGGGTCAAAAGAGCCTTCGTCACCAAAAACTGAACGTCACCAAACTTGGCATCGCCGAAAGTATAGGTGTTGTGGTGACATTCAAAGTTCGTCACCAATAATGATTTATAGTGACGGATAGTGACCGTCACCATTGCATATGAGCAATGGTGACGGACAATAGCCTCCGTCACCAAAAAATTGAATGTCACCAAAGGTGGCGTCATCGAAAGTATAGGTGTTGTGGTGACATTCAAGGTCCATCACCAATAATGATTTATAGTGACGGATATTGACCGTCACCATTTCATATGAGCAATGGTGATGGACAATAGCCTCCGTCACCAAAAAACTGAACGTCACAAAAGGTGGCCTCGCCGAAAGTATGTGTTGTAGTGACAGTCAAGGTCCGTCACGAATATTAATTATAATGACGGATAGTGACCGTCACCATTTCATATGAACAACAATGATTTTTTGTGATGGACCTTTCATGGCCGTCACTATTGGTGCATATATATAGCGACGTTCATTGACCGTCACCATAAACGCATTGGTGACATCAAGGTCCGTCACGAATAATGACTATAATGACAAACAGTGACCCTCACCATTTCAGATAAACGACAACGATTTATGGTGACGGACCTTTAATGGTCGTCACTATTGATGCATATATATGGTGGCGTTCGTTGACCGTCACCATTTCATATTTTGGTGAGGGTCGAAAAATGTCACCATAAGCTCATTGGTGATGGTCAAAAGAGCATCTGTCACCAAAAATTGATCTTCGTCATTCCCTATATATGAATATCAGGGCATGATGGAATCGAACCACCAACCTCCTTCTTGTAAAGCAGGTGCTCTTCCATTGAGCTAGCACCCTTTAAAGAATTAGACTTTAAACTAGCAATTGCCCCTAAAGGTGCAAAGATACACCAAAGGAATAAGAACCAAGAAAATTGAAAGAACTCAGTGTCCTTGCTCCTATTTTTATTCTATGACACTCTACAAAGTATGATCTTGATCTATGACGTATTTGTGTCGAGTGGTTCTAATTTAACAGTAAATGTTATATTAGATCAAATAAATGAATAATTGAGAGGCCTTACGGGCTAATTTTTAATCCTTACACCAAAATCTCTTAATATTCAAGTCTATGTAACAACTCGTTCAAAGTTCAAACTGAAGTAGATTTTAAATGGAAAGCCTAAAACCAGCTAAGTAGTTTACAAGTTAAAATTTTGGATATAAATTATGTTCAATTTATATGACAAGTTATGCCATAACCTTGAAACTAGTTTCTTAGCTAAAAGACTTTCTTAAGTCAACAATGACAAAGAAACATAGTCATGGCAAGCAAAATTCTCTTGTTCTTTCTAATGAGGGTGCATGTAACTTGATAGAGGTTGTATGAAAGTATCAAACCATAAACAATTTCACTAAAACATGGAAATGACAAAGTCTTGTTAAGCAACAAAGGTTTAGTTGAATATATGGAAAGCATCGAGCTAAATGATATAATTAAACTAAAAGTAACTGTAAAAAAATGAAATTTCCATCATATACATCGCATCAACGTATGAATTTGCATCAATGTATTGAATTAATATGACTTCAAATTTTCAAATTTTCCTGCAAGATAACATTTATCATTAAAAAAATTTGATCAAACATGAAGTAATCTCATGAATCCTTCAGATTTATATTGCAATATCCATCTCAGATCGATATATCTAGAATCTTAAATATTCTTATAACTAGCAATTGCACCAAGAGGTGCAAAGGAACGCCAAAACATGGATAAGAGAAGTGGGGAGATTGTATAAAAAAATTATCAAGCGAAATATACTAAAAATGAAATACAACCCATGTGAGGCTAATTTAAATTCAATTTTTGTGAATTTTCAAGTGAAAGAAAGTTTGTAACTGGTGTCCGGCAAGCAGGACTCACAAAAATTGTTATAGAGAAAAACTTAGAAGGGAAATTGAGGTTTGAGGTTTGATGATGTTGATGAAGCACATATTTTACTTGGTGAAAGTGGCCAGTGCAAGAATTATTGGGGTTCAGGCTTCTATAGGGAGGATAATACTTTTGAGCTTGAAACAACTTTGCACAATATAGCTTTCAGTTCAAATGGGTGCAAATACATATAAATCAAGCAATTTGAGACCTTTAAATGTATGGTCAGAAGCAACAACTCCAGAATCTGTGCAAATGCTTCTAAACTCTATTTCAAAAGAGGAAATTAATTTGATCCTTGAAGGAAACTTGTTTGGACCAGACATTGGTGAGTTGATAAGCAGCTCAAACAATTGGGCAGAGATTACTATGTGGTGTATTTTCAAAGGGCTCAAAGAGTCATTACCTTCTAGATGGCTATATATTTTGGGAGATGGGTTTGAAAATACAAGTAAGAAGAATCAACCAGCGTCTGAACAGTCGGGTGAATTTGAGAAAAAACACCAAAGATCTGCCAATTTTGTTGAATGCCTCTGAGCAATGTGGTTTATTGTTTGCTGTCAATTCCTCCTCAGTCATGGATTGCAGGCCTGCACAAAATAAGAATATTCTTATGATTGGTGTCTATTCTGAAGTGAATAATTTAAAACAATATACTCATAACCTAGCACAAAATACAGATTCAACAGAAGTAAATACGGAAAACAAGAATAGTGGAAATGATGATTTTGGATTTCAAACGGAAGGAGCATATAAGGGCGAGGGTGAAGTGCTTTTGAAATTTCAGTGGGCAGAGGAGACAGAAAGGATGGGCTGCAGCAAGTTTTTGGAGTCTCGGGATAGAAGAGAAGGGAAAAGAGGAAAACTTCAAGTTCAAAGCACAGAGTAATGACCCCTGGAAGGAGAGATTTTGATTCTCTTGTTCAATCTCAACAGGAAGTAAGCAATGCCTTTGGTCAAGTCGACATTCAATTGTCGGATTCTCTATGGGATGTAGGTGATGGCATTAGCCAAGAGAAGTAGCTGGACAGGGTTTCACATGAATATATCCTTTCTTCATGAATGCAATGATTATCGGAATTATGTTCAAATAAAAGAGATGAGAACAGTGTGCAAGAGGCTTTAAAATGTTTGATATGCAAAGAATAGAATATTCAAAATAGTACACATCATATGAGGAGGAGACCTTTAAATCAAGAAATTTGAGACCTTTAAATGTATGGTCAGAAGCAACAACTCCAGAATCTATGCAAATGCTTCTAAACTCTATTTGAAAAGAGGAAATTAATTTGATCCTTGAAGGAAACTTGTTTGGACCAGACATTGGTGAGTTGATAAGCAGCTCAAACAATTGAGCAGAGATTATTATGTGGTGTATTTTCAAAGGGCTCAAAGAGTCATTACCTTCTAGATGGCTATATATTTTGGGAGATGGGTTTGAAAATACAGGTAAGAAGAATCAGCCAGCGTCTGAACAGTCGAGTGAATTTAGAAAAAACACCAAAGATCTGCCAATTTTGTTGAATGCCTCTGAGCAATGTGGTTTATTGTTTGCTGTCAATTCCTCCTCAGTCATGGATTGCAGGCCTGCACAAAATAAGAATATTCTTATGATTGGTCTCTGTTCTGAAGTGAATAATTTAAAACAATATAATCATAACCTAGCACAAAATACAGATTCAACAAAAGTAAATACGGAAAACAAGAATAGTGGAAATGATGATTTTGGATTTCAAACTGAAGGAGCATATAAGGGCGAGGATGAAGTGCTTTTGAAATTTCAGTGGGCAGAGGAGACAGAAAGGATGGGCTACAACAATTTTTTGGAGTCTCGGGATAGAAGAGAAGGGAAAAGAGGCAAACTTCAAGTTCAAAGCACAGAGTAATGACCCCTGGAAGGAGAGATTTTGATTCTCTTGTTCAATCTCAGCAGGAAGTAGGCAATGCCTTTGGTCAAGTCAACATTCAATTGTCAGATTCTCTATGGGATGTAGGTGATGGCATTAGCCAAGAGAAGCAGTTGGACAGGGTTTCACATGAATATATCCTTTCTTCATGAATGCAATGCTTATCGGAATTATGTTCAAATAAAAGAGATGAGAACAGTGTGCAAGAGGCTTTATAATGTTTGATATGCAAAGAATAGAATATTCAAAATAGTATATCATATGAGGAGGAGACCTTTAAATCAAGCAATTTGAGACCTTTAAATAGGTACAAATACATATAAATCAAGCAATTTGAGACCTTTAAATGTATGGTCAAAAGCAACAACTCCAGAATCTGTGCAAATGCTTCTAAACTCTCAATTTAGACTACTCATGTGCTTACCAAATGAAAATCTTTGACCAAAATTATAGTTAACAGGCACAATGAAAATAATAAGTTGTTGAAAGATTCAAGATCTGTTTATAAAAATGTCATGGAAGAGGAGTTTGCAAGCAGAGATGTGGAAATGGTGAACGATAATGAGTGTGTTTGGAAAAAAAAAACTCCTAAGTATGCCCAGGTAAGTGTTACAAAGTTGTCATCAACAACCTTGAGTCAGAGAGAAGAGGAGTCTTCTATGTCACCATGGACTAGTGAAAATATGGCACATACATGTAACCATAAACTAGCTTCTTATATGGAGAAAGCTGAGATAATTTACATGGGCAGTGTAACAACTCGATTTATGGCCTCTGATGTTCAAGAACTAGAGGATATTTCAAGGCTACATTGTTTCCCTCAAGACAACTTCAGTGAGTACTATATTATACAATAAAGACATTACTGAGCCAAGTAAAGTTAATTGTGCACCAAAAAAAGCGTTATATGCAATACAAGCACGTGAATTAAAAGAACGTGGCCATTCTTATCCACACAAATGAAAAACATCACTTGAAAAACATTTGTCTGTTGGAAGTGCATTCTGTGTAATAACATGTACTTCTAATTACCCAGGTTATGAGGAAGTGGCAACACAGACAATGCATGTTTTTCTTCTTGCCAACTTACAAGTTGAAAAGGCATGTGAACAAGCCACTCACTATCATAATAGTGGATCACAAATTAGGAAATCACTTGGCACTGATATTTTTACTCTTGAAAATGTCCAGGATCTGAATGTTTCATTATTGACATATTCTAAGAAGTTTGACAAATCTGTCATTGCTAATTTGAGTGAAAGTGATGCACTGAAAAAATCAGAGACTAAAAAATTTTCTACTTCAATAGAACCTTTACCTTTCCACAAGGTGAGCTATTACAAGTCTTAATTATTTTATCACTAAATATCTAACACCCAAGCATAGTAGAACTCTGTTGGAACATGAATTTTAGCTCTACAATGTCTTTAGTTTCGCAATCTGTCATTGCTAATTTGAGTGAATGTGATGCAGTGAAAAACTCAGAGACTAAAAATCAGTGTTACACGGGGACTCGTTCCCCCCCCCCCCCCGCGATTCGGGGTCTTAGGGACTTCTAGGGGACGTTTCCTGATGCTCCCAATTTTCGAAAATTTCGAGGGGACGTCAAGGGGGACGTTTCCCCATCTGGAGGGGTCGAGGGGGCGTGAGGGGACGGGAGGGGGCGTGAAGGGGGCATGAGGGGACGGCTGGGGCAATAGATATTCTCATTTAATTCTCTATCAAATATTTTAATCAGTTACAATTAGCACCATATCCATTTACATTGTACTTTAATCTGTGAGTAGTAGATTGAATATTGGGAACTACTAAAGTATTTCTGGAGAGCTCGACTTACCACTAGACCTTCATTGTGATGTCAGTTGAACAAAACGATGTTTTTTTTATTGGTTTCTTTCTCCAGCTCCGTTTGCTTGCTTCTCTCCAATAACCTCTTCAGATATAACAGCCTGTGATTTCACTAAAGCTTTAATTGGAGGAGAATTTATTATATCTCACTCTTAAGATAATTTTAGGTGAGAGAAATAGTAGCGGAAACCAAACCTTATAGTGGAATTTCATACTTATGGTTGAGGCATGCTAAAGCAACAGTGTACAGAATGTTGAAAAGTGCACAGAACCCAATCAATGCTCCAATTCCAGTCCAATAAAATTTAACTTCAACAAATAATCCATGAGAATCTAGGATAGCACGTCCAAGTGTTTCAATGGAGCTGTTACTGACAGGATGCACAAAGATGAAATATTTAGAGGAAAGGAAATATTCAATATTTCTTTCCTGGGATTATGATTATAGGACACTCTATCAATACATGATAACACATACTTTCTCCCATCTAGGAGCTAGAAATCCATTCACCACTCTGGTGTTTTGGCCATAGGACACCAGTGAGTACCAATATGCCCAAATCCACCAGCTAGGTATGTTCTCTGTTCTAGAAACATGAATAAAAGGAACCATTTTTTCAATTTTGTAACCCGAGTTCTAGTTGAAAAGCTCAATATTAGTATAAAGTATATTTCTTTGGAGTAAATAACTATCTTTACTCCTGTTTAATAATTTGGGCATTATCAGATTCCAATTATTCCGGAGTAAAACAAATGCATATCATAATTTTGGAAAAAATAATTAAGCAAATTAAGCTGACGGTAAATTAGACACACAAGATAAGGAAAATAGCATCATCATAATCTCAGGAATCTGAAGACAGAAAATAAATTCCTGAATTTTGGAAGAACAAACCTCTCAGCCCTTGCTTTCCTCTTTTCTTCTTCCGATATTTTTGCTTCTCTTATTCTAGAAGAGGTAGGTTTTGGAGTACCATTTTCTAACTCACCAAATCTGTCAATAAAACATACCCAAAGGTAATTCCTATCAATCAAGAGATTAAACATATTAATTGATAAGATTGGGGACCATGTGCACTGACCATTCAATACAGAAATTACTTCCATAGCTACTAATCACTTTAAATATTAGCACCAGAACTGACAGTCCACCAAAATTAAAACACCATTATGACCAAACATTGTTTAAAATAAAATACAGCATATATTTAATAGAGATGATGAACATTTAAGTTAAACAAACATAAGCCTTGAAAATTCCAGAATCCCTAGAACCTAAATCATACAACAAGATTTTTCCACCAATCCGAAGGGTGGCATTCCAGGTCTGCAGCAGTAATTAGTGCCAGAACAAAAGGCTAATCATATATACTATACAGAGATTATCCACTGCACTCCATGCCTTCGAGGACCAACCATTTCTGCTAGCTACAATATCAGTATGCGTCTTGAGAATGATCTGTCATGATCTGTCACGCATGAGGTGTTGCCCTCTGACTGAAGAATCAATGTAAACAGGGTTGTCATAGTATCCAAAAAGTTATAGGAGCCTCACTGGTTCATGGATAATCCTCACGGCCAAAAACAAAATTTGATAGATTCTCCAATGATATTAACTGAGCTCAGAATTTTTACATTGTGATCAGGATTTAGTTATAGAGATCATATGCTGTATAGAATTCTGGTTTTGTTCAACACTACTAGTGGTTGCATCACGTTTTGAATGGGTTACATTATTTCAACGATTGTGATTTGTAACCTTTCCTGTTGGGTTGAAGATCCACATGTGTCCTCGTAGTTGGGAGGTAGTGTGTGGCACTTGCAGAGGCAAGATTGACTCTGATAACCATTACCTTGGAGGAAGATAAATGGTCCAGGATTCATGTTAGGACCTCTCAAGGGAATATCAACTCCAACACTTTGTATGACTGATAGTTACTAGACTCTGATAACCATTACTTTAGAGAGAGATAAACAGTCCAGGATTCATGTTGTGACCTCTCAAAGGAATATCAACTCCAACACTTAGTATTCCTGATAAGTCATTGAAGTGGAAGTTGGATTCACAATCACTGCATGGTGCTTTCATAACCAATGCCAAAGTTAATTTGGGCTACCAGGATATGTAATACATTTTTATTTGGGAACTGAAATAGGTCAACATGGAGTCAAGATCTGAAACACTGATTCACATTTGCTGGAGAAGGAAAATATGGAAGTCAAACTGCCAACCAAAAATGGAAGCTCATAAATAGCCTCAAAGTTTTTTTGTCTAGGATTATATAGAAGTCAAACTGCCAACCAAAACTAAAACTGGTAGCTCATGTATAGTATCAAAGATGGCTTATTTAACTGTTTAATGCCTTCTTAACGTTCCAAAGTTTTCTACAGTTTCAATAGTTCCAAAAGTATAGTTGGGCATAAATTTGAAAGGAAACATGTCTTACTGGCTCTTGGCCCTCAAGTCTGTGCATGGAGATTGAATTTCAAAGATTGTAGATGAATTAAAATAAAGCTTATGTTGTGTAGTGGCATTATGGCTTCTGTGTTATTTAAATTTCTGTTGTGCGTAAATAATTGATTTGCTTCCAAAATTTGTGCACTGACTATTTGCGATGGTTATCATAGGTGTGGGTCAAGTGAATCTAACTTGAACTGACCAGTAAACTCATATAACCATATAACCTATGATGGAGGTTTAACAAGACCATTTTCAAATTTCAACAATGCTATCATGCCAACCAGGTGATTTTATAGCATTTTCTTATTTAGCTATACTGCACCAACATAACTATTCAAAAAAGGGTTACCACAGCTCTGAATCAAGAGAAGCTACTTAAACTGGACCAGTAAATTCCATGTAAACATAATCTTTGAATGAGGTTCAACAGGACCATTTTCCAATTTCAACCATGCTATCATGTCAATCAGGTGCTTTTATAGCATTTCTTGTACTGCAGAAACATAATGATTCAAAATAGAAATCATCAAAAGGCTTTTTATAACACAGTAAAGCTCAAGGAAAAAAATGCTACCATATATTTCTAGATTTTCAATCAAACATGGTAATATAAAATTCAGGCTTCAACAAATACTTTGGGTCTTAAATCTTCATACTATGTATACCTAATGCCATACATTGGTGTATTCTGCTAGAATCTGAGGAACTCCAATATTGGAAATGCTAACTTACACTGCTTCATTTAACACCCATTGTTTAGAAAAAAAATACAATAAGGAAAGAAGAGACTATAAAAGGCAAGGTAGGGTGTCTCCAAGAAGTCCAAAAGTCCACTGGGGGAAATTATTGCCACATCAATATATTTCCATTGCCAAATATTCGTTTTGTCCTGATATATAAATTATCACCAACCTCATCAGATCAGTAACTTGGATAATTCTGCCACAAAATTGTTACGCCAGCGGCACAAATATAGGAAGGGACTTCAAGATAATATCCTTATTCTCATTTTGTTTCTCAAAATCTCTCTAAGTATCAAAAGAGTCATAAAATTCATCTTATAACAATTCAAGAAAGGAGAAGCTTTCACTTGTCTCTCCTGTACTTTTAGATCCCAGAATCAAAGGTTTTGATAAACCCTATAGATCTGGATTATAGAAGAATCTGATGAGAATAAAGGCCTCGAGGACAATAGCAAATGGCAATTGAAACAACTTAACCATCCTCATATCTTGGTAAAATATTTTAAAACAACATTTTGCGCACTACATATGGTTAAAAAGTATCACATTCTAGGGGCATGGCATGAAGTCTATCCTTTTCAAAAAGGTGAAAAAATATATATTTCTGTTCTTCTGTAGTTACCATACAATAATATGAAAACTATACACATACCTTATTACGCTCTCAAAAGGTTTTCATGAGACAATCATAGGCCTAGAGAGCAATATACAACATCAGTTTTCTAATTTATAGTAGACAAACAGAGAAAAAAGATAGAATTTATGTTAATATCCATGGATAACCAATGCAGTTAACTGGCCTACTGAAAATCAACATCCCAATGATTAGAGCATCCTTAATGCTATAGTTGAATGTACACTAATTCATACAAAAGGATAAACTAAAGCAAATTAAAGTGAAAAGAGAGAAAATAGAGAAATGGATCGACAGGATTCTGAAAATGCGGGTTCAAAACTATGGAGCACCATATAATGTTTGGATCCTAGTGGTAGCTTTTGAGAGGCTAGAGACTAGTTTAACATCATTCACTTTTGCTACCCACAAAATAGGCTTTTGAATGCTTTCCACCTCACTTTCTCTGCCTGTCTTCATGTCTTGGCATTCCAGTGTCTGCAGGTACTAGATCACACTGATGGAGTCAACTGAGGTTTTATAAGAACCAATGAAGCAACAAGGCATGAGATAGTTTTGCAGTGCATTCATCAATATAAACTTACATATCACATAATAAATACAAATGTACATTGATAAGTCCGTGGATGAAGGAAACACATTTGTTTCAGGTCTCTTGTTCCTACAAACTGGCTGAGGGTTTGGAGTTAGGAGGTGCCACAAATAGCTCTATTTCCCAAAGAAAAAATCTATTTGGTCGTGGAATTGCACATGTTTCATCCCATTGCACCTCTGATCAACAATAATATGAGTGCCAGGAAGATTTAACCTTAAAAGATTAACAAAAAATGTCAAAAAGGATACATCAACATCTGGTACTTGTGAAATAAACATTTTGTTAATAGGAAAAATAAGTTGAATGAACCACCTAAAAAACCACTACAGTAGCTACAAGAACTAACTATGGTAAGCATACAGACCTAGTAAGTTGGACCAAAATATTCCCTTTGAGGATATTTTAATGGTGCTGTAAAGACCACTTACAAGCTCGGTTTCTCTATCCTCCACTTTGGCCACCTACTATTTTCCTACAATATGAATATGGAAGTCTAGTGAAGTTGCCACCTCAAGCTCAAATTTACCAAGAGAATTCAATAAGGAGCTTTGTAACAATATGAATTAAAATCAAGCAATACGATGAACTACAAGAGGCCATCTAACTATAATTTATAAGGGGAGATTTGATTTCTGAGGACCAAGAGAGAGTGCCACTTATTTGGGTGGCATAGGTAATCCTTGAGAAGGAGAGATGAGTGTTGTGTCCACTCAAAATGTTAGACGTTTAAAAGCTATAAACATAATTTATATTTAAAAAAGTATTACAATAAATGAAGAAATATTTACTAATATGTATGCACAATGTACATCATAATTATAAAGGACTGATCACTCCTCATAATCAATGGTACTAGTCATTTCTTAAGGCACCCACCCCTTCCCTTATCTAGTTAAAAAAAATAATACAATAAGGCAAGAAGAGACTACAAAAGGCAGGGTAGGGTATCTCCTAGTCCAAAAGTCCATTATGGGAAATTATTGCCACATCAATATATTTCCATTGCCAAGTGTTCCTTTTGTCCTGATGTAAATTATCACCAACCTCATCAGATCGGAAACTTGGATAATTCTGCCACAAAATTGTTGTGCCAGAGGCATAAATATAGTAAGGGACTTCAAGCTAATAGCCTTATTCTCATTTTGTTTCTCAAAATCTCTCTAATTCTAAAAAGAGTCATAAAAGTTACTTTATAACAATTCAAGAAAGGAGAAGCTTTAACTTGAAACAACTTAACCATCCTCAGATCTTGGAAAATTATTTTAAAATGACATTTGTGCACTACATAGCGTTAAAAAGTATCGCATTCCAGGGGCATGGCATGAAGTCTAACCTTTTCAAAAAGGTGAAAAAAATATATTTTTGTGCTTCTGCAGTTACCATACAATAAAATGAAAACAATACACATACCTTATTACGTTCTCAAAAGGCTTTCATCAGACAATCATAGGCATAGAGAGCAATATACAACATCAGTTTTCTAATTTATAGTAGACAAACAGAGAAAGAAGACATAATTTATGTTAATTTCCATGGATAACCAATACAGTTAACCGACCTACTGAAAATCAACATCTCAATGATTAGAGCATCCTTAATGCTATAGTTGAATGTATACTAATTCAGATAAAAGGATAAATTAAAGAAAATTAAAGTGAAAAGAGAGAAAATAGAGAAATGACTCTATAGGATTCTGAAAATGTGGGTTTAAACCTATGGAGCACCATCTAATTTTTGGATCCTGGTGGTAGATTTTGAGAGGCTAGACCCTAGTTTAAAATCATTTAGTTTTTCTCCCCACAAAATAGGATTTTGAGTGCTTTCTACCTCACTTTTTATGCTTGTCTTCATGTCTTGGCATTGTAGTGTCTGCAGATACTAGATCACACTGATGGAGTCAACTGATGCTTTACAAGAACCTATGAAGCAACAAGGCATGAGATAGTTGTGCAGTGCATTCATAATTAAAAGCTTACATATCACATAATTAACAGAAATGTATACCAAGTATTAATAAGCCTGTCGATGAAGGAAACACATTTGTTAGAGGCCTCTTGTTCCTATAAACTAGCTGAGGGTTTATAGTAGGAGGCTCCACAAACAGCACTATTTCCCAAGGAAAAACTATCTCTGGTCATGGAATTGCACATGTTTCATCCCATTGCACCTGTGATTGACAATACGATGAGTGCCAACAAGATATGACCTTAAAAGATTGACAAAAAAATGTCAAAAAGGATACATAAACAACTGGTACTTGTGAAGTAAACATTTTATTAATAGGAAAAACAAGTTGAATGAACCACTTAAAAAACCACTCTAGTAGCTGCAAGAACTAGCTATGGTAACCATACATACTTAGTAAGTTGGACCAAAAGATATCCCTTTGAGGATATTTTAATGGTGCTGTAAAGACCACTTACAATCCCAGCTTCTCTATCCTCCACTTTGGCCACCTATTGTTTTCCTACAATCTGAAAATCGAAATCTAGTGAAGCTACCACCTCAAGTTCAAATTTACCAAGAGAAATCAATAAGGAGCTTTGTAACAATATGAATTAAAAGTAAGCAAGACGATGAACTACAAGGCAAGCTAACTAGACTTTATAAGGGGAGATTTGATTTCTGAGGACCAAGAGAGAGTGCCACCTAGTTGGGTGGCATAAGTAAGCCTTGAAAAGGAGAGATAGGTGTTAAGTCCACTCAAAATATTAGTTTCAAAACTATAAACATAATTTGTATTTAGAAAAGTCTTACAATAAATGAAGATATATTTACTAATATGGCTGCACAATGTACATCAGAATTATAAAGGACTGATCACTCCTCATAATCAATGGTACTAGTCATTTTCAAGTCTGTTATATTTCTATTATGGCCTTGTGTATTGTGTCTTTGTTGTTATGAATCCATAGCTTAAATATAGTTTTAAAAATTGGCCCAGTCCAAACCAAAACCAGTCAAACTATCCAATTGGATAGGGTTGGGGTCAAATCAACCACCAACCTAGACAAGTGGACCAATTTATACCAGTTTGGTACAAAATCGGTTCGCAGTGGTCTGGACTGACTGGTATTGTCCCGAACTAGTCAGGTCATAAAACCCTAACTCCTAAACCCTAAACCCTAAACTAAAAACCTAACTCCTAAAGCTAGCAATGCTTGCCATCAATGGTAATGTTAAATTCTTAAATTAAAGGGTAAAATCCTTTTACCTATATTTTTAACATCAGCATTAATTGTTTCGAGATGTTTGAGATTGCTTCCAACCTTATTGGACTTCATATGGAGAATATAGAATTTCACATCCCTTGGAGCAATCCTATATATATTATTATTAGCACTTTCATTCTCTCATATTACGAACAACTATCTCGGTCTTCTCTGATGTTTCTCAGGTTCATGGAAGGCTTATGAAGGCACAGTTTGGAGGTTTCTATCATGGTCTTAAATGAAAATATTACGATTTCTATTTATTATGTAGACTACTAGCTCAGATCTCTTGAGGCTAGTTTGGATTGATCTATGTGATCAAGTGCAGATCTTTGTGGTACTAATGCAGATCTCGAGATACAAGTTCAGATCTCAGTGGAATTAGTTCGATCCTCTATTGAATTTCATAGAAGCACACTTTGGATATCTAACATCAGTCCTAAGGTATGTTACACTGTTTCTTGAATGATACTGTTACTATAAATGGCAAAGTAGTCTGCGGCCTACTTCTAGGATTAAATAGTCTGAGGACCACTACATAGCTAGTGTGCTATTACAGTAGCCTGTGCCATCATTGAAGTGAAATATCTCTGTTTTATACACTTTACAGCACAATGGACCGTGTCTTGGATAAATCTAAGGTAGATGGCATATTCCACAGTTGCAATAGTCTAGATCTATATATTGGTTATAGTGGCACTATATCTAGATCGAGGGTATTTAAGTAACTGCCCAAGTGTATATGTATATGTCACAGCATGTGAGTAATTCTTATATTGGAACATAATGCAATGTGAATAAAATGCAACGTATTAAGTTATATAATATGAAGAAAGGGCTGAACCTATAATTCAACAGATGTCCCAAAACTATGATGCTTCAGGCAATCTCGACTATACTGGGAAGGTAACTGACTGAGGTTACATATGATTAAGATGAGGACATATATGCTATAGTATGTCTGGTGAGAGTGAAAACATGATATGCAGCAGGTCATGGATCAGCAACACAAAGATGCATTAAGTATAAGACTGGAATGTGGATTGCTTTGGATAGGAGATAACTGTCTTGACATGATGAAATACAAGATGACATGACAGTAACTACCTTCACTTGATTACATGGGATGTTAGAAGTATGAATATACATGACAGTGACTCTTTTAGGACCATGATGGCTGTTGGACAGTGATTCTACATCAGCATATTGATAGCAACCTTCATTGGGCTTGCAGGGCAAGCATGTGTTGTTGGCCCTAGGTGGTGTGATGTATCACATCTCATTTTACCTATTTATGCTGAAATCTCGATATTAATCGAATAATAAGAAGAATTGAGTATGGGTCTTCCCCCTTGTGGGGTTTTTCCCTGGTCTCCGACCTAAATTTTGGTGTCCTTATTCTCTCCGCTTTTCTTCTATTCGGTCCTTACTGTTACATTGCATTACCATGATGTATATTGTTGATCATGATGGAATGATATGGATAATGAAAAATTCAAATGTTTGCATGCAACTCATATTCAGCTAGATGTAATATTAAGCACTAAAAAAAACACATACCCAAGGGGTTTTGACCCCAAGACCTCCAAAATAAATTTTCCAGCTTTGTTGGAAATTCAATTTTACAGCAGTTCCAAGGCTTAAAGGTGGTATAACTTGACTATATTTAAGTCTTTTAACCTCTCCACCCTTCGATCTAAGACTTAGAATTGTTCCAGCACTTTTGGGTGGCTTATCAAAGGACTTTCTTGCTGATTTTTGCATTTTCTGCAAAAATTGCAAACCTATTAAAAGCAGGACAGTAAGGCTGCTATAATTCACCATTGTATAAATGGATTTTGCATCATTCAATTTTTAAAAACCCTAGAATACAAAAGAGGTTCTCTCCAAAGGTCCTGGTTTTGGGGTTATGACAGATTATTTATGCAACCTTGCAACTGAAGATTTAATCCCTTCTAAGAGGCCTTGTACTCTTTTCAAATTTGGGTAATGAATCTCAATCTCCCTTGGCATTTTTATAATAAGGATTCCCTCCAGGAAATTAGAGGGAGCCTCAGGAGTCAGAATATCTACCTTGATCCCCCCGAAGTACATTTCCAACCACTTATCCACCTTTGCAATAATTTATGTGAAGGTGGTTTTGGGCCTTGGTCTCCTAGAGGAAATCCTTTTATAAGTTGATGGATTAATCTAGACCCAGAAGCCAAATTATGGACAAGTTTATTTCAAGTGCAAATCTTGTTTTGACACTGGTGCCCTAGCTACATCTTTCCCTAAGCAGGTTTTTTGAGGCCACCCTTTCAGGGCACTGATTAAAAGGAATAAGAAATGCAAGCTCACTTCATGGAATGGTGCAAAACTAAACCATCATATGGTTGGTTGAATGTCCTTAGGCAATGAGGATGGGATGGTGCACGAAGTTCCCCCACACAGGTATAATCCTGGGTAGACCAAGGCAGTTCAACTCTACCAGCATAAGAGCACCAGACTCACTCAAACATCAATAAAATTCTTGATGGGGAGACCCTACCACAAGGGAAATGTGTTGAAGTGAAGAATGGGAAAGAAAAGGCCCTCTAGTTTTAGAATATTTTTACCATTTGGAATCCAACATCTTCTTTTGATTTGGCAGCACCAATTTCTTTATCAGAAGGACAATCATTAGAAGAAACCATGAAGGATAACTTTCAGCAATCAAAATACTCTCAGATTTCAACAGTGTTCCATGGGGAAACGTCCCCCAAGGTGAGGTGCATACACCCCACACTTCTCATGTCTCCCTTGATGTCTCCCCATCCCCCCTGAATTTCCCCAAAATTTGAGGGTACTCCCACACATTCCCCCTGTGTGTCTCCCCGCACCTGCATCCCCCCATCCTAAAGTCTTGGTGTAACATTGGACTTCAAAAGTGTTGAGATCAAGCAAGTCATATTATGTATGTACACAGGCACACTTGGTATTGTCTTGCTTCTTTCACCCATCATGGACATTGGATAGTTGGGGTGTTGTTCTTGTAAATCTATGGAAATCTTTTCTAAGTGTTGGTTTGCAATAATTTGAAAATACCATCCATTTTCCAAAATGTGTATACATCCAGGATGTTTGTAGCCCCTACAAGAATTTCAAGCTCCCAACTTTGCAGACCTATATGTAGTCATTTCAGCAGTTAATAACTTAAATTTGAATTTGTTTTTGTCCGAAAAGTGAAAGAGTTAAAGGTTAGATAAGTATGATCTGATTTGTGGTCCAATGATCTGGTTTCATTTAAGAATCTACAGTATGATGATGACCTAGAATACCACACATGCCTAATTACCTCAAGGAATGAAAGGTATGTTTTAATCTTGAAGCCAACCAAACAATGTTACAAAAAAATTTCAATGTAATATAAACTAGTAGATCAGAGATGCACCTCATCATAATACTCCCTCCTTAAAAGTTGGAATTATAATATTGGCACATTGGAACTTGCATACTCAACTATCTGAAAATGCTCACTACTGAAGTGGGATAGTTTAAGAACGTATCATACTGAGATGAAAACCCACTAGTGTAAGTTTTTATCACTGTTGTACATAGGTTCCCTGACACACATTATATCACTAACAATGATTGGCATCTCCAATATACTGATGACCAGGTTGCATTTGGTGGCCACATAAAATGAACTTAAATTTTTAGCTGTGAGCATGGAAAATCTAGGTAAAGTGTAAAATACCTGGCCTAATGCTTGGATTGAAAGATTTTGCAATAGCCTTCCTTCAAGTCTGCTGGCAGCGTCCTCCTTTGAGGAAAATATATATCAGATATATTGAAATAAAATATGTGTCAGAACCCTGTAAAACAAGTATATTTCACATACAAAAACATAAACAAGCACATTGTAATCAAAACGTATTACTTCTTTGTGGAAACATCTAACATGGTTGACTTATAAGAAGAAATCAAGCCAATCTTAAGAAGTCAACATGATTATGAAACTGGTAACAGATTCAAGAAACAGAGGATATGAGACATTGAACAAGTAAATGGAATACTTCACTTCCTCTCGCATTTGAGGCAAGACAGATCGAACTGCAAAGTCTAAATATCCTGCTGCCTTAGGAAATATGTCGATTGTTTCTTTCTTGTTCTCTTGTAGTTGGAATAAATAAATTCCATATCAGAAATGCTAATCAAAACAGAAAGTATTGAAGAAATTAAACAGCTAAAAGGGATGAAAATGCATGAATAAATACAGACAGGCACAAAGTTTCCTGGTAAGGCAAAATCATTGAAAAATCATTTTAGTTACAGTTGAGATGTGGCAAACCAACCTTTTGTTACCTTTGGCTGGTATCCATCAACAAAAGCTTTTGGGATCAGCAAATATTTTTCTTGTGATAAAGACATCATAGACATCATGTGTAGAACAGATAACACCTCATACCAAGCACTTGATATTGCTGTTTCCTGAAAAGAAAAATATCCATGAGCTGTGATTTTCAATGAAAACTATCTTAATCCTCAATAAACAAGACCAAACACCTGAAACATCAATGCTGCTGGAGGTAACATTCTTCTATGGAACAAGCACCTGTTCATTGTCCGCCTGATTGATCCAAACATATTCCACTAAATATTGTAGTTGACTTCCTACATAAAAAATAAAGCAATAGAATAGTAATCAAGCTCTGCCCAGTTTTCAAATACATCTTCATTCTCACAATGCCAATGTCTTCCATAATCTCTAATCCTATACACAAAGACCTACATTTTTTTATTTAATCAATTCCTCCTTCATTCTAAATATCGTCCATGCTGAGTATTGGTCATGAAGTCATTCACTCACAATTACATTGTCAATATCTAGAAAAATAAGGTCCTGTTAAAATTACCTTTTCTTAATCCCAACAAAACAGGTAGATAATCATCAAGGGCCTGCTGCAGGTCAGCCAGTGTCGAACCACCTAAAAACAATAATGAAGAGTTTCTAGGATTAATATACCATAATATAACTAAGTTGTAGATTCCCATCCGAGCAAACTTATATGCACTAGAGTACTACAAAATTTATTGTCTCTCAGAGCACAGTAATTTTCTAAGAATACATGCACACAGATTGCAGCATTTTATGTCTCTGAAACATGCATGTTGTATCATTTATAAAACTCCTCACATAAACTATTTCCGTAAATTGTAACTAATATCAACCACCATGTGTGCCACATTCCTGGTCTTTTCATTGTTTCTTCGATGAACACTATATCCTGCATTCTACCATTCAAAATAGCCTAATGTTGATGAACAATAATTATGTTTTTCAAAAGTTTGTACATCTTTGCACTGAGATGCTTTGAAAAATCATGAAGCAATGTTACCATGTTGCATTGATGTCTTTCTTTTATTTCTTGTAGTAGGACCCTCCCCTGCTGCCATGACAACTATTCGTGTTCGAAGTGCTGACAAGTTCTCAACCATTTTTGCTGAGAGGTAACCTTGAAGTGATTTGCCAAAGTCAAAACTTTTAGGAATACGTAGACATGGTACAAATACAAAAATTTCTCCACCTTGCCTCGATTTCTTCTTTGTGCCCCCTTCATATGTTGATGTGGATATTATACATCCCGTGCTTTCTCAAGACGACTTCTGCAAATACACAGTAAATAATCCGAAAGCTGTGGCACATTGATAAGAAAAAAAAAAACCTGTAATATTTTCCTCTAGAATCAAATGTAATGAAGACCTTAAATGAGTCGAATAGGGAAAATGTTGCCATTTTAACATTCACAATATGCAGTGCACTAGGACTTGCAATTTCCAAGGATTGAAAACTCTTAATGCAAACCTAGGTCTCACAGATTTGGCCATCATAATCTTGCTTAACGTACTCTGCAGTGGGACTTGAATCAAAGTGCAACGGATCGAAGCATGGTAAAATAGTTTTGAGGTTAGGCTGCAAAAGTCTCCTATGGAACAGTTATCTGTGACTGTTACTTCGCTGCGCTGCTGCGTATAGAGACTGGATTCGGAAAAATGTAGAAAATCGTCTACAATCAACTCCTGTGAGAATTATCTGACTGGTTTTACCGCCAATGCTCCTTGGCCATACCCACGAGTGGGAAAATTAAATTGACTAGTTTTTCCCGCCAATCCTCCTTGGCCATACCAGCGAGTGGGAAAATGAAATTGACTGGTTTTTCCTGCCAATCCTCCTTGGCTATACCCGCGAGTGGGAAAATGAAATTCATTGAAAAGCCCAAAACTTTCACAATAATCATAATTATTATGCAAAAAAAATATTATTTTAATTTTTGTTAAAGTTATTAAAGGTTAGATATTAGACTTTTTATGTTATTAAAGGTTATAAATGTGGTTATAAATGTTTAAATGTTTTTCAAAACGAAAGGTAATTGAATTTGCAAGTTATTTTGTTTCTTCAATTTATTTATTTATTTTTTATTGTATATGACAAGTCTAGATCCATTTTAACTTAGATTTATTTTAACTTCAGACAAAGAGGGATCAAATATTTTTTCACTCTAAAAGAAAGGTTTTCACCTTAAGAAATATTTTATTCCTCCCGTTGATAGATATAGAGTTAAGATAGATCTATATCGGTTTAATTATTAATTATAGTTATAGTTGTAGAAATTTTTGAACCTTATACATTATGCAGAAATTATTACTGTTAATCCGGTTATGCTCCTCCTACTTAGATAAGTTATTAACTGAATAAATTCAAGTTAAAATCGAAGAAAAACACGTAACAGATCTCTACCAATCCAGATCTAGAATAGGCACAAACACACATTGACAAAGTGACATAGTTATTTCTGGACAAATAGTCCCTGGAAAAACCCAACGCGAGAAAACCGGTCTCTGGTTGCTGGAGGCTTCTATTATTAAGAATATTTCTGAATACACAAATCCGGGTTCCAAATCTGGAAATCTCGAAAGAGAAAATACTAGATCTACAACTCACTGGCTGATCTAGGGCCAAAATAATGACTGATCCACACCCTCAAACGGGACTTATAGAACTCAGCCAAGACTAGGGCCTAGAAACCCCAGTGATGTCCCTGAAAGGCTCTGCGTCAGCCTCTAAAGCCCCTGAAAGCTTCTACGTTAGCCTTGGATGTCCTCCAAACCCTCAATGCTGCTTCGGAAGGGACCGTGTTACCCTAGACTAGGTGACACAGTCTATACGCTGCCCCTGAAGGGTCTCTGCGTAACTCCTGAGGGTTTATTTCTGAAAATCACGCTGCCCTTGGAGAGACTGCGTTGTCCTTGCTGCTGCCTTCCTCTATGCTATCCTTGAGCTGATCTCTGCCACTTATGTATTCTAGACCCCGGGATCAGATCATCCCCTTGGCCTAAATTCCCCTCTCTGCAACTGAAACACTTATGAGTATTCTTAGCAAACCCTGCGCTATAATCTCAGCTTAGCTTTAGTGCTCTGCCTCTGTGTGTTTACAAATGACCCCAAGCCTTTCCTTTATACTTTTATTATTAACAAATCAACATCCAAGATTAAATCTTTAATCAATGGCTAAGATTAAAAGAAAGCTTGATCCATGTGACTTAAGACAATTTCATCACATGTTTAATTAAATTCACTTTAATTATTTTATTTTCCTAAGTTTTAACTTAGGAAATACATTAAAATAATTAATTAATTTAATATTTCCTAAACCAAATGAAATTTCCCAAATCCATTTCTGGATCTTGTAGATTAGGTGAACTTGTGCCACAAAATCACACTGCATCTGCGCTTGTGCCACAGGTCTTCAAAAGGCACGGTCTCTCGTCATTCTGTCATCCCCATGATGCTCCAGTTGGCCTCCAAAGCCTTCTTCATCCCCTCCCTTGCCATTTTGTTGTTGCCTCAGTTTCCCCGCGTGCCCATGAGTTGCGCGCTCTCCCTCTTATGCACCACCCTACTGGAGCTAGCATGCCAGGAGCCTCTCCCGTTGTTTCCCTTCAGGCTGCGCACTCCCTACGGTGTCCCCCTGGTTGCGCGCCTCCCTCCGGAGTTCCCCACTTCTTCGAATTCATCCCACTGCACGCTTTTTGATGCAGGCTCCCTCGTTGCACGCCCCCTATTGCATAACTCTTTTTTGTGCACCCCCTGATGTGCTTCTCTGTTGTGCACTCCCCTATTGAGCACATCACCGCTTTTAGCTCGGCCTCTCCCTCATTGTATGTTAGCCCCCCCATGGCTCTAAGTCTGCGCCAAAATACCATTAGGGGTAGCCAAAGAGGTGCGTTCTCGGGTCGCCATCAACGCAGCCTGGACCATCATTTGGAATCCATTGAAGGCTCCTCTTCTAGCAACCATGACAGGGAAGCACCATCACAGTCTAAGCGCACCCAGGAGGAGATTGCCTTAGCTCAGGAGAATCAGAGGGGCAAAAGAATCTGGGGCCCCAGGAAGTCCACCATTTCACACTCTAAGCAGCGCACTCCTCGAAAATTCAAGCCTCTCCTGGTTCAAGAGGCCTCGGGGGAGGACACAGATGTTTGGATCATGGACTTGGAGGAAGTTTGGACGCGAGTTCCTGACGCTGAGTACCCAGTCATAGCATAAGTGTCAACAAAATACATTACTACCAACAAAATATAGTAATATAGATTGGTTTAAGAGCTGGCACAAGTCTTGCTTTGAAAAGTAAGAAGCCTGAAGAGGAGCCAAGACAGTCGGTGTTTTTGGTTATTGTCGACACAAAAAGAGAAAAATTACAAATCTCAGAATTACACATTAAGGATGGAGATTGGGAGGAAACGCTCGAAGTGCAGAAAAGAGAGCATCACGTTCATGCATA
Source organism: Pinus albicaulis (assembly GCA_034641835.2). NCBI lineage: Eukaryota > Viridiplantae > Streptophyta > Pinopsida > Pinales > Pinaceae > Pinus > Pinus albicaulis. The sequence continues at coordinate 524,630,488 of CM076580.1, read as the reverse complement.
TGGTAATCAATGTGTTCCACTCAACTCTCCAAGGTGCGAATATGGTCATTTGTGCATTTTTGTTGGCACCAAAGTCCTTCCACAGAGTCAAAGGTATCATTATGCACATGCTCGAGGTCGTTGATATAGGAAACCAATTCGTTCATGTCCTCGTACCTCTGTTCCCTCAGTGTATCACAAAACTTGAGATGTATGCGATCCAGCTGGGTCGCGATGGATTCCAAGGTGACCATACTTCGATGTGGCTCAATGAGCGGGATGGAGACAGGGTCATATCTGTAGTGGAGTGGCGACTCTCAATCGACTCAGAGTCCGAGCTAGGCTCCCCATGTTGCTGGCATACATCCATGTGTGGCCCAGCACCCCCCCTGCAGACCCGTCCTGTCTATGGAGGCATACTACCAACTCCAACACCACCTGCAGCACTGCCATGGACTGCGTACTACTTTACCTGAGAAACACCCCACTAGACATTGAATTGATAATATTGAAATAACACACCACTGACAATTCCAGAGTTTTTGAACACGATTACCCAACTGAGAAGGATCTTGAAGTCCTGAGCACCAACACCACAATGACGAGTAGTGAAGACGTAGGAAGACACATCACAAGCCCTGGGGCCCGCAAAGCTCATACATCCCCAGGAAAGGCACCTGAAACTGCTCCCCCCATCCGACTGGCGATCCAGTGAAGTGTGCGCTAACGAAAGAAGAAGTCGGGCTGAGGAAAACTCTGCGTCTGCACCCGACCCACGCAGTCCAGGCCAAAGACCAAATAAACCGTTACTTCGGACAAAGAAAACATCCCCCGATCCCATGGCCATGTTGGATGCAGGCCTCAATATCCCTCCCTTCCGCATTCAACATTCAATAGCCTCGTCCTGTTCTACTACCCCAAGCCACAACTTGAGCCAGGACGAAAACAAACCACACCTCGTCCTCTCTCGGCACTCTCTCCGCAACTAAGAAGGATTTTTTCATTTTCATTGTGTGTATTTTTCTCTTATTTTGATTTTTGGGATTCCATGGGGTTGTTTATGCATCATGGATTCATGATTCCATTTTCTAGGAAGATTATGAAGGATTTTGTCATGTTCATTGTGTGTATTTTTCTCTTATTTTGCTTTGTGGGATTCCATGGGGTTGTTGATGCATATGGATTCCATTTGATAGCAAGATTATGTTATCCACGGATGGTGAAGATGAAAATATTGGAACTCATTGGGTTGTTCTCTTCGCTGGTTCTTCCGGATATTAAAACTATAAACATCAAATGATTTTCTGCATGGTTTTCCATACTAAGGTCTACATAATGCACATTGTATAAATCTAACATGTAAGGTAATTAAGCAATTGCTATGTTTCTAGGCAGACAATTAGGAACACATGTCTAGCTCAATTTTAGATATGAAAATCTTGGAACTCATTGGGTTGTTCTCTTCCCTAGATCTTTTAGATATTAAAACTATAGACATCAAATGGTTTTCTGCATGGTTTTCCATACTAAGGTCTACATAATGCACGTTCTGTAAATCTAACATGTAAGGTATTGAAGCAATTGCTATGTTTCTGGGCAAACGATTATGAGCACATGTCTAGCTCAATTTTAGATATATCTATAGTTGAATTAGATATGATTTGATACATTTGGTTATATATGATTTACAATGATAAATATTTTCATAAGCAGAGGTTCACTAGTGAGGTTGGGGGAGTTTTAAGTAGCTCACTGGAATTGCATCCTTTTTGTTTCATTCCTCACCTACATGCCATGAACTTCACAAGATGAGGCTCAATGTACCTTTTTGATGATTTTGGTAGAGCAGATACCACTAATAGATACCACTCTTTGCCCAAATTACCAAATAGACCATATTTTTTAAATTACCTTTGGCTCATAGAAGATTTGTATAGATCTAAAGAGTTAAAGCTATGCTTCTAGCTTATATACCTTTGGTATTTAAGCTACATAGAGATGTCCATGTAGGGTAAGATTATGATTATAGAAATATTTCAAACTCTTGACGCATTCAATTTATGTTACTTATAACTTTGGCATAACTCTTCTAGGGGTTGAATCACTCATTTATAGGTTGGTGTTTGGCATGCATATTAAATCATTAAAAGATTTAGACTGAAATATGAGAATATTATTGTGTTTATGTATGATGGAATAACAAACCAGCATTCTTTGGCTTGGTGCTACTATAAAATGCCAAACATTTGATATCATTATAAATATTACTACCAACTGAAACTATTATCACATAAGAGTAATATAGCCACCCAATCAAACTTAAAACTAAGTGTTAAACAAAATTTTGTCACCGTCCCTGCAATCCCCATCCCGAACATTGGAGGGCCATTTCTGTGACTTCTATGTAGTGTCATGCCTTGCAAAAAGTGTCATTACATCCCTTGCCATGAGAAGAACATTTCCTCTTTTGACTATTCCTGGAATAGGCTCTCAAAAACATATGATTTTGGGTCGGCGCTAGCAGGTAGTTATGGCCTCGCGCCCATAGATAAATTAACACTCGGCCTCGCACCCATTGGCGCTTTGTCCCAATGGACTGCCCGCGCTGAGCTGTTTTTTGATTTTTTTATAAAATAGAAGCAAAGTTTCCATTTCCAACCACTTCATGAGCGTAGTTAGCATGGGTTGTTCGACTGAATAACGTCGAAAATCTTCCTTTGGCTTCTTATTTCCTACATTTGAGCAACCTCCCAAAGGATAAGGCCTCCCTTCCGCCATATGAGGGATCCCAACCTCCTTCATAAGTCTTTTTCTTCTCCCTCAACCCTTCAATCCCCCTCCTCTCTCCCTAGAAGACAATTCCCTTTCTTAAAAGGAAAGAAAGTCCCACTCTTTATTTTATCTTAGGGAAAGGGTTTCGAGGGTCACTTCCCACCTATTCACTTCCCACCTATTCATTGACCTATAGTCTACAAGTGACTTCCTAAACTATTGGGACTCCACCCATCGGTGAAAGTCTGTGAAAAGCAAGGAGCCTTAGCTATGGTGACAATGGGCTAAGCCTCCATCGTTTCCCTTATCCTAGTAGTTGCCCTCTTAGGAACCCCTTTTAGATCCACTACTAGTTTGAGTGGTAACATGTTGTTCACAATTCCATTTGTGAACAACTCTTTGGTATGCCCACTTTTTCCATACTACAACTCCAAGACGAGATGTCCAGGGCTATGGAGGTTTCCCTTCTTCTCACTGAATCAATCCTCTACAATATAGTGAACTAGGGCTAGTTGGTTGGCCCACTTGACTGTTACTTTAGTCCTTCAAAGTATGCAAATCCTTAGGCCCTATACACCTGCCCTTCTACCAATTTTTTTGTCCTTCACCAGAACAAGAGTCAGGGATCTTGTTTGATAGTAACCTAACAACCCTCCAACTATACTTGGCCTACCATCAATCTTCCCAACCACAGTCAATTCCTTTTACTGATCTAGGGCCCACAATATTGTCTTCATCTAGGAATCTTCAAATCTGCCACCTAACAATGGTTTAAGTCCTCTCAAGATCATTGTTCTTGTGTATTGAAAATTTGATCTTTGTTGTCCAATATATGAAAAAATATGAACTACTCCTCGTATCATACTTCTAACAATCTGTAGATGACTGAACTAGGGTCACAAATCAACCACTAACAGTCCATTCACTAATTTTTTATAGGTTTCTTCAGATCTTTGTCTAAAACTCTATGGAAAGTCCACCAAAATCAACTCCTCTGCATGTCAATCCATTCTTCATATGGCACATTTCTTTTGCATGCTCAATCTTCTGCTCAGGTTCCACCCTCCTTGGGATCTGTTGTCTCCACAGATACTGAATCTACAAACCATCTTCCAGATCTGTGGTCTTTATTGCATAAATAAACCTCGCTTTAAGGGTCACAACCCATCTTCTTCTACGCAAATTTGTCACAATCTTAAGGTCATACCTTATGAACTAAACATGCTAGGAAACTGTCCTAACCAGGGCATTCTACTTATGTACTTCTAATTGTTGTAGAACAAACCCTATCCACACATAGAAAAAACACGACTCTTGCCTCCATAAGAGACTCGACCTAGCTCATATGGATCCATAGATTCTGGGCATTTCTTTGACTGAATCTTGACATGAACTTCAGATCTCAATGTCAACCCTCAAAATAGGGTTAAATCAGTCAATATTACACCTATGTCGACTTCTATTATGGCTCTAAATTACAGTGCAAGCCCTCCTCCATCTATGTTGGCCTTTATCATAGACCTTGCGGCCTACTAACCACCACAAGGCAAGATGGTATGAACCCTCTCTTCTATTTTATGTAGAAAATCTAACCAACGGGATTCAATCTAATCTTGTAATGTACTAAAACAAGATATTGAATCCTTCCTACAATTTGTGGAAACAACACACGATCGCACAATCACATATAAGTAAGAGAAACAAGTTATCAATCGCACAACGCAAGATGTATCTGGGGAAGCAACTGCTCAAAACCCTCTATCTCTATTTTGTATTAAGTCAAGGAATCATGAAACAATACAATGCTTAATCTCTCTTGAGATTCTCAAACACTCTGCCAATTGTCTCCTGTTGATCTAGGAAAAATCGGTCTAATAGTTAGCCAATTCTCAGGCTGCCTTGCTCACGCAATTCCTATGGAATTATCTCCATATTAATTAGGAAAATCAACCTTCCTTGATTGCACAATCCATCATGGCATCCCAATGAATTTATAATTGCACATGGGAAATTTTCTATAAATACAATTGATAGTTATGTTCCTTTGAACTGTGTTACAATAAGGATGAAGGGTCTTTTATTATTATTTAAAAATAAGATAAAATCCTAAACAATCAAAACCCTAACTCGAGGAGATGTAACACCAAGAGTTTATGGGCCCCGTTGGGGTTAGTTGGGCAGCCAACTTTCCGGGGTCGTAACTTGGTCATATGATCTTCGTTTGACGCACATGATACCTTGTTAGAAAGATCTCTTCGAGGACTACAACTGCTAATGCGATTTCTATGAAATCGCTAAACATTTCTTGCCCAAAAAACGTCGTTTGGGGCCTCAAAATGGCTCCCGAAGTTCAGGACCTGAAAAACTAACAAAAAAAGTAAACTATGCTATAATTAAGGAAACTGAAAAATTGAAAGAGACAATGGGCCCAAGTGGAATAGGCAGGTGGCTACCAATATCCACCTCGATCACCTTAAATCGAATTTCTTGAGCTAACTCAATCATCATGACTTAGTTAACTGACACAAGTTGTTATGAGACGAAATTACAATTTATTGTCCAATTTATTTAAGGGAAAATAAATTAGACGCCTCACATTCCTCACTCCTGGTACATCAAAATTCCTCACTAGTGTGGGTGCATTTTTTTTGTCCTTTCTAGTTTCCAATTTCACTATTTCTTGTTGCAAATTTCAATACTCCCTCTCAACAAGAAAGGAATTCAATCTATCTCCATTCGGTACTTTTGGAATGTTCTGCATGCTACACTTATCTAGTGTTGTTTGCACCTGCAAGTCCTAAAATTGAATAGCCTCTGAACAAATTACTCAGTATAATGCATCTGTCATCAGAATCTTCTGACTGCTGCTAGCTACTACATTTGTCTAGTACTGGATTCTCTACGCTGCTGCTGACATCTGCATCCGTGCCCTTTGAACTATTGCTAACTCTAATTTGTGATCCAGTATTTGACATCTGACTCTGATTTCTATCTTGCTGACATCTGACTACATCAATTTAACTGATCCTTCCTACTACTATTATACTGTGGCTCCTCGTAGCCAGGTTCGATCCATGAGATCACATGCCATCTCAATGGACCTTGCCCAAATTTCTTATCTTGGGATTATGTCTACACATCACCCCACTAGCTTATGCCTCCAGGTATGGCTGCTCCCTCTTCCCATCTGGCTCGAAATTTCCCCCTCATGGAGGTCTCTGCTTGACTGGATGCTTCCACTCAGTCTCCTCTTTGCTTCTCCAATTGTGGCAACTACTCCACAACCTTCTGAGACCGCTTCTCATGAAGATTCATGTTAAGAGGTATTTATGCTCCCTTTAAACCACCAAGTCTCTAACTTCTGCCTTTCTCCTCAAACCTTTGCATGCATCTGGTACCTCAATTACATATAGGTTCTTGACTCGTGCACAGTGTAATTGTCCTGACGTTACAAAAGGTTTCTAAAAAAGAGTTGATTTTAAATCGATGATATCTCCCTCATCCGAGCTCCGATTCGACCGATATTTTTTTTCTATTTCGGTAGATTTTCGCAAGGAATCCAAATAGCCTATTTTATTTTGAAAATTTTACACCAAAATATTCAAATATTCTATGCAAACTCGCCGCCCAAAAAATTTCTGCTCTAATACCATGTAGAAAATCTAACCAACGACATTCACTCTAATCTTGTAATCTACTAAAACAAGATATTGAATCCTTCCTACAATTTGCGGAAACAAAACACGATCGCACAATCACATATAAGTAAGAGAAATAAATTATCAATCACACAACAACATGATGTATTTGGGGAAAGAAACTGCTCAAAGGCCCTCTATCTCTATTGTGTATTAAGTCAAGGAATCATGAAACAATACATTAATGCTTAATCTCTCATGAGATTATCCAGCACTCTATCAATTGTCTCCCGTTGATCTAGGAAAACTCAGTCTAGTACTTAGCCAATTCTGATCCTTACTTCAGCCTGCCTTGCTCATACAATCCTAGCTAGGGAATTAACTTCTTATTAATTAGGAAAATCAATCTTCCTTGATTGCACAATCCATTATGGAATCCCAATGAATTTATAATTTCACATGGGAAATGTTCTCTGAATACAACTGATAGTTATGTTCCCTTTAACCTTTGTCTCAACTGGGTATTCCTCGAAACTGACATGCATACAACTATTAATAGCGAATTATCAGTTATATGATTGATCACTCAGTGTGAATTAAATCTAATTTAATTCACTGGACCTCTCGCTAGCTCATAACTTAGTTAGAACCAGTTAAACTGATTTTAACACATTTAATTGAGTTAATTACACTTGCACCCCACTAATGCATCAATTTCAACTGGACCCAAAAAATATTAGAATCCCTCTAAATGCCTCATCTTAGACCCTCAAGTACTTGAATTTCTTGAGCTAACTCGGTCATCATGACTTAATTAACTAACACAAGTTGTTATGAGATGAAATTACAATTTATTGTCCAATTTATTTAAGGGAAAAATAAATTAGACGCCCCACATTCCTCACTCGTGGTGCATCAAAATTCCTCACCAGTGTGGGTGCATTTTTTTTTGTCCTTTCTGGTTTCCAATCTCACTGTTTCTTGTTGCAAATTTCAACATTTCAGAATTTGATGCGGCCTTCACACAAAGACACCATTGAAATCACATGCCCAGATTCTCATGAGAAACCTCTCTTAAGCTCGATTTGCCAGAAGAGAACCAACAATATGCCATCCTACTTCCTAGTGCAAACCGACCCTTAAGGTATGCAACATTCTTCTGAACACTCACATGATGATCTTGCTCTTGGAGGATGATCATGACCTCCCTTTAGCAACCCTTACTCACCCTCGTACTCGACCTACTTTAGGACTACATCTCTCTTCACCCCCTTGATGTGCCAGATAGTGGGAATACATGTCAAACATGCTAATATGTGCCAAGTGATAAGGCATGCCAAGATGTGCAAGGGTGTGTCAATGCATGTCAGGGAATGTCAAGACAACAAAAGGGAGAAAAAATTTAAACTACAAGGAAATGAACACATAAGAGGGTTAATAAGTCATCAATTTACCTTTTACAACAGGGGCATGCTAGGCACAGCAACACTAGGCAACAATAGGTGCCAAGTGCAAAGTCTTAGTGCATTCTAAGTGCCAAGTATTCCTTTGTTGCTTCTCATCTACTTTACAACAACTTATAATCACAAATAAATTTAATATTAAACCATGCCAAATCATACCAAGGCATCTCAACGTATTCCACACATGCTAAGACTTTCCAAGCACCAACACGTGCCAAGCGCCAATATGTGTCAAGAACTAGTGTTATGCATGTTATAAAGTGGAAGGGAATGTTGAAGAGTGCTAAAGTGTGCTAGAGAGTGATAATGCATGTTCATGAGTGTTAAGGATTACTAGGAAAAAACATTAAGGGAGCACTAAGTAAAAATTCATGAAAGTTAATGAATATGAGGAACATGCGCTAAAGACTAGTGTTAATGAGTGTTAGTTGTCATGCCAAGGAGGGACTGACAAGGTATGCTAAGCATTGGTAAGGCATGCTAGGGAATATCAAGGCATGTCAAGAATTCCCAAAGTGTGCTTGGGAGTTCCAGAGTGTGCTAATTATATCATGTGCCAATTAATAGCACCAAGATATGCCAATACATGCTGGGTGCTAAGGATGTGGTGCAGGGGACCTGGGTATGTCAATATGTGTCAAGGCAACAAAAGGAAGAACCAATAAGAGGGTTAATAAGTCAGGACTTTATCTTTTTGAAAAGGGGCATGCTAGGCACACTAATAATAGGTCCCAATACATGCCAAGTGGCATTGTGTGCCAAGTGCTAACGTATGTCAATGCATTCAACCAAGGTGTTCCAGGGCATGCTAGGGACTATATGCAGCATGCCAACACAAGTTAGGAGAGTTCGATGTTGTGCTAGTGCATGTCACCATGTGCTTGGGCGTAAGTGTCATCATAAGATGTTCTAGGTACAAAGATGTTCCAATACATGTGGGCTGCTAAGAAATGTTAGTGTGTGCCAAAGCATTAATTTAAGGCATGCCCAGATTGGTGAGGATCGTTAGGCCTTTCTCATTAATAGAATTGTCAAAGCTTGATTATGTATTAAATAATATATTTCCTACACACAATAGTGGAACTTTATCTAAAGGGAATTTTCTAGATAATAAACTTAATATATATGAATCATTTGTTGACTCATAGAAAATCTCTATTTGACTAGTTATTACTTGAGGGAAATGATACAGACTAATTACTTCTAAAAAATTCACTGACCCTAACCACTATGTATTTGGACATATTATAAAAAATACTCCACAATAATGGTATTAAATCGTTAAATTTTGACAAAAAAATATATTAACAGGCACATAGCATTATCAAAAAATCATTCGAATGATCAATGATGACGGCCATTTTTTGACCGTCACCAAAAGTAACAAAATGAGCATTGGTGAGGGTCATTAAAACTTCGTCACTAGAAGTGTCACCAAAGAGAGAATTAGTGATGGGCCTTTAACAACCCTCACCAAAAGTGTCATTCAAAATGTCTTTGGTGACGGACCATAAAGGACCATCACTATATACACTTACAGTGACGGTTTTTTAATGATCAATGATGACGGGCATTTTTTGACCATCAACAAAAGTAACAAAAAGAGCATTGGTGAGGGTCATTAAAAGTTCGTCACTAGAAGTGTCACCAAAGAGAGAATTAGTGACGGGCCTTTAACAACCCTCACCAAAAGTGTCATTGAAAATGTCTTTGGTGACGGACCATAAAGGACCATCACTATATACACTTACAGTGATGGTTTTTTAAAGGCCGTCACCATATGTGACATTGGTGACGGACCTTAAAGGTCCGTCACAAGCATGACCCTCACCAATGTGCTTTTTTCTTGTAGTGAATGCTCCTCCCTTGAGCAAAGTCCTACACATATATAGTTAAGGAGTGCACATTTTCATTATACAAATCATTATGCAACCAAATAGTATCCTTACAATATGTTTTTCTCATGCAAATGGAGTGACTCATAGATGAATCCCTTATCCTCAAAGAGAAAAGACGTGGTTGTGATAACTCCCCCAAAGAGTTATGTATCTCCTCCATCTCTACATGATCCATGCATATCCTCATATGATGATATATCTCCTCATCAAAGCCTTCCCAAAAGTACCCCTCCATGATGGTGTGGTATGCTCTCATAGAATAAGTGTGGCTGAAAAGCAGGGAAAATTTTTGGGTCAAATTTTAAGGGGTTTTAAATTTTGGTAGGGAAATTTTTTTATATAAAACCCTTTTTCTATAGTTTTATAAATTTAGCACTATAATTATTTAAAAAATAATTAATTATTAACTGTTAGCCCAGAAACATAAATGTGCATAAACATTAAAAATTGGAATTCGCCTCCTAATTTTCTGGTTTGGAGCCGATTTGAATTGCATTCACCCAAGATTTACTGGTCAGAGGGGGATTGAAGTGACATTCGCCCCCATTTTTACTAGGTTAGGGCTTGGATTGGAATTTGGAGGTGATTGGAATTTTCCACCATTTACCTGGTTGGACAGGAATTGGAGTGACATTCGCCTCCATATTTTACTGGTTTAGGGCTTGGAAGTTGAATTCTTCTGGGGTTTGCATCATGAAATGTGCCAAATTATGTGTAGGGAGGCCGATCGTGGTGCAAAATGATTTCTGCATCTCCCCACTACTTTTCGAAATCCAGTTTTGGCGGGCTTACCCCAAAGTGAAACAACGGGCTACCTTGGCATAAATTAGGTAATGATCTACTCTTTGTCTCATTGCTGGGGTAATAGAAATGAAAATACGGTCAAGCAAAGCAGGAAGAACGGATTCAACATAGTCAAAATTTCCTTTCCATTTATCGCAATAAACCCTCACTGGTTTCCTTCCTGCCAAATCCTCTGGTAGCTCTTTCACAACATGTTCAAAACCTTCCACTTTCTGAATAAAATATTCTACATCAAATATATCTATAAAACCACTTGTATCATCCCCGTATGAAACTACTTCAAATTTTGGCAGAACAAATGTTGCATTTAATAAACGAGCAATGCCAACGCCATCACATAAATATCTTCGCATCTGATTGAGACCACCGTAGCATTCCACTTTGATGTATCTATTGCTCTTCTCTAGAAGAGGTGTTAAAGGACTGTCTTTTCACCATTAGCAAGGCTTCCAATCCACAATACCCTGCTCCACATTCCAGCTATCTACATATTTTCTCTTATTGATCATCAACATGGGTGCAAATGGGATAAAATTTTGTCCAGGAGGTAGCATTGTTGACAAAATATTAACAACAAGGATGGAGATAACGAGCGCTCCCAATAATACAGTTGACACTGCTTGCTTCAAGGAAACCATGGGCATAAGCATATGATAACTTGTAGAACTGAATCTAGCAGCGTGTGATTTGGAGTGTGCGCAAGGTGTTTCCGTCACCATTTCCAATCGTACAGATCATGTTGAACTCCTATTAGCATTAATCCATTTAATTTAGGAGGGATGTGATGTTAGGATTTAAAGATTCCAGATGAGGCCTAATGCTGAACGCGGTAAATTCCCCTAAGTGCGAAAATTTTTGTTGAACCCTTTTTATTTGTTTGGAATCATATCATTTGAGTATGTAGATAATAGCTCAGAAAATGCAGCTAAAGATATCAGTTGTTATAAATGGCTAATGTTATTTTTGTTGTTGTCATTGCATGCATATTTAGCATATGGAATACCATAGAATAATATGAGGAGGATGCAGTTGTTTCAAAGGGTAAATGTCTCTCTTAACTTATTCTAGACATGATATCTTTGTGTGTTTTTAGAATTGTACTTAAATTTATGTGATCAAAGTTCAAGATTCTCCTATGGTTTCTCTGTTATGTTTCCTTGTATTTTGTATGACATTTCAGATGTGATGGGTATGGTGTTTATGCCCTAATTCTGGTCTGCATTATATGGATGTTTATCTGTGGTAGTGTCTATTTAGTATGGTGGCTGATCTGTGTTTTTTAGGGTTTTTGTGCTTCATTTCTGGTCTTGGTGAATGTTTCCTTAACTTAATTATGAATGGTTTTAACATCAATACATAGAAGTTTAAAATCATTGTTGGTTATGACTCAACTTATGAATGGTTTTAACATCAATACATAGAGGTTAAAAATGTAATATTTGGTGCCATAGAATAAGAGGTTGATATGGCACTTATGAACATACAAACCTAGAAAATACAGAACACTCGGTTATATTTCACAACCAAAGTATGAAGAATTAAGGAAATGGGTATAAGAACCTAGACCATATGTTGCTCTAAATGCAATGTGATTAAGTTGTTTCCAAGAATTCTTGGCCTAGAATATGCTTCTGAAAATAATTCAGCATCATTGAGTAAGTAGCTACAGGAAAAAATAAAATAATCCTCTAAATCTGGAACTTGGAGACATTGGTGGGTCCATCAATTCAAACTCGGTTCCCCTGGTAGAATACTTCTTCTGCTACAACCTCATAAGCTACATGAATTTTTCCACTATAAGATCCCATTGAGAAATCACTTTGTTATGATACTAATTTTCTCCTGCATATACCATCCAAAAATCCAGTGAATTAAATGAGGTTGGTTGTTGTAGATGAGATATTGACCCAGAATGCCAAAAAAGATAATCTTGATCTCTAACTGGGAAATTTAAGGTAGACTTTATTCCTTCAAACACAGAGACTGAAAGTAAAGAATATAGTCAATAAAAAAATATAAATCCATGCCTGGCAAGAATAAGGGGTCTGGGGCACATTACAGCGTGAACCCCCACAGATATTCTAATTGAAATTTATCCAAATGAACCCGTAAATTAAGATACAGGAAAAATACCTTATCTCCACTCATGAAAAGTCAATAATTGGTGAAATTGTGGCCTTGTGGGTAGAATGGAGAACATACAATCAACAAAAAACCAATATTAGCTTGAAGAAAGAAATGACATATATCCCTTTCAATTAATCAACATGTTGTAGATGTGATTTTAGATCCAATGGATTTGTCAGTGATGGATCATGCTGAATCTAGCAGCCTGTGAGTTGGAGTGTGCGCGAGGCATTGCTGTTACCGTTCCCAATCATACAGATCATGTTGAACTCCCATGAGCATGAATATGTTGAATTTAGGAGGGATGTGATGTTAGTATTTAAACATTCTGCATGAGGCCTAATGCTCAACGTACTAAAATCCCGTATGAATATTATGGGAAAAACTTTGTTGAACCCTTTTGATTTTTTTGGAATCATATCATTTGAGTATGTAGATAATAGCTCAGAAAATGAAGCTAAAAATATCAGTTGTTCTAAATGGGTGATGATCTTTGTTTGTTGTCATTTTAGGCATATTCAGCATATGGAATACCACGGAATAATATGTTGACGATGCAGTTGTTTCAAAGGGTAAATGTCTCTCTTAAATTATTCTAGACATGAGATCTTTGTGTGTTTTTAGAATTGTACATAAATTTATGTGATCAAAGTTTAGGCTTCTCCTATGGTTTCTCTGTTCCATTTCCTTGTATTTTGTGTGACATCTCAGATGTGCTGGGTATGGTGTCTATGCCCTAATTCTGGTCTGCATTATATGGTAGTTTATTTGTGGTAGTGTCTATTTAGTATGGTGGCTAAGCTATGTTTTGTAGGGCTTCTGTGCTTCGTTTCTAGTCTGCATGAATTTTTCCTTAACATAATTATGAATGGTTTTAACATCAATACATAGAGGTTTAAAATGTAATATTTGGTGCCTCTGAATAAGAGGTTGATATGACAGTTACGAACATACAAACCCATATAATACACAACACTCAGTTATATGTCACAAGTATGAAGAATTAATGAAATGGGTATAAGAACCTAGACCATATGTTGCTTTAAATGCAATGTGATGAAGTTGTCTCCAAGGATTCTTGGCCTGGAATATGCTTCTGAAAATAATTCAACATCATTGGGTATGTAGCTACAGGAAAAAATAAAAGAATCCTCTAAATATGGAACTTGGATACATTGGTGGATCCTTCAATTCAAACTCTGTTCCCCTTGTAGAATACTCCTTCTGCTACAGCCTCATAAGCTACAAGTTTTTTTCCACTATAAGATCCCATTGACAAATTACTTTGTTATGATACTAATTTTCTGGTGCATATACTAGCCAACAAGCTAGTGAATGAAGTGAGGTTGGTTGTTGTAGATGAGATATTGATCCAAAATGCCAACAATGATAATGTTAAGCTCTAGTCAAGAAATTTAAGGTAGAATTTCTTCCTTCAAACACAGAGACCGACAGTAAAGAACATAGTCAATACAAAAATATAAGTTCGTGCCTGGAAAGAATAAGGGGTCTGAGGCACATTACAGTGTGAACTCCAACGGATATTCTACTTGAAATTTATCCAAATGAACCCGTAAATCAAGATACAGGAACATCGCCTTATCTCCACTCATGAAAACTCAATAATTGGTGAAATTGTGGCTTTGTTGGTAGAATGGAAAACACACAGTCAACAAACAACCAATATCAACTTGAAGAAAGAAATGAAATCTATCTCTTTCAATTAATCAACATGTTTTAGATGTGATTTTAGATCCAATGGACTTGTTGGTGATGGATCATATTGAATCTAGCACCGTGTGAGTTGGAGTGTGTGCGAGGCATTTTCGTCACCATTCCCAATCGTAAAGATCATGTTGAACTCCTATGAGCATGAATCCGTTGAATTTAGGAGGGATTTGATGTTAGGATTTAAACATTCTGGATGAGGCCTAATGCTCAATGCAGTAAATGCCCCTAAGCATATTGTGGGAAAAACATTGTTGAACCCTTTTGATTTTTTTGGAATCATATCATTTGATTATGTAGATAATAGCTCAGAAAATGCAGCTGAAAATACCAATTGTTCTAAATGAGTAATGCTCGTTGTTTTTTGTCATTGTAGGCATATTTTTCATATGGAATACCATGGAAGAATATGCAGAGGATGCAGTTGTTTCAGAGGGTAAATGTTTATCTTATATTATTATGTACATGAGATCTTTGTGTGTTTTTATAATTTTACATAAATTTATATGATCAAAGTTCAGGATTCTCCTATGGTTTCTATGTTTTGTTTCCTTGTATTTTGTATGATGTCTCAGATGTGATGGGTATGGTGTCTATGCCCTAATTCTGGTCTGCATTATATGGTAGTTTATCTATGGTAGTGTCTATTCAGTATGGCGGATGAGTTGTGTTTTGTAGGGCTTCTTTGCTTCATTTTTGGTCTGCGTGAATGTTGCCTTAACTTTGATACACATGATAGATGAAATATATTGTAGGGCATCTCTGCTTATCTATGTCTCGGTCCGCTCATTTGTTTGTATGAAATTGTGTATAGACAACTCATTTTCTGTATAGACATGGACCTGTATATAAAAGTGTGTTATTAATGGTCTACTCATTTGATTGTATGACAATGTGTATTGGTGTGCTCATACATAGATGTATATATGTTCCTGTGACATATATCTCGGGTATGGTCTGCTCATGTGCTTGTATGGTGGCATGGATGTTGTGAGGACCTTTGGTTTCTATTTTTTTATTGTCAGAAAGAGCACCTATCACACGTGGATATGGATCTTGAACCAAAACTTAACCAGGGTCTTATACAAAGTATCATCTATTACTAATTTTTTCATTTAATAGATTTCTTAATATACTTGTTACTGCGTAGGGATGCTGAGGAGGGATGGAGCTCAAAACCTCTAACACAAGGATATGGATACTTAATCATTTAGCAATTAATAATCACATCAAATCCTACTGATATTGTGCTGTAGGGATGAATGAAGTTCCTAGAGATACTATATGTTGTAAAAGGATATACATCTTAGCTGCAATTTTTAAATTTGGTTATTTTTTTTTGGTAAAAGTATTACTGGCCATGTGTCAAAATCATTAACAACTAACATCTATGACAAAGTTTCTTAGATGGCTTGCTTAACTTGAGGGCTCAATATATAGGGTTTATTTGCATGTGTCCCTTTTTCATTGTATTTCAATCTCCTACTACCTGAAACACTGAAATCCTAAAGCCCGGCTTACAAAAATAAAATATAAACATATATGTTTTGAAAATAATCAATGTGCATCATAATTGACAATTGCATGTTTGATTATGCTGTTTGAAATTTATCTTTAGAATTATTACAAGGTTGGGGGACATTTTATCAGTGCCAATTCCATAGAGAAATCCATTCTTTGCTGCAAGATGTCACGTTCTGCACAAGTATTCCCATCATCTGTAATCTTTTCTTCTTAGCGGTTTTTGTTTTATTACATAGTATCTCTTGACCACTTTGAAGTACGTAATGAGAATTAATCATGGGTATCATAATCTTGTTTGTACATCAAATAATTTCAAAAAACTAATTAATTGTTGTTTCCTGTTTTCGGTCGCTTCAAGCACTTCTTTCTACTAGAACAAGGTTTAAAACAGGAGAGGAGCGACATACATTTTGATGGAGATTTGATCTTTATGGTTCTAAACCACTTGTTTGTTTTGCTCTTTGTAGTGGAGCATTCTTTGATCCTGCGGTATGTGGCATTTTATTATGAGCTGAAACATGATATTATTTTATTTCTTTGCCTTTTGTTCTTTCTAATTAGTCCACAAAGCATCCTTAAGCTAGTTTGTAAAATATTTGAATAAAATACTTGCAAAATTTGAAGTCTGAAATGATGACATACAGGCTCATATTTTTACCATGTATAACTTCATTGATGCATGTTTTGTTCTCCATGTGTTGCCAATGACTCCCCAAATATTACCTACTACAACAAAGTTATGAGTTACTATTTAAAAAACAACATAGTTTTGATGTCTCAAGCTGCCAGCAAGTCTTTGTAACTTTGTATTGCTACTACTAACACTCTTTTATATATAGGTCTATGTCTATACAGAAAAAAATGTGTACAATGAGATGGAAATGGCTAAAAATGAGTTTCTTCTAGCAAGCATTGGCATCCAGAATAGCAAGAAGGTCCTTCTACCAAAACGTCGTGAATAGTATGCAAAGGAGACAATAATTAGCTCAGGAAGCCCGCTTGGTTGGGTGTGCCAAAATGTGGATGAGGTACAATGAGAGGCTATAAATAAATTTGTTGAAATAAAACCCCACAAGATGCCAACCCATTGTATATAATGGTTGCAATACAATATAAATTTTAGGTATATACTAAATACGTATATATTTCAGATCATACTTTATCTTTTTGTCAAAAATGAGCTTACATTCTTATCTTCTCAAGATAGGCTAGGATTTGTTGTTTTTGCATCAATAGGCCACTTTCATATTTGATACAATAGACCTTCCAACTAAATTGGATACCTAGAATGGATTCCACAAGTAAGGACATTTGGATCCAACATTTTACATGAGGGAGCGCAGACTTAGTGAATAAGCTTCAAGACTTTTGCATGGTTCCATGACTTTAGGTCCACAAAAAGATTCCATAACAAAAGAACTTAGAATCAGATCCTTATACCGTAGGGGAATTTTGAGGTATAAAATGGGCCTCATAAGGAGATTATAAAATAATAGTGTAAATAATAAAATAAGATTTGATTACATCATCAAATTTTCGAGGGAAAAAAGAAAAAAACTACTTTTTCAACTCATATTTTCAACTTGTCTCCCAAATTGTTTACTCAAATTTTGACCGGGAGTACTCGTTGGATGAAAAATCTAATTCCTTGTCCAAGGAGTACCCATGTTGCGTACTTTCGATCAACCCGACTACACGAAAAATGAGAAATAGATAAAAAAAACATATTTGTAATCACGTTTTTCATGTATTTCTGATTTTCATGTAGCATGATCCATCGAAAGTATGCAACATGGGTACTCCTTGGATGAAGAATTAAATTTTACATCCAACGAGTATTCCCACTCGAAATTTGAGTAAAAACTTTGGGAGATAAGTTGAAAAAATGAGTTGAAAAAGTAGTTTTAGTATTTTATTATTTTTTAACCTTTTTATCCTTTTACTTAAAAAATGGTGACTCATCCCCCATGTTTGGCATCATCATATTGAATCCTATTGGTCCTTATAAATTTTATTTTGGCTGTAAAGTTTTCTTAGGAGGCCCATTTTAGACCTCAAAATTCCTCTAATGAATGCACAAAACTTAGATCATCCATAGAGATAGGGTTGCTCACTTTGTATTTTACACAACCTTCACTTGCATAGCCATGATTCACATGATTTGACACATCCATAGACATTCTAGTTTAAAATTTCATGAATTTCCCACAGTTGATCTTCATAGATTCTACTGAGAGTCAGTAGAAGCTACTACATGATCATCACATGAACTACTACAAAACTCAGATCATAGAGACTACTACATGATCATCGCATGAAATACTATAAAACTCAGATCATAGAGACTAATAAAAATATTGCCATAGTTGATATTATGAGATGCATACAATGAGGACAACCTTTTTTTAATCAAATTTTTTATCACAAAGATGTAACATAGCCTTTGACCATGAGATTCAGGATTTTCGAAGAAAAAAAGAATGCCACAAGTATTGTGCCTTAGATCTATGACATATGTCATAGGGCTTACATACTGTTCAAAAATAGATGTGAGCATCAGACTCACATGTTTCACCCTCAGCCTAAGAGCCTTCGCATAGGTGCCTTAGAACCGCACTTGTGGTGCCTCAGAAAACTCAGTTTCAAGTTGTTTGGATAACCTTCTACATATTTGGATTACCTTAGATATAGACTTTTGATCATGGTCTCAGACCCCAGAATTTTAGGCTTCAAATAGAAAGGAGATAATATAGGCGAGAATTATGCCTCTCCCATAGAAAATTTTGGCTACCCTTCTTTCTTCCATAGATCTCGACCACATAACAAGGATTAAAATAAGAAATTTTGCATACTAAGGGAGCTTTGCATAGTGCCTTAGGATACTTCGCACAACAAGGTTCAGTGAGCCACAAAAATTGAACCTTCTCAAGAGCTTCAATTGTTCTTCAACGCCCCCCCAGCTCTGATACCATGCTGATTTTTCGACAAGGGCATAGCTAGCACAGTTTCCTTATTCAATTTTACAACATCAAATCATTATTATCATCACGTAAAATTTATTTCATCACCAATTATAAGAAAATAATTCATTAATAGAAAATAGAAGTAATAAATCACAGTAGAAACACCAAGCAGCCATAAGACAAGAGAAACAAAAATTAGTCCTGAGTCCAGGGTAAAACCCAAAAATGATTTCTTATGAAAGAGAGAGAGAGAGAGCTACACGTTCATCAATACATCATAAATAACCATAGAAAAATAATAGCCAAACTAGTAACCAAGATCATAATCAAGTGTTATGACAAAAACCAGACACCTGAAATTTCAAACTCACTCCTAAAATTTCAAACCTTCCTGTAATTTCGTTGGATCAGAGATGCACAAGTAAAAATTGATGTGCCCAAATGAGGAGAAATGATATCCTTTATGTAGCCCTCAAGTAGGGGTTGAATGGGCGCCTCTTCGGGGCCCAACCAACCTAAAACATCATGAGGACAACTTGAAATAAATTTGGAGCTAAATTTAAAAATTTTAATTTCCCATTTCTTTTTCAAGACGAAAATACTGACCATGGCTACCATATTTTCCAAAAAAAACTTTAGACGGAAATTGATCCAACCTCCAAGAAAAAATATTTGATGGCTATTAGAAATATTTTTTGACCCTCCTAAGAATAATTTTTTGACCCACCTCTAAAAGGGTAAATTAATCGTTGCTTGGCACTCTTTTAGGTCACAGGACATCTTTTTCGCAAAAAATCATAATGTCATGGTTTTTAGTATATACTAAACAAAATAATTTTTTCTAGGTGAAAATTTGTTTTGGGTTTGGACTCGCAACCTTTTAGCAATTTTCCATTTATGCTTCAATCCAATACTTACTTGGAAATCCCTTTCCTTAAAAAAATATACATCTAGACATCTCCAGCACTATCCTATCTCCTCATTCAACCAACCCATTCTATTCAACTAAATAAAGTGAAGAATTGCCTTTGCCTTTAAGTCCCTTCACTTGTGTAAAAATTGGCAAATTCATTTGATGCAAACTCCCTTTCCTTATCTAATTAAAGGACCTTAATTCTCTTCTCGAATTAATTCTCCATTCCTCTCTTAAGTTCTTGAACTCAACATATGCAACAAAATTTATTATTAAGAAAAACATGTACTTTTTCCTAAATATGTCAACAACAAGGAGAAAATGCCTTGCATTAGATACTAAAAGTGTCTTCATCGGTCCACAAAGGATCACAGCAGAATAATACCAAACTTCACATCACACTCCATACTTTTTCTTCACCAAAGATCTTCCAACACTATTTTCAAGGCATGCATGTTGCACACGCATCTTTCTCCTCCTAAACTGAAAGTAAACCACTAACCATCTTAGGTTTTCTCTAAAGGGAAGTTAAGGTGCTAATAACTTTGATGACATAAAGAAATGCGATTAATATCAATACTAGCTATCTAAGAATGTGATTTTTCCACATCAACATCTATAAGCCTATACAACCCATTCTGTTTTAGCACCGATGCAATCACCTAACCATTACCTTTATCTTTCACAAAACAATTTTCAACACTAAATGAGGCCTCCAAATATGGACTCTATATTGTTATCTCACTAGTTGAGAGACTATTTTTATCCATATCCGGTTAATGGTATGTAATGCACATTCTCAAAAGTACACTTCTTATCATCTAACAATTTCATTTGAAAATCCCCACAATTTTCCACAAAATGCACCCAACCAAACCCAAATAATATAGTTTCTATTTTGGATTTGGATTCAACGAAGGTAATAAACCAATCCTTCTTGATGGTCATGTTCTTTAAAGCACCAAAATCAAGGAAAAATTTACATAAAGGCCTACCTCCCACCTAAGAAGAAATTTAAAAATATATACACTACAAGAAAAAAGCACATTGGTGAGGGTCATGCTTGTGACGGACCTTTAAGGTCCGTCACCAATGTCACATATGGTGACAGTCCTTAAAAAACCGTCACTATAAGTGTATATAGTGATGGTCCTTTATGGTCCGTCACCAAAGACATTTTCAATGACACTTTTTGTGAGAGTCGTTAAAGGCCCATCACTAATTCTCTCTTTCGTGACACTTATAGTGACGAAATTTTAATGACCCTCACCAATGCTCTTTTTGTTACTTTTAGTGACGGTCAAAAAATGTCCGTCATCATTGATCATTAAAAAACCGTCACTATAAGTGTATATAGTGATGGTCCTTTATGGTCCGTCACCAAAGACATTTTCAATGACACTTTTGGTGAGGGTCGTTAAAGGCCCATCACTAATTCTCTCTTTGGTGACACTTCTAGTGACGAAATTTTAATGACCCTCACCAATACTCTTTTTGTTACTTTTGGTGATGGTCAAAAAATGTTCGTCATCATTGATCATTCCAATGAGTTTTTGATGATGCTATGTGCCTATTAATATATTTTTTGTCAAAAGATAACAATTTAATACCATTATTGTGGAGTATTTTTTATAATATGTCCAAGGCCATAGTGGTTAGGGCCAGTCAATTTTTTAAGAAGTAATTAGTGTGTATCATTTCCCTCAAGTAATGACTAGTCGAATAAAAATTTCCTATGAGTCAACACATGATTCATATCTATTAAGTTTACTATCTAGCAAATTCCCTTTAGTAAATTTCCACTACTGTGTGTAGGAAATATATTATTTAATACATAATCAAGCTCTGACAATTATATTAATAAGAAAGACCTAACAATCCTCAACAATCTGGGCACACCTTAAATTAATGCTTTGGCACACACTAACAATATTTCTTAGCACCCCACATGTCTTGGAACATCTTTGTACCTAGAACATCTTCTGAGGACACTGACGCCCAAGCACATGGTGGCATGTGCTAGCACAACATGGAACTCTCCTAGCATGTGTTGGCATGCTGCATATAGTCCCTAGCATGCCCTGGAACACCTTGGTCGAATGCATTGACATACATTAGCACTTGGCACACAATGCCACTTGGCATGTATTGGGACCTATTATTAGTGTGCCTAGCATGCCCCTTTTCAAAAATATAAAGTCTTGACTTATTAACCCTCTTATTGGTTCTTCCTTTTGTTGTGTTGACACATATTGACATACCTTGGTACCCTGCGCCACATCCTTAGCACCTAGCATGTATTGGCATATCTTGGCACTTTTAATTGGCACATGATATAATTAGCACACCCTGGAACTCCCAAGCACACTTTGGGAATTCTTGACATGCCTTGATATTCCCTAGAATGCCTTACCAATTCTTAGCATCCCTTGTCACTCCCTCCTTGGCATGATAACTAACACTCATTAACACTAGTCTCTAGCAGTACACGTTCCTCATATTCATTAACTTCCATGAATTTTTTCTTAGTACTCCTTAACACTCATCAACATGCATTATCACTCTCTAGCACACCTTAGCACCCTTAAACATTCCCTTCCACTTCATAACATGCATAACATTAGTCCCTGACACATATTGGTGCTTGGCACGTGTTGGCGCTTGGAAAGTTTTAGCATGCATGGAATACGTTGAGATGCCTTGGTATGATTTGGCATGGTTTAATATTAAATTTATTTGTCATGATCAATTGTTGGAAAGTAGATGAGAAGCAACAAAGGAATACTTGGCACTTAGAATGAACTACGACTTTGTACTTGGTACCTATTGCCACCTAGTGTTGGTGTGCCTAGCATGCCCCTCTTGAAAAAGGTAAATTGAGGACTTATTAACCCTTTTATGTGTTCATTTCATTGTAGTTTAACTTTTTTCTCCATTTTGTTGTCTTGACAGTCCCTAACACGCATTGACACACCCTTGCACATCTTGGCATGCCTTATCACTTGGCACATATTAGCATGTTTGACATGTATTCCCACTATTTGGCACATTAAGGGGGTGAAGAGAGATGTAGTCCTAAAGTAGGTTGAGTGCGAGGGTCGAGTAAGGGTTGTTAAAGGGAGGTCATGATCATCCTCCAAGAGCAAGATCATCATGTGAGGGTTCAGAAGAATGTTGCATACCTTAATGGTCGGTTTGCACTAGGAAGTAGGATGGCATATTGTTGCTTCTCTTCTGGTAGATCAAGCTTAAGAGAGATTTCTCATGAAAATATGGGCATGTGATTTCAATGGTGTCTTTGTGTGAAGACCGCATAAAATTCTGAAATGTTGAAATTTGCAACAAGAAATGGTGAGATTGGAAGCCAGAAAGGACAAAAAAAAATGCACCCACACTGGTGAGGAATTTTGATGCACCAGGAGTGAGGAATGTGGGGCATCCAAATTATTTTTCCCTTAAAATAAATTGTAATTTCATCTCATAACAACTTGTGTCGGTTAATTAAGTCATGATAACCGAGTTAGCTCAAGAAATTCGAGTTAAGGGTCTAAGATGAGGCATCTAGAGGGATTCTAATATTTTTGGGGTCCAGTTTAAGTTGATGCATTAGTGGGGTGCAATTGTAATTAACTAAATTAAATGAGTTAAAATCAGTTTAACTAGTTCTAATTGAGTGATGAGCTAGTGAGAGGTCTAATGAATTAAATTAGATTTAATTCACAATGAGTGATCAATCAGATAACTGATAATTCACTATTAATAGTTGCATGCCTGTCAGTTTCGTGGAATACCCAATTGAGATAGAGGTTAAAGGGAACATAAATATCAGTTGTATTCAGAGAAAATTTCCCATGCAAAATTATAAAGCCATTGGGATGCCAGGATGGATTCCGCAATCAAGGAAGACTGATTTTCCTAATTAATAAGGAGTTAATTCCCTAGGAATTGCATGAGCAAGGAAGGCTGAAGTAAGGATGAGAATTGGCTAAGTACTAGACTGAGTTTGCCTAGATCAACGGGAGGCAATTGACAGAGTGCTGGAGAATCTCATGAGAGATTAAGCATTGTATTGTTTCATGATTCCTTGACTTAATACACAATAGAGATAGAGGGGTTTTGAGCAGTTGCTTTCCCCAAATACATCATGTTGTTGTGCGATTGATAATTTATTTCTCTTACTTATATGTGATTGTGTGATTGTGTTTTGTTTCCGCAAATTGTAGGAAGGATTCAATATCTTGTTCTAGTAGGTTACAAGATCAGAATGAATCTCATTGGTTAGATTTTCTACATGGTATCAGAGCAGGAATTTTTTGGGCCGTGAGTTTGCAAAGAATATCTAAATATTTTGGTGTGAATTTTTCAAAAATAAATAGAATATTTGTATTCCTTGCAAAAATCTACCTAAATGGAAAAAAAAAATCAGTCGAATCAGAGCTTGAATGAGGGAGATATCATTGATTTACAATCAGCTCTTTTTTAGAAAATTTTTGTAACGTCGAGACAATTACACTATGTGCAAGTCAAGAACCTATATGCACTTGAGGTACCAAATGCATGCAAAGCTTTGAGGAGAAAGGCAGAAGTTAGAGACTTGGTGGTTTAGAGGGAGCATAAATTACCTCTCAACATGCATCCTCATGAGAAGCAGTCTCAGAAGGTTGTGGAGTAGCTACCATAATTGGAGAAGCAGAGAGGAGACCGAGTGGAAGTGTCCACTCAAGCAGAGACCTCCATCAGGGGAAAATTTCGAGCCAGATGGGAAGAGGGAGAAATCATACCTCGAGGTGTAAGGTGGGGTGATGTGTAGACATAATTCCAAGATAAGAAATTTGGGCAAGGTCCATTGAGATGGCGTGTCTCATGGATCGCACCTGCCTACGAGGAGCCCACAGTACAGTAGTAGTAGGAAGGATCAATTAGATTGATGTAGTCAGATGTCAGCAAGACAAAAATCAGAGTAACATATGTCAAATACTAGAGCACAAATCAGAGTTGGCAATAGTTCAAAGGGCACGGATGCAGATGTCAGAAGCATCATAGAGAATCCAGTACTAGACAGGTGCAGTAGCTAGCAGTAGTCAGAAGACTCTGATGACAAATTCATTATACTGATTTAGTTGTTTAGAAGGATTCAATGCCTTGTTTTAGTACATTACAAGATCAGATTGAATCCCGTTGGTTAGATTTTCTACATGAAATAGATGAGAGGGTTGATACCATCTTGCCTTGTGGTGGTTAGTAGGCCGCAAGGTTTGTGATAAATACCAACATAAATGGAGGAGGGCTTGCACTGTAATTTAGAGCCATAATAGAAGTCGACGCAGGCATAATATTGACTGAGTTAACCCTAGTTTGAGGGTCAACATTGAGATCTGAAGTTCATATCAAGATTCATTCAAAGAAATGCCCAAAATCTATGGATCCATATGAGCTAGGTCGAGTCCCTTATGGAGGCAAGAGTCGTGTTTTTTCTATGTGTGGATAGGGTTTGTTCTACGACAATTAGAAGTACATAAGTATGATGCCCTAGTTAGGACAGTTTCCTAGCATGTTTAGTTCATAAGGTATGCCCTTAAGACTGTGACAAATTTGCGTAGAAGAAGAAGGGTTGTGACCCTTAGAGCGAGGTTTATTTCTGCAATAAAGACCACAGATCTGGAAGATGGTTTGTAGATTCAGTATGTGTGGAGACAACATATACAAAGGAGGGTGGAACCTGAGTAGAAGATTGAGCATGCAGAAGAAATGTGCCATATGAAGAATGGATTTACATGCAGAGGAGTTTATTTTGGTGGACTTTCCATAGAGTTTTAGACAAAGATCTGAATAAACCTATAAAAAATTAGTAAATGGACTATTAGTGGCTGATTTGTGACCCTAGTTTAGTCATCTACAGATTGTTAGAAGTATGATAAGAGGAGTAGTTCATATTTTTTCATAGATTGGACAACAAAGATAAAATTGTCGATACACAAGAACAATTATCTTAAGAGGACTCAAACCATTGTTAGGTGGAAGATTTGAAGAGCCCTAGATGAAGAAAATATTGTGGGCCCTAGATCAGTAAAAAGAATTGATTGTGGTTGGGCAGATTGATGGTAGTTCAAGTACAGTTGGAGGGTTGTTAGGTTACTGTTAAAGAAGAGCTCTGAATCTTGTTTTGGTGAAGGACAAAAAAATTGGTAGAAGGGCAGGTGTATAGGGCCTAAGGATGTGCATACTTTGAAGGACTAAAGTAACAGTCAAGTGGGCCAACCAACTAGCCCTAGTTCACTATATTGTAGAGGATTGATTCAGTGAGAAGAAGGGCAGCCTCCATAGCCCTAGACTTCTCATCTTGGAGCTATAGTATGGAAAAAGTGGGAATACTAAAGAGTTGTTCACAAATGGAATTGTGAACAACTTGTTACCACTCAAACAAGTAGTGGACCTAAAAGGGGTTCCTAAGAGGGCAACTGCTGGGACAAGGGAAATCCCATTGTCACCATAGCTAAGGCTCCTTAGTCTTCACGGAATTTCACTAATGGGTGGAGTCTCGGTGGTTTAGGAAGTCACTTGTAGAGTATAGGTCAATGAATAGGTGGGAAGTGACCCTCGAAACCCTTTCCCTATGATAAAATAAAGAGTGGGACTTGCTTTCCTTTTAAGCAAGGGAATTTATCTTCTAGGGAGAGAGGAGGGGGATTGAAGGGTTGAGGGAGAAGAATAATAATTATGAATGAATTTCTCAATCCCTAAAATCTTTTGGGAACTTGGATTCCCAAATGGTCCTTGATGAAAGGCCTTTGACACCAAATGGGACCACACGGGGCCAAGTGGACCCAGCCCAGGTTCGGGGATGAAATTTAGCAAGAAATGATGTTCCTATCCTGGACAAGGTGATGGGAAAGGATCAGACAAGAGTTTTTACTTCGATAGGTCAAATCAATCCTACTAGGTTCTATCCTTGGGAACACCTAGGAAAAACTTGATCCTAGAGCTAGGGCTTGAGGTATCTGGAGATTCCACCTTCAGAATTGGCCCAAGTTCGGAGGAGAATGAGGGCACCCAACAATGCAATTGCCTCTAGGAGATAGAAGTTTTCCTTTAGCTAGATTCCTAGGAAATTGTTGCCCTAGGTGACCTAATGGGGCTAGACCTAGGGAATATGAAAATTTCTTAATCTAGGAAACCCTACTGTAGTATCTTGATTTAATTCTCCTACTTGAATTAAGTTACAAGTTAATTTCGGTAATATTCAATAAATTAGCGAAGTAAATAGTAAATACAACTAGAAACCTACACATATAGATCAAACACTAAATAACATGCTCATAGAAAAAGTGACACATGGATTTTTTGGACAACTGTCCCTGGAAAAAACCCAATGTAGGAAAAATGGTGCAGCTAGCTCTAGAGGGTTTTCATTATTATGCAATTTCTAAGTACAACAATCCCGGGCACCAAAACTGGTTCACCTAACAGAGAAATAAAAATGGCAATAATATGTTGTTCTGAATCCCTCTACGTCAGCCTTACTGGCTTGCATTGGCTTCTGCGCTGCTCAGTAAGGGCCTGCGTCACACATGAAGAGCTTAAACTACTCCTGCGCTACCTTGACTGGGCCTGCATCAGCCCTGCGTGGCCCCTGCTGCCCCTGCTGGGCTCTGGCTGGACTGCGTGGCTCCTGCTGCCCCTGCTGCTCTAGCTAGATGGAATGCTTAAGCAGAAAAAGCATAGGTAAGAAAGAAGGCACTGGCCAAATGTAACGCATAACAGTTAGAAAAATTGAAGAAATGAAATGAAAATAGATCAATGTCCACAAATAACTGAAATAGCTCAATGGGACTAGAGAGTAAAAGCTTTGAAAACAACAATAAGTGCTTATAGCATCAGTTAAGAGAACAGAGGAGACTAGTTCATGAGATTAAAATGTTGTATAATTGTTGGCATAGGAAAACTGTAGAACTGTTAGAGTAAATCTCTGCAGGTACCATTAGTTGGTGATCATCGATAATCATTTCATTTCATCAAATACCTTGATGAATCGACCTTAGAAGCTATTTGCATAGACAAACCCCATAGAAGTTGTGTGATGGAAAAATATTCACACTATATTGAAGAAAACACCTACCAAATAAGGATGACATTTCAAAAGGGGCAAGAAACAATAGAGATATAGACATCGAAAAAGTTAAAATTCTAGGGCAACAGGAAAGAAACTAGGTAGCGTGGCAGAAAGCACAACAAAGAAAATTATAAAAATGGAAAACCCTACAAATTAGCACCCATCCAAACATCACCACAATTTTTTTATTTAACTCTAAATCTCCAAATTCATCAAATTATATCCTATATTCGAACCTGATCCTCTCTGTTAGCCATTCTGAAGATAAGGCTGAGAACTTACTACAGAACCATCACCTACATGTAGTGATCTTATTCTGTGACCAGACAACCTACTTTCATGAAGACACGGAAAGGTAAACACTCTCTGCCAAGATTTTCCATACAACCCAGGTTGAGCAACCACATATACATCACCAATTTTTTCTCTTTAGATTTGTAACTTAGAAGAGCTTTGTCTAACCACCTCCAGGTTGCTCCCAGAGTCACCCAAGAAAGCCCTCTAAGCATCATCCTCTTTCTGTAGTACCTAATTAGTAATTTAATTAACCATAAAAATTTCTTGATCATGCAGGTATTTCAGATATATTGCCAATAAGCATAAAGCTTTCATGTTAAACAATCAGGTCAAAAGACTTTAGACTATGATGCAAAAAATACAAAGAAACCTCACCAACACTCAAATTAAAAACAAAGTCAAACCTCTACAAAGTATAAATAGATATTTGATAAACTTCATTCCACCAAAAAATGTGCTTAACTAATAAAAACTCTAATTAATGTGCTTTCAAGACAAAGCTTTCAAGGGCAGTGATGTTATAAACATACCCCTACACCTCGTGAACAATCAATGTGTATAAGTAGACCATCATAAGGCTCATTTTAAACATCGTTATTATGATTTTATAAATCTTTTTATTAAATCAACAAGAAGCAAGCAACAATTGCATTCAGTTCCACTGAAGAAAAGTATATGGCAGTTTCATATACTTATTATGAAGCTATCTAGATTTGCAACTTGATTGTAGAGTCAACCAATCATTTGTTGAAGCCCAATATTGTCTCTTATGAGAATCAAAGTTACATCAAGCTCTATGAAAATCCAATGTGTCATGATCATTTCAAACACATTGATATTCAATACAATTTCCTAAGATTCCAAGTTCATTAGGGAGTTGGTAGTGTTGGACCACGTTTTGACAAAGTTGCATATGGTTAATAGTTTGACAAAGCTCCTAACAAAGGGGAAGTTTGACATGTTGGGGGAGAATCTTGGGTTATTGGAAAAAAAAAATCTCAAGAGTGTTAGATTACCTAGTTGGTTAGAGTTGGTCTCACCTTAGCCTTGAGAAGTTGAGTAGCACTAGGATTTCAAAGCTAGATTGCGGTACACCAGTCAGAAAGATTCTTAAATACAGCTAGAAGCTTATAACGACACCTTCGAGGATAGACAAATTAGTTGTTGGGTCACATCCACCAAATATGGCACACTAGTTGAGGAGATTAACACCATCATCTCAGGTGCATTCATGAGTGCACACTGATGGAATGAGGCACCTTCAGGAGAGGAGTTATATCTACTATGATAATGCACTACTCTAAAAGAAAATCCTTGCATACAAGGCAAAGTTATGAGGGAGTTTCTCATGCTCAAGGGAGATGCACCACTAACGCTATCATTAGCCTGTTTTCTAACATCACCTTCTCTTAACTTATAAATGAAAAGGATGGGCACACTAGTTATACATTTGTAGAAATAGATAATAAGAGTAAGTACTGTTAGCTTGTAGGTTGTAGTATGAGCTTTTGTGAGATGACAACTTTCTGTGACATTCTTCTATTTGAGTAATAAATGCTTCTATGAAATTGTTTTTGGAGCCTGCTCTTTTTATCCTGAATTCTCATATTGCAGATTTGTGTAGAGTGGGCCTAATATATTTGTTGTTTTAATCCACTTTACATGTTGTGTTTTCACTCTTGAATTTACATCCTTCAATTTCTGCTTGTACAAATATGAAATTTTGATAAGCAGATAATAAAGTTCAGTCCTGCTGTTAGGATTTTTTAATTCTCTTAGGGTATTCTCTTGTTTTCAATACATGGGTATTTTTACTAGGAAATATCACCCTAAAAGTCAATTGTTGAATAATAAATCCTATGCTAAATCACACCTACCTTCTTATTTTTAAGATCTTCATGAGAACTCAGCTATGACCCTTAAAGTCAGTGCCCTTTAGCAACTCGAATGGTGGAATGGAAGGCATTTCAATAAGAGGTAAACTCCTTTATCCTTCACCTTTGTCAAGACCTCTAGAGACACTTACAATCTATACCCCTCCTTCGACTCAACATGAAATTTTGTTTTTTTCTACTTCCTTTACATATCCTCCATTCAAGGGCATACTCATAAGAAGAGCTCATGGTTCAAATATTACGACAACAAAATGGGGCACACTATCTCTTTATAAGGTTTCAAGGGAGGGGTATTGGAAAATAACCATCGCATCCCCTACAACCCTTAAGACCTTCTCAACACATAAATGAAACGATAGACTCATAGCTAGACCCAAAGATAGATCTCAATGTTCAAGGCAAAACCCAAATAGAAAGAATCACACCATGGATTAAACATTGGCATTGAGTTTTGGTAAAATTAAGGACCTCCTTTCAAGATCATGACCTTACTTTTAGCATTTTCAAATGGAAGGTTTAAAATCCACATTAAGAATGGGAGATTTACACATTAGAATTTGCAACCTTTGCCCAAGACGAATCTATCTAATGGACTAGCTTGGATATGTCAGGTCTTGGATTTCTCAAGTACCCAATCAATGTTTTTGAGGCTAACTCCATAGCTCCAACGAAATTTAATAATATTGAATAGGCAAGTTGAAAAATATCTCTAATAGGAGACATTTTTCCTTCCTTTTGATTGATTTACAATAAACATTAGTGCCTCTCCTTTCTTATCTTCCTCTTCCATTCTCCAAAAAAAATCATTAATATTATATCATAAACACTTTATATAGGTAAGCATTGCAATCATTTTCCTCAACTCACGGGGCACCTTTACACCTCAACCCATGCAAGTGGACCTAATTCCATGGTACAACCTATCATACTCTGAGAGGGTTCTAATTATCTCCTCAAAACTAGGGCATAACACATCTTACAATGCCAAATGGTTAAGACATCTCAAATTTGTGGGTTTTTTCCTTCATGAAACATAATATAGCTAGTGCTCATCAAACACAATGCACTAACATCGCTAACGCAGACCAAAAGTACAAGATACCCATAAGATGTTGCCTACACCCTTGCACCTCCCTGACACTCCATGAAAGA
Source organism: Pinus albicaulis (assembly GCA_034641835.2). Classification (NCBI taxonomy): domain Eukaryota; kingdom Viridiplantae; phylum Streptophyta; class Pinopsida; order Pinales; family Pinaceae; genus Pinus; species Pinus albicaulis. Next base: position 524,599,225 of record CM076580.1, on the reverse strand, counting down.
TCTACTCCAATGGTCACCTTCTAGGTTCCAATATAAACCACTATCCCATAACCCACAAAATCCTTAACTGCTAAATCCCCTAACCCCCTAAACCTCTAAACCCCTACCTCATTTAACCCCTAAACCCTAAACCTCTAAACCCTTAGCCCCTAACCCATTAAATCCCCTAATGCAACAAGCAGATGCCAAGCCAAAATGCATTACCCTTTTACTCACAATGATGTTATTCATTGACAAAATTTATTCAAACCAAACAAAATTCCATGTCGTAGGGTAGGGATTAAGTCGAAATCGATGGCCTTTTAGGTGCTAATATGTTTTGGTTGATCATACCGCGCTTGCCATGTGTTGATTTAGAGAGAAATCATTGCAAGTAATAAGATAGTCCCCAAAACACATAAGGACCCATGAATGTGACTTTGTGTCTAGCATGAGAATGAAGGAAACCCTTTAAAACACACAATAAGAAAATACGTGGAATTGAAATGTTAATTGAGGATAACATAAAAACGTGGTTGTAGAGAATTTAATGAAAGGAACAGACAAAAATGCTACAGTAATGAGGCATCCTTGTCAGTCTTTTGGGAAAGAATAAGTTTAAGAAGCTCGAAACAACTCTTGGAGTCATGTTCAATGAGTGACCATAAACTTAGGGGTGTCAGAGTGGCTAATAATAATAGTTTATGGTGGATGATATTCACCATACATAACATTTGTCGTTTAGGTCATTTGTTTGGTGGTCAATGTTGGTGAATCAATATATTATATCATGGTACCATATATTTCTTTTTTGAAAGAAAAAATCTATTGAACATGAAATAAGTTTCATCTCGTGTAAATGTTTAAAGTCGTGATGTTGTGAATGCTTTGCACATTATATGTATCATATATTTGTAATCACTTCTTTCAAGTTTACTTTAAGAAATAAAGGAAGAGGTGCATGGCCTTACCATAAGAAGGACTTGCACTAACTCGTTTCCTCTTATCATTCAAACATTAGCCCATAAATCAAATACATACCCTAATTTCTCTAGTATGGAAACCCTTGGATGAATATGATAATGAACTCCTCCCAACCGCTAGTTCTAACCCAACTATTGAATGTCTTTGGTTGGCATGTGTAAATGGCTGTAATGGATCCATGGATATGTATGAAATCCAATTTTGCATTGAAATGATACAAATACCCAAATTAACACGAGGTATAGAAATTTCAACCTTACAACTCTCTCATCCAATATTAAATACTTCACTAATTAGTCAAGGGGTAATCTACTTAACTGTATAGTAAATATTAAAATCACTCATATTAACAAAAGAAAGTAATAATAGTATTTAATATAAAGTTATAATATAGGAATATGCTAAATTGGCATGTGAGATCCCCTTGTCCGTGGGACAATGGATTGCCTTCATGCAATGATTTAACTATTTAATCCATGGAGGTATACATACCTTAATTTCCCTTGGATTCAAACCTCTGACATTTAAAGGGGAAACACTTTAACACAATTCTAACAAGTAAATACAAACTTAATTTGTATATGTATCAATGTTAGTCTTATAGGAGTTGCATGACAGGCTTAATTTTGCACAAAATCAATAGAACTCGTGAAGGGTTGATCACAATAGGCATGTATGGTCGATTCTGATTATCATAAGTATGTTAGTTTGGTTTTCCAAATCCACAGATTGCACACATTGTTACTATTGTTAAAAGTATGTCATGTTGGTTTACTTGTTCAACATCATGCACATTTGGTTGTGTTCATTAAAAACATTTTAGTTCATTGAAAAAACCAATATTTTGTCAAGGTGGTCAACTTAGGTGGATGATGTGTTAAATTGGTTATTAACATCTATTTTTTATTAATACTATCTTGGAGAAAACAAAATAACTTACGAATACAATTGCCTTTCTTTTTGAAAAACATCAAAACATTTATAACTTTTAAAAAAATTAAAATATTTATTATATTCAAATAATATTTTTTTTCACATTGACCTTTTTCATTTGAAATTTCATTTTCCCGCCAAGGAGGATTGCCATGAAAATTCCTACAAAAAACATTGATTCAGAATTGCCGCTGTCGACCTCGGTACCTGGATCATCAACATCTTGCAGCAAGTGCAAGCGAGGCCAGTGGAACGAAGCTCTGGGTGTACTCCATCAAATGCATCAGAAGGGAATCTTAGTCGATTTCAATACTTATGAATCTCTTTTGCAGGCCTGCGGTGATGCCAAAGCACTAACGCAAGGCTACAGCCAACATGGGTTTCCCGTTCCTGTCACCGAATTGGTTAGTATTCTACATTTGTCTCCACTTTTGGTTTCTATTCATTAACATAGGGTCCTATCCATGTTGGGATAGCTTTGATTAGTGCCCTCTCTGGTTTTCTTAGGTTTACATGGTGGTTGGTTGTTATAATTACAAAATCCAAATTAATTCGTGGAAATCGCTGCTATTTTTATTTTGTTGCAGATCAGTTATAGGTTAAATATATTCTAATGCATGGCACTCTGTTAGAGTTTGGAATAAGGGGAAAATTTAATTAAGGTTTGATTAAATTATGCATTCTCAAAGAATGTTTCTCAAGCTGTCTTGAATGTCGCATGTTTGGGTTTTTTCTTTTAATGATTTCCTGCTGATGGGATTATATGTGGAAACCCCTGCCACTTTTATTTTGTTGGAGATTAGTTATATTCTAATGCATAACATTCTGTTAGAATTTATTATGAAGGGAAATTTACTAGAGCTTTGATTAAATTATGCACTCTCTAAGAGATTTTGTCAAGATTTCTGAAATGTCTTATGTTTGGGATTTTTGTATAAAATGATTGTTAATATGTGAGTATCCTAAAGGACCATGTCTCTAATAAAGGTAGCTGGTTCTATCTTGGCTACACGGTCATATTTGGAGGCAGAGTATGTCATATTTGGAGGCATAGTATTTTCTGTGAACATTAGTAAGCTTCCCTTCCCCTGCCTTCTGATGATAATGCACCATCAGCTTGGCAGATTCCCAAAGTTGCATTCAATACTTCCATTCCAACATGGAATTCTTTTCAGGGTACATTGTGCAGTATAAACTGCAGCCGCCGCAAGCATGGAGTGTTGATATCTCAACATAGTGTACTCCACCAGGAAAAGCTCCATGAAGAAAAAAGACGATCTCTCTATCTCTTCATCAGATTGAGCTACCTTAAGTAATCTCTTCATGAATACATAAGGAGTTGGCACTGCCGTATTGAAGTGCAGAGTACTAAGTATCAATCTCTCCATTTGTAAAAATTATCCTTTAGTGTACGCATTGTCAGAGATAAGAACAAAGTTATCAACCACAGGAACAGAGGCCTCCTCATACTTGCATGCCAAAAGCATGTCGGTGACCCCTACAGGCATGCCAAAATCATGTCGGTGACCCCTCAGGATTCATAATATTTTTTTCAATCTGTTTATTGCTGAGGTTTATATATTTCCTGGTTTATTTGGTTATAGGTCGGCAGTACACTGGTGGATTTTTCCAGCACTGGATCAAGTTTGATTCCCAACATTTTAGCCCATGAACATTGCACCTCTCTCACATACATGGGAATTCCTAGAGAGAAATCTCCCAAGTGTTTCATCATGGGAATTCCCGAAGCAACATGTCCCAAGTGTTTCATAGCAATACCCAAAGCGACAGATCCCAAGTGTTTTCTGCACACAAAAAATGGGCGGTTTCTGTTGAAGAAAAGAGATTTTATTAATTTCTAGGTAAATCAACAAGAATGTTGAAAATAATTAATTTATTTTTTCTTTTTTTACCAGAATGTGGAAAAAAATTCTGATTTTTTTATTTATTTGGAAACGTCATTTTGCATAGAATTATAAACTCCATAGTGCACATCACATTACCAAAAAGTAAAACATTTTCTCCACCTGATAACCTGCTCATGCACTTTTCTCCTAGCCCAGTTGACATAACAAAATTAAGTGGGTTGAGAAAAATCCCGTGAAAATTGAATCATCAAGTTGATCAATGCTCCGGTCGTCATATTCAATTGTCGTATTCAAAATTCAAATCTAGACAGCTTGTACTAGCAATGCATTAGCTCCAACCTAGTTAAGGGAGAAGTAGCATTGTTTCACATGCTGGGGAAGAGATAGGAGGGAAATGAACCATTAACTCAAGTCTCAAAATATCCTAGCGAGAGGATTGGGAAAGAAGAACCATTTTCTACACAGATGAATTAGAGCAACTAAAACACCATTTTGAAGATAAGACTGTGACTGGGTAAGAGAGAAAATGCTTGTCGCAGTGGAAAAAGTTGGGGGAATACTGTAAACAGGGGTGAAATGAAGTACAAGTGTCATGAAAACCCATCCAAAAATTACATAACCAAGACCCACGAGGGCCAGAGAGAGCAGAAACATATTTTTGTTGGTAACATGGGCTAGCCTACAACTCAAACAGAAATTGGTTAGATTTGGAGTTTCAATGTTTAGAGAGAATATTGAACTCCATCACCAGTTTGTGAATGTGATTAAGAATCCAGATTAGTGGCATTTTTACTTGGAAACCAGCATAAAGTTTATAACTAAACCAGGGGAATGGATGAACAAGATGGAGAAGTCTGGCCAGATTGATAGCAGAACGAAAATCAGAATCCAATGATGGTAGGGCCATCATTAGGCCCATTGGAATTAAAACTGGAAACTCCACTTGAGGCAGCATCTAAGGCACCTGCGTAATAGAAGGAGATTGGTTTTTTATTTGTAAATAATTTTTGTAACAGTTGTAACCTGGACCAAGAGTCATGGAATTTTGTGATGCTGAGTGTAAATGCCATAGCCAGTGTTAAAGAATTCAATTAGTTATCCAGATATGGTAGTAGACATTATGAAAATGGTGGAGATGGGATGTAGAATGAAACGCAGATGGGCCGTGGATCCCTAATTTATCAGAGTGAAAAGGCCTACAATAATAGAATGCCAAACATTTTTGACCAAAAAAGAAATGCATTAGCTCTGATGTACAAATATGAATCTCCAATAAAAGGGTTTGGGCACCTTCAATCTACAAGCATGTCAATCTTAAACTAGATTACTGCATAATTAAATGATCTAGTATAGCTCAGAGGGAAATACATGTAAGAAATTAATAACTTAATGAAACACTTTTTTCTCAATTGTTAGCTGAATGAAACACTCCAGGTCTTTGCAAAATATCTTCAAGACCTCAATTGCAGATATTGAAAAAGCTATCAATTGCATAAATACATACGTATTTCAAACCTGATGTACATGATACAGCCTAACATGTGAAAAAAAATAAGCTGCACTTTCAAAATGATAGAGAAGTTTACCGACACTATCCCCTTCCCCCGCTCTACACAATAAGAACAAAATGCATCGAAAGCAATGGTACTATAGTGGACTGCTATCTCATACATGTATTTCTATGAGCTCAGTTGAACCATTCATGGTTCAATTTGAAATTTTAATAACACTAGGAGCCACAGGAAAGCTCTTCATATGCTATGGTGTCAACTCAGAACATGATAAAATTTTGTCCTAAAAGATCGCCAAAGGTAATAGAAAATATGTCAAGGACAGGCCAATTCTGATTAGACTATACAATATGATCCCGCGCAACTTGTAATAATTACAAACACTCTTACTATTTACAGCCTCACTCATATAGAATCTATAGTTTATCTTTATTATGTTTCAAGACAGCTTCCTTGTCGAGTTTTTCTTATAATGTTTTGAACTCCAATGGCTGCTCAAAGGCTTTCTTTTCGCGGCTCCCTCAGGTACCGAAGAAGAGTCGCAGCCTGCCATAACAAACATCCAGCAAGGCAAATGTGAGTGTTATTAGCCTAATGCCCAAAATAGTATAATAAACTTGCCCAGAACATGTACACACAATAATATAGGTGTGGAGCACAGCTCGCATAAATATCATAATGATGACTTACACAATATCTCCTAACACATTAGGAGAAAACCTAAGTATATCTATAAATACAGACCACAGGTCTCTGAGGTTGATAATGACTCTATTGACCTTTATAATAAATATCCTCACTCATTTCCCAGGTCCAACATTCTCCATACATATACCATTGACCACATTAGGGTCATACCATAGAGCATGTGAATTCTTTATTACATATACATTTGACCACAAAAATACTCCCATTAGGGTCATAAGAGTGAGCATGAGTATTCTTTATCAAATAATCAGTATCCTTGATACTGCAGTATAAAGCATACAAGCACACTGCTAACAGAACTAAACTTTTATATACTATTCACATGAAGAATCCAAGTTTCAGCTTTGCTATGAACTTATGGACATAAAATAAAACAAGCCTCCTATTATAAAATACATGATATGCTCAGTTTTTAGTCAATTTGCATGCATTCAAATACTATCTTCTCATACTTTGAATTAAAAGTCATGAGAAACATGAGATTCCAGGAAGATCAAAGAAAACAAATATTAAAAGCAGTTGAGGAATGCAATTCGGAGTATCTCAACAATTTTTAACCTTGGTAAAATCCATGTAGAGAGCATTACAGTATACTGACTCAATGGTTAACAGTTTTACCCAATTATTGACTTCAGACTTTTGTAATCCATATTGTTGTAGATGAGTCTTTCGGATTAATCACATCATCAGATTAGGGTCGACGTTTCGAACCATCTTATGTGGTTCATCCGCAGAGAAAATTTTGAACTATTGTTATATTTTCTTTGTTTCTTAGTAAATATTAACTCAGAGACACTTTAATAGTCAACTGTTTGAGCACTAGCTTGTATATTTAAAGATCAATTAACATAACTAGTAAAAGATAGCAAAAGGTCTCTAAGTTTGGCATATATTTTTCCTTTTACACATCTTACTAGGGAACATGATAGAAAAGATAGTTGTTGGTAACTATAATTAATATGAATATAATTGATTTGATTCCAACCTTTGAAGCCAGACTAATATGCATATGATTCTTGTAATTATGTTCAGACAAAATCATTGCTCGACAGTGATGCAATCAAAGGCGACGTTGGAAGGTAAGCTTCTTAATGTCTATGGCTCTACAAGAACCTTCTAGGGACTCAACTAAGAATTAGAAGTATTCCATCATAGAACAAAATAAAAAGCCTAGACATTAAGAGTTCTCTAGTTTCCACAGTCACTGTTTACATCATGAATTTGATTGAAGCCAAAAGATGTGCATGCTCAATAACTTTCCTACTTCTGATAATAGACACCAAAACAAATACAATCCTCCAAGAAACATTGTTTGGCATAAAAAATTTCCTTGGCTACTTATTACAATAGCAGACACCATGATACATTTTAAACTGATATGCAACTACTAGAACAAATCTGGAAGAAACAAGAACTCATTTATACAATAGAATTCTACATTGCTGAGACTTAATTTTTGCTACAGCCGTGACTTGAAACTGATCAAAGGGTATGTAATTCACGTGCATATTTTAGGCAATGTAAGTATCACTGTGGGATCTTTGTAAGACATAATAGAAATTTGGTCAAACTTTGCTAAAATTTTGCAACTCTTCAAGATGTCAGAATACATGAAAAATTAATTATCAAAAGGACTCGTTTATCTCCTCTGTAGAAGATTTTTCTAGTAGCAGCTCTACAACGCCTCTTTCTGGCCGATGAAAACCATCAAGACCTTTCTAACAGTCAAAATTTAAGTATTTGCATCACCTCTATAGCATTATTATATGTTCTTATCCATGGTATCTAATATTCTTTCAAATGGTTTCAAACTTTAAGAAACATCACGTGGACGTTATTAATTTTCGATTGATTAATGTTTATCTTAACACAAATCGATCATGACTTTGACTTTAAAAGGCACATAAATACACCTTTACCTTTGCAGTCGCACGTTTTTCTTTTCTAACAGAGATTAATGAATTCTTAAAATAATCCCTGATTTCTGGCCGACGACCTCATCAAAGAAAGTTGATGTGATTGCTCCCAATATTTCAAATATTATTGCTTTTAGAAAAATAGAAGTGAAAATTTGAAAGTGAGCAAAGGACTCGAGAGCTTACTGAGAGGCTCTTATAGTTTAAATTTGCAGCATCTCCAAGCATATTGAAGGCAGTTTGGAACCCTATCTGAATTTCAGTAATTTCAAGTTGTAGACGTTCTCAACCAATGAGATTCCCCAAATATTAGCATTGAGGGGCTTGTTGTTATATGTTGAACACCAAAGACACTAGAGAGTTCTAGAGTTAATTACTATGAATACATTATATTTTTCTACATTAACAGTAATTGTGCTCTTACAATAAAACTAAGTTGTTTCATTTGCAGATGCTTCATGCTTTCTTACTAGTATTACACAGATAAGTCATTATGATTCTAGTGTACCTTTGTTTTGTATGTGTAAATCTAGGCTAATTGTTTTCTTAGATCAACTAGTTTACTATTTTATATTCTCTGGTAAATACATTGTTTGCATTTTATTTTTGGGCACCTGATAGCTTTAGTTATTTCCTTTTCTTATATTAAATCTTATGCTCAACATGTTATGGATGAAAAATGGAAAATTCCAATCGATAAACATTTTTTGTTGCAGAGAACCAGGGAACTGGACATTTCTGAATTGCTAGAAAAATTGCCACCTTTATATATCATGGACTATAACATGGACTCCAAATGAATCTGAATCCCATCCTGTAGCCAACATATTCACAAAGTGATAAATAGGAACTAAGCTATTTTAAAACAGCAAAAGGGAGGATCAATAACCTTCAACTTGTTTGTATTTAAAATCCCTTGGATAAGCAGGCACCAATGCATTTGCTACCAACAGGATATGAGTGATATTCAAACTCTTTTTGAGGCTGCTCCAACAGAACCAAGAAATAGTCCCTGCAAAACAAATAAAGGTTACTTTTGTCCCATATATGCCCAAAGCTTGAAAGTGGTCTCTTAAAGAATTCCATTTTCAGTGTCCTTTTATTTCAACATTGACTTCCTTAATTTCCAAATCAGAGACAACATACAATATGTATAGTGTTGCTCATAACAAGGTCATGAAAAATTGCAAAACATTTCACCCATAGTAGATTATTAAGACAGAGTAATAGACTTGGACAACTAAAAGAAATTCTTACTAAGCATTAAAATTTAAAAGCCATCGATTCGTTTCCAAAAGGATGGTCACTTGAATGTTATCACTTAGAATCTGTGGACAGTACAGTAGTGCTAGAATATAAAGTTTGATGTGCAATAAAGTCACCATAGTGATGGAATAAAGTAGGATTCATAGCATAATGGAATATTGTCCCATATATGCCCAAAGCTTGAAAGTGGGCTCTTAAAAAATTCCATTTTCAGTGTCCTTTTATTTCAACACTGACTTCCTTTCCAAATCAGAGACAACATACAATATGTAAAGTGTTGCTCATAACAAGGTCATGAAAAATGGCAAAACATTTCACCCATAGTAGATTATTAAGACAGAGTCATTTTCCTAAGATCATCATTTTCCTGAAGTGTGTTTGACTGGTGCGGATACTGAGGCAGCTGTGATAGTGATTGGAAGGTTACTGTAAGTCCCAGAAATAGAGATTTGTATCCTATAGCAGATTCTAGTTTTTGGAGGTATTTAAAGAATATTATCTCTGCACAGGTGAAATCAGGTCATTGGTGTATAAGCATTTTGGTTAATTTTCTGTGGTACTGGGGACTCTCTGATGGTTTGCTGAATTCTACAATAATATTATTAGTGCATGTACTGTGCTATAATGATTGACAAATGTGTAGTGATATTTAACATGGATCATATCGTATTTTGTAATTGAAAAAGTTGACGATTTTATTATTGAATGAGCAAAGGAAGTTTATTTGGAACTCTAGATACCTGAAACCTTAAGTCAAATTACCCTAGAATACTACAAGATTGACATCCTTTTTTATATTATAGGCCTTTTCACTATTTTGAGATACCGTGTAAAAGGAATTGCTTGGCTGTGAGGCTTATCTGTCTAATCTTAGGGTTAGATATATTTTAAAATTTGATTAAATGGTTTCTTATGTGTATTACAAGGTTTCGAAATTCCATTAGTTTGTTATTTTTGCACCTCTTTTAATGCCGCAAAGCTTTAGTTCTCATGTTATGATTATAAATATCTATGGATCTGATTTTGAAATATTTTTTTAGCTAGATAACATGCATGTGATTTTCAAGTGATTGGTTTAATTGGTACATTGGACAAACTATTTTAAAACATGCATGTTGCAGGATTTAACCTCTATAATGATAAGTTTGCTGATCAAATTTGCAGTCTATAAGGAGAATTGCGTGAGATTCTTATATTTATGATGAGTTCTGGGTGATTTTCCTACCATGGGCTTTCAGCGTTCATGCATAAATTCGATTCGTTTCCAAAAGGATGGTCACTTGAATGTTATCACTTAGAGTCTGTGGACAGTACAGTAATGCTAGAATATAAAGTTTGATGTGCAATAAAGTCACCATAGTGACTTAGGAGTGGCAGGTGTAGGGGTGGCTATTTACAACCCTAGAGGACCACAATAATTTACAATAATTTACTAAAACCCTAGCATTGTTTTAAGGTCCTATGTTGTGTGCAAGGTAGGTCAAAAAATTGGTGGTAATTGGAGATTCTATGGTGGTAATTCAAGAAATAATCAAGCATTCAATAACAAGACCTTCCAACCATGTCCAGATTGCTAGATAGGATTCATAGCATAATGGAATATTGTCCTTTGTCATCAAAACTCTAAAGCAAATGACATGAAAAAGAGAGGTGTTCTTTTTTATTAGGGACAAATGACCAAAAATTAGGGAAAAATCTTTTCACATTAACTTCCATCACAATTTTCCTAATCAACTACAGTTTGAATGTGTTAAATTTTCTAATCCCGACAACCTGACTAATTATTTCCTTCCAGAATATTATGCAGATCTACTAAATTGAAAGCACAACTAAGATTTTATGATCCAAATGGATTTTACAAACCCGAAAAACTTATATCTTCATAAGTTGATGCAAAGGTTTCTTCAAACGGACGTCATGTGAAATAGATGTTCTTCAATAGGTCTGCTAGATATATTCACTGTAAAATAAACTCAATATTGTTCCTCTTAATACTTCTCTGTAATTATATTCCAAAAACAGAGATCTGCAGGTCTGAATTTGTCTTCAAAACTGCCACTAAAGATTCGAATTACAAGACTGTTGCAAGGTCACATATTTCACCACAGGTCCAAATTAGAAGGGTCTGAGTTGTAGAGAATAGTCTTAGGTCTGAGCTTCTGGAAAGGATGAAGTTACAAGTCTGTTAGGGCCGAAATTTCAGGCTTTCATAGGGCCAAAATTTCACGCCTGAATTCAGCTCTGAAAAAATTTATTTCCACAGGTGCAAATAGGTCTGTAAGAGATATATCCTTCTAGCCCAAAATATTGTAATTATGATCTCCCTTTTAATCTCCTTGGCCTCCTATTTTATCTCTGAATTCTCACTGTATTTTTCACCGAAAATTTCATTCCAAAATGATGAGCATGACTAGTTATTTATAGTTGTTTGTGTATGAACTGAACAGTTGTGTCTTTTGATTAAGGAGCCTACATACCGATTTGAGTCAACCTGTGCATCATTTTTGGCATTTATTTAAACCAATTTTATGACTGATACAGGGGCCAATTTTATGGTTAATTCTGGGCCTCAGCGCTTGATAGGAACACCATACAATATAGTAGTACTTGTTGTATCTCCTGCTGTAGTGCAGACTTGTTTTAACACCTCCTTTGTTGAACACTTGATAGTTGTAGGGGATCAAAAAAATTATGTTAGATCCCTCCTTTGTGGCTCAAAGACTCTTTTTGTCATATAAAATTCTACATGTCAAAGCCTCTCTACTCCTTCACTTCCCACAGGACATTGTCAAAGCCTCTCAGCCCTCCTGCATTCATTCATATCACCAAACCACACATATGTTACCTGAAATAGTAGTGCTCTAGACCTCCACAAAAAAACATACATATACAGAAAAAGAGAGATTTTATTCCTGAGTAGTGGTCATTATAGGGCTCTAGTTAGCTGGATAAAACATGCATGCAGAATAGAAAAGGTAGATTTTCACCATGGAGTGTGTTGTTGCCATCATTCTTAGGCAGCTGATATGTTTTCCCATTTAGTGTGAATTCTCCATCCTTGATATGGTTGGCTACACGACCTACCAAGGCACCAAAGTAAGGTCTACTGGAGCTCATGTTCTGCATTAATAAACAATCTCATATTCCCCATGGTAACACATACATTTGAGATCCATTCCAATATTTGAGTAGAAACTGTAAATTTATCTTAAAATTCTAGCATATGATGGCAGTACTAATTTCCAAAGGGAAATGCAAATACATACCATGTATGAGGCAATATTGTCATAGCCAAGAAGTACGTCTGCTAGATGGCCCGAATGCATAAATACCAATACTTAATGAGCTAGCTCCCTTTGAGTAAATGATGGTAAAGCAGTTGAAGGGTAGGGTTTAGGGATGATTACCTTTAGCATCAAGGAGAGCGAGGGAGACGAGGGTAGCTCCTCAGTTGGTTAGATTTATATACAGATCGCCTCTGCGAAGTTGAAAGAAACTTGGGGCATTGATCTTTCTGTAGGGATGACCATAATGAGCCAACTTGCCTTTCCCTTCCAAATTTCTTGGATTCAATTCCCATTTGTGCCCTTGACCGCTAGCATGGAATTTGCAGAGGTGAATGAAAACCTAAATGCACAAAAAATGCAAGAGAATGGATGACGCTTTCACGATCATCGATTGATTGACTGATCAAGGGATGGATGGATAAGCTAAAGCAGAACATTCAATGATATATATAGAGAGACTCACATAGTCAATACTAGACTAGGGTGTGTCTGTATGCCTTAAGATAAGGTCACGGTGTAAGACATAACATGGATTGTGTGCAACTATAGACAAACCATGCACTGTGGCTACCAAAAAATGTAGTCTCTGGAATCTAAACATGTTACATTTTTGAGATTTTGTCTTATTACCCCAAATTTGTTTTTGGCCAAATCTTAATTTTGTTATTTAAAATGGAATTTTGAGTACATATATGGATTAAACACCTTGAAAAAACCCTAGAGAAGTACATTTTTGTTGTTTGTAGATTGAAGGACCTAAACTAATGCAACGTGGTTTTGTGGATGCCATTTGTAAAGTTGGGCTGGCCAAATTCCTTTTTGAACTTTCTACCACCTATATAACCAAGTAATTTTCTCTCACTTGTATAACCTTGCCTTTTTATAAAAAAATAGAGGTTCCTACACTCAAAAAATTGGCTTTTCCTGGCCATGGGGCAATTAGAATGTTGAAATTATATAACCTTTTGGATGATTAGAAGATCTAATTTTACCATTGCTAGCCTGAACTAAGTTCAAATTGCGGTTTTGGGTGTAAATAGTTGGTCAGTTGAAACCCATTTATCAACTGCACTGTCTCAGTAAAGCCTAGATAATATCTAAGATGAGGAGGCTGGACCTATTTCAGGCTGTTGTACTCAAGATAATAGTCAAACATAAGGTTATGCATATACATGTGGTTCAAGGTCTCCTTTTCCTCACGTTATTCTCTATGAATTAAGGAATGTATGTTTCCAAGGAGGAACACTTGCTGGTCTAGGATCTGATACAACCAACAAGTTACTAGGAACACCCAATCGATTACTAGGATCTGATACATGCTTTAGATTGCTAGGATCTAGTCTAGGAACACCCAACAACGAGAGGTATATCCACAAACCACTCCAAGTAAGATATGAAAAGGGCTCTTGAAATGCCTCTGAATACCAAAGCACTCCAATGTTTATAATGACATACTGATGTCCAATTCAAATGCTACCTAAGGATTTCACAAAGGTTCTAATGCCTTTTTTCAAGGGGTCGTTGTATGTTTCCAAGGTTTTCAAAAAAAAACTTTCACTAGATATTAACAGCCCTTATGATATTTTTTACCACCACCATTTCTGCCACAAAATTTCTGTAAGGTGAAGACACATGAAGATTTAAATTGGTTCATGCTTGAAGGAAAGATGAACTGTTCTGATTGATGGGTATTTAGAGTCTTATTGTTGGCTATAATTTGCATACAATGACCCTAGATGTAGTCACAAACAAGTAATAAAGATTATTGTTGTTCACAAGGCTGAAAATTTGTCTGAAATCCCTCAAATTATCCCACAAGAAGCTTCCCAAAAACCCCACATCATTGTTGGAAACATTTGTTGATATCACTTGTATTTTTATACTTGTTTTCATGCTGCCCTATCTGTCCAAACGTTGGTATCAGAGCCATAATAGTGCTTTCATTAACCCTAGTTCTATTTGTTGGTGAAAATTTACCATAGTTGGAGGTATCAACCATTGGAAAGACCAAAACTATTGGGTTCCAGAGAACCACCAATCAAAGGATATATCTACTGTTATATCTTCTGTTTAGGGCTCTTCACATGTTGCCATTGAATCTGCGGTCATTTTCTTCTATATATCATCTTCATATTGCCTCCTAATCCTACAAGAGTATGTTACATGACCTCACATCCTCCCAGCAAAAGTTGATCTTATATGCCGAGTTATATTTATGCTTGGATGGTGATCTGTTTTCTTTGTTTGGAGACCATGGAGGATGATAACATGCTACTAAAAACAGTTGTATTATAACAAGATTACTGATGTCAAATTGTTCATGGAGGCTACCACCAAATACTGCAATAAGGGAGACTTTCCCATGATATTTTTGGAACCTTAAAACCATGTTAAAATTGTTTGAAACATGAGCCCTAAAACTAAAAAAAATGCTACAACAAAATCACTATAATGTGATGGAATTTCTATTATAGGACTTCTCTATTGCTGCTCATACGCTGTTTGAAATAATCAGGTTGAAATTTAGAACCTAACTATCGCTGGTCTAGTATGAAAAATCCAATTCCTGGCATGAGGCATATGATGAAGCCATTGGCTAGGTTACATGTTGGCAGAATATGTTATGTTGATCTATTACTTTTTCTTTTGGTTAGAAACTGGGAACTTCACCACAACATCATACCAATATGTAAAATCTGAATTAATTGTTGTGAGACAACTAGAATTTACGATATTTGTTTCTATCCCATACTTTGCCATCAACATCTAAGTTGTATTTCCTGTGCATGTGTTGAATGGAGTAGCTATTGTGGCATCTTTATGATTTTCCGTGTCAAACATACTATTTTGACATGTCTTCTCTTTTGTGGGCAAGGTATTGCTACATTGTATTTGCTAAGGACGCATGTTCACCAAGACAAGTCAGATACTTTAAAATCTTAGATGTGTTTTGTATTATTGTTCTAGAACATATTCTCTGTATTTGTTTTGTATTATTGTTCGAGAACATATTCTCTTTTTCTTTGTCTTTATTTCACACATTGTTTTAGGATATTTGAGTGTTTTAGGTTATTTAGGTTTTTGGCCTTGAAATTAGTGATTGAAATGCCAAATAATCACTTTATAATTGTGGATTTGCTTCTCTATTTGAGTTATTTTACATAAGCAATCTTTATAAGTAGATCTTAAGTAGATATTTTACCCTTAGCTCTATTTCAAAGTGTTGTAAGAATTTTTGAGGACCTCTTCTATTCCTTGACTTCAGGTGGTGGATTCCTATCCTGCTGAGGCCTTTCTCTTTCTTCTAGTCCTTCATTTTCCATTGAATCTGATTCAAGAGATTCTCACACTGGATCTCTCTTGGGGGATTCTTGTGGTGGTAGTCCATGTATCATTTTTAAAAGTCTAATTCTTCCCTTCACCTACTTTTCATAACTTCCATAACCATTAGGTAGGGACCTGTAATGTCGATGGTGTTTTGTTTGTTTCGTAAAAGATTGTCGAGACTTTAATTTATTGAAAGTTGTAGAATTTACAATTTATGAAGTTTCAAGATATAATTTTTAAAATTCTAATTCTTTAAAGGGTGCTAGCTCAATGGAAGAGCACCTGCTTTACAAGTAGGAGGTTGGTGGTTCGATTCCATCGTGCCTTGATATTCATATATAGGGAATGACGAAGATCAGTTTTTGGTGACAGATGCTCTTTTGACCATCACCAATAAGCTTATGGTGACATTTTTCGACCCTCACCAAAATATGAAATGGTGACGGTCGACGAATTCTACCATATATACGCATCAATAGTGACGACCATTAAAGGTCCGTCACCATAAATCGTTGTTGTTGATATGAAATGGTGAGGGTCACTGTTTGTCATTATAGTCATTATTCGTGATGGACCTTGATGTCACCAATGAGTTTATGGTGATGGTCAATGAATGTCGCCATATATATGCACCAATAGTGACGACCATGAAAGGTCCATCACAAAAAATCGTCACTGTTCATATGAAATGGTGACGGTCACTATCCGTCATTATAATCAATATTCATGATGGACCTTGAATGTAACCACAACACATACTTTCGGCGACGCAACCTTTGGTGACGTTCAGTTTTTTGGTGACGAAGGCTATTTTCCGTCACCATTGCCCATATGAAATGGTGATGGTCACTATCCGTCATTATAAATCATTATTGGTGACGGACCTTGAATGTTACCACAACACCTATACTTTCAGCGACGCCACCTTTGGTGACGTTCAGTTTTTTGGTGACAGAGGCTATTATCCGTCACCATTGCTCATATGAAATGGTGACGGTCACTATTCGTCACTATAAATCATTATTGGTGACGGACCTTGAATGTCACCACAACACCTATACTTTCGGCGATGCCACCTTTGGTGACGTTCAATTTTTGGTGACGAAGGCTCTTTTGACCCTCACCAATGAGCTTATGGTGACCATTTTTTCCCCTCACCAATGTGCTTTTTTCTTGTAGTGATATATACTATATATGTTCTAGGGATCTTGTTGTCTATCTGTCATAGATTTCCTAGTTGTGCAGGTGTTTATTACTATTGTGAATTGTGTGTGGCACTGAACTGGGATTGAGTTTAATACACAATTCAATGCTTAGATATTTTAATAATCCAGAGTCAATTCATCCCATTGTCTTCTCCATTCTGGACACATTTCATGAGTGGAAGTAAGATTAGGTCAAGGTTCATCCAGGGTGAAAACTACTTCAGTCATAATTGACATCATCACATCCACGAAAAAATTGCCAGTAATTGATATCTGGCCATATTTGGCATGCCTATATAACAAGATGGTTCTTCATGTTATATCTGATTTGGACTTATAACTTATAACTACTAGATTTGAAAATATGCATATACTGAAAATGTATCTCTCCTTGTACAAATTTAAAACAAGATAGCATTTCTACAGCAATACTAGGAGAGCATTGGGAAGTTCTAGAGTGGACCTCCTTTCCAATCAATGGATCTTTCAGGTAAATACAGGGTGCCACTGCTACTACTTGTGGGATTCTTCTACAAAGATATTCATGGCATGGCATAGGAATGACATGGGGAATGGAGTTTTTCTAATGGTTCTCTTCATGTTGATGGTTATAATTTCAACAGATTCGGTTGGGTAGCTGCAACTGGCACATATTCATTTCAATATCTAGAAATTGAAGGCACGAGAAGGAATAATATTTTGAAGAATTGAAAAGAAGATCACGTTATTATAGTTACCATGCTGGTTCTTCCTTTAAGATCTTCACAGCATCAAATCATTTCAATAAATATGGTTATGTAAGAGTCGTGATGGTGTTGTAATGTAAATTATGTTTTCATAGTTGAACATCAAAAGCATTTTGCGATATTGTTATTGTACCATGGCACCTGGATCGGATCTAGTGTTTATCAACACTTTTTTAATAGCATGTTTTATTTTCTTCTTGTTGTTTATTTCAACCTTTATTGGATTGAGAACAAGTCTTTATGAAAGAATAAAAAAGATCGCTAGAATTTGCTTCCAAAGGATTCCCGATTCTTAATGATTTAAGAAATTAGTAACTTGGTAACGCTTCAATTGACCATTTTGAGACAATTTTCTTTGCAGATAAGGATGGTAAAATGTGGGGACAACTAAGACACATGAGTTGGGCAAAGTTAAATTCCTTTCTTCTGTTTATTAAGCATATAACTGAAAATTTCTATATTGGACATCATCACATCTAAGAGAATGTTACAAGAATAACACCTTATGAAACCCTCCATCGTGCAAAATAACAATAATATCCTTTATTGATGGGAGCTAGACAATGACAACCATGATTTCATGGTAGTTATAATATTTCTTGGTATCTAAACATGATTAAGTGGAAGTTACAATCCTATATGATTACACTGCAGATTCTAACATTCCCACTTAGTGCATCATCTATGGTGTGAAATTCGTTCGTTCTATCATTAAGTGGTATGTATTTTCTTGATATCCCTCATCTCCATTGATTGGATTTGAGAACATGGATTCAGTTATTTGCAGGATGACTCTTCAAGCTCCATTGATGGAGAGCATGATGAAAGATGAGGTTCTCCTTCTAAGGTTAGGTTTCCCCTCAAGGTTTAAAGGTAAAATAAATCAAAATGATTATGTTTATGGTTAGCCCTCTTACTTTCCCATAAGAAGTATTTGTAGCAACCAATTCCCCTATTAAATTCTCTATAGACATTTCATTTTTTTCGATGAGAAAAATGAAGGGTAATCTGAGATTTTTAGAAAAAGTCACTCATAAAAGATATGCAAATGGTATAGGAAATGGAGTTTGTAGGATGTTTACTATAGAAACCTGACAATGGAGATGGAGACCCCACTACATTCTTCTTTGATACCTTGGACATACCAGGGGAAGAAGGAATAATTTTAAGAACACCCTTGATTATCAATGGTGAGTCAAAGACATCGTAGCCAATTGCTTAAAGAGCCAACAATGGAAGGAGGAGGAGCAACAGAGGAAATAATAGCCAACACAACAAAGTATAGACAATTTAGGGATGTAGTCTACACAACCATGAAATAAGTGTAGTATATGAATTCAAAGGATACTAAGGGTCAAGATATAATGATATTAATGAATTTTTGTTAGTATACATATACTAAAAGTAGAATACCAAAGTTAATATTTGGATTACTTGAGAGAAGGTGAGCTTGAATCTTGCAGTGTGGCTTACAAAATTGGAAAAAAAAACAAAAGATATATTAACAATAAATAAAATTCAATAATGAAGAGAAATAATTGTCCTTATATTTCCAAGGTTTTCTGTAAGGCTTGTTGATTTTCCATGGCTTAAGAGAATCTAGGTTTGGGTCTTAGAATCTCTGACACTACCAAATAATTTTCCACAAAACTTCTACTTTGCAGAGCGGAAAAACACACATGAGTGAATCAACTATTTCACATGACAATTTAAAAAAAATTTCAACCCTTTGTTATATTACAAACTATAATACAACAATTTGGGGCTCTTATACTAGGGATCATGGCCCTTTACAATCATATTGATAAAAGGAATACAACTAGGGCTTGGTTTCAACCCTTTGACAACCAAATCACCTTGAACAAGACAACACTTGACCTACTTGTTGACGTATAGCTCTGCAACCCTTTCAGTCCATGTGTCCTGAACACATCTGGCAGGTCCTCTTTCCTTCCATTTTGCAGCTTCTCAATATACCTTTATCAATGAAATCTTCTCCTTTAGGTCACCTAACTTGACTCAATAAGCTCTTCTCCTTTACGTCACCTAAACTAACTCAATAAGCTCTATCCTATAGTTGCCTCCTTTTTCCTTCATGGTATGCAACACTTAGGGTATTCAATGAGTTGTTCATAACTCCATTTGTGAAAAACTCTTTGGCTGCCCACTTTTTCCTTGTTGTTGTGATGAAGACAAGTCTAGGGCTCAGAGACTGCCCACTCTCACTATAGAAGTCCATATCTACACATGTGAACTAGGGATGAATATTAAGCCCTCTTGGCTGCCCTACTTCTTTCAAGGTTCAACTCCTTAGGCTTATTAAACCCTGCCACTCCTAGAAATCTTGTAGTCCTTCTAAATAACTACACTTAGGGCTCAATGTGATAGCTGTTGCAACCCTCCAATATGTTCTTAATATGCCACAAATGTTACTACTCCAAATCCTTTAGGAACAACCATACACCACTTCCGACATACAATCTTTCTTCACTGATCTAGGGCCACAAAAGAACTGACCTTCTTCTTGCAATTTTTCCCTCAAATTTCCCAGATCTAGGGCTTTATATTTTCCCTCATCTCAGGCTTTTTCTACAATTTTGCGTGATTAGCAATGTCAAATAGTTAGATTTAGTTAATGTAATTTCATGGGTTTCGTGAAACGGAATTGTGTTTCCCGTAAAATTGTTTCAAACCAGGTTACTAAATGGATGTGTCTGCATGTGAATTTAACCCCCAGTCTCCTTTAAAATAAAATGATAAAAGGATACAAACTTAAAATATTAGAAGCTTAAAGTTTCAAGGAAATGTAGGTAGAATTCACCCCAAAATTTTGAAACCTTCAAGGGAGGCATTAGTGCAACTCTTCCATTTGGTATTCCATATTCTTATGTGTTTGAAATTTCTCTCGTTTCTTGATTTGTATTCTAATGTTGGACACACTGGTGGCTGATCCTCAACTTTCCTGGCATATCTTAATTTTCGTTAGATATCTAGAAACATGGGAAGGTAATGCATTTCTGTGAAAATGATGTTGCATGGAAGGTACTGCTTATAGGTTGTTCTCTTGTTCAGTTTTTCCATTCTTTTCAAAACCATATTGTGCATTTATTGTGGACTTTTATTTTTGTTATCATTTTTATTAGTTTTTCATCATGCAATTATATTGATATCTTACACTTGCTCAAGTTAAGCTCGTTAATTCAGAATTTTTGTGTGAGATGTCATTTTCTCTTGGTACCTCCTACTCTGTCCTTGACTATATGTGGTGCACTTGTTTTTGGGATTTGCAGTTATGTTTTCCAAGCTGCACAAGGTTTACTGCCGATGTCATTGTAAAAAAATTCAAAGCACACAGAGAATGTGACATGCATGGATTGAAGTATTTGATAATTAGTGGTCTTTTTGGGATAACAAGGGAGCACCTTAAGAAGTTGAATTACCTTTTGGATGGTGGTTTACAATATAATTATCTTTCAGTAAAACCATGGTTTTATCCTAATGGTCACTATTATTCACTTTCATATGATGATGACAATACAATTGATATTGAAGCTTGCCCTAGATGTGGAAATGCAAGGCTTGTTTATGACTGCACCAATGAAAGTTTCCAAAAGAAAAAATATCTTATAGTTAGTGTCAGGATTGTACATTTTGTATTGCACATTGTGATGAGTGTGGAAGGTGTATTGATGGTATTAAATATGAAGAAACATTTTGTCTTGATATGCTCTGTTATGACTGCATGTGGGCTTCTCAACTACCAAGAATCAGAAGAGCTCGCCGGTGTTAAATACACTATCATAATTTTATCTTTACTTTAGGCTTCAATGATATTGGGCTATTACTTGCTTGTAATTTGGGTCCAAAATTGATTGTTTTGACCTTATTTTAGGGAGATGTTGAAGAAGAAGAAAACAAATATTTATATTTGTGTGTTTTTAGGTGTACATATTAGTTTTCCTTATTGTGAGAATCAAAGGTATATCGAGGACATCAAATATGAAGAAATTCTATTTCAATTTTCGTGAGAAGAAGCCAACAAAAACTTTTCCTATAGGAGATTTTGGAGAATGTTGGAGAATGTCAGGGCTGAAGTGTGTGTTGCAAACTAAAGCAAGGTCTTGTGAATAGTACCCCTAGACAAGAATATGAGTTGGTGATCTTGATCTCCTCCCTTTTGAGAAAGAAATGGTGATCAAGGAGGATTTTCTTCAACACGTTGAAGATGATGACTTTGGTTTTTACCTAGGTTGACTGTCAACTGATGAAGATCGCAAAAAAGTGCCAGGGCATCGAGTTGTCTTTGAAATTTGTTTGGGGATGAGACTAGAAGGGCCACATCATCTACACACATAAAAATATAATATAATCCCACTGTCCCCTACACTATTTGGATGTGCACAGGAAAATAATAAATTATATTCATGATGCCTCTCTGAAGACCAAACACATATCTGTCTTATGACCAGTAGAAAACTACACAACAAGGATTCTCTTTGCAGAGACATGGATGAATGGGAAGGAGGGTGTCTTATGTTATTATAAAAAGGGCCTGGATAGATACACTATTGCAAAGGTCTCATGGGTGGAGGTCAAGGCTGTCCTCAAGATCTCATGAACTTGCGTACTGAGGTGGCACTGCTCTTTGCCTGTAACTTATTACTTCTGTGTGTGAGCACTACAAAGGACGGAGGTGATCATCATGTTGTGTGGGTTGATGGGAGTTATTCTAAGGCTTCTCCATTTTGAAATTAAATAGTTGATTATCATTGTCTAGTTGATATTAGGCAAGCTCAAATAAGTTCAATTCCAAGCTTCTTATCCGGCGGTTCAAATTGAAAGATTTACAACAGACTTCCTATGGGATCATTATAGGACGAACTACTTTGGGGTGCAGCTTGGCTGTACAAGGAAACACACCACCCAACATATCTAAACTGCATTCAAGTAAATGTCCCATCGTTAGGAGCTAGCCAATCAGATAATGTATTTGGGTGGGACAACAAACATGCAGGAGCTCGAGTACTTTTATCAAAGGTATATATAGTTTTAGTGGGTGTAATAGTCATTAGTAGTAGGGCTTGCCTAGAATTTAGTAGAAAGGTATTCTTAAATTTCTTCGTGCCAGATATTTCAGGGTGAATGATGCATTCATCATGTTCCAAAATAGTGTGGCATGGAGGAAGGAATTTGGAGATGACCATATAGTTGAAGCGGATTTGAAATTTGATGATAATCTGAATTCAATGGCCTTCATGCATTGTTATGATAAAGTGGGCCACCTTCTGTGCTACAATGCTTATGTGATTTTTCAAGACAAGGAGCTCTACCAGAAGATCTTTGGAGACGATGAGAAGCTGAAGAAATTAATGAGATGGAGGGTCCAAATTCTGGACAAGGGCATCAAGCTCCTTGATTTCAATCCTATTGGTGTCAATGCCATGATTCAGATCACATATCTTAAGAATATGCCAAAGAGAGAATTGAGAGCTGCATCAAACCAAATTCTTTCACTTTTTCAAGATAACTAATTAGAGATGGTAGCAAGAAAGGTCTGTAACTACTCAAAACATAAATGTTTTTTTCCTTTTCTAAGCTTGCCTAGAAAAATCTATCTGAATGACTATAAATGATCAAAAGGATTATGTTACACGTCCTCGTAGATCTAGTGTTTTGAGAATTTTGGCACACCAAAAATTGGAATTTCTGATGCAACTATAGATATTTATTACGTGACATATGGTTTCTAGTTTCAAATGGTGTCAAATTACATTTATCTTCAACCCCAGATTGAAAAAGGCTAAATGTTACATTATATATTTTACAGAGTAGGGAGGAGTTGAAGTTGTTCACTATATTATATTTTCACTTTATTATATTTTAAACAAGGATTAATGCTCCTCTCATGAACTAGGTACATATTTCGTAGAGGTCATTGAATATGCATTTTGTGGATAGTTTTTTTTTAAGGTTTCAGAGGTAGGAATGAAGAGAACAAAGTAATTTTCAAGATAACTCACAAAATTTGATAAACAACCCACCCATTCTTCCAAAAAAATTCATATTTCCTCCAACTTTATCACCTACATCACCTTTATCTCACATGGAAGATGTGTCCCCACTCCCTGGAATTACTTTTCAACTCTTAGTGCAAGTGCTAGTATTACTTGATTTTCCATGCTTATGTGGAACATGGTCGAGAGAAGGAACTATAAAAACAATGGATTTGCATGAAAGATTTATAATTTTTTCAAACATGAAAGTTATGATGCTTTAATAAGTTTCTTCATTATTTTATAGATCATTACACGTTAAAATGACTTCACTCCTTCACTATCATTTTATTCAACAGTGTGCACAAGTATGATTTAAATGTATCAATCAAAAGTATGATTTTATCTATATTTGATAATGAAAGTTGAATACATCATACAATAGATAGGAGTGATATGGCTATGAGGTTCAATATGAAATAATCTATTGATTTCTACTATTACTATTATATAATGGGTGCTCTTCCAATGGCCATTTATTAGCTATGTGAAAAATATTTGTGGAATTTGTATTTACTATAAGATTATGTATAACTAAGTTGCTGACAACTAATTATAATTTGGTAGGAAGTTTGGAGTATGTGCAATTCATAATAATCTTGTCTTCTCTTCAATGTGTCAAGGCTCAAAACTCAACCTATATGTCAACTACTTCTTATGATCATTCCTAGGAACATGAATCCTAATTTTGGTAGGTTTAAAATTTATCACAAGTTTTCTCTATTATGGTCGAATTTGTGGAGGATATATAAAAATTTATTTAAGGTACCATGGATCTAAATTTCTTATAAAATTTGAACACTATAACAAACTTTGGTGCAAATTGTTGATTAATTCTCACTTGGTTAAGGTTATAGATGTTACTGAAAATTTTGTGTGCATACATGAGAGTTGAGTGCAAATGCATAATGTTGTGTAGCATTAGTTTGATAAATATGGGATATTGCAAATCATAGTTTTGAAGATTATTCTAAGTTGACTCGTACCTAATCAACTGAGTCATGTTGATTTTTAGTTGAACGGTTAATTGTTGCTTCAATGGACAGAAGATCTTATAGGCCCAAATGCCAAAGGGCGAAATGGATCCCATCATGGGGTTCTCTTTGTAATTCTCCACCACTGATACCTTCCATGCTTCCTCAAACTCCTCTCCAACATCAATACCAGTGCTAGTATTAGCATGAGAAACAACACTATGCTTAGCAGAACTAGAAGAACACATTTTCCAAACTGCAAGAGAACTACTTCCCTCACTAGTCACCATGTGTCATGCTTGGTCTCAATGGTTTGATTCCTTCAACTCCTGGTTAAACTACCATACCGTCATTGGAACCAACACCCCGAACTCCACTAGACAACGATTCCCCATTTTTTACTAGTGATTCACCATTTGTACTGGTTATTTGCCATGATTTTACAAGACAATATAATCTCATGAGATATTCACAAATATCTATATATATATATATATATATATATATATATATATATATATATATATATATATATATATATATATATATATATATATATATATATATATATATATATATATATATATATATATATATATATATATATATATATATATATATATATATATATATATATATATATATATATATATATATATATATATATATATATATATATATATATATATATATATATATATATATATATATATATATATATTATTATTGATAAATTCACTTTCCATTTTTGCTATGTATCATGGAGATTTGCCCATTTACTATACATATAAATTTAGGGGGTTCTTAAAATTTTCCTTCCTGAAAAAGAAATATTCATGAGCTATCTATAGTAGCTCCCCCTTGAGCTTGGAAGCTCTAGGTAAGAATATCCTACCATGATATTAGATGACCTCATCTCTCACTGAATGTCCCTCCTCATGCAATTGGCCACACAATATCATATAAGTAAAAAGATCTTTGGAATAATCCACCAATAGCTAGGATTTACAATATGGATCTACCCTCCATAGTGACAGCTTTGATGATTTATCACAAAGAACATATATCATATGGATTTCCTCCTCTTTGAAATCTCCCATGCCAAAGATGAAATTTGGAAGGCCTCTATCCTTCCCATGCTGCTTCTGCCACAACGCGAAACCTGAAGTAACAATCAGTAATGATGATGTTGAGAGAATAACTCTCCTCTCCTTGAGTCTACCCAAGACTCTCAGCGCTGTACCAAGCTCATCCAAGGTCTTCACCCCTCTGGAATCAATGATTGGTGAAGCCAAATGTGAAGCATCCCTCACCATTTGATGATCTCGTGATCTCCTCGGTGAAATGTCTCCTTGCAATGAGACATCAATATCAAGAGTATACTACATATATGGATGGACAGACTTGTCCCTACCCTCACTGCATAATCTAGCCTCCCTCTTCTATGCATCAACCCTCTGAAATAGTTAGGGGTGTGTGCTCCTCATCATATGATGTTGGTCATCCTCCCTACCTCCTCCTTTTGTCTGCATGTTTCCATAATATATCATCAATGGTACATGTTGATCATTAGTTGTGGATTGACCTCCACATATGAGATCCTAGGAAATCCCTTGAAATGATACAATAATCCCTCTTATTGGAGCAAGAGCTCCTCCTTCTTCTACATGAGGTGCTAGATAATGTCTATACATGAAAGAGATGTTTCCCCCATCCTTCTCTTCCTCTTCAATATGAGTGGGAAACCTCCCAATGACTGGATCGTATTTTGGAAAATGGATCTCCATGCCCTCTTGTTCGAGAATATGAGATAGAGTTCTTGCCTCTAGCAAGGTATGATGCAATATGTGAGCCTCCTCAATGGTTTTCTGAAGTGGAGTTCAACTCATAGGTTCCTCCAACACATGCAAGGTATTTGTTTGTTTTAGCTTGTTTAGCTCCACCACATGTGTTTTAGAATGTTTATTATCAAATATTTCCAGTAATTTCTTAGTGAACCTTGCATAAGAGGAAGTAATTTCATTTTTCAAAGAAAAATACTCAAATATCCACCATGCATAGGACTTACCTCCAAAATGCAGCACTGCAACTTTGATGGCTCCATCTTCAGAAATTTGGTGCTGCTACAAATAGGTGTCTAGCTTCTCCACCCAAGCTCTAGCTGAACATTTAGGTCAACCATCAAAATTAGATAGGAAAAATATACTCATGTTATGTGTCTTGATTCTCTCCACCTTGATCTTGCAAAAATCTGGAAAATTCATATGATCTCCAAACTTCTTAGTTTGAGATTCACATTCTTGCAGAAAATCACAGAGAGTTTCCCTCCTAGGCATTTCTTCTTCTTATATCTCCCTCATAGAAAATCTAGGCATATCACTGCACTATGCATCATAGTGTGTGGCTGCATGCTCACAATCATCATATGAAAATCTAGAGTTTGCTTCAGATTCAAACTCTCTTGGAGATTCTATATACATCTCCCTTCCCATCTTCTTGAGATCTCTATGAATGCTCTAAAAAGTTTGAGAAATAAACTTTGAAAGTCTCTTCTCCTTTCTTATTCAAAAGAATGGAGTCTTATTTTTGTTTTTTCTATTCAATATTTCTTCTTCTTGTCTTCTTGATATCATAATGGCTGATATTCCACAAGCTCAATGAAGATTATGCTCTGATACCAATGTAATATCCCAAAATGGGGATGCCATAATATAGGAACATAAAACTGGAATTAGTAGTGATAAATCAACACATGTAATGTAAGAAGATCATATAGCCATCACATTAAGATCATAACAGAAAAATTTATACAAGTCCTTGAGGAATTAGTCACTAAGGATAGGCAAAACCAGCCCCAAAAGAACATGTACAATAAATGTTGGTAAGAATCTTAATTGCAAGTGTACGAAAAAAGACCACTTTAGTTGTGCATAAAAAACAACCCTAACAGCAAATATGGCTACCAATATCCTTATATCTGCAATTAGGTAATTAAGATAAATTGTGCAAAAATCTAGATCTATGCATTAAGAGACATTTAGCAGCAAATAAAAAACAAGATTTACTCCATGCATCCAATAGAAAAGACAAGAATATGTTGAATGAATTTTGTATTAATGGAACCTGGGAGGAAAACATAGAAGGATGTTACTAGTTCTCCTCAATGGGATGGGTTCTTGTAAGTCCTCAGCACTTCAGATCTAAAATCCCTCTCTCTTGATGGTGTAGAAAACCCAGACAAAAATGGAACTCAAAGGGAGCGCACAAGAAAATGGTAGCAAAATATGATAATGATGATGGATCAAAGTCAGACCAAAAGTATGGATCCAGAGTGATCTTTAGGCAACAAAAGGTAGTGATTGAAAAAACCCTTCTATTTATAAAAAATAGTGAGTTAGTCTAGATATTGGTGCATAATTAAAGTATTATTAAGTAAATCAATGTCCAACTTTTATGGAATATTTTATTCTATTTGTTGGAGGGAAAAAGAATTTGAATTGGGTCAAATCGCTTTATTTGTAAATAATAAACAAAGAAATGATTTATTTATTATTTTAAGGATATGGTTGAGTAATAATCAAATAAATAATGATTTATTTAATTATTAATAAATGATTTAGTCATATTTAATAAGGAATATTATTTAAATAAGGTTTAAATAATTATTCCTAGAAATTAATAAGATTAATAATGATTTATCTAATTAGTTTTCCTGTTTTGGGTTAAATACAACCAGGAATATTAATTAAACTATTGGTTAACTAATTATTTCTTGAGGAAAATCAAAGAAATGTAGATTTATTTAATATTTACTCATGGGTTTTCCTGTTTAGACCATAAACAACTTAATAAATGTGGTTTACTAAGTTATTTTTCATAGTGAAAGCAATTTCACTTAGGGTAAAATTGGTCTTACATGGTGTACTTAGGTCCATCTAATAGTAACAGGTTAGATGACCAAAAAAAATGGTGTAATAGATTGCCCCCCAGCGTGCGAGCATTAGGAACTAATCGTATGATCGAAGTATGTTGTAAGAACTCAATCACTAGACACCGAAGGGGAAGTCAAACAGAGAGAAATATAAGGTAGACCAAAGCATTGAGAGGACTAGACCTTGAGGAGGCAAGACTTACAGGTGCGACAAGTCACTTTTATGAGTGAGTACCTATTTTATAGGGAACAGGGGAGGCATATCAATGCCCACCGAGAAAAAGTACAAAGAATAATGCGTTCAGTAAACAAGGGACTGAACTATATAGTACATACTAGCATAATCATGAGCTAGATAAAAATATGATAATGAATCTTACATACATACTGTGCCTGGGATGACAGCCAAGAGTTAGACAATAGTATTTGAGTACATGAGATACAAATACGAACTAGATGCCCCTGTAAATAGGAAAGGGCTCTAAAAATCTGACTGATAGATGCAATCGAAAAGGCGATGCAAGCGGCTGAGGCTGACATCATCAAATCTATGGAGTTGCATCAAAGGATATAATGAAGAGTTCATCTGGGCATGTGGGGGGATACCTGTAGGGCCACCCCCTCATGAGGGTTGAAACATATCACACATACTCAGGAATCACCGGTCCAATCTGCTGCATCACTGAACCATCAAGTATACAGATCTCGATCATGCTGTGAGGAGCTAGAGCTGAGAAAAAATCAAGTCAAAGGGCTATAAGGAGTCCCTTTGCCTGATATGTGGTGTCGAACAAGAGTGGAAGCTGGAACCAAGGTACACTGACCTTTAGACCTGTCTTCTAGAATTAATGATCTGATGTCAACAAAAGGAGGTTTCTATAGGTGAGGCAACAAGGGGTCCTCAACTAAGGCATGAGAGAAAACAATAGAGTGACTGACAGAATGACACCAGAGGTGATTATGAAATGGGGGGTACTGAGTAGCAGATGGACAACTTCCCTTGTTAGATCATAAAGGGCATGGTTGACCTGGCAGCGACTGACACAATATCAAGGGGTATAGGGGACAATAGGACTGTAGGCCATAATGTGCGACATGAGAGAGGAACCAAGAAATGAAGGATGGAGGTCTATAGCAAGATACAAAGGGACTCAGGATAGACTCCATGAATGTGATGATGACTGAACTCGAATGCTCTAAACAAGGGTCACTTGATGATGCTGCCACATAGTAAAGGTCTAATGGAGACCATATAAACATGATTACAAGATGGTAACTCATGACAAAAATCGACACGAGCATGGAAAAGTATGAAGGAAAAGTGGTGCCCCAAGAACAGGTGTTGCAAGTGAAGAAATTCGATTTTGAGGAGTGGTGAAGTGACCCTTCTTGAACAAAATGTGTCCTAGTGAAGTATCAAATCACGAAAAACTAACGGATACCCATTTGAGGGCTGGGTGAGTGATTT
Source organism: Pinus albicaulis (assembly GCA_034641835.2). NCBI lineage: Eukaryota > Viridiplantae > Streptophyta > Pinopsida > Pinales > Pinaceae > Pinus > Pinus albicaulis. The sequence goes on along the minus strand of CM076580.1, from coordinate 524,569,069 downwards.
CCAATGGTACATATGGTTTATTAAACTGAGCTATAGTTTGGACGCAACAGGTGAAAGAAAAATCAAAGGTTTCTCTTTTAATAAGGCATTTTCCTTCCAAATTCATTCATTTGCATGTGGGGCTATAGTGAATGTAGAGAGGAAAGAAGGCCCTAAATCTTGTGTCAAGCATAGCGAACAAACTGACCGTTGGAATCAAGATCCATCAGTTGTAGGTAAGAGGCCTAGCCTTACTCTTTCATTTCAGTGGATTGAAAGTTTAGTTTAGGTCCCCAAAGCTCAGTAATATACCTCTACTCTTCTTCACGACTGGGTCTCACTTTTTGGGGTAAAAACTGCGACCTGGGTAGTATGTTTTGGGTAGAAAACTGCGACCTATCCTAGGATTGGGCCTGAAAAGTGTGACTTGATAGAGAGGGGTTTTCTTGTGCTATTTTTTGGCTGAGAATTGGGTTTTTATGTTTGAATACAACCTTTCCTATCTGTACACTAACAAATTTGATGGTTTTGTGCAGATATGCTAGAATTATGGATCAACTAGAGAGAGAGAGACCTAGGTACATTACGGTCACAGATCGGGAAGGATCACGGTGTTCGTAGTGCATTGGTCAGGTTTAGGGTTCTAAAGTTTGTGGAGAACCCTCTGATGAGAGAAGGAGAGCCCTTGTTGGCCCATATTGTCGGTACATTGGGATCCAGACCATGAGGTCCTTATAATGCAGGGGCACCAGATCAAGTTGACAGTCCAGGATATATATTTCCTGACTGGTCTACCACCACTTGGAATGGTAGGGAATACTCAGCCACTGTTACCACGAGGGTGGAATGTCATGGAGTTTGTAGAGTGCCATTGTCGACTAGGTCTCGAAGTCAAGGGGACTCGGATACCCATTGGGGATCCAGAGAGGTTAGAGACCTGTGTTGTGGCCATAGTGGTGCTGTGGATCTTGGGCTACCAGGCACTCCACCACATCATTGGAGGGCAGATGATGCTTATGGAGAGTGTGTTGAGTGGAACCTACCATGGGTGGGCCTAGATGATGTTGTCGTCATTGAAACAAAAGTTGTCGCTATGCAAGTGGTAAGTGAACCATGACTGTGCATATGGTACAATTTTGTACTTGCTCTTCTTCGAGAAGATCCTGACACTTCGACCTCGCATATAGCTCCAAGTTCGGGGCCTCGAGAGAGACTAGGATGCACCGATGGGGGTGATACTATGCAGAGGAGGAGGTGGGAAGATCAGACAGATGTTCTGACTTGAGTTCTTTGCTCATTGGGATGAGATGTCACTATACATAGATGATTATCCCTATAGTGGGATGAGTTATCCCGGGGACTTGGATTTGCCACTACCGCCTGGTCAATTTTGGGGCCCCGATGGTAAGTGACAAATTGCTAATATTTTATGTGCATGTAAAGTTTCAGAATATTGTATATGGTGCTGATTCTTTCACTTTTGGTATGCAGATACAACACTGGTGAAACCATTCGAGTATATAAAATGACTTTCAGTATCAGGAGCTACAGGGCCTAGTGGATCGAGAGCGTCACAAAATGAGGATGTAGCAGCCCTCCTGGAGGACATCCATTGTATATGTGAGAGAATTTTGACCAGTGTTTCACAGCGCAGCTAGAAAGACTTAAAGGACCAGTACATTGAGCCATGTATTGGTCTACCATCAGAGTGGTGAGGGGTCATGTGGTGCATGGAAATGGCCAGACAAGGGATGCGCGATTTACGAGCTGCAGGAGCATAGCCATTGGCTCGAGATCCTCTAGATAGTGATTAGTGTGTAGGGGCAAGTAGTGCCCCTAGTTTTTGATTTTTTCTAACATGCTATGGGCATGTCATATGTATCAGAGTTGATGGACTCTAAAACACTTTATATGACACATATTATGGATATGCATTGTTTTGATAGTCTTATGTTATTGTATTGTGTTAAATGCATGTGCTAAATGCCAATCTAGAATATTATTTGCAATGTTATCTACATAGTGATTTTGTGCTCTAGGTACATGACTGAATGTAATGATTTCAAATTCATCAATCAAAATCTTCACTCATAAATATATTCTAAAAAGGACAGGATTAGGCACACGATAGCCACCATTCGATTGCATGACAAGAAGTAGGCAATCTAAATGAACATGAAGGTGGAGGATGTGATGGGAAAGGGCATCAGCTAATAAACCTCTCACTGCATCATATTCGGCCTGATTATTGGTAGCAGTACCAATGCATACATCGTTCGATAGAACAAGAAAATGCAAGGTGGTAAATATGGCCCAACCTGCTAAGGCTAGATTCTGGGAGTGTCGACTTGCACCATTGACATAACCGATATAAGGTGTGAACGGGAGGTCCATCTGAAAAGTGCCACAACACAAAAAATGAGAGGATGATGAACAATGCTGGCAGCCTGAGTGTAAAGTAGAGATCGAACAAACACTGTGAGAGGGATTGGTCTAGGTAAGATGTCTACTACTCACACGCTGATGGGTAGGTGGGGTGTGAGAGGTACTGGAGGTGTAGCTTGTGCTCAGGCCACAAAATTCACCATAGGAACAGATGGTGCCATCTCGCTTATGGGCGGGAAAGATGAAGTCAGGGGTGGACAAGGCTTCCATGATGTCATCATCACAATAGAAGATGGAGTGACTAGAGGAAGGGAGACCACAAGATGCGGCGAAGCTACTTGACTCATCATCATGAGAAGACAGGTTCATGTGCACATCATTACAGGGGATGACAAAAGAACAAGCAGATAAGGGATCCACCGATGTTGAGCCTAGGGTGATCGCTGAAGGGAGGTCGAGTGAAACAACAGGGGAATATTCAGAGGGAGCTTCGACCGAGGGTCTCATGGATGATGATAGGTAGAGGATGGTGGTTGTAGGCTCCGTCATCTCGACATCAGGAGGGGGAATGTCAATGGGATCGGTTAAATACTCATGCTTTCCTGTAGCATATTGCATAGGTACGGGAGAGGTGGACTGGTTCTATTCAATATCGTACTCTCGGACTACCTCCAAAGAGGTGTGGTAATGCGTGAGGTGGGGAAAATTGTGAGAATAATGGCCATGGAGATCACACAAAGCATAAGGTTGGTTGGTGTGAATAGTCTTAGGGTTCCTGGCTACATTCAAATAAGAAGGAGAGGCTTCAGGGATCATAGACTCAGGGAATGAAACCTTAACCATGCACTTGATATGGGGAAATTCATGACAGGTATGCATGGCATGACCAATGACATCACATAAAGCACAAGGCTTTGGAGGTGGAGGAGGATCAGGGTCATTCAGGGCAGCCTTGTCTTTTCATGCCCTCTTGCGAGCTTTTCCCTTCTTACTCAAAGTGTTCACAACAAGAGATGGTTCCTATTGAGGTGGCTGAGGCACTATAGCAGTAGGAGAAGTCATAGGGACCAGTTGAATTGCGGTGAAAGCAAGATAAGGTTTGGTTTGACCTGGAGGGGTAGCGGATGGGGGATCGAGGTACCAGATGGGAATCCCCAGGGTCAGGTTAGGAAGAGAGAGGGCATCCATGACAGGTACTGAGTACACCCCAAGAGGGGCAGCTAGGAACGATATCTGACGAGAGGGGTAATGACCAGGAGGGACAAATCCAAGATGGTTAAGGCCCGGAGGAACCATTTCAGGAGGATAAAGACGCTCATGGATACCAGCTGTAGGTGCAGGGCCAGGAGGACGAGGTATGGAAGGATGGATCGAAGGGCTAGGAGTAGGCTGGAGAGGGCGAGGCTGCTAATTAGCCGAAGTGGGCCGCTTGAGGTAGGCTCAAGAAGATTGCATCATGCAAACATTCGATGATCTGGGGTCAGAGACACGAGGAGGAAGACCAGGGAATGTATCAAGAAAAGGGGATTATTTGTAGACTGCAGGTGAGATATTGGTTAAAGGATCGACGGTTTGCTTATTAGCCACCGAAGAGATGATCTACTGAGGGGAGGTCTGAGACTTTGGTTCGTAATATGTCAACTGGTCAATGGTGACTATCTTTCAGTTATGAGGGAAGGAAATCTTGTGGTGGACCACAGATGGGACAACATACATCACATAGGTGTAGCTACGACCCAATAGAATGTTTTAATCTAAGGGGGAATCAATGACTTCTACGTCAACACAAACATTCTTCCCCGCAAGAGTAATAGGACAATTATGGAATAGGTGAATGGGCTAGGAGGTGTGGCCATCCTACTCTTGAAGAGTGATCGCGGAAGGAGTCAACTCAGGTGATCTGAGTTGCTTCCAAACCGAAGAGGACATCACACAGGTGGATTCCCCCTCATCAATGATACATCGGGAAACGTTGGTGTTCCAGATTTTGACTAGGATTTGGAAGGCGACAGAAGCAGGAAAAGGAGGATGTTCTCACCTGTTAGCATCGATGACGATCAAGTGATCATCTGAAGAATCTAAAATTCCCATGGTGGATAGTAGAAATTTTCATTGTGAAGGGCACGATTGGAGGAGTTCCAGTGTTGATATGGCAGCTGGAGATTGCACCACATCATCTACTATACTATACGAATGGGAATATTTTCCAAAAGTAGAATTTCGGCATAGTGGTCCCTTAGGGATCTTAATATGAGCTTCTACCTTAGGTTGAGGGATCTACAAAGGACCATTAGGTGTCTAAAGAGGCTTTGTAGAACCTGAAGAAGGTGGCTCGAGGACAGACGTAGCGAGAGGCTTCTTGTACTGATGGGACTGAGTCTGAAGTTTCAGGTCAGCGATAGAAGGTTGGTCAGAGTTGATCATGAGGATCTGGTACTCGAAGGTACTAGATGGAAGAGGTTGAGTGGCAACTTTACCTTCAGGTGTTTGGGTAGCCACAAATCCTTACTAAGGGAAAGGATTAGTAAACATAGCCGACTAACTAGGCACAACACTGGGAGGGATGGAAGGGGAGGCTTGTTGTCCTTGCAATGTTGCTTAAGACTCCCAAATCTACGTCATATGTGTTAAAATAGGACAATCGTGTGTGTAATGACCATAAAAACCACAATAAGAACAAGGTTTTTTTGTGCGAACAAGCCTGTCCTTCTTGGGCAAAGTGCCCTGTTACTGGTTAGCAATGTTAGGAGCATTATTTTGTGGATTGGGTCCAGGATTACTGGAGGCAGATGGATTTTGAGTGTCTTTCCTCTTCTTTTTGTAAGGAGGAGCATTATTCGTGCCTTGCTGTGCATACAACTGCCCTTTAGGGGGCGGTGGCTACTATGGGGGCGGTGGCTACTATTGCAGAGTTTGAGAAGGCAAGGGAGGCAGAGGTGCTAATGCTGGTGGAGCTGGAGGATCGGGTTATGGATATGGAAAATAACGAGGTTGTATAACATTGTGGTAAATAGGAGGTTGGGAAAAATGAAGAGGCATGTCGTATCCTAGATACATGCTACCGAGAGGGGGTAAAGTGAAGGAGGTGTTGGCCCCCCCTGAGGAAAACCATAGCCCATGGGAGACTAAGCGTATCGATGAAAGAGAGCTCCAATGATACTGTCGGTGGCATGATATGCCCCTGGTGTATTGGCACCACTGGGTCTAGGAAGATCAGGTAGAACGGTATAAACATAACCCAACTGAGCGTAGATCAGGTCATATTTTAACGTAATTTGTAGAGCAGCTTCTTCGATTTGAGGGAAATGTGATGTGAAATCCTTTATGATAGCAAGCAACAGAGATCTAAGGAACCAGTTCATGTAGACACAGTCTTCAAAGGTAAGGACTTGACATATGCTCTTTCTTCTCCGCCATTCTTGGACATGATTGGATAGGCAGGTTGCAGACGATTAATGGAAAGAAGTCAAAAGTTCAGTACCAGTGTCATAGTGAAGGGGAAGCTAGAAATAAGACAGAAAATATTGGGAAAGAGTCGCAAAGGTGGTATGAGAGGATGGGTCCGGATAAACATACCACTTAGAAGCTTCGCCAGTAAGCGTATGTTAGAAAAATCGAAGATGGAAAGTGTCATCAGTAAGGCGAGCATTACATCTGAAAAGATCAAACATGATTTGTAGGATCTTCATTAGCAAGACCTTCAAACTTGGTGATGTCGGAAGGGAACTTGGTTTGTATTGCAGGCCAACCAACATTATGGCGTATAGGGCCATTTATCAACTAGTCAAAATTGGGAAGACTGAGGACTTCCATATAGGAGAGCGAGGGAGTAGCCGAGGTAGTTCCTGTTACGGTCCCACTAGTAGTATTCCCAGCATTAAGGTCGGGGCTACCACCAGCGTTAGGTCCTGAACTAGACATGGTGAAGGTGATAGGAGGAGAATTGGTGGCGAAATCAGAAGGGGAGCCTAATGAACTAGAAGAGGAGTCGGAATGCAGACTCGGTGGAGGACTAACTCAAATCCTACGCAGAGGAGTAAGTATTCCTACCAGAAACTGAGGATGAAGGCCAAGAAGTCTCCTGGATAAATGCCTTGGTGGTGTAATGATGATGACACAAACACAGCACAAAGGGAAGAGATACCAAAAAGGGAGGAGAGGTACAGGATCAACTGATTAGAATATTGAAACAAGGGAAGAGAGGTGCACGATCAATTGATTTCAATGTTTTAAAGTCTTTTCTTGGTGGTGCTCACCAAGCTCTTCTTCACTTATGGTGTGTGTGAAAAAGTGTGTAAAATTTAATTTTTAAACCTAGACATTTGTAGAGAAAAAGAAAAAAGTGTGTTGTATAACTGTAAATAAACCTCCCAATAACAGTATATGAAATTGAAATAACAAAAAATAAATATCTAATTATGCAATAATCTAAACCCAAGGAGGCAGGCCTCTCAAAAGCTAGTCTGTAGGTGGGAAAAAAGTCTAGTCAAAACACACTAAAATATCCAATAGATCTAAGTTTAGGAGGGACAGTGATCTAAAGGATAGATCTACTAGAAATTGGTGCAAAAAAAAATAAAAAAATCATAGGACGGATTGCTTTAAATGAGGTGGAGAAAGGCTATATCCTGGAGGGAAGCGGAGGGGACCCTAGAGGAAAAACCAAAAAAAAAAAGAGGTGTTTTGGATGGATAAATAACCAATATTAAGTGGATCTTAAGGTAATGTATCAGATCTGGAAAAAGGATGAACACACTGAAATTTCAGATAGCCTGCAGTAGCTAAAACTCTTCCACCAAAGGTGGAGGGTACTTAAGCCCTAGGGGGCTAGGTTCTCACTTAGTTGAGTAAAATAGAAAAATTATAGGTCCAAAATGGGTGGGGATGGAGATCAGACAACCTTGAATAGAGGCTCAGACAAACCTAGAAAACTTTAAGAAAAACTCCCGCAAAAAGTCCAGGTCGTAGTTTTTGACCTGACTTCCGCACACGTCACAGGTTCGAGCCTATTTTCTTTTCACTGGAGGTTCAGGTCACAGGTTAAGTCCCAAAAAGTGAGACCTGCACTTATGACACCCTCCGGAACACGTTTCAGAAGAATGTGTCATCTCAACTAAGGCTTATGCCGATCACCTACGCAATATGTCTGAAAACACATAGAAGTTAGAATTTTTAATGTTTTAGGGTTTTATAGGTTAAAAACAACATCAAGAAAATAAAAAAAATAATTTGAAGATAAATCCTAGGTTTTGAAGCAGCTGGATATGCAGGGATCTGAAAAACGACAGCGGTCGTAATCGTAAACCCGTGTGGAGTCACCAGTTGTTGGTATGAATCTTAATTGCAAGTGTACGAAAAAAGACCACTTTAGCTATGCATAAAAAACAACCCTAACAACAAATATGGCTGCTGATATCCTTAGATATGCAATTAGGTGATCAAGATAAATGGTCGAAAAATCTAGATCTATGCATTAAAAGACATTAAGCAGTAAATCAAAAACAATATTTACTCCATGCATCACATAGACAAGACAAGAATATGTTGAATGAGTTTTGTATTAATGGCACCTAGGAGGAAAACATAGAAGGATGTTACTAGTTCTCCTCAATGGGATGGGTTGTCGTAAGTACTCAGCACTTCAGATCTAAAATCCCTCTCTCTTGATGGTGTGGAAAACCCAGACAAAAGTGGAACTCAAAGCGAGCTCAAAAGAAAATGGTAGCAAAATATGACAATGATGGTGGATCAAAGTCAGAACAAAAGTATATATCTAGAATGATCTTTAGGCAACAAAAGGTCGTGAATGAAAAAACCCTTCTATTTATAACAAAATATTGAGTTAGTCTAGATATTGGTGCATAGTTAAAATATTATTAACCAAATCAAGATCCAGCTTTTATGGAATATTTTATTATATTTTTTGGAGGGAAAAATAATTTGACTTGGGTCAAATCCCTTTATTTGTAAATAATAAATAAATAAATAATTTATTTATTATTTTAAGGATATGGTTGAGTAATAAACAAATAAATAATGATTTATTTAATTATTTATAAATGATTTAGTCGTATTTAACAAGGAATATTATTTAAATAAGGTTTAAATCATTATTCCTAGAAATTAATAATATAAATAATGATTTATCTAATTAGTTTTCCTATTTTGGGTTAAATATTACCAAGAATATTAATTAAACTGCTATTTAACTAATTATTCCTTGAGGAAAATCAAACAAATGTAGATTTATTTAATATTTCCTCATGGGGTTTCCTGTTTAGAGCATAAACAACTTAATAAATGTGGTTTACTAAGTTATTTTTCATAGTGAAAGCAATTTTACGTAGGGTAAATTTGGTCTTACATGGTTTACTTAGGTCCATCTAATAGCAACAGGTTAGATGACCAAAAAAAATGGTGTAACAATAAAGACCACTGCTACACAAAAATTCCCAAGGCTATGATAGCGCAGTTTTATTAGATATAGATGCTGCTAGAGTATGTAAATACATGGATATACAAATATATAGCTCATACAATGATGGGGAGCAAATATCTAGACTCCCAAACTCAATTTCAAGACAATCCAGAAAGGATTTCCTGAAATATGCAAAATACAAAAATGCTAGAATTGCAGTCCTAGGACTAAATAGCAGCTGCAACTCAATAACTAGCTGGAGATGGCTAAATATGCTACACAATATGAATATACCTCCTCCAATGGATCTTTTAGGTGAAATTATTATCCTAACACTGAAGATCTCACCCTCCAACAATCACTGCAAACCCTCACTGCAAATGCTTACTAAAATAACGTAGTCAAGCAGAGGGACTGCGCTATAGGGGATAGAAATGGGTTGGCCAAGTGCCAAGAGCTGAAATATACTCCAAAGGCTTCCTCACTGATCTCCCAATGGAAATAAAGCTTCCTCCTCTGAAAAATAAGCTTCGAAAGTGGTGTTGTGAACCCTCCACCGCAACACCTTGCAACACAATGTTATACTTCTGCAGAAATAATGTTGTAGCTGAAGGAGGTAGCTTGGCCTCAAGCCTGGATGTGGAGAAATGAAGTACAAGCTCTCTCAAGAGGCCTCTCAAGAAAGGAGAAGAAATTTTTAAATAGGAATGCCTTGTGCTAAGAAGCACAACAATCTCAACTAAATAGTTGAAGAAAGCACAAAGTCATACAAAGCATAAAATCAATAATCAATAACATAAGATGTATTTCTATTACTGCCTTGCCCTCCTTTTATACAAATGGAAGCCCTCTCACCTTGGGTCCCACTCATTTGGTTTCCTCCACCAAGGAATGTTCCTCCCACTATCTCTGCATTGTCTCCAAAGATGATATCCACCTCTTATCCCAGTGCTATTGACTTGGTCAAACTTTACCTTGTCCACATGCAAAAGTCCCTTTTCACACATAAGGGTGTGAAATCTAGATTCATATTTTTAATATGCATGGGCCTCCTTACCCATTTATTCAACTCCTAGGTGATAAAAACAAAAATCAATATTCAAATTATATACATGCTAATTTTGGAATTTTAAATGAAAGATGTTGGGGTATAAAAATAAATCTTGGCAATCAAGATACATAGAGACAGGAAAAATGGTAAGTTTTGGTTATCATAAAAAAATATGTTGAGAAAATACTTATGAGATTCAATATGAATAATGTGAAACCTGTTCAAATCTCTTTATCTTCCCAATTGAAGCTTTCTTCAAGTTTGTGTCAGAGTAACAATGGAGAAAAAGAGTATGTCTCATGTACCATATGCTAATGCAGTAGGATGCTTAATGTATGTGACGGTTAGTAGAAGCCCAAATATTTCACATGTCATTGGTATTTCTAGTAGATACATGGAAAATTTAGGTAAAGAACATTGGGCAATAGTGAAACGGGTGCATCGATATCTTAAAGGCACAAGTAATTATTGTATGACCTATAATGCTATTAGTGATTTATTTTGTTGTTATGTTGATTCAGGTTTTGTAGGTGACTTCAAGAAGAGGATATCCACTTCAAGATGTATTTTTACTCTTGCAGGTGGAGTTGTTAGTTGTATTTCAAAGATTCAGAACATAGTTGCTTTATCCACTACTGAGGCATAATACATAGTTATCTCACACACTTACAAAGAAGAAACTTTGTTAAATGATTTTCTAGGTGAGTTTGGAAGGATGAAAGATAAATTGAAAGTCTTTTGTGATAGTCAAGTGTTATTTATTTTTCAAGGAATACAACATATCATAGTAAGAAAAAACATATACTTGTTAAATACCTTTTTGTAAGAAAATTTATTTATGAAAGGTCAGTGGTGGCTCTAGAAAAAGTCCATAGAAAGTAATATTGTGCAGACATGTTGACAAAACTAGTATTTCCATAGAATAAAATGGTGCCTAGATTTTCTTAGCTAGCGAGGAAGGTGATGAATATTCTGGGCATGATATATCGGGTAAATTAGTGTCAAGCTAGAGATTGTTAGAAGTTTCCAACTATTTCCCTAAAGTCTTGGGATAATAGCCAAAAAATGGGTTCCCTTGGTTTGGGTTGTTTTTCCTACCCTATTTTTTGGAAAAAAACATATATAATGGAATTTTTAGTTTTATATAAAAACTTTCTTATGTAACTTCTTTAAAAGTTGTGAATAGATTTAGAAAAAATCTAATAGGTTATTATTTATCCATGTAATCCTATAGAGACAATAATAAAACATAAAACAAATGGAGAGTTGGTTGAATTTTTGGATAATGTATGTCTGTGAGTTGGTTTTTGTAAATCTCCCTTGAAAAACAATAATACATATTATTATTTCCCTGTGGATGTTTCCTTCAGAAGGATGGTTTTACCACGTAAAATTTTGTTTCAATATTTGTGTTTGATTATCCTGTTATCTTTTTATTTCCCATTATTTTATGCAATTTCAATTTATTTTCACGTTATGATTTCACTACTTAACTCGATATATTTTTCCACCAGTGGTTTCAAAAGAACCTAACTTGGATGAAGTCTTGAAACCACAACTAACACAAATTCTTGGTCTAGTAATTAGACCTGATAATTAAACCTATGCATAGAGTTGTGCAAGAAAAATCTCATACAATAAAAGTCCAACATAAACATCTTAACTGATCAATTCTATGTATCAATGTAGTAACAAGATATGGAAAAGAAAATAGTGAAGTAAATGTTACGAAAATCTATGAACTGTAGTTATCCTTAACCTTCGTAGTTCCAGTTTATTGTTTTTAAATATATAGAATATAAGCAATGTTATAAATCCTGAATCCCATTTTAACCTATTTAAGTACATTGATATCTACATAAAATAATTTAATAACAAAGCAATGCCTCCTACAATTTTCTAATTTTTACATACCTACATAAATATTGTTGAATACATGCCTATTATAATTTTTTTCATAGTTTTTTTGTGGCACATCCATTTGCACAACATTTTTTATGTTGTGCATTTTGATAAACTGATGAATTTAAGTTGCTTACACAATTCCTCTACTTTATCCCCAATTCGGCCAAGGGAGTGAACTAATATATCATACCCTTCCAACTAGGTCACATGATTAAAAGGTGCATTTCATGACCTTTTTTTTGGCTGGAAGACATTTTGGACATATGGTTACAATTAAGACTGCTTTAAGTAAATAATGAACTTTGTGTTTAGGATCGAATGTTAGATTTCAAATTTAATGAAAAAGTTAAAATTAGTATATGAATTTTATTCATGAGATGGCAAGTAAAGAAAATCTGCCTTCATTATTTAAAAATTAGGTTGACATAGCATCCCAAAGCCTTGTTTTCTAAGAAACTAGGTAACGAAGAGAAGCAATAGATTAGATTAAAATTAGGTTTTATGTTTTATATTACTTTAATATAAATAATATTTAATTAATATTATTAATCACATTAATGTTTTAATATAAATAATATTAATATTAACATAATAAACAATATTAAATTATGGTGATAAATTAATTGGCATGTTGGCATATATCAACTACATTTACTAATGTGGTTATGCTAGTTACATATAATATGCAAGAGATTGTGTTTTGTTACACGTAAATCACTTAATTTCTTCATTGATCACAATGGTTACATATATATTATATAGATGAAAATGAGAAAGATATCATTTTGTTAGACACAAATCACATAATTTATTCATTGATCATAATGATTACATATATAGTATAGAGAACACTTACTTCGACAAACCTATATCCTAAGAAAGTGGATCATGACTCAAACATTAAAAACTATACTCAAACACATATGAAATAACAACTTCTAGATTAACACCTACATAAAGACAACATGGAATACACATAGCAGCATTAATTCCAAGTTCGTCGCTTTCAATATTTGCACAACAATAGGCTCTCCTTCACATTGTAGCCTCATGACGACACAAAGGTAAGTATGGTTTATCTTCCCTTTATGTAGTAAACAAAAAGTCATATTTGTTCAACAACAAGTCCTCTATGTTCAATGGCTCTTTTCACTGACGTAGAAAAACCAAAACAATGGGTTACAAACACACATAGTCTAACACACAAAAGTATTATTTCCCTCTCCTAGGCTAGCCTATGTACATAGGAGTATCGGGGTTAAAACTGCATGATCTCAGTCGCAATCTTGATAGCTTTAGGGTTGAACCAAATTTGATACCAATTGATAAAATGAGAAAAAAGAGAATTTTGTTACAGACAAAGTGCTTAATTTCCTTATTGAATACAATGGTCACATATATAATATATACATCACTGAATTCAAGAAATCTAGATCCCAAGAAAGTTGATTTTTGACTCATACTTGACACAACTACAAATCATACACTTCGGAAACAACATCTTCTAGATTAACACCTCAAAATGACAATGTCTAATACACATAGAAGGTTACTTCTAAGTTAATTAAGAGTACCTTCTATTTGTATTCTAGTCATTTAATTAATTATACATGGATGATCATAACACTTTTAAATAGACAATATTTTAATATCACTATAAACAAAATAATGGAACAAATGAAAAGGTAGGAAGTTGAACGAGTTCTCTCTTGCAGTCATATAAATTGAATGACTAATAAATGTGAATATGTATTTTAATCAAAGTTACTTAATCTTTATATATTTCACTTTACTTGGTTTTTAAAAAATATCATAAAATTTAGCTAAATTATAACATTATTATCTTATGATTTTTACTATTTAGAAAAGAATTAATTCATCCTCATTTTACCATGGAAATTATTAATTTGTAAATATTTTTTGTCACAATATCATGAGGCAATATGAGGGTTTATCAATACCACATACCTCATCTGACAGGTGTTTATATGATATTGATTTTAATTTATTAATTTGAGATAAATTAATTATAAAAGTATAATTAATTGGGAGATATATATTAATCCTCAATCTATGTATATTACTATGAATATTATAGCGTATTCCACTTTAATATTCTTGCATAATCACATAATCTCGATACATTTCACTTGAATTTTTAAAAAACCATAAAATTAGGCTAAATTAAAAATTTATTTTAAATTATTATTATTATTAATTTGAAAAATAATTAATTTATCCTTATTTTACTATATAAAGTCTTATAAATATCTTTTGTTACAATATAATGTGCCAATATGCTGGTTTATCAATAACACATACCCAATATGACAAATGTTGATATGAGATTTTTTTTTAATTTACTAATTTAAGATAAATTACTTAAAAGAGCATAATTAATTGGGATATATATCCTAATCCTTGATCTATGTATATTACTATGAATATTCTAGCACATTTTATGGAGGTTAAATATGCACTATCGGTCTAATAATTAATGATAATTAAATTAAAATTCTGGAAAAACTATTCTGAAATAGACATTCCTATAAAATATTTTGATGGAGATGGGGCAATGACCTCAAGCGAAATAACAATACAGGATCCAAATTTGCAGGAGATAATCGAGTAGGAAGGAATAAACCTACAAGATATGTTGGAACGAACGACGACGCAAGGAATAGAAGCAAACAACGTAGATCAACTGGAAAAAATCCAACATTTATACATGATGAGAGAAAATATGAGATTATCGGGGTAGAAAAGACTTCATCCAAAAAAATCAGGGGGATCTGCGAAGGGATCTCATCTAGGAGTGAAAGAAACAAGATCTCATACAATGTTGGAATCGTGGTAGAGCCAACAAAAAAGAGGGAGGAATCCGAACAGTATCACCCTCACAGAGCTATGAACTATGGTAATAAATTGAGCTAAGATGAGAGCTGTAGGCTTTCCCTCCTTAAACCATAGTTAAATCATGAAATTTGTATCATGGAATATAAGAGGCATTAGTAGCCTTAGAAAAAAAATATTTTTAAACAAAAATATTCAAATGGAACAACCTGATATTGTTTTTCTACAAGATTATAAATTCTTAGTAGAAAAAATAAAAGAGTTAAGTAGGAGACTAGGAAGAAGGTAAGACACAATGGAGGTGGAAGCGCAAGGCTCGGCGGGGGGATTGGCCATGTAATGAAACCCCCAGCCCTTGATCCTTCTAGATTGTTAATCTAATAGACTGTACTTATATGTATAAATGCAGGCTATAGGAACCCCTGGCATAATGGTGTTCACTAATTTCTATGGACCTAAAAGAATCTTGGATAATATCAAGCTTCTGCAAGATATGAGGAGGATAAATAGCAAAAAAAGGGTACCTTCCTTGGGTTGTGGGGGGATATTATGAAGCATTTAAGGAATTTATTGAGGAGACAAACCTTATTGATATGGAAACTATGAATTGATGCTTCACTTGTAGTAATAAGAATGGAAGGAAACATCAAGTGCCATCCAAGCTTGACATGTTTTTAATATGGAATATTTACTGATGAGAGGGGTAGATGCAGCAACAAATATCCTTCGTTGTCGCAGATCTTATGATTTACCCATGTTGTTAGTGCTGTAGTTGGTAGGAATTCAATAAAATAGGCCCTTTAGATTTGAATCCTTCCACTAATAGGACCTGGACATCATGGAGAATATCAAATCACAGTGGAAGGAAACGATCCCAGACAAAGGATTGAATACGAAAAGCCTATCTTTTCCAATTTCAGATTTTTTTTTTGTTAATATCGAGGATGTGGAGTGAGATGTTTCAAATCAAAAAATTAATTTAGAGTAATAGATTTGAGTTATGGAAGGTTAAGATGTTGGATATTCTCTTGCAACAAGGAGTGGAAAAGGCATTGTTGGGTGGGGCATAGAAACCTGTCGACATGGATGATGATGTCTGGGAGGACATGGATGCAAGATCCTTGAGTGCTATTCTTCTTTTCTTTGAAGATAAATTGTTCTTTAACATCGTCAAAGATAATATAGATGCAAGATTATGGATCAAGTTAGAAATAATTTATACGATAAATTCTTTGAAAAACATCATCTACTTCAAGCAACAACTATAAAGTTTGTAAATGAAGGATGGTACAAAGATCTATGATCATTTGAATTCTTTCCATACTCATTTATGTAAATTGTCCAGTATAGATGTAAATATTGAAGGGGAAAAAAATGAAATTACGCTATTTTGTTCTCTGTCTGAGCCTTGGAATAATTTGTAACCTCTATCAGTTTTATTTCTATCCATACGATTCATTTTTATTCTATTTTGGGAGATTTATTGTGTGAAGAAACTCGACGTAAATCTATCCTTCATATGTTAACATTATAAGAAATGGTGGAAAGAGGTCGATCAAAATTAAAAGACCAGAATTCAAGAGGCACATCAATATCAAAGTCAAGAGGCAATAATATTATGTTAAATTCCCTTTACTATAACAAATCATCACATCTTAATATGGATTGTTGGAAAATAAAGGAACAAGCTGCTCAAAAGGACTTTACAAAGGAAGTTAATTTATCTAAAACAAGTGCGAGTATTTTTGATGAGGTATTTTCCACATATTATTTCTCAACATCATCATAATTGTTTGCTAGATTCTTGTGCTTCCCATCATATGTGTCTTGATATTAATTGGTTCTCTTCATACTAGTATGTTAATTAGAGTGTGGTTTTCATGGGTAGTGATGTTAAATGCAAAACTACTGGGATTGGTAGTAATAGGATTAAAATGTATGATGGTATTGTTATAATGTTAAGGAACGTGAGGCATGTTCCTGAGCTTAGAATTATCTTAATGTATTTGGGAGTGTTATATTTTTTTGGTTATAAATGTACAGTTCAAGGTGGAGATATGAATGTGACAAAATGCATATTGATAGTCATGATGTCCAAAATATTTTGGGAAAATTTATAATATTGAAGGATGGATAGAAACAAAACATGAAAAAATAGCATCTGAAGGTGAAAGTGAGTCTACTAATTTATGGAATCACTGCTTAGGTCATGTTAATGATAAAGGGATGAATATATTGGTCGATCGTTAGTTACTTCGATGCTTGAACTCTCTAAATTTTAATTTATGTGATAATTGTAATTACGGAAAGAAATATAGACATAATTTTAAAATAGGAGAACATATTAGTAAAGGTATTCTTGATTAGATCCTTTCAGATATTTTGGGACCATCTCTTAAAGTATCTTTTCGAGGATCTTCATATTTTTTAACATCTATATATGATTACTCTTGAAAGGTGTGGATCTATTTACTAAAAATAAGAGTTGATGTATTTGATGCTTTTAAGAAGTATATAGATTTGGTTGAAAAGAGCACTAGTAGGTCAATTAAATGTTTTAAAACTGACAATCGAACTGATTTTACTTCAAAGAAATTAAAAAATTATTCCAAGGAAGATGGGATCAAAGGATATAAGACCATGGTTTATACTCCTAAAAAAAATGGTGTTACTAAATGAATGAATATGAATATTCTAGAGAGGGTAAGGGGTATGCTCAGTAATGCCAAATTGTAGTAGAAACTGTGGGCAAAAGCAGTTCTTACAACGTGCTATGTCGTAAATCAATCACCATCAACTGAAACTAATTGTAAGATTCCAGAAGAGATATGGACTAGTAAACCTTGTGATTATTGAAATATTAAAGTTTTTTTTGTGATTCCTATGCTCTTATCCCAAATAATCATCGTTAGAAGTTAGATCCAAAATACAAAAGACTAATATTTTTTTGATATGGTGATGGAGTTAAGAGATATAGATTGTTGGATCCTACTACCCAAAAACTCATCACTAATAGATATGTCATATTTGATGAATCATTATTCATAAAATAAGAGGTATATGGTAAAATGAAACAAATAGAAGTACTAAACACTAGAAGAAAAAATGACATTGGTGAGGGTCATGCTTCTGACATACCTTTAAGGTCTGTCACCAATGTCACATATGGTGAAAGTCCTTAAAAAACCATCACTTTAAGTGTATATAGCGATGTTCCTTTAATGTTTGTCACCAAATCCATTTTCAATGACACTTTTGGTGAGGGTCATTAAATTCCCATCCTTAATTCTCTCTTTGGTGACACTCCTAGTGACGAAATTTTAATGACCCTCACCAATGCTCTTTTTTTTACTTTTGGTGGCGGTCAAAAAAAGCTCGTCATCATTGATCATTCCAATGAGTTTTTTATGACGCTATGTTCTTGTTAATATATTTTTTTCAAAAGATAAATATTGAAGACCATTATTGTGGAGTATTTTTTATAATATGTCCAACACCATAGTGGTTAGAGTCAGTAAATTTATTAACAAGTAATTAGTGTGTATCATTTCCCTCAAGTAATCACTATTCAAATAGATTTTTCCTATGAGTCAACACATGATTGATATCTATTAAGTTTATTATCTAGGAAATTCCCTTTAGATAAAATTCCACTAGTGTGTGTATGAAATAAATTATTTGATTCTCAATCAAGCACTGTCAATTATATTAATGAGAAATAACTAATACTCCTCAATAATCGGGGCAGTCCTTAAATAAGTGCTTTGGCACACACTAGCATTTCTTCTCACCTCGCATGTCTTGGAACATATTTGTACCTAGAACATATTTTCATGACACTAACACCCAATCACATTGTGGCATGCGCTATCACAACATAGAACTCTCTTAGCATGTGTTGGCATGCATGTAGTCCCTAGCATACCCTCTAACACCTTGGTTGCATGTATTGACATACATTGGCACTTGGAAAAAAATGCCACATGGCATGTATTGGGACCAATTATTAGTGTGCCTAGCATTCCCATTTTGAAAAAGATGAAGTATTCACTTATTAACCCTCTTATATGTTAATTTCCTTTAATTTTAGCTTGGTTCTTCATTTTTTTTCCTTGACACTTCTTGACACATATTGACATACCCTAGAATGCTACACATCCTAGCACCTGGCATGTATTGGCATATCTTGGCGCTATTTGACACATATAATTAGCACACCCTGGAACTCCCTAGCACACTTTGGCACTTCTTTTCATGCTTTGATATTCCCTAGCATTTTTTACCAATTCTATCATACCTTTTCACTCCCTCCTTGGCATGACAACTAGCACTCATTAACACTAGTCCATGGCACATGTTCCTCATATTCATTAAATTCCATGAATTTTTACCTAGTGCTCCCTTAATGTTTTGTCTAGTACTCCTTAACACTCCTCAACATGAATTAGCACTCTCTATCACACCTTAGCACTCTTCAACATGCCCTTCCACTTCATAGCATGCATAACACTCCCTGACACATATTGATGCTTGGCACGTGTTGGTGCTTGGAATGTCTTAGCATGTATGGAATACGTTGAGATGCCTTGGTATGATTTGGTATGGTTTAATATTAAATTTATTTGACATAAATTATTGGAAAGTATATTAGAAGAAACAAAGGAAGAATTGACACTTATAATTCACTAAAACTTTTCACTTGGCCCCTATTGGCACCTAGTGTTGGTGTGCTTAGCATGCCCCTCATGGAAAAGGTAAATTCATGACTTATTAACCCTCTTATAATTATCATTCCCTAGCAGGCCTTGGAACTCATGTCCTCACAACTAGCCTTTACATTTTTTCGCAACTTGGGAACCCAATCAATTCCTTAGCTACTATAGCTCATGTGACAAAATTTTCCTACTTCAACTGCAACAACTTGACCAACTGCACCTACTACAAGTAGATTGTACCTTGTTCACCTAAGAGCTGCCTATAAATCATCTTATGCCACTCACGTCCAAGCACAAATTTTCCCACTCAACTATCTACCAAGACGAGGATCACATGATCTAGCCATGGTCATAAAACAACTAAGAAACATAGCTTACACAGGAAATATTTCTGATGTATGTTCATTTCATATAAACTGTAGAACATTAACTAAAATTTTGCAAGAACCACAAGATAGAAAAGGCACACAAGATATAAGTTGAGACAAGCCAAGTGCCCCAAAACTTATACACAACAATGTACAATATGAAATTATCTAGAATAGTTTAAAACATGAGCATGTACGTAAAGTGTGCCACATATCATATAAAAAAATAGATAAAAGAAAATAAATGTTGTGCCTAGCACAAAGTGATCTCCCTTTGTCCAAAACTAATATGTCGAGCCCCATGTAACAACCATAGGCTTACCTCCTGTAAATCCTATTCTAAACTTCTTCTAACACACTTCATCCTTAGCACACTTGAATTCCCTAACACTCCCTGGTATACACTCTTATTTGTTCCTTTCCATACATTTTCACCTAATTATCCCTTGTTATGCCCTAAATCTCCCTAACACTCTAGTTCAACATGAATTGACATTGTTTGACATGTGTTAGCATGCCTTTTCATTCCTTTGCATGCCTTGACCCTCCCTAACTATCATACCCTCACAACTACCCTTACTTAATTTGAAACTTGGGAACCCAACCAAGCCCTCACTTAACTACAAGAGATTGACCGAGTTATAGTTACTACAACTAGACTATGTTGTTGAATTGTGTAGATTGGGAGGTAATCCACAAGCCTAGTGAGATGGGTTTTTGTGAGTTTGCTCACAAAAGGCTTTGTGGGAAAAGAAGCCAAGAAAATGGATTTTGGACCCAAGAAGTGGTTTTAAATCTAAAATAAAATTTATGGAGGATTGAGACTTCAGAAGATCCCGTGAAATGCCTATCGAAGAATAGTCTTATGATATGCTTCTTGTCCAACAACAGCTAGGATATGATACAGAAAATGGACAACCATCAGGATCTAGCACTGTGACTAGTACTAGTATTTATTCAAGAGAATAAAATCCAGATAGCTTGCAGCATATGGGACAACAGGAAGAGGATATGCTTGATCCTCTTACCACCAGTGGAAGGTTCAACAGAGACGTATGACAAACGCTAAGGGGTGCATAGGAGTTATAAAGGGTTGCTAAGGTCTAAGTGGATAAAACCCATAAGTTCTAGAGGGTTCCTTAGAGTTCTAGGAAAAACTATTTAAGGAGTCCTTAGCATGAAGGAAATAACATCGAGAGAGAAGGAGCTCATTTGATCAAGAGGTTGAATGGAGATGCAGTCTTAAAGAGACCATGACCATTAGCATGTCCAACATTCATTAAGATGCCTCGATATGATTTAGCATGGTTTAATATTAAATTTATTTGAGATCAATTATTGGAAAGTAGAAGAGAAGTAACAGACGATGATTTGGAACTTAGAATGCACTAACAGTTTACAATTGACACTTATTTCCACCTAGTGTTGGTGTGCATAGCATGCAGCTCTTGGAAAATGTAAATTGCTGATTTATTAACCCTATGATGTGTTCATTTTCTTGTAGTTTAAATTATTTCTCCTTTTTGTTGCCTTGATAGTCCCTGACATGTATTGTCACACCCTTGCACATCTTGGAAAGCCTTACCACTTGACACATCTTAGCATATTCTACATGCCTTTAAACTATCTAGAACATGCTAGCATTCCATAGCATGCCTTGGAACTCATGCACTCACAACTAGCTTTACATTTTTTCACGACTTGGGAACCCAATCAAGTCCTTGTCTACTGTAGCTCATGAGACATTGGTCTACATTAGCCGTAACAACTTGATCAATTGCACCTACTACAAGTAGATTGTGCCTTGTTCACCTAAGAACTTCCTATACCTCATCTTAGGCCACCCATGTCCAAGCTGGAATTTTCCCACTTAAGAAATTACCAAGACAAGGATCACATCTAGCCATGGCCATAAAAAAACTAAGAAAAATAGCTTACATAGGCAATATTTCACATGTATGTCGAGTTCATATAAAAAATAGAGCATTGACTAATAGTTTTCAAGAACCACAAGATACACAAGACACACAATATATAACTCAACAAAATCCAAGTGCCCGAAAAGATTATACACAACAATGTACAATATGAAATTGTCTAAAATAGTTTAAAACATGAGAGTTCAGCCAAAGTGTGCTACATGTCATATAAAAATAATAGATAAAGGAAAAATAGTATTGTGCCCAACAAAAAGTCTCCCTTTTTTTAAAATTGCTTTGTAGAGCCCCTTATCGCAATCATAGGATTTTCTCTTGCAAATGCTATTATGAAGTTATTCTAACACAATTCATCCTTAGCACACTTTAATTCACTGAGACTCCGTAGCGCGCACTCTTATCTATTAATTTCGATGCATTTTGGCCTAGTTCTCCCTTGTGATATGCTCAACACTCCTTAACACTCCTCAAAATGAATTGACATTTTCCAACATGTGTTAGCATGTCTTTTCATTCTTTGGCATGCCCTAGCTCTTCCTTGTTATCATGCCCTCACAACTACCCTTACTTATTTTTCAACTTGGAAACCCAACCAATTCCTCGGTTAACTATAGGAGCTTCACCAAGTTATGCTTACTACAACTAGACTATGTTTTCGAATTGTGTAGCTTGGGTGGTACTCCACAAGCCCAATGAGATGGGTTTATGTGAGTTTGGCTAGAAAAGTATTTGTGGGAAAATAACCTGAGCTAAGGGGATTTGGACCTGAGAAGAGGTTTAAAATATAAAATAAAATTAAAAAGAAAGAAAAATTATTTCCTAAGGTCTAAGTAAATAAAGGTCATAAGTTCTAGAGCGTTCTTAAGAGGAATGTCCATAGAGTTTTGGACATAGATATGAAGAATCCTATAGATAGTTAGTCAATGGATTGTTAATGGATGATTTTCCACCCTAGTTCAGTCATCTACAAATTTTTAGAAGGATGATAAGATTAATAGTTCATATTTTTTCATAGATTGGACAACAAAGAAATTGGTACACAAGAATAGTGATTTTGAGGGGACTCAAATCACTATTAGGTGGCATATTTGAAGAGCCCTATATGAGGATAGTGTTGAGGGAACTACATCAGTACAATAATTTATCGTGGTTGGGAAAATTGATGTAAGTACAGGTACAATTGGAGGGTTGTTAGGCGACTATCAAAAAAGAGCTCTAAGTCCTATACTTGTGGAGGAAAACATGACTGGTTTAAGGCTAGGTGTATTGGGCCTAAGGGTGTGCAGACTTTCAAGGTTTAAATTAGTAGTCATGTGGGCTATCCAGCTATCCCTAACTCACTGTATTGTAGAGGATTGTGTCATTGAGAATAGGGGAAACCTCCATATCCCTAGACTTGTCATCTTGGAGCAATGATATGGAAAAAGTGGGCATACCAAAGAATTATTCACAACGAAGTTGTGAACAACTGATCGAAAACATTAAGTGTTGCAGACCTTAAAGGAAAAAAGAGGTAGGTAGGGGGGAGATGTTTGTAAGTTGATTTGAGTAACATAAAGCATTTGAGCTCATTGATCGAGGCATGTTGAAGATTTTCATAATGGGAGGCAAGAGTACCTTCCAGATGTGTTCAATACATGTGGATTGAAAGTGATATGTGTGGCCACCATAAAAAATTCGGTCAAGTTTTGTCTTGTTCAAGGTAGATTGGTTTTAAAATGACTAACACCAAGTCCTAGTTGTATTCCTTGTATCAGTGTGATTGTAAAGGGCCATCATTCCTTGTACGAGAGCTCCAGCCTATTCTATTATAGTTTGTAATTTAACGAAGAATGGTTTGAAAAAGTTAAAAATTCTCATGTGCACTAGTTGGTTCCCTGATGTGTGTGGATTTAGTTATGAAAAGTAGATGTTTTGTGGCACTTGATTTTGTTTCCATAAAATATTCTAAGACCCAACAAAAATTTTGATGTGTCATGAAAATGAAACATATGCCTTGTTAACCTAAGAACTACATGTAACTCATCTTAGAATACTCACGTCCAATCTCAATTGATCCTACTTAACGATTTATCAATACAAGGCTCATCACATCCAACTCTGGTAATAAAAAAACTAAGCAACATCATTTACATATTGACATGCCATAACACCTGACATGTCTCAAATGCCTTTCCATTATGTGGTATGTGTTAGCATCCCCTACATTCATTGACATGATTTTACACTCCCTAACACACCCTATCACTTCCTCACACACCTTGGTAGTTTAACCTAACTTTGCATTGCCTAGCATATAACCTTGTCACTCCCTATCACACACTCTTATTTTTTCATTTCCATGCATTTTTATCTAGTTCTTCCTTGCGTTTACCTAGAACTCCCTAACACTCCCTAGCACACATTGGCACGCATTAACACCTGGCACATATTTGCATTCCACCATAGCACTCTAGCATTCCTTGGCACTACCTAGCATACCTTTTCACTCTCTCCTTAGAACACCTATAGCTCATTGAAATTCCCAGTCACAAACTCTTATTCATTCATTTCCATGCATTTTTAACAAGTGTTGCCTTGTGTTTCCATAGCATTCCTTAACACTCCTTCACACGTGTTGGTAGACACTAGCACCTGGGACATCTTGGCATGTCGCCCTGGCCTCTAGCATGCCTTAACACTTCCTAGCATACCTTCTCACTCCCTCTTTAGCTCACCTGGAAGTCACGAACACTTCCAATCACAAACTTTTATTTGTTCATTTCCATGCATTTTGATGTATTTCTCCCTTGTGTTCCCCTAGCACTCCTAGTTAACACTTCCTTGCATGCGTTGGCACATCTTGGTAGCATTCTGCCCTAGTACTTTATCATTCCTTAGAACTACCAAAAATTCCTTGTCACTCCTCCTTATCATATTTGGAACTCATTGAAACTCCTTTTCACACACTCTTATTCATTCATTTCCATGGATTATGACACAGTTCTCCCTTGTGTTTCTTTAGCACTCCCTAACACTTCTTGGGACACATTGGCACACCCTAGAACTTGGCACACACTGGCATGATTTCATAGCACTCTATCATGCCTTGTAATTTTCTATCATACCTTGTCACTCCCTCCTTATAACACCTATAACTTTCTAACACTCCCTATCACACACTATCATTCATTCATTTCCATGCAATTGAAACTAGTCCTCCATTCAGTTTCCCCAACATTCCCTCTCATGTGTTGGTGCCAAATACTATCACCTAGCACATATTGAAATGGCTAAAATGCCTTGAAAATTTCTAGAATGTGTTAGCACTTCTTGGGATCCCCTACACACCTTGGAACTCAATAGTTGTCATGCCCTTATAGATAACCTTACTTTTTTGCAACTTGGGAACCCAACCAAATCATTGAAAAAATAGTGTTGTGTCTAGCACAAATTCTCCCTTTGTTTAAAATTTCTTCGTGGATCCCCTTATCCCAATCATGGGATTACCTCATTCAATTCATATTATGAAATTATCCTAAAACAATCCATCCATGGAACACCTGGAATTCACTAACACTCCTTGCCAAATAGTATTATTCATTCGTTTCCATGCAGTTTGTACTAGTTCTCCCTCATGATTCCCTAAAACTCCCAAACACTCCTGGTCATGAATTAACACTAATTGGAATGTTTTAGTACACATTTTAATTCATTGCGATGCCCTGAAAATCCCTAACTGTCATGTCCACATAACTAACCTTATCTTTCTTTAGACTTGGGAACCCAACCAAGTCCTGCCTCGACTAAAAAAACTTAACCAGTTTCATTTAGTATAACTATACTATGCCTTGTTCACCTAAGAATGTCCTATTACTAATATTACATTACAAATGGCCAATATTAACACATCCCACTTAATAATTTACCAAGTCAAGGCTCACGTCCAATCATGGCCATAAAACAACTGAGCAACATAGTTTACATCTTGACATGACATAACACCTCAAACGTCTAAAAATCCCTTGGCACTATGTGGCACATTTTATCATACCTTGTATTCCTTGACATGCTTTGGAACTCCCTAACACACCGTAACATTACCTGAGATTCCCTAGAACTCTAGCATGCCTTGGCATTTCCTAGCATATAATAACCTTGGCATTCCCTCCTTAAAACGGTTGGAAGTTGTTGACACTCCATATCACACACTCTATATTCATTCATTTTCATGCATTTTAAACTAGTTCTCCCTTATGTTTCAGTGGCACTCCCTAACACTTCCTGGCACATATTAGAACACCCTGGAACTTGGCACATCCTCACATGTTTCCTTGGAACTTTGGCATTACTTCACGCTACCTAACATACATTTTCACTCCATCCTTAGCACACATATAATTTAACAACAATCCCTATCACATACTTTTACTCATTCATTTCCGTGCATTTGAAAATAATTCTCCCTTGTTTTTCCATGGCCCTCCATAACACTCCCTGACATGCATTGGCACACCCTAGCACTTGGCACATCTTGGCATAATTCCCTAACCTATACCATAGCTTAGCATTGCATAGCATACCTTGGCACTCCCTCCTTAGCACACCTGGAACTCACAAACACTTCTTGTAGCAATCTCTTAATCGCTTATTTGCATGTTTTATTTTCACCTAGTGATCCCTTATGTGTCCCTAGGACTCCCTAACACTTCCCAACATGTCTTGGCACACCATAGCACCTGGCACATCTTGGCCACATGCCACTCTGGCACACTATCATGACTTAACACTTCTTAGAATACCATGTCACTCCCTCTTTATCATACCTGGAACTCGCTAACACGCCCTATCACACACTCTTATTCATTCATTTCCATGCATTTTTACATAGTGCTCCCTTGTGTTTCCCTAGAACTCACTAACACTCAACACACATTTGCACTCGCACATCTTGATATGCTTCCCTATCTCTCTAGCATGCCTTGGGAAATATCTAGGATATCTTGTTAGTCCCTGCTTAACAAACTTGGGACTCCATATCCTTCCCTATAACTCCATGGCTCATATTGGATCTTGGGACTTAGTGGCACTTGAAAATTCTTGACATATGTTTGGATTCCCTAGAATTACTTGACATGGTTTAAGATAAAATTTATTTCAGATCAATTATTCACAATTAAGAGAGAAGTAATAGAGGATGATTTGGCACTTAAGACACACTAAGCTTCAACCTTGGCATGTATTGGCACTACTGTTGGTATTCCTAGAATTCCCCTCTTGAAAAGGTAAGGTCATGAATTATTAACCTTCAGACGTGTTCATTTATTTTCATTTTCACTTGGTGTTTCCCTTTTTCACTTGAAAATCCTTGAGACACATTCACATACCCTAACACATGGCACATCTCGTCATGCCTTAAAATATGGCATGTATTCGCATGCCTGGCATGAATTGTCACGCCTTGGCACTATATTGCACATATTAGCACATCCCGACACTTCTTGAAATGCCATAGCATTCCCTAGAATTCCTTGTCACTCCCCCTTGCCACACCTGACACTTGATGACACCCCCAACGCACCCTATTATTCATTCATTTCCATTAATTTTCACTTGATGATTTATGTTTGACGGGGTGCATTTCTAGAAAGAGTTCATTTAAGAGAATAAAAACTTGATCGCACCATTACTGACATAATTAGTTGTGAGATTCTACTTGAATGACATTATGAAATTACACAAGAGATTTTAAGAATGACATTTTAGGGTTTTTTGTTATGGTGTGGGAATGGTAAGAAGTGAGTGGTCGATATGGTGTGTAAATGCTTAGAATACTTTCTCACTCGCTCCTTGGCATGACAACTATCACTCATTGCCACTCCCTGACACACCCTCATATACATTCACTTCCATGTATTCTGACATAGTGCTCCCTTGTGTTGTCCTAGTACTCCCTAACACTCCTCAACAGGCATTGGCACTCTCTACTTAGCACTTTTCAACATGCCCTGCCACTTCATAGCATGCATAACACTCCTTGACACACATTGGCACTTGGCACATGTTAGCTCTTGGAAAGTCTTACCATGTTTGACATGCATTGAGATGACTTGGCATGCTTTGTAAAGGTTTAATATTAAATCTATTTTATATCAATTATTGGAAAGTAGATGAGAATCAATAGTGGAATATTTGGCACACGGAATGCACTAACACTTGGAAATTGGCCCCTATTCACACCTAGTGGTTGTGCGCCTTCCCTGTCCCCCATGAAAAAGGTAAATGGATGACTTATTAAACCTATTATGTGTTCATCTCCTTGTATTTAAACTTGTTTCTCCATTTGTTTCCTTGGTCATCCATGACATGCATTGTCACACCCTTTCACATCTTGGAGCTCCTTAAAACTTTGAACATCTTACCATGTTTGACATGTCTTCACACTATTTGTCACATATTAGAATTCTCAAGCATGAATTGGAACTCATACCCTCACAACTACCCTTACTTGGGAACCTTACCTTCCCTAGAACACCTTGGCACTCCCTAGCTGTCATACCCTCATAGATACCTTTACTTTTTTTGCAACTTGGGAACGCAACCAAGTCATTATCAAAAAAAATTTCTACCCAACCAATAGTCTCCCTTTATATGAAATTAATTTTTCCACACCTTATCACAACCATATACTTCCCTCCTGCAAGTATTATTCTAAACTTCTCCTAAAACGGTTCATCGTTTGGACACCTAGAATTCACTAGCATGACTTGGCACACACTCTTATTAGTTCATTACCAAAATTTTGACCTAATTCTCAATTGTGTTCCCTTGGAACTCCCTAATACTCCTCAACATGCATTGAAATTTTATACCATATGTTAGCACACCTTTTCATTCCTTGGCATGCCTTGACACTCCTTATCAATCATGCCCTCACAACTACCCTTACTTTTTATTAGACTTGGGAATCCAACCAAGTCCTTCCTTGATTATAATAGATTGACCAAGTTACAATTACTACAGATTTAGTATGCCTTGTTCACCTATTAACTTCCTATAAATAATCTTAGGCTACTCATTTCCAATCTCAACTCATCCGACTTAACAAGCTACCAATTCAAGGCTCACATCCAACTGTGGCCATAAAACAACTAAGAAACATAGTTTACATCTTGACATTCCATAACACCTAGCACATTTAACACTCCCTTAGAACTATGTGGCATGTATTAGCATCCCATACATTTATTTCATGTTTTTCAATACCTATCACACCCTAGCACTCCTTGACATTCCATAACACTCTAGCATTCCTTGGCATTGCCTAACATATAACCTTGTCACTCCCTCATTAGAATAATTTGAACTCGCTGACACTCCCTATCACACAGTCTTATTCACTAATTCCCGTGCATTTTGAACTAATTCTCCATTGTGTTTATGTGAAACTCGCTAACACTCCTGGGTACACTTTGGCACACCCTGGCACGTGACACATCTTGGCATATCATATTGACACTCTACCATTGCTTGGAATTACCTAGCATACCTTTTCACTCCCTCCTTAGCACACCTATAACTCACTGAAACTCCCTGTCACACACTCTTATTCATTTCCATGCATTTCAAACTAGTGCTTACAGTTGAATGGGTGTTGATTGAAGCTCCAAAACTATGCAATTTAACTAGTTGTGGGGGCATGAATGAAAAGTTCAAAGTATCCAACAACTTCACTATTAGTCCCTTCATGGAGCCTTCTTTGACTGCTTTCTCTAATTCCTCCACTCAACTTTGCACATTTCTTCACCTAACAATGGTGTGCTAAATTAATCCTTGTGGATGGGTGTCCTGGAATCTCAACCAATATGTTAGAGTCATTATAGTGAGCTACAACCTGCACAGTTCCTCGGGCCCAACGAGATATATCTGTTAGTCATCAATAATTTTTATCTCTTTATATGACTAAATTCTTTGTCGAAGATTTCTAGAAACAGAATTCAAGAATCATGTGAGTTCTAGAAATCCCCTCAAAGAGAAATTTACTGTTGATCCCATTTCCTTGTCAAACATGGAAAATCTATCACCCAGACAAGACCAATGTCCCTCATTCTCAATATTTTTTCCACCTATGCCTATAACGCTATGTCTTTGTTTTCCTAAACCCTCTATTTTTCATACCTTCTTTCGCTAAGTAAGCCAAAATTTTCTCCTTGCTCACCAAGTACCTCAAGCAATGGTGTTGTCAAAACTCTCTGTCCAAAATCTCTTTTAAGTAAAAAAAAGGTCTTATAGTTGTCTAGGATGGTGGTGCATAATAGAGTGTCAAAAACCATCTCTCCTCATCCAAACCTTGATTCACGTTTTCAGTCAAAAATCTATTCCAAGGACATTACAATAAGTCAAATAGGGTCACCTAGGTTATGCACTATCATGTTTTTAAATTCAATATTTCCACAGGTATTGAAAGTTGAAATCAAGTGAACACAAGGATGAGGCCATATCATTGGTCAAAGAACATCAAAGACCTATAAAGTTATCCTCTTCATCAAGCAGTAAGCCTGCAAAGGAGAAATTTACCATGTCAAATCATTTCTACAGGAATGTTTTTACAAATGATCAACAACAGAAACAGAGTCAAATAAGTAGACCTAAAAAAGTTCATAAAGGCATCCACAACTGGTAGCAAGATGAAAACAAGGTTAAAAAGTTTACAAGGAAGAACATGATCTCATCAGTGAGTGTTCTGAAGTGATGCCCATCAAAAGGTCCATGTAGGTCATGAAAGACAGTGGCACATGAGAAACTGTATCTCAAATCAAAAAGATCATTTAAAAGTTGTTTGGCTTCAAGCATGAAACTTGTAGAGGGACAGCGGCCCTTTGCTTGCATCCCTGCAAAGAATACAAAAGGAAATCATATTAGCCATGAGTTAAGGTAAATTAATGAGAGGCATCATGATGAGGAGACCCTTCACAACCTATAAGAAAGCAACAAGGTATGTGTTTGTTGAGAATCAAGATTCATTAATTGTTTTGACCCAACAATAGAGCAATGATGAACTCAGAAGCATGGGAAGGTATACAAAGAGGTTCAAAATAGTGACCAATAAACCTCCTTCATCACAACAGATGGTTTCAAGGGTTTTTTAGTTACCCTAGGGTCTGGAAGACAAGCACTAACTCCCAGTTCAAAGGTCTTTTTTTCTAAAAACAGTTAAAGACATCTTCAAATGGCCAAAGGGGACAAACATGGGTGGAAATTTCCAAAGATAGTAACTATGATAAATAGGGGCCATTATGTAACAAAGAAAGATGTACAAGTTCAAAAGGGATAGTGAATCAGTGATCAAAGTGACATAAAAAAAAATAGACATACCCCTGGTTTATAGTAGAATGGTGAAACTCCCAACAAGGACTTCTTTGTCAAAATACTATTATGCAAAAAAGATGATCAAGGCATAAAAAACACTTCACATAACTGAAAAAGGTGTTTTTCTCACAGAAACAATGTCAAGGTCAAAGGAAAGGATGTTTTGAACACGGAATATCAGTCAAAGGGAGAAACAGAAAAAATGGATGACTTTGCTGTTTGTAAAATGATAAAGTCAAAACAGGTTCTTTTTCCAAAAAGGGTTGAGAGGCATAGTCTTGATGCCTTTAGGAAGATTGAAAAAACCAAGGAGAACCTTGAGAGGCCCCTAGCAATGGAGAAAATAAACTTTGTCAATCAACATGCCACCTGCAACACCAAATAGTCAAAAAACATAGTGAGAAAAAGTCAATAAAAAAGAACATTACGAAACTGGGTTTTGACTTCAAATTTATTTTCAAAAGGGTTATAAAGGCTTTTTGTATACTTCCCCCTGCACCATTTTTCATCTCCAAATGAAAGGAAGCAGCTGAGAGAAGGTCTTGACAGTTTCTGAGCAAATCGGTGAAGTTTGCAGGTGTTACGCTCCTGGGCCAGTGTTACGCACCTAGCTCTCAGTGTTACGCACAGGAGGGATGGTCGCAGTGTTATTTAACACTGCGTTAGACACCCAAGACCTAGAATTAGTAACCTGGGCTAGTGTTATGCATAGACACAATGAGTGCCCGAAACTAGCCTATGACGCACCTATGTTATTCTCTTGAGAGCCCGACAGGCCCGACTCCTACCTGTTATGCGCCTATGCTATGCTCCTAAAGCTCGACAGGTCCGAATCTTTCCGGTTACGCACATGTGTTACACACCTACATTACACTCTTGTGTTACACTCCTGTGTTATGTACAGACATAATTTCTCTCAAATTTCTAAAGGAAGTAAAAATTTCAGTTTTTTTTTCACCATCAATGCCTCTGCAAAAGTCAAGACACAAGGTTGGTGATAATTTTTCTTGCCTCCCAAGCTTTCATTTTCCTAATAAAAGTCATATTTAAAGGCTTAATTGAACCAAACCCTAGGATGCATAAAAATCAGTTTTAAATACCTTTGGTTAGGGTTTGAAGGATAAAATTGTTATATGTGGTAGAGGAGGCTAAGTGACATCAAACAAACCTGTAAAACATGAAGTACACTCCTGGAGAGTTTCTTCTTGCCTTAATTTTCTCAACCTTTTCCTCACTTCACTAATTGCAACCTTTTATCCCAAAGACCCTCAAACAGTTTTCAAAGAGCCTTTCTGTGCTAAAAGAAGTAGCCACCATGTCTGAAGTAGAGATTCACACCAGAAGTGATGAGATTCAAATACCTACAGAGCCTCAGTACAAGGGAGGGAGGGAAAATAGGTTTGAACCCTTAGACACAGTTCATATTACTTCCTCTCCCATGATCCTTTCATGCTTTCAGGCTGTTGGGTGTTATCAATTTTGTGAAAAGGTCAAACAAGTCAAAAGCCACTTCGAATTGACTAGATTGTTTGTTATTGGCTTGCAAAATCACTAAGTTAGCCTAGCAGGAGTGGAGTTTTAACTTTCATCTGAATCCATTTCCAAGGAAACAGGTATACCAGACATTGGCGAGATATGGTTTAAAAAAAATAAGTTGTAGTTGTGCTATTATGAACCCTATCTAAAACCAAGCTGTAAACAAGGTTGCAAGGTTGTTTTTCGTTTTTCCCACTTGCTAGAGAGGTATGCCTTATTGATGAAGAAAATTATCATATACTTCACCTGTGAGAGGAGATACTCCAGGATTTACTCATATCATATAAGGTTACTAATGCACTTCACCAAATTCAAAATAATGAACCTACCATACTACCTTTTTCAGAGCATTGAAAAAATGGCCTCACTTGTTAAGAAAAAAAACTATGACCGCCAAATGCCGAGCATTTTCCACCAGTCCTTGATCAAAATGATTGTCTTACATCAACTGCAGGGGCAAGGAATCCCTTAGGAGGCCTTCATATCACATGATATATTTACAAAACCCCAAGCCTTCATTCAACAGAATTTACCGTCTACTTCACAACCACCTACCTCCATTCCTCTGTCATCTATCCATGTGACTTCTCCTTAAATAAATTCACCCCCTATCCCTTCTCCTAATGTACAAAGTGAAGAAGCTGGCAATGGCTCTAATGATGAGAAA
The DNA here is from genome assembly GCA_034641835.2 of Pinus albicaulis. NCBI lineage: Eukaryota > Viridiplantae > Streptophyta > Pinopsida > Pinales > Pinaceae > Pinus > Pinus albicaulis. The sequence goes on along the minus strand of CM076580.1, from coordinate 524,535,907 downwards.
ACAGATGAAGAAAATGAGGAAGAGGACAGTGAGGTAGAAGCTGAGGGAGATGAAGAGAACCAAGAAGAGGACAGTGAGGTAGAAGCTGAGGAAGATGAATAAGACAAGGTAGAGTACAATAGTGAGCATAAGAGTAATAATGGCCACAAAAAACAAGAAGTTGATGAAAAAAAAAATCAAGAGACAGATGCAAGTAAGACAAAGGTTGAAAAAATTGAGGCAAACGTAGAGCTTGATAAAGATGATGAAAGTGGTGAAAATAATGAAGAATATGGGACAAAAACAGAGTATGAAGGAGAGGAAGAATAGTGATGAAGACCAAGAAGTGGAAGCCTCTCAAGAAGGAAACAATGAGTAAGAAAACAAAGTTAAAATCAGTGGACCTCATGATAAGAAAAAGGGCCAAAACATTGGTTCTTATGATAAGGAAGATAACACTAAAAAAAAATATGAAGACAACAAAGAAGAAGGAATCAATAATGAAGAAAGTGATAACAATAGGCCAATTCATGAAGATAAAGAGTAGGGCAGTGAAGAAGATCCAAAAGAACTCACCTAATGAAGAAGGAAATGACCCTCACAGTGATGGTAAAACTAATGATGTACCCAACACAGATCAAAGCACCTCTAATCATGCAAAAATAGAGGAAGACAGTCCTAAGGATCTTGACAGGGGTAATTTCATAAAATATAGTAAGGATGTTGATCAAATGGGAAGCCAAGAAGAAGGTAACGAAGGTGCACATACAGAAATCATCTATGAGGAGGGAAACAGTCCAAAGGTCACTAATGATCATAGTTTGCAAATAAGACTTGTTGAACCTTTCACCATTACCTATCAAAGAGGAGAAAGGCAGGTGTTTTCTGCCTCCAAAGGGCAAGGGGCCACACACTCCTCCTCAACTCCAATGAAAGTCAAAGGTAAAAAAAAAGTGAAAGAAGAAAAGGACAGTCATGAGGAAGAGAGAGAATTTGAGCTTATTCACATAGACAGTGATGATGAAAATGAGACAAAAATAGTAAACTCTCTTTTACAGCACTAGAATGCATAGATCAAAGACTTGGAATTTTAGTTAGAAAGATTAAATGATCGCATTCACCTTTTGCAGATACAAAAAAAACAAATGAGTGGCCAGCTAGCCATCTATGAAGCAAGGGCGCTCAAATATCAGAGAGAGGCTCAAAGGTCACAAGTACAGTTGGAGGAATACATGGGCACTTATGAGGAGGATAGTGGTCAAAAAGGCCAAACTATAAAGATACCTAGGACTATGGGTCTTAGGAAAGCATTGGCATAGCAAAGGGAGGAAGAATTAGCCCAAGCTCAACAATTTCCTTGCACTGAACTCCTTGCCATGGAAATTGAGCATGATAGGGAATCATGGCTTGAAAGGGCTAACATATATCTAGAGGCCAAAATAGAGAAGGCCAACAAGAACTTGAGCTTGCAAAGGAGAATGACTGAGAACTACAAACAAAGAAATCATTTTGCAAGGAAGAAGCTCAAAACTGCCAAAAATGACGACTCGACACCAAATGATAAAAAATACCAAGCTAGGCTTGGAATTTTGTCCCAGGCTTCTCAAAAGGTATCCAAAACCTCTTGAGGGGTTTTCCCACCAATTTTGAGGCAAATTGGACAATTTTTTTTTTCTCCAAATTTTAACCCCTAGGAGCGCAGCACTCTAGGTGTTACTGTAATATCCAAAAATAGGGATTTTCTACAACAATAATAATACCCTAAGGTATTCAAAATTTGGAGAGAAGAAAGAAATCATCTTATGTGTTGTATTAAAACACATATCCATCCAATAACAATCACAAGAGCAAACTATGTCTTCATTCAATGTCTCCAAGTGGGAAAACGCAGTAATATTGGCCCCAAAAACATTATTTTTCTGAAGATGGAGTTATAACAGTGAAAAATAATGGTTTTTTCCCTTAGCGTATGTAATATAGTACATGCATGAAAAAGAGTTTTAGAAACATTGTCTTTAGCCTAGTTAAACAAGCCTCCCATGCTTAAACATCTTAAAAATCAATGAAACCCCAAGACTGCAACACACAGAAATTGCTGAATAAAGAGAATGCATAGTCTAATGGAGATAAAACTAATAAAATATAGACACAAATCATATATTCTATTAAATTACTCAATGAGGCATAAAAACGGAGATCTGGTCTCTTTTATAGAGATCCAAGATTACCCGGCATAGGTTTCTTGACAGAAAAGATATACAAGAAAGAGATGCTACAAATCTGTGGCTGAGTCACACTGTATATTTGAAGCTCTACTTAATAATGGCTTTACATGTGAAGGAATGGTTATAGAATCTTCTCCTATCTCTCCCAAAGAAAGGTTGATCCTCCTCTTGGGAAACTAGCTCCTCAAAATGGGGTTTTGACCCCTCCCACTGCACACCTTAAGAAATAACACAGTTTTCTGAAGGGACTGAATTTTTGTTGAAGGTAAGTGCTTGGAAAAACACCAGGTAGTGGAAAATTCAGCTTAGAAATCTCCTCTTAGATCTCTTAGACAAGATCTACAAGAAAGAGTAGGGAATCCTCGCCCAGGAAAACCCTTGCACTAAGAAGTGCAACAAAATTAGCTAAAGAACCAATGTATGTGTTGACGGGAAAATATGTCCGGCCAACAGTAGGGGATCTCCCCGGTAGAAAGTCCCAATTAGACTTTGAACCGTTTGGAGTAGGGATCCCGTCCGGGGTGTGGGTCCGGCTACCACTTAAATGACTATCTCTTCGGTTTCGAGCAACCTAATTGAAACTGCAAACATACACTTATTAACACGATATAGAATACATGACTGATGAATAAAACCGATATATGACACTGTGCATAGCAAGGTAATAGACATCATGCATAAACTCAGGAAATGTCGTTAGCAACACATCTATAAGGTATGCATGCAAGATAATCTGAACGCCAAAGAAACAATCCTTTGTGGTAAGAATATCCCTTAACTTTCCGAAGGATATAACGAGATGCTAATAAAATAGTTCATTAACATTCATCATGAAGTAAATAATAACTTGAGCATCATCAACACAATCAAAGATAACTATGGTGCATGAATGACACCATTAATAACACAGATTCATTAATCAAAAGATATTCTGAAGCTACATGCAGAATACACACAATGTTGTCACGGCTAAACACATCATCCAATCAAAGGGGTTTTAACATGTATTGTATTTCATATATCAAGAGTATGCTTCTTCAGCTACAATGCAATAATGCCTTTCAGTCCCAAAAGAGCCAGCCTTTTACAATGCTCCCCACAGGGGTATTTATAGATTCAACAGCCGCACTTATGGCCTTCCGACGGTTCAACTTCCCGACGGTTCAACTTCCTGTTTGGAAAAATTGCGACCTGCGACCTGGTCGCGAATGCGACTTGCGACCTGGTCACAAATGCGACTTGCGACCTGCGACTTGGTCGCAGATGCGACCTGCGACCCAGTGTTTGGAACTATGAAGGTGGTCGCGCACTTGAAGCTTCTTGAGCGTCGGCTTTCTTGCCTTTGATGAAGTCTTTCCAAGCCTGGTAATCTGCCGTTATAGGAGCGACAAGAGGGCTTTCCTCTTTTATCCGATGCATACATTCTAGAGCATTCGGCACCAGAGTCTCCTTCTTCTGGGAGATCATCATTGAGAGAGAAGCAAGCTTGGTGTAGATTTGCACTGGGGTGACAAGCAACCGGTTCAGGTTCTCTTGTGATGCTTGGAATTCCGGTGCGGCGGCAGCTTGTCTTACTGGCTGCAGAAAAGACTGAATTTCCTGCTCTACCTGTTCCCAGCCTTTAGTTTCATTTAGTGCCCCTAATGATGGAATGTGATGAAGAGCGTTCATGGAGTCGATACCACTGATTAGGTGATTATACGCAGACACTACTTTGTCCAAATCTTTAGACAGCTTGTCTTTGGATTGCATACTCATCCGAATCTGCACTTTGTCCTCTTGCGTATGACTCCAATCCTTTCGAGGCATGTGTTCGGGAGCTTGCTGATACTGGGCTGTCCAATTCATCATTTTGTCCAAGGCTGTCGAGGCTTCCTTGAGTTGTTCGTGTTTCTGCTTGGTTTCTTCCCGTGCCTCTGCCAATGGGGCCACTGTTTGTTTCAGGGTGAACATTTCCTAGTATACTTGCCTCATTGTCATCTCCAACACATCACATTCCTTCTTGACCGCCAGTGGGACCTCATTCACTTGAGCGGGCCTACCTTGGAGCTGGAGCATCTCATTTTCTAGCCTTGATTTCTCTTGCTCTGCCGCTTTTAGCCGGTTCTGTAAAGAAATAATCTCTCTGCTCATCCTTGTGACATTTTCTTCTGTGGCTGCGGCAAAAGCGGTGCCTGCTGACGCTATCATAACTGGATTTGTCCTTGTGTCTGGGACAATGTCCTTTCTGGTGGAGACTGTGGAGATGGCAGGATAGCCTGACGTCAAGGATTTCCTCTTCTCTTGCCGTATCTTGAAAGAGAATTGGTCAAAGGTTAATCTGGTCAAGTCGAAGAATTCTTCTTCTTGCTCCCCCAGAAAGTCATCAACATTTAGGTTACTTCCCGCGCCACCTGCAGGGATATTCAGGGGAGATAGATCAATGTCATCTATTAGTTCGTCTTCTACATCCTGCGTTTGACCCTTTTCTTTCTCCTTTTTGCTGGCGCTCTGCTTCCGCCTTGTCATGCTCTTCCTTCTTCCGGCATTCTGCCTCTGCCTCTGCTTCCTTTTCCTGTTTCCTCTTTGCTGCGGCGGCCTGTTCTGCCTTTTTCTGATGATCGACTTTATCGAGCTCTTCTTTCAGTGCCCGTTCTGCTGCCGCTTGTGCCTCCATTTCCTGTCTTTCTTTCTCCTCCTCTTTCTTCCTTTTCCGTTCTGTTCTGGCGTCTTTCTTTCGTTTCTCTTCATCTTCCTTCCTCTTCTTTTCCTCTTCCAGTTTGGCCTGGGCTTCTGCTTCCCTTTGCTGATCTGCGGTGTCAGGTCCTGCACTGGTCTGTGTTCTTTTATCTTTGGAGGAGGAAGAACCTCCAATGTTCTGATACTCTGCTCCTTCTCGGTCAGGGTCGATTCTTGGTGCGAGATGCCGGTTTGCGTTATACCAATTTCTTCTCTCATCCTCATCCGGGCACTCGACGTGTTGATAACTCCATCTGAAATTGGCCCTTTTACAATGTTCGGGAACTATCCTAACTGGATCGTAATTTCGGCGGTCCAGATTTCTGAAGTGATAGCTTTTCACCTCTTCCCCTTCACGCGCTACTTCTCTGGAGTCTTTGACCGTATAGGAACCAATGGTGAGAGGTAGAGCAGGCCAAGGTTTCTTCTTCCCTTTGGCAAGGACATTAGAGAAACCCAAGGTCATCTGAAAACATACCTCTTGTATGAGCACCTTGTCGGTAACAAACTTAGGTAGAGCGTGTGGTGCTTTAAACGAGCCAAATACTCGGATGATTGTGAATTCAACGAATGGGAACCAGTGTGCCACCTGACCTAGTGTTTCCATCGCTCGCCAAGACATGCAGGGGGCATCTTGACCAAATAGTTTCCCGTAGAGGGCGGGCATGAATATGTGAGAGATTTGCTCGATGTCCGACTTGTACCTAGATTCCCAGAATACCCTGGTCTGCAAATGTATTGCCTGGGTCTGTTCGGGGTCCCAATTATGTGGCCATCCCTCAACATGCATCTGGGCACAGACAGCATCTAATAGATACGAAGCCATGTGGAATTCTGATGGCGCTCCCTCATCTGGGGCTAAAGCTGAAGCCAAGTTTGTGTGCATGGAGCCCATTAATATTCCCGCCCAATTGAATCGAGTGCCGTGGACTGTTACGTGTTCTATGATGGTTGCCCATGTTCCATTGAAGGTGGTGGCGTCCGAACGTCCGTATATCCTGCACGGCATGGCGGCCACTAGCTTATAGACTTTCCTCAGACCGGCCACCGGGTACTCCTGGTCCTTTTTGATCTTAAATTTGTCTGGTTCTGCCCACCATCTTCTGATCGTGTCAACCATCGGCACTTCATTTGTAGCAAACCATCTTGGGGTGAAGTTTACCTCTGCTTTGGGTAGGGAGTAGTAGACCTGTGCTCTTGAACTTTCCAATGTTACGAAAGCTTTCCCTGCACTATCTCGGATTGCGAAGCTTTTCGGATCCGTATTCTGTATGATCCAGTCCAGCATTTCGGGGCATGGAAAGATGGCAGGATGAGGCCCAGCCAGGTGCAATCTGGACTTTTTGACTTTCAGATATATTTCACGGTCCGGGAGATCTTCTGGTAACTCCTCTGCTGTCATGGCAAATTCATGGTATACCTCATACCACCTGAGGCTATCCTCCTTTGCGAAGGTGCAAAGGGTGTCTCTGTATATTGGCGGCGGAGATATTTGTATGTCTGCGTCTGATTCTTCCTCCACCACCTTCCTGCTTCTCCTTCGGGATACCCGGGGTGCCATATTGCTCGAGTCGGAGGGGATCGGTACTGTGTCTGCTCTGAATTCACCTGCTGCATTTAGAACAGAATCACAGGATAAGAAAGACATGATGATAATGGCTAAATAGAGTCTGAACATGCAAAGATAATTTACTGTTTTTTGGGAGTCGCTGGGTCGCCGCTCCACAAAAGGACTCACCCGCGACCTCTGCGACCTTGCGACTAGGTCGCAGGGTCGCAAAGTCGTTGAGTGGGATTTTTGCGACCCCGCGACCTATGCGACCTTGCGACTAGGTCGCAAGGTCGCAGAGTCGCTGAGTGGGACTTTTGCGACCCTGCGACCTTGCGACCTGGTCGCTAGGTCGCAGGTCGCATTTGCGTTTTGCGCGCGCGCGACCTTGCGGCTAAGTGTTTACTAATGGGAAAAAACTGCGGTCTGAAAGGTCCAGAATTTACCATAAGGCATAGCCATGAGGATTTAGGCAAGGGGTGGGCGACCTTGGGGTTTTGAGGGAAACACAATGACGGCAACAATCCAAAGAAAAACCCCCATCCTTCTTAGTAAATAAATAAGACCGTGGGGAGGCTCAAAAATGGCAAGAAATGTTTATGCAGGAAACATAGGGAGGAAAAAGGCAACTTACCCGGAAGAAAACGCGCCAGTCAACCTGTCAGAGCAATTTCGCGGTTTTCGCTGAGAGTCACAAATGCGACCTAGCGACCCGACCTTATATAAAAAGGTCGCACGTGCGGACGTTTAATGCGGTCGCAAGTTGAAAGTTTGCGACCTTGCGACCTTGCGACCTACAGGTCGCTGGGTCGCAAGGTCGCTGGGTCGCAAGGTCGCTGGGTCGCAAATGTCTTTAAAACTTCACTTCACGACCTTGCGACCTTGCGACCCCAAGGTCGCTAGGTCGCAAGGTCGCAAATTGTTGAAATTCTGACTCTTGCGACCTGTGCGACCTGTGCTACCTTAGGGTCGCAGAGTCGCATAGGTCGCCTGGGTCACAAATAATGCATATGCGACTTAGCGACTTGCCTTTAGAACTTTACTTGGTCTCTTTTCCTTTTAGTTTTAAGGGGGCTCCAAAAATTTTGAAGTGTGTGTTATGATTTTATGTATTTTTTGGAGGGTGTTGTAGGAGCTACAACAAATGGCGATTCACTGGATGAATTCAGAATCTCTGCTGATGAAGGGTCAATGAGGGAGGAGGGAGGGGATCTAGTACTTGCTTGTTCTTTTACCTCAGAGTTTACACTTTCCTTCCTTTGCCACCCTGCGTAGTCACCTGCTCCTTTTGGCTTGTTGGGTGCAGATCAACCGAATTTTAATTCCTCATGCTCCAGGATCGAGAGGGTTGGGGAAACCTTGGACAACTGCAGGGTCCGGTACAATTATTTCGTCCTCATGGTGTTGCTCCGCTGCCAGCGAACCTCTCGGCTCCGGCGGAGTCACTGCCTAAGGAGTCGTGAACATTGCTCCGCTGCCAGCGAGCCTGGTCAGTACCCCGGCGGAGTCGTTACAACACCTCTCTGCGCAGGAAGCCTTTCTCAAACCTTTACCCTTTATTCGTGTGCGATTGCACTTATTTGAGAATGTGCCTGTGGCACGTATTTAGATGGGCAATATTTTGCCTGGGCGGTTGAGGGATCCCGACTTATTTTGCTTGCAGAGAGGTTGCCCCTGGTCTCATATGAGGACTCGGGTTTTTTCCGGATGACCTGCAATTCTCTTGAGTTAGCCTTGTTCCCTCACGATCCGGTTGCGTCTACGCAAGACCTTTTTCTACTTGCACCCTTTAAGCTGCTAGGTGGTTCCTTATGCTTGAAGACTCTGGCAAGACCGTGTATTATCCTTAGGTGCCCATTACAAGCGAGTTTCGACTGCCCCGTGCTTTGTGGGAAGGGCCTTTCATCAGCATAGAACCTCTTCAAGGAGTGATCTGGTTGCGGGCAGCTTAGACAAGGTTTTCTTTGAAGATTTAGGGAAAGAGTTTTTTTTTTTTTTTTTTTTTTTTTTTTTAACAACAAAAGAAAAACGGCTTCTATGATACAGGGGGAGAACAGCCCTTTGAGGGCTATTCAAGTAAAATAGTGTTTGAGGTCATGCCCATTTACCGGGAGGACCTCAACTTTTCCTTCCAAAGTCTGCAATCGGAAAGTATGGGAACCTATCTTTTCTTTAACCTGAAAGGGACCTATCCATAGTGCTTGAAATTTTGCATGTTTTCCTTTCTCTTCGTGTGCCTTATCCCACTTTAGGACAAGATCTCCTACTTCAAATTTTTTGTCTCCTGCAGACTTTTTATCGAACCATTTTTTGATCCGACTCTGGTGGATGGCGAATTTCTCCCGGGGTTTCTGCCTTTCCTCTTCTAGTTTCAGCAGGGTGTCAATGCGGATTTGCAAGGCGGGACAAGGGGTACCGTGGCACTCTTGAGACAACTGTAGAGCGGGGAGAGACAAATTGGGCGGGAGGACGGCTTCTTTCCCATACACGAGAAAATATGGTGAGGTTCCTATTGATGACTTAGGGGTGACGCGATCAGCCCAAAGTGCGTTTTGGAGAGCGTTATGCCAGTTTCGTTGGTGAGACAGAAGGGTCTTTTTGACGATGCGGATCAGATTTTTATTTTTTGATTCTGCTAGACCATTTCCTTGGGGATAGTACTTTGCGGAGTGTTTGAGAACAATGCCATTTTCTAATGCAAAATCATATAATTTAAAAGATGAAAAATACGTTGCATTATCAAACACTAAGGAAGTTGGAACGCCAAACCTGGTAATGATGGAGTGGGTGACAAATTGCATTACCTCCTGATCGTTGACTTGGCGTAATGGTACCGCTTCAACCCACCTGGTGAAGTAATCAGTGGCCGTCAGAATGTACCTGTGTTGCTTAGAAGAGTGGGGTAGAATCTCACCAATGACGTCCAAACCCCATTGTTGAAAAGGTTCTTCTACTGCTACTGACAACAACGGAGCAGCCGGACGCGCTTCTCGGCTTGCAAATTTCTGGCATTGAATGCATTTCCGAACATACGCGTGAGCATCTCTGAACAGGGTGGGCCAATAATAACCTGCACGCATAATTTTATGAGCAGTGGTATCCCCGGCGAAATGACCTCCCGCTGGTCCATCGTGCAGCTCGGTTAAGACCTTTTGAGCTTCATCCTGTTCTAGGCAGCGCAACATTACTCCGTTTGAATGTTTCTTGAAGAGTTTCCCTTGGATTAACCGGTAGGACGCAGCTTTGAGTCTGATTGCACGTTTCTGCCTGGCATCTAGATTTGATTCCAATACCCCATGCGCCAAATATCCTGAGACATCCGAGTACCAAGACGGGTTCCTTTCCTGGGGCATGACGTCAGTTTGGTACATGTCAATCTCTTGCTCCCAATTATCTTCTTCACTTTTTTGGGAACCTGCGGCCTCCGCAGCCATTTGGCATAAACCTTGTCCTTTAACCGTGCGTGCCGGCTTAAACTCTAAGTCGTACTCTTGCATACACGCAACCCAGTTCCCTCTCCTCTCGCCCAACTCTTGTTGCATGAATAGTGATCGAACAGCTGGATGGGGAACGTAAACTGTGACATGGTTCTTCAAGATGTATGGTCTGAAATGTTTAACTGCTTTGTACACCGCATAAGCCTGTTTCTCGATTTCAGGATAATTTAATTCGGCTCCCTGTAGGCCAGTGCTCATGAACGAAATGGGACGCTCGTCATTATTTCTGTCCTTTTGTGTGAGCACGGCTGCCAGGGATGAATCCGAAGCGAACATGTACAGGCTGAAATCTCTGCCGAAATCTGGGCTCTGGAGAGAAGGCGCTTCGGCTATAGCTTTCTTGATCTGGTCGAAAGCTTCCTTTTCGGGTTGATTCCATTTGAAAGTGGCATTTTTCTTTATCATCCCTTGTAGTGGCTTCACTATCTGGGCGAAATCTGAGATAAACTTACGTACAAAATTGATTTTGCCCAAAAAGGATTGCATTGCTTTCTTACCGCTGGGGAGAGGGATTTGAGAAATGGCTTTTGCACGTTCTGGATCAACGACAATGCCTTTCTTCGTTATGATATGACCTAGCAGATTCCCTTCTGCTACGGCGAAAACACTTTTCTTTGGGTTAAGCGAGATACCGTATTTTCTGCATCTTTCGAAAATCTGTCTGAGGTGACGCAAGTGATCCCCCCGATGTTTGGAAAACACAGTAACGTCATCCAAGTAAACCACCACACTTTGGCCTATCATACCTCTGAATGCTATGTCCATCGCTCTCTGGAAAGTTGCTCCTGCGTTGATTAACCCAAAAGGCATACGTCGGTATGCGAAAGTTCCCCATTTAGTCCGGAAGGTAGTCTTTAACCGGTCTGGTTCAGCCACCAGTACTTGATTGTAGCCAGAGAAACCGTTCAACAAAGAGAACATCTCTGAGCCGGACACTGCTTGTAATATCTGCTCCATAGGGGGCACTGGGTAATTATCTTTACTTGAGGCCCGGTTCAAGTTCCGGAAATCTACACATAATCGAATCTCACCCGACTTTTTCCGTACCAGCACTAAATTGGACACCCATGTGGAATGGCGGACTTTGAAGATAATGCGGGCGTCTAAAAGTTTTTTGAGTTCTTTTAGAATTAGCGGCTCCATTGTAGGGTGTACTTTCCTAAGTTTCTGCTGGAATGGTTTTACATTTTCTTTAATTGGTATCACATGTTGTATAATTCGCGTATCGTATGTGCGTAATTCCTCATAGGTCCAAGCGAATACGTCGCGATACTTGCGAAATAATTGAGTGAAATCTTGGGCCTCTTGGGGGGTGCAGTCTTTCCCCAGGTTGATGAATTTAGGATTATCTTCCGATCCCAAGTTCACTTGTCGATGAGCCAAGATCGAGCTCTGCACTTTTGCATTTGGGGGCCCACGGAAACGGTTTTGCAGATCAAACAGCTTTTCCAGTGATACCACCCCTTTAGGCATGGGGTTTCCCTTAACGTGCTCGTACTCCTTTTGCATAGCCTGGTCGTGCTCATTTTCATCTATAGCGGCGTCTTTGAATATTTCTGAGTTGCACATAAATTCCAGCACCTGTTGATCATCATCAAAAACACGCAGATTAGTGATGTTGTCTGGCACGGATGGTCTATACATAACTTCAATAGAAAACCCGTCCCTCAAAGGGGTAAACCTGGCGGCAGCATTAGCTAGAGTGTCTGCTGCTGCGTTATGCATTCTTAGAATAGACTTAATTCCAAAAGCATCAAAGGAAGAAATTAATCGCCATACCTCTTGCTGGTACGCCTTCAAATGTGGAGACAAACAGTGAATAGTGTTGCGTACCTGCCGAGTGATAATCTCGGAGTCACCAATAACCCGTAAGCATTTCACTTTCAAATCCAACGCCTTCTTAAGCCCGAGGATCAGAGCTTCATACTCGGCAGTGTTGTTAGTGCATTGGAACTCGAGTCGACAAGAGACTAGGAATTTTTTCTTATGTGGATCAAGAAAAACGCAGCCGGCACCAGAACCATCGAGATTCTTGGAACCGTCGTAATACAATGTCCATATATCATTTTCCGGGTCCTTGGGGGCAGTGTCTTGCGGAGGAATTTTGGGTTGGTGTGATATAGTTTGAGCTTGTTCCTCTGCGACGAGTGTCATTTCAGAAAGGACCTCGGGGCCTACTGCAGACTGGGGAGGTTGGTAACATCCAAAAACGGAATCAAGAAAACACATACCAAGTTCTTCTTGGGCGAAGCTGATGGGTTCATTTGTGGCATCCAAATTAGTTACAGTGTGCTTCATGTATGATTCGCTTTCAACTCTGATTTGGTTGTTCCTCCCTTTGTAGGGTAGCCATAAGTGAGACCAATCTGTGGCGAAGTATCCTTGCAATTTGCTAGACCAGTCTCTACTAAGAAGTACACCATAGGCTTCTGGGATGTCGACAACCACAATATCAATACATTGATGAACCCTCGAGTCGGATGAGAGGCGGATGATGACATTGTTTAACTCTCCGACTGCCGGTACTTGTGATCTGTCCAGTTGAATGATTTTTGCGTCAGTTTTCTCTAGGAGGATGTTGAGTTTCTTGCACACAGATAAAGGCATGACATTTGTGGAAGCACCAGAGTCAACGAGGCAATTGTGAACGTTGAAATTGAACATCTCGAAAGATAAGAGAAATGGAGGGGTGGACCCTCTCGAGTTCGTGTTTACCGCATTTACTATAGATTGGAAATCTGGACTGGTTTGTGCAGATGTGTTGCTAACGGTCTTCGTATTTTGGTTGTTGGCGAAAGCTTTTAGGATAAGCTCCTTTTGGTTCGTGATGCGGGCCAACTTGTAGAGCGAGATATTAGCCCTGGTCTTTTTCATGTCCTCCACTATGTTGTAGCTAGTGTCAGTGTGGGGACTAGGTTCGGTAGTGGTTTTCGATGGTTCCATTGGGAGTTTGGTCTTTTGACTTGCTTTGCCGTTACTATTGGTAGGCTTGTTCGGCGTAGTTGGTCCTTCGTTGCTAGGGGGGAGAATTTTCCTCAGGAAAGCCCTTTTCTTGTCTTCATATGATTGTTCGGGAATAGCTCCTTTGCTTCTAAGACTATAGTTTCGAGTGGGCTGAGCCTTGGGACTTCCTGCCATGTTAATATCAATGGGAGCGAGACTCTCTCCCCCGCGGATTACATCGAAAGTTAAGACAGAGGCTCCAGATTCCCCATCTAGGAGCGAAATTTCGTCTTGATCAGAAACTTCATCCTCTGTCAGGCTTCCTGGAGTTTGATCATCCAGAAGCTGGTTGACCACTGCGGTCATGTTGCCGATCCATTGCGGGCACGTCTTTTCAGAATGGGCAGCTTGGTGAAAAGAACAAAAATTGTCCTTCCCTATTTCCTCCACGTTGAGAGCGGCACTGGTGTTTGACGGAGGCCTGCTGGTGTTGGGATTGTTTTTCTTGAAAAAAGGTTTGGGAGGTTTGTTTGTATTTGAGGTTTCAACGCCTTTTCTCTTTAAGTCAGAGACCTCATTCGTTAGCAGTTTGAGGGTCTTGGCCATACTTTCGAAATCGAAAGTTTCTCTCTCCCTATTTGGGGTGGAAGACTGACTTTTTTTAGTGGTTGACTTGTGATCATCCTTTCCGTCATGATCCATGACACCGATTGACAACATGTCTTTTTCTACTGCGAGAGCAGCCGCGTAATTTGCTGTAAGAGTAGCGCGGGCCTTGCGTTTGACGAAGACTGCAATATCCCTAGGGAGGGCTTTGGTATAGTAGTCGATGGTGATGGAATCGTCCAACGCTAAGTTTGGAGGGAATTTTTTCAATATGGTTGCGAAACGTTGGTTAAAGTCTTTAACTTTCTCTTTTCTATGACACTTGATGGTGCTTAGTTCGGTGAGGAGCATAGAGGGTGTTTTATCTTCCGCAAAGTTTTGCAGGAACACACGACGGAACTGGTCCCATGAAGCAATAGACGCACTGGGTAGGGAGCGGTACCAGGAGTCAGCCTGGCTTACAAGAGTGTGTGGGAAAAGTCGACACGCAACGTCATCGGACTGAACTCTCATAATTTGTAGAGACAGATAAAAACTACTAATATGGTCTTCTGCCGATGTGCCTTTCTCTGCATCGAACTTAGGAAGATGCTTCTCTGGGTGTCTGGGCATATCATGGAGAGGACCTAAAAGGGCCAAAGGGGATTGAGCCATCCAGGCCAGAGGTTGCACCCTCCTGGGGCATTGATGGTTTCGTGTTTCTGCTTCAGACTCACTTCTCGTCCCTGACACCGAGGTTTCTTCATGACGACGAGAGTGTTCATCTCGGTGTCTTTCACGGTTATTCACGTTTCTAAGTAGCTCCCAGTTGTGAGGGGGGGGTCTGTTTTGGTTTTGGTGGTGATTATGGTTGGCGTGGTGTCTAAGGTCGTGAATGATATTCCCTCTACCACCACGACCTTGACCCCTGTTGACTCCACCTTCATTTCTTCGAGGCCTATTGACTTCTTCTGCATTCCTTCGGGCTGTATTACCTTCTCTTTCGTTTCTTCTCTCCCCTTCTCCTTCTCGTGGGGAATATACTTGGTTGTTGGTCCACTGATGTGAGTCAGGCTGTGGTTCGGGGAAAGGTTCAATATCAGGGAAACCTTCACTATCGTGGGTAACGGGGTCATTTTCCTGGACAGCCCGTGCGAGGTACTCAATCATGGTATTAACAAGTTCAGGTACGGTACGGACTAGCACGCCATTGCGAGTGATGTTATCGGCAGGGGTCCTAGTGTGGGCCAGGAATTCCATGATAGGGGTATACCGTAAATCCCTGATGAGATTACGGGCAACTGGGCGCAAGGCTCTCAGCTGTTCGTTAGTGATTTTGAAGTATCGGGCTTCCACCGTTGGAATATCTTCTAAAGGGGGAAGGGCAACTTCGTTATTTATGACCTCCCGGCGGGGAGTTTGGGATGGAATGTCTGTTGTATGTTGGGAGGATGCCATGGCCCTCCTTCTAGCGCCAAATCTGTTGACGGGAAAATATGTCCGGCCAACAGTAGGGGATCTCCCCGGTAGAAAGTCCCAATTAGACTTTGAACCGTTTGGATTAGGGATCCCGTCCAGGGTGTGGGTCCGGCTACCACTTAAATGACTATCTCTTCGGTTTCGAGCAACCTGATTGAAACTGCAAACATACACTTATTAACACGATATAGAATACATGACTAATGAATAAAACCGATATATGACACTGTGCATAGCAAGGTAATAGACAGCATGCATAAACTCAGGAAATGTCGTTAGCAACACATCTATAAGGTATGCATGCAAGATAATCTGACCGCCAAAGAAACAATCCTTTGTGGTAAGAATCTCCCTTAACTTTCCGAAGGATATAACGAGATGCTAATAAAATAGTTCATTAACATTCATCATGAAGTAAATAATAACTTGAGCATCATCAACACAATCACAGATAACTATGGTGCATGAATGACACCATTAATAACACATATTCATTAATCAAAAGATATTCTGAAGCTACATGCAGAATACACACAATGTTGTCACGGCTAAACACATCATCCAATCAAAGGGGTTTTAACATGTATTGTATTTCATATATCAAGAGTATGCTTCCTCAGCTACAATGCAATAATGCCTTTCAATCCACAAAAGAGCCACCTTACAATGCTTTCTACTGGGGTATTTATAGATTCAACAGCCGCACTTATGGCCTTCCGACGGTTCAACTTCCCGACGGTTCAACTTCCTGTTTGTACAAATTGCGACCTGCGACCTGGTCGCAAATGCGACCTGCGACCCGGCGTTTGCAACTTATGAAGGTGGTCGCGCAATCGAGGTTCCTGGAGCGTCGACTTTCTTGCCTTTGATGAAGTCTTTCCAAGTTTGGTAATCCGCCGTTATAGGAGCGACAAGAGGGCTTTCCTCTTTTATCCGATGCATACATTCTAGAGCATTCGGCACCAGAGTCTCCCTCTTCTGGGAGATCATCATTGAGAGAGAAGCAAGCTTGGTGTAGATTTGCACTGGGGTGACAAGCAACCGGTTCAGGTTCTCTTGTGATGCTTCGAATTCCGGTGCGGCGGCAGCTTGTCTTACTGGCTGCAGAAAAGACTGAATTTCCTGCTCTACCTGTTCCCAGCCTTTAGTTTCTTTTAGTGCCCCTAATGATGGAATGTGATGAAGAGCGTTCATGGAGTCGATACCACTGATTAGGTGATTATACGCAGACACTACTTTATCCAGATCTTTGGACAGCTTGTCTTTAGATTTGCATACTCATCAGAATTTCACTTTGTCCTCTTGCGTATGACTCAATCGCTCGAGGCACGTGTTAGGGAGCTTGCTGATCTTGGGCACCAATTCATCATTTGTCCAAGGGGTGAGCTTCCTTGAGTTGTTCGTGTTACTGCTTGGTTTCTTCCCGTGCCTCTGCCAATGGGGCCACTGTTTGTTTCAGGGTGAACATTTCCTGGTATACTTGCCTCATTGTCATCTCCAACACGTCACATTCCTTCTTGACCGCCAGTGGGACCTCATTCACTTGAGCGGGCCTACCCTGGAGCTGGAGCATCTCATTTTCTAGCCTTGATTTCTCTTGCTCTGCTGCTTTTAGCCGGTTCTGTAAAGAAATAATCTCTCTGCTCATCCTTGTGACATTTTCTTCTGTGGCTGCGGCAAAAGCGGTGCCTGCTGACGCTATCATAACCGGATTTGTCCTTGTGTCTGGGACAATGTCCTTTCCGGTGGAGACTGTGGAAATGGCAGGATAGCCTGACGTCAAGGATTTCCTCTTCTCTTGCCGTATCTTGAAAGAGAATTGGTCAAAGGTTAATCTGGTCAAGTCGAAGACTTCTTCTTCTTGCTCCCCCAGAAAGTCATCAACATTGAGGTTACTTCCCGCGCCACCTGCAGGGATATTCAGGGGAGATAGATCAATGTCATCTATTAGCTCGTCCTCTACATCCTGCGTTTGACCCTTTTCTTTCTCCTTTTGCTGGCGCTCTGCTTCCGCCTTGTCACGCTTTTCATTCTCCCGGCGTTCTGCCTCTGCCTCTGCTTCCTTTTCCTGTTTCCTCTTTGCTGCGGCGGCCTGTTCTGCCTTTTTCTGATGATCGACTTTATCGAGCTCTTCTTTCAGTGCCTTTTCTGCCGCCGCTTGTGCCTCCTTTTCCTGTCTTTCTTTCTCCTCCTCTTTTTTCCTTTTCCGTTCTGTTCTGGCGTCTTTCTTTCGTTTCTCTTCATCTTCCTTCCTTTTCTTTTCCTCTTCCAGTTTGGCCTGGGCTTCTGCTTCCCTTTGCTGATCTGCGGTGTCAGGTCCTGCACCGGTCTGTGTTCTTTTATCTTTGGAGGAGGAAGAACCTCCAATGTTCTGATACTCTGCTCCTTCTCGGTCAGGGTCGATTCCTGGTACGAGATGCCGGTTTGCGTTATACCAATTTCTTCTCTCATCCTCATCCGGGCACTCGACGTGTTGATAACTCCATCTGAAATTGGCCCTTTTACAATGTTCGGGAACTATCCGGACTGAATCGTAATTTCGGCGGTCCAGATTTCTGAAGTTATAGCTTTTCACCTCTTCCCCTTCACGCGCTACTTCTCTGGAGTCTTTGACCGTATAGGAACCAATGGTGAGAGGTAGAGCAGGCCAAGGTTTCTTCTTCCCTTTGGCAAGGACGTTAGAGAAACCCAAGGTCATCTGAAAACATACCTCTTGTATGAGCACCTTGTCGGTAACAAACTTAGGTAGAGCGTGTGGTGCTTTAAACGAGCCAAATACTCGGATGATTGTGAATTCAGCGAATGGGAACCAGTGTGCCACCTGACCTAGTGTTTCCATCACTCGCCAAGACATGCAGGGGGCATCTTGACCAAATAGTTTCCCGTAGAGGGCGGGCATGAATATGTGAGAGATTTTCTCAATGTCCGGCTTGTACCTAGATTCCCAGAATACCCTGGTCTGCAAGTGTATTGCCTGGGTCTGTTCGGGGTCCCAATTATGTGGCCATCCCTCAACATGCATCTGGGCACAGACAGCATCTAATAGATACGAAGCCATGTAGAATTCTGATGGCGCTCCCTCATCTGGGGCTAAAGCTGAAGCCAAGTTTGGGTGCATGGAGCCCATTAATATTCCCGCCCAATTGAATCGAGTGACGTGGACTGTTACGTGTTCTATGATGGTTTCCCATGTTCCATTGAAGGTGGTGGTGTCCGAACGTCCGTATATCCTGCACAGCATGGCGGCCACTAGCTTATAGACTTTCCTCAGACCGGCCACCGGGTACTCCTGGTCCTTTTTGATCTTAAATTTGTCTGGTTCTGCCCACCATCTTCTGATCGTGTCAACCATCGGCACTTCATTTGTAGCGAACCATCTTGGGCTGAAGTTTACCTCTGCTTTGGGTAGGGAGTAGTAGACCTGTGCTCTTGAACTTTCCAATGTTACGAAAACTTTCCCTGCACTATCTCGGATTGCGAAGCTTTTCGGATCCGTCTTCTGTATGATCCAGTCCAGCATTTCAGGGCATGGAAAGATGGCAGGATGAGGCCCAGCCAGGTGCAGTCTGGACCTTCTGACTTTCAGATATATTTCACGGTCCGGGAGCTCTTCTGGTAACTCCTCTGTTGTCATGGAAAATTCATGGTATACCTCATACCACCTGAGGCTATCCTCCTTTGCGAAGGTGCACAGGGTGTCTCTGTATATCGGCAGCGGAGATATCTGTATGTCTGCGTCTGATTCTTCCTCCACCACCTGCCTGCTTCTCCTTCGGGATACCCGGGGTGCCATATTGCTCGAGTCGGAGGGGACCGGTACTGTGTCTGCTCTGAATTCACCTGCTGCATTTAGAACAGAATCACAGGATAAGAAAGACATGATGATAATGGCTAAAATAGAGTCTGAACATGCAAAGATAATTTACTGTTTTCTGGGAGTCGCTGGGTCGCCGCTCCACAAAAGGACTCACCCGCGACCTCTGCGACCTTGCGACTAGGTCGCAGGGTCGCAGAGTCGTTGAGTGGGATTTTAGGCGACCCCGCGACCTATGCGACCTTGCGACTAGGTCGCAAGGTCGCAGAGTCACTGAGTGGGACTTTTGCGACCCTGCGACCTTGCGACTTGGTCGCTAGGTCGCAGGTCGCATTTGCGTTTTGCGCGCGCGCGACCTTGCGGCTAAGTGTTTACTAATGGGAAAAAACTACGGTCTGAAAGGTCCAGAATTTACCATAAGGCATAGCCATGAGGATTTAGGCAAGGGGCGGGCGACCTTGGGGTTTTGAGGGAAACACAATGACGGCAACAATCCAAAGAAAAACCCCCATCCTTCTTAGTAAATAAATAAGACCGTGGGGAGGCTAAAAAATGGCAAGAAATGTTTATGCAGGAAACATAGGGAGGAAAAAGAGGCAACTTACCCGGAAGAAAACGCGCCAGTCAACCTGTCAGAGCAACTCCGCGGTTTTCGCTGAGAGTCACAAATGCGACCTAGCGACCCGACCTTATATAAAAAGGTCGCACGTGCGGACGTTTAATGCGGTCGCAAGTTGAAATTTTGCGACCTTACGACCTTGCGACCTACAGGTCGCAAGGTCGCAAGGTCGCTGGGTCGCAAATTTCTTTAAAACTTCACTTCGCGACCTTGCGACCTTGCGACCCCTAGGTCGCTAGGTCGCAAGGTCGCAAATTGTTGAAATTCTGACTCTTGCGACCTGTGTGACCTGTGCGACCTTAGGGTCGCAGAGTCGCATAGGTCGCCTGGGTCACAAATAATGCATATGCGACTTAGCGACTTGCCTTTAGAACTTTACTTAGTCTCTTTTCCTTTTAGTTTTAAGGGGGGCTCCAAAAAAAAATTTGAAGTGTGTGTTATGATTTTATGTATTTTTTGGAGGGTGTTGTAGGAGCTACAACAGTATGCAAGAAGTCTAAATAGAACACATAAAATATAATCTCTAATCCCACATATGGTTTCCATGTCCTCCATTATATAGTTGATGAGCTTCCTCACCAAGGGTCCCACCCCACTATGAGGTTTCTTCCATGCAAAGGCTCCTACACCACAGTTATGTTGTCTCTATGTTCCTTGCTCATCCTTTTACAGTGTTGTTTGATTTAGTCAACCTTGATTGAATCTTCATGCTATGTCCCTTTTCACACTCAAGGTGTCTCCATTTTGACTAGCTAGATTGATCTCTGTTCACATTGAGCTGTCTTTATTTAGGATCCACTCTTTGAGGATAAATCATGTTATCTTGGTCAAACTTGACTTTGTCCACATAGTTTAGACCTTGTTCACACATGTGGATGCTTGATCTGGTTATTTCATCATCCCATTTTCACACTATGAGGGATTTTTATTCATACTTAAGAAATTTATGAGCCTCCTTGCCCATTTATTCATCCATCTAGATTTTAAAAGAAAAATTAATATTCCTATTAGCTGCATGCTAATTTAGGAATATTATAGTTACACACTTAATTGGTGCATTCTTAGCTCTCAAAGTTTACATTTTTGGATTTTTCACATCACCAGCAGTCTACTCACCAATTTTCAGATCATTTGGAGCAGTTTTACCCCCACAAAAAGGTCAAAAAACCTCCAAAATTTGACCTTTCTGCCTCCTTTTCAGACCAGCTGTTACGCACAGAGAAGTGTTGGGAGATTTTATTTTTGAGCAGGTAACTAGCATCCACTCAGCACAACTCAAATATTTTTGGAAAGTAGACTCATCAGGCTTTGCAACGAGCCATCACGGAGCCAAATTTGGTGTCGGGAAGACATTCAAAAGACTGCTACAACAGGGCCTATTTCTGTGCTACGCACCTAGAAATTTTTCACTATTTGACACATGTGTTACACTCCTGTGGCTGAGTGGGAAAAATGTGCATTTGGAAAGTTTTCTTAGGCATGTCAGGCCTAAAAGTAAATTTTATTTCCATTTATAGTCGAAAAAGATATTTTATTTCGATATTTTTGTGCCTTGGGCTTTGCAAAGCCTCAAGGAAAAGTTAGGATATTTCTCTTTGGCCAATAGGGCTCTAGATGCTCTAGTAGGCTCTCTTCTCATCACTTGTTATATAAGACTTGAGGATTCATTATAAATAGTTGGGATTTGATGTGTTTAAGAGAAATACATGGTTTTATGAGCTTGGACAAGATATTGGTTTTATGAAGTGAATGAATGGATTTTGTTGCTTGATGTTGTATAATCTTTCTTGCAGGATTCCATAGCTTGGTGAATGGTGATGTTTTTCTAAATTGTTAATTTTTTCTTGTTCTCATTTTTTTTCAGTCTGCTTTTTTGCTATAGATCAGAAATGTATAGGTTGAGATATGCTCATGGAAGCACCTCAAACCTCCTTTTTGCTATAGTTTTGATGTTTTCTTCTTTTAGTTCATCTTAAGGAATTCTTGACTGCTCCTTGGGCCCACTAAAACTTGCTTTTGTTTCATGAATAATTAGTATGTTAGCTTAAAAATATGATTCATGGTATGCCCTGCTTATTTAAAGTTTTCAAAACCTTATTGTGAAGCTTTTCTATGAAATACTAATTGATTAGGTTAAGACAAAGAGGTCTCGTTTTGATCTTGCCCTTTGCCCATGCTTACCAACTTGTTTCAAATTTCTTGATAGTTTGATATATGTTGTTTAGGAGTTCCCTCTTCATATATTGAGTTTTTTGTTTATCTTATATGTTTTTCTCAAAAAGTTGAAGGTGAATTTCTAAAGCTAGGAGTTCTAATGCTTCTATGTATCTCCAGAATGTTCATCTTACATGTTTATCAGTTTGAGTATTGTTCATAGAGATTAATGGTTTGCCCTACCTAGTGAGTTATTTCTTTCAAACTATATATGTTTAACATCTCTTAGTGTTTCCCAAACTTAATTTTCATTACACCTCATACATCACCCAAAGGATCCATTAACCTTGCTAAATCGGCCCTGCAATACATTCTGCTTCATCATTTAGACACCCCCGACTTCATATGACCTCATAGCCTTATTTATTTGAAAGCCTCTCATTTCCACCTATCCTAATTATTCATTTTACTCCAGCCCAAAACAAAAAAACAAAACTCCACTTAACAACTAGTCTAAAATCAATCACCCAAAGCTAACAAGTTCACATCCTTTGCATAACAGATAGAGCCCTCTCTGAGTCTAGGAATACTAGGTCCTAGGACTCCAAAGACTGATCTGATGTTACCTTGTCATTTGATTTAGCCAATCTACCAAATTAGGGGACACTAACATAATGGCGATCATGGTGGGACCTTCTGAGTTCATAACAATCTAAATACCCTTTAGGAATCCATAATCCCTTCATCAAATAGTATCCTATGATTTATAGCTACCTCATCACTATCACCAACAAAATAATGATTATGATGAAACCTCTGATCTCAGTGACAAAGTAAGTATCCCTTAGGACTTCATAAACCTTCGTCAAATCATAAAAAACTTAACTGATAGCCTAAGAGTGGAATCTAGATTTCTCATCATCTTAGCAAAATTGGTAACTCAGCTATAGGACATTCTTACATAACTTAAGGGCTGCATATAAACCCCAAAAAATTTCTAGATTGGCTTTTTGTCAATATTGTTGGTGGACCATAGATGACATATCTTCAAAACAACTAAAAATATCCACCTGGCGACTCTACTAGCCTCTGCTAGGCCTTCTAAATTTCGCTAAGTATATCTAGACTCCTGTAGGACTACGTCAAAACAACCTTGGGAAATCTATAACCTTAGTTACACACTATGCAAGTTTGGTAGCAGCTAGAGAGGCCAGCCTTCCGAAAGTAGTCATAAACTTTCAGCCTTTCTAAATTTTGAATTTGAAATCTTGCTCTGTGAAGAATCAATACCAGATCTCATCTGGACCCAAACCCTCCTACTATAGTTGACGAACCAAAAAGGATTTTGTGGAAAACTTCTGATACTTGAAACTTAGCTACTTATAGGACCATTCATAGAGCAAGCTTTGTACGTGAACATCTTACAGCATTTCAAGACCCCCAGGTTGACTTGCACCATACTAGAAACCTTTTTAGAACCAAGTCACAAAGTAAAATTGACCATACCGATATTGAGCCCATAGACTTGCAATAGAGTCCTAGCAGAGAAGCTTCTCCATCACTTCGGCTCTTTTCAGCCCAAGTCTGCTTAGAATCAGTTTACTGGTCCAAGTACTTATGCCACACCCATTCACACCACCACTGTGCAAACCACTCCATCTCATAGCACAAATCCTAACTTGTAAATCCACCATTAGTTCCCACCATTGCAGCATGGTATGTGCCCCTTGTGTTACCGCAACCATTGGTACCTTTTCCAAATGATTACCAATCTAGAATCCCACACTTCACCAGTGTTGAATCCACTACCACCCAATAGCATGTAGATAGAAAGAATGATGCTTTTGACTACATGGAATTAGAAGAAGAAACCATGAAAATGAGAATTTTTTCCCAAAGCCTAGGAGGAGAAGCTAAGAAATGGTTCAAAATCCTAACTCCCAACAGCATACATGATCTCCCTTCCCTTTACCAAACTTTCATAAACAAATGGGAAATCAAGAAAAATACTCTTCAGATCCTCTCGAAATATAGCAACCTCAAAAGAAACACGGGGGAAATTGTCCAAGACTATTGCAGTAGGTTCAATAGTGTTTACAACATGCTACCTCCAAAAATTAAACCCCCATTAGGCCTAGCCTTAGCAAATTCTCGGAGGGTTTTGACCCCGACATGGCCTACCAAATAAGAGAAAAAGAGCCCCTAACTCTAGAAGACATGCAAAAAGGAGCTATAAGTGTAGAGGCCAACTTAATTGAAAAAAGAGCTAGGCCAAGATCGGAAAAGGGGTAACATACAAATGTGACACCATGCCCTCCACCTCCTCATTTGATTCCAAGATGGACATCCTTCTTAGGACCATGGAAATAATGATGGAAAGAATAAACATAAATGAAAAAACACCCCCTAGGGACAACCAAACAAATCCTCAAAACAGAAACCGGAATCAAAACTTTAGAAGAGACCTGCCCCAAAACAGACCAAGGGAAAATGATCAACAAATCAGGCCACCCTTCCAAGATAATTATGTTGACGAAGGGGAAAGACATATTGAACAACTAGATGAGAATCATCTAAACTTAATAGGCTCTGATAGTGAGGGTGGGGTTTTTCTCAAAGAAGAAGAACAAGGGTTTTTCTCCTCAAACCAATATGAAGAAAGCTATGAAGATTCTGAATACCACAAATTGGGATTAGAAAATTCCATAATGGAAGTCCATATGCAATATGATCTTAGGAGTAAGAAAAACCAAGACAACTGAAGAAAAAACAACTCAGACACTATTGTTAAGAAAACTCCTGAAAAATTCTTAAAAGAACAACAGACAATAACAATACCATGGCTAAGAAATCTGATCCTCACATAGATAAAATTGGCCAATCAAGTATGGGCACATGTTGTCCTAGCACCTCTGCTAGTGGCCCTGGGAAAACTATAATTACCAAAGCCCTGAATCAAAGTCAGCAAATTAAAAATGTGGAGAAATTTATGGTTGATAAAACTGATGTAAATATTTCTAAAAATCAAGTACCTTTCAGTTTTGAAGGAGAGATCACTAAAATAAAAATAACCATCCCTATCACTGAACTGGTAGCTCAGGATATGTATCGCTCCCAAGTCTTGAAACTATTGAACATAGGAAATGATACCAACACTATGAATTTGACAGATGATAAAAAAGAGATGTTGTTCGTACCTGAACTAGATGGAAAATAACAGGAAGGAGTCATTCCCCAATTTTATGTTATCCTAAACATACACGAAAAAATCCTACATAATGCCATGCTTGACTCTGTTGCCTCTCACAACCTCATGCCAAAGGTAGTGATGGAAAGCTTGGGTCTAGAAATAACTAGGCCCTACAAATATCTATATTCATTCGATTCAAGAAGCTTTAAATTCTTGGGCCTTATCAGGGACTTATGTGTCAATCTGGCACAATCCTTGCTAAGAGCCTGGTCATGGATATATTTGTGGTTGAGATTCCCCCCAAATATGGCATGCTGTTGTTCCGATCTTGGGGAGGTAAACTTCTGGGAAACCTCCAAATTGACATGTATTATGCTACCATTCCAATTTTTAACCAAACAACAAGACTCTATCGGGAATCTCACATGAAGTATATGGTAAGTAGCCTAGATAGACCCAGCAACACCCCTATCTATTAAATTCATTCATACTTGGACTCATTGATATTCTATAATGAAAATGACATTGATGAGCAAGTAAATGAAAATTGTGAAGATCTGGGAACATTACAAAAAACAGATCACTTCCTCTATGATGAGTTCTACAGTAAAAAATATCATGATCCTGAAACACCAAAAGATAATAAAATTGAAATTGATTTCCTGCAAATTGAAAATGAAATTTTAGAAACAAAAATCAGTTTATAAAAGGGAATAGGTTTCTCAAAAGAAAAATAAATCACAACAACACAACCTCTTCTTTTTACTAATCCGGAAAAAATGAAACACCCCCACAAAAAAAAACCTTTGGGAATCTGGAACAAGACAGTCTGATGTTTCTACCTTACCTAGATACTTCATCATCCAAGAAATTTCCCCTTTCAGAACAATTACCAATTTTCACAAATATTGCTACAAATCCTAGAGAAATTTTTGCTAAAGCTGATATGGAGGAGGATAGCATGGGTAAACTTAAGGAGCCTGAAATAATTAGGTTGTCTAAAATTTTATCACTACGCACAAAATGAAGGAATACAAGATTGTGCAAAAAAAATGAGAATACTTATGTGTGTAGGCAGGCTAGTTTAAAACCTTGTAACATAGCCATTTCTCCAAAAAGCCATCCTTTCAAAAAGAATCAGAAAAATTTTGAGCATTTGAGTTCACTTAGAAATAAGGCAAAAGGACATAGGCTTTGTATATATTTTAGGTACTAGGAGAAATCCTTCCAAAAGAACAAATACCTTTTTACCAAAAAATATCATACTTTACAAACAGTAGGGTTTTCTAACCAAATCTCATTGCATGATAGTTTTTTAGGTTACCATCAGATGATACCACTTCAGATCAATCATCTCAAAGATTGTTTCAAATTTCCATGGGACAGATGCATACTTAAACAAATACCTCCCATGTTGAACGACACTGGAGACACCTTCTGAAGAACTATGTTTCTAGTTTTTAATTTCTTCACTATGGTATACATTGATGACATCATCATTCGTTTTAAAAATGATAAAGAGTACCTTTTTTACCTAAATAAATAATAGAAACAGGTATGGCAATCAAAAGTCAAATGAGAAACATCAAGGAGAACATGAGTTTTTTGAAAAATCTTGGAAAATTCCTTACGCCATGTTTGCAAATGAAAATAACTATCATCTCCATTCCACAAAAATGAATGTAAAAAAAGTGTTAGGAGATCCTTTTGAAGATAGGATGCTTAAGTACCACTGCTGCAAAGATTCCTAGCTTTATTTATTTTTACTCATTGTACGTACCATGGTTTGAAGAAAAGGTTAAAAAGAGAGAAAACACAAAAACATAGAAAAATTGGAAAAGAGGGCAGATTCAAAACAAGGTACAGCCCCATACCCAAAAAATAATAGTGATACTGAAATTTTGCAAGCCTAAATGCCACTACTGGTGCAAAAAGAATGTCTTGTTCAGCTATCTAGCCTAATCATAGCTAAACATGTTTTAAATTTATTGTTGATAAGTTAGTAAAAAGAATGTTGGTCAAAACATTGAAGCTTGAATTGTCAAAGAAAATAGATTAGGAAGGAAAGATACTGGTTCCACATGCTCAAAACGGAACCAAGGAGAAAAATAGGGATGAATAGAAAAATATGTATCTTATGCCCTAATTTTTCTAAGTCTCATTTTTGTACAAAAATAACATTTGTGTTCATCTTGTTTTTATGCCACAAACCCATGATAAATCAGATTGTATAATCCTGATTTAGTCATGTTCTCAATTTCATGTTTTTAGCTTAGTGAATAAATACTGTCAAACAGTTTAACCTTGACAGTTGAGTAGAATAGATATAGAATCAAAGTATTTCAATAGCCTAATCTGAACTCCCAGAAGAGATAAGTGTAGAAGTAGATTGTTTTCTTTCGCTTTCAAAATAAAATGTCAATGGGTTTGCCAGTTCAAGTGCACCCAAGGAAGAAAAAATGTTTGGCAATTAGGTTGGGTAGGTAAAAGTGAAGTTTAGCTAATAATGCTTTTAGATTTCCAAAATCACTATTTTAAGGAAAGAAGCAGCAAAAGAAAAGAAGAAAATCCGCCCAATCGATGAGGCACTGGTCTTCATAAACCGAGAGATCTGAAATTCTGGACACCTCTTGAAAAGGATCTGCCCTATCCAAGTGGAGCCACTGTTAGTCATCAGTAATTTTTATCTGTTTAGATGACTAAATGCTTTGTCCAAGATTTCTAGAAATAGAATTCAAGAATCATGTGAGTTCTAGAAATCTCCTCAAACATAAATTTACTGTTTATCCCATTTCCTTGTCCAAACATGGCCAATGTATCTCCCAGAGAAGGCCAATGTCCCTCACTCTAAATATGTTTTCCACCTCTTCCTATAACACTATGTCTCTATTTTCCTAAACCCTCTATTTTTCATACCTTATTTCGCCTAGTAAGCCAAACTTTTCTCCTTTCTCACTAAGTGCCTCAAGCAATGGTGTTGTCAAAAATCCTTGTCCAAAAGCTCTTTGAAATTAAAAAAAGGTATTCTAGTTGTCTAGGATGGTAGTGCATAATAGAGTGTCAAAACCCTGTATCCTCATCCAAACCCTGATTCAAGTTTTCAGTCGAAAACCTATTCCAAGGAAATTACAATAAGTCAAATAGGGTCACCTAGGTTATGCACTATCATGTTTCTAAATTCAATATTTCCACAGGTATTCAAAGGTGAAATAAAGTGAACATAAGTATGAGGCCATATCATTGGTCAAAGAACATCAAAGATCTCTAAAGGTATCCTCTTCATCAAGCACTAAGCCTGCAAATGAGAAATTTACCATGTCAAAGCATTTTTACAAATGATCAACTGCAGAAACATAGTCAAAGAAGGAGACCTTAAAAATCTCATAAAGGCATCCACAACTGGTAGCAAGATGCAAATAGCGTTAAAAATTTTACAAGGAAGAACATGATCTCATCAGAGAGTGTTATGAAGTGTTGCCCATCAAAAGGTCCATGCAGGTCATGAAAGACAGTGGCACATGAGAAACTGTACCTCAAAAGATCATTTAAAAGTTGTTTGGCTTCAAGCATGAAACTTGTAGAGGGACAACTTCCATTTACTTGCATCCCTACAAACAAGGCCAAAAGACATCAGATTAGCCATGAGGTTAGGTAAAGTAATGAGAGGGATCATCATGAGGAGACCATTCATAACCTAGAAGAAAGCAACAAGGTATGTTTTTGTTGAGAATCAAGATTCAATAACTCTTTTGACCAAGAAATACAGGAATGATGAACTCAGAAGCATGGGAAGGTAGACAAAGAGGGTCAAAATAGCGACCAAGAAACCTCCTTCATCACATCAAATAGTTTTAGGAGTTTTTCATTTACCCTAGGGTTTGGCTGACAAGCTCTAACTCCGAGTTCAAAGGTCATTTTCTCTAAAAATAGTTAAAGACATATTCGAATGCCCAAAGTGGACAAACATGGGTGGAAATTGCAAAAGACAATAACTATGATAAAAAGGGGCCATTATGCAACAAAGCAAGTTGTTGAAGTTCAAAGGGGACAGTGATCAAAGTGACCTAAAATCAAATAGACATACCCTTGGTTTATAGCAGAATAGTGAAACTCCCAATAAGGACTTCTTTTTCAAAAGACTATTTGCAAAAAACATGATCAAGACATAAACAACACTTCACATAGCTAACAAAGGTGTTTTTCTCACAGAAGCAATTTCAAGGTCAAAGGAAAGTATGTTTCAAACACGAAATATCAGTTAAAGGGAGAAATGGCAAAAAGGGATGAGTTTGCTATTTTTAAAATGATAAAGTCAAAAACAAGTTCTTTTTCCAAAAAGAGTTGAGAGCCATAGTATTAATGCCTTCCGAAATATTGTAAAAATTAAGGAGAACCTTGAGAGGCCCTCAACAATGGAGAAAAGCAACTTTGTTAATCAACATGCCACCTGCAACACCAAACAATCAAAAAACACAGTGAGAAAAATTAAATAAAGTGGAACATTAAAAAATTGGGTTTTGACTTCTAATTTATTTTCAAAAGGGTTATAAAGGATTTTTGTATACTTCTCCCCACACCATTTGTCATCTCCAAACGAAAGGACACCGTTGAGAAAAGGTTTTGATAGTTTCTGAGAAAATTGGTGAAGTTTGCAAGTGTTATGCTATTGGGCCAGTGTCAAACACATGGCTCACATAGGAGGGGTGGTCACGGTGTTATTTGACACTGCATTACACACCTAGGACATGGAATTATGCACCTGAGCCAATGTTACCCATAGACACAGCAAGTGCCTGAAACCAGCCTGTGACGCACCTATGTTACACTCCTGAGAGCCTGACAGGCATGAATCCTGCCCGTTACGTGCCTATGTTATGCTCATGAAGCTCGATAGGTCTAACTCCTGCCTGTTACGCACCTATGTTATGAACCTGCATTACGCTTCTGTGCTACGCACAGACATAATTTCTCTCAAATTGCTAAAGGAAGTCAAAATTTCGGTTTATTTTTTCACCCTCAAGGCCTCTGCAAAAGTCAAGTCACAAGGTTGTTGATTTTTTTTATTGCCTCCCAAGCTTTCATTTTCCTAAGCAAAGTCATATTTAAAGGCTTAATTGAAACAAAGCCTAGGTTGCATAAAAATCAGTTTTAAATACCTTTGGTTAGGGTTTTAAGGAGAAAATTGTTATATGTGCGAGACGAGGCTGAGTGACATAAAAAAAACCTCTAAAACACTGAGTGCACTCCTGGAGAGTTTCATCTTGCCTTCATTTTCTTGACCTTGCCCTCACTTCAATCATTGCAACCTTTTAACCCAAAGGCCCTCAAATAGTTTTCAAAGAGCCTTTCTGTGCTAAAAGAATTAGCCACCATGTCTGAAGTAGAGATTCACACCAACAGTGATGAGATTCAAAGACCTACCGAGCCTCAGTACAAGGGAGGGAGGGAAAATAGGTTTGAACCCTTAGACATAGTTCAGATTAATTCCTCTCCCATTATCATGTCATGCTTTCGGGATGTTGGGTGTTATCAATTTTGTGAAAAGGTCAAACAAGTCAAAAGCCACTCTGAGTTGACTAGATTGTTTGTCATTGGCTTGCAAAATCACCAAGTTAGCCTAACAGGAGTGGATTTTGAACTCTCATCTGAATCCATTTCCAAGGAAACAGGTATACCAGATATTGGTGAGATATGGTTTAAACAAAAGAAGTAGGAGTTGTGCTATTATTAACCCTACCTAAAACCAAGCTGTCAACAAGGCTGCAAGGCTGTTTTTCCTTTTTCCCACTCGCTAGAGAGGTATGCCTTGCTGATGAAGCAAATTATCATATATTTCACCTGTGAGGGGAGACACTCCAAGATTTACTCATATCATATAAGGTTACTAATGCACTTCACCAAATTCAAAATAATGAACCTACCATGCTACCTTTTCCAAAGCATTGACAAAATAGCCTCACTTGTCAAGAAAAAAATATATGACCGCTAAATACCGAGCCTTTTCCACCACTCCTTGATCAAAATTATTGTCTTACATCAGCTGCAGTAGCAAGGAATCCCTTGGGAAGCCTTCATATCACATGATGTATTTACAAACCCCCAAGTCTTCATTTAACAGAATTTACCCTCCACTTCACACCCAACTACCTCAACTCCTCCATCTTCTATGCATGTGCCTTATCCACAAATAAATTCACCCCCTATCCATTCTGCTAATGTACCAAGTGAAGAAGCTGACAATGGCTCTAATGATGAGCAAACAAATGAATAAAATGAGGAAGGGGACAGTGAGGTATAAGCTGAGGGAGATGAAGAGAATGAAGAAGAGGATAGTTAGGTAGAAGCTGAGGAATATGAACAAAGTGAGGAAGAGGACAATGAGGAAGAATTTGAGGAAGATGAAGAAGACAAGGAAGAGGATAGTAGTGAGAATAAGAGTAATAATAGCCACAACAAACAAGAAATTGATGATAGCAAAAATCAAGAGACAGATGCAAGTAAGACAAAGGTTGAAAACATTAAGGCAAATGCAGAGCTTGATAAAGATGATGAAAGTGGAAAAAATAATGAAGAATATGGGACAGAAACAGAGTATGAAGGAGAGGAACAACAGAGTGATGAAGGCCAAGAAGAGGAAGCCTCTTAATAAGGAAACAATGAGAAATACAACAGAGTTAAAATCAGTGGACCTCATGATAAGAAAAAGGGCCAAAAAAATGGTTCTTATGATAAGGAAGATGACACTAAGAAAAAGATGAAGACAACAAAGAAGAAGGAAATAATATTGAAGAAAGTGATAACAATAGGCCAAGTCATGACGATAAAGAGCAGGCCAGTGAAAAAGAGATCAGGCAAAAGAAATCACCTAATGAAGAAGGAAATGATCCTCACAGTGATGGGAAAACTAATGAAGTACCCAAAACAGATAAAAGCACCTCTAATAGTGAAAAAACAAAGGAAGAGAGTCCTAAGGATCTTGAAAGAGGTAATGTCATAAAAGATAGTAAGGATGCTGATCAAAAGGGCAGCCAATAACAAGGTAAGAAAGGTGCACACACAGAAATCATCTATGAGGAGGGAAACAGTCCAAAGGTCACTAATGATCATAGTTTGCAAATAAGACTTGTTGCACCTTTCACCATTACCTTTCAAAGAGAAGAGAAGCAGGTTTTTGCTACCTCCAAAGGGCAAGGGTCCATGCACTCCTCCTCAAGTCCAATGAAAGTCAAAGGTAAATAAAAAGTGAAAGAAGAAAAGGAAAATCATGAGGAAGAGAGTGAATTTGAGCTCATTCACATAGACAATGATGAGGAAAATGAGACAAAAATAGTAAACTCTCTTTTACAGGATCGGAATGCACAGATCAAATACTTGGAATTTGAGTTAGAAAGATCAAAGGATCTCATTCACTTTTTACAGATACAAAACAAACAAATGAGTGGCAAGTTGGCCATCTGTGAAGCAAGGGTTCTCAAATATCAGAGAGAGGCTCAAAGGTCACAAGTGCAGTTGGAGGAATACATGGGCACTTATGAGGAGGATAGTGGTCAAAAAGGCCAAACTAGAAAGAGACCTAGGACTATGGGTCTTAGGAAGGCATTGGCATAGCAAAGGGAGGAAGAATCAACACAAGCTCAACAATTTCTTCTCACCAAACTCCTTGCCATGGAAATTGAGCATGATAGGGAATAATGGCTTGAAAGGGATAACATACATCTAGAGGCCAAACTAGAGAAGGCCAAAAAAAAATTGAGCTTTCAAAGGAGAATGACTGAGCACTACAAACAAAGAAATCTTTTTGCAAGGAAAAGCTCAAAACTGCCAAAAATGAGGGCCCATCACCAAATTATGAAAAATACCAAGCTAGGCTTGGAATATTGGCCCAGGATTTTGAACAACTATCCAAAATTCCTTGAGGGGTATACCCACAAATTTTGAGGCAAATTGGACAACCTTTTGTTTTTTCCAAATTTTGACCCCTAGGAGCGCAATGCCCTAGGTGTTACGCAAACAATTGGTGCATCCTCAGCTGTAAAATTTTACATTGTTGCATTTGTGACATCACCAACAGTCTACTCACCAAGTTTTAGATCATTTGGAGCAGTTTTACCCCCTCAAAATGTCAAAAAAACTGCAACATTTGGGCTTTCTGCCTCCTTTTCAGACCAGGTGCTATGCACAGATCAGTGTTGGGAGATTTAATTTTTGAGCATTGAAATGGAATCCACTCAGCATAAATCAAATATTTTTGGAAAGTAGACTCATGAGGCTTTCCAAAGAGCCATCACGGAGCCAAATCCGGTGTCAGGAAGGCCTCCAAAAGACTGCTGCAATAGGGCCTATTTCTGTGTTACACACTTGGAAAATTTTGACTATTTGACACGTGTTACGCTCCTATGGCTGAGTGGGAAAAATGTGCATTTGGAAATTTTTCTCAGGCATGTTAGGCCTAAAAGTCAATTTTATTTCCATTTATAGTCAGAAAAGATATTTTATTTAGATATTTATGTGCCTTGGTCTTTGCAAAGCCTCAAGGACAAGTTAGGATATTTCTCTTTGGCCAATAGGCTTCTAGATGCTCTAGTAGGCTCTCTTATCCTCATTTGTTATATAAGACATGAGGATTTATTGTAAATAGTTGGGACTTGATGTGCTTAAGAGCAATACATTGTTTTATGAGCTTGGACAAGATATTGGTTTTATGAAGTGAATGAATGGCTTGGGCTGCTTGATGTTGGAGAAGCTTGCTTGTAGGATTCCATAGCTTGGTGAATGGTGATGTTTTACTAACTTGTTAATGTTTTCTTGTCGTCATTTTGTTTCAGTCTGCTTGTTTGCTATAGATCAGAAAAGTATAGGTTGAGATATGCTCATGGAAGCACCTCAAACCTCCTGTTCGCTATAGTTTTGATGTTTTCTTCTTTTAGTTGATCTGAAGGAATTCTTGACTGTTCCTTAGGCTCATTAAAACTTGTTTTTTGTTTCATGAATGTTTATTATGTTAGCTTATAAATATGATTCATGGTATTCCCTACTTATTTAAAGCTTTCAAAACCTTATTGTGAAGCTTTTCTATGAAATACTAACTGATTTGGTTAAGAAAAAGAGGTCTCATTTCGATCTTTCCATTTTCCCATGCTTACCAACTTGTTTCAGAGTTACCGATAGTTTGATATATTCTTTTTAGGAGTTCCCTCTTTGTATATTTATTTTTTTGTTTATCTTATATTTTTTTCTCAAAAAGCTGAAGGTAAATTTCTAAAGTTAGGAGTTCTAATGCTTCTATGTATCTCCAGAATGTTCATCTTACATGTTTATCAGTTTGAGTATTGTTCATACAGATTAATGGTTTTCCCTACCTCATGAGTTATTTATTTTGGACTATATATGTTTAATAAATCTTAGTGTTTCCAAAACTTAATTCTCATTACACCTCATACATCACCCAAAGAATCAATTAACCTTGCTAAATCGGCCCTACAATACATTCTGCTTCATCATTTAGACATCCCCGACTTCATATTACCCCATAGCCCTATTGATTTGACAACCTCTCATTTCCACCTATCCTACTTAGTCATCTTACCACAACCCAAAACAAATAAACAAAACTGCACTTAAAAACTAGTTTAAAATTAATCACCTAAAGCGAAAAAGTTCACATCTTTCGCATAATAGAGAGCCCTCTCTGAGTCCAGGAAGACTAGGTCCTAGGACTCCAAAGACTGGTCTGATGTTACCCTGTCATTTGGTTTAGCCAATTTGCCAAATCACAGGACCCTAATAATATCGGCACTGTGGAATGTGCCTAAATCTAAAAATATTCTATCACAACCAAACTACACCACCAAGGAAGAATTACCATGTGCAGGGATGCCTCTTGTTGCAAAACTTACAACATGAATCCTTTCCAGTTGTTTGGGTTTACCTCCCAAGCTCAGAGGGAGCAACCTTTTGTGTAGAAAAGGTAGAGATGTATCATCATCCAAGCTCTGTAGTTCATGTATATTACCCAACAAAGACCTTTCATTTCCTACTGCTTCAATACATTCCAAGTATCAACTTCTCCTTTGGCCTTGATCACAACAACTCCTTCAACAATCCTTCTTAGAGCCTCACCAAGGTTCCAACAACAATGGACAAAAGGCATACATGAATTATGTCTCTTCATATGGTGTATGTTACTTGCAATAGTGAGCACTGCACTCTCATTGATGTAATCAATACTGATGGCCTCCATGCAACGTCAGGACAAAGGGAGAGTCGCACTAGTCTCACTGGTTTCCTTTTCTGGGGCATTCATATGTGACTCTGTAGTGCGACTAGTGGAGGTTGCATTGGTCGCTAGATTGGGTTGGTCGCACTGACCCCTGCTTCTTAAGGCTGGGACTCAACAACTGGTTGCAACTGGCCAGAGGTCACACCTCCCAGCTATGACTTGAGGCTATGACTCAACGAATGATCCATAGCCTTGGCCATGAACTCAATGCCATTGATGTGAGTCTCCACTGGGTTCAACTATAATGTGTGAGGCATCCTTACGTGCAAAATTCATTTGGCCAATTCGGAATTCCTAAAATATTGGCTCGATAAGCTCCTTTTGTACTATCCTTGAAACTCTAATGAGATTGGTGTTGGAACTAGGTGATCTACACAGGCAAGCAACATTTTTCACATATGTGATAGATCGTTGAGGACCACCTTCATAGATAGTCTCAAAATTCTCAAGGCATCAAAATGAAGATGAACTGCTTCCCTTTTACACAAATATAGTATTCGATCAGTTACACATCTGGAAGCAAGTAACTCAATAATCTTGCCAACACATTTGCAAACAAAAC
This sequence comes from Pinus albicaulis, assembly GCA_034641835.2. Classification (NCBI taxonomy): domain Eukaryota; kingdom Viridiplantae; phylum Streptophyta; class Pinopsida; order Pinales; family Pinaceae; genus Pinus; species Pinus albicaulis. The sequence continues at coordinate 524,500,314 of CM076580.1, read as the reverse complement.
CTTATAACTTGGATTATACCCACCCCCCCCTCCCCCCCCATCACAAGACACAAGGCATCATGGGAATTAATGTAGTAAAAAGTGCGTCATTTTAAAGAAGATTTCAATGGGTGGACAAAGATAACTGTCAAAGGAAGTGCTTGAATGGTGCCATCTAGCGATGAATATTGGTGATTTTAAGAGATGGTCCCTACTTCTCCTACCCCGGCTTCCTAGACTAGTTAAAGATAACAAAGATCTATATAACTAAAGGCCATGTGAACTAGAGGGGAAAAACTCGTGGTAAAAGTATCATCCCAGGTTTTAAATTTGTTGTCATATCTATAAATGAGTGGCTTATCAACAACCTTCATGTGCCTAGCGTTATACATATACTCAATATATTTTCATAATTTTCTTCCACTGCCACTACTTTTGCACCCAAATCACCAAAGTAATGTAGCTTGCCAGGATTTTAATAGTGAACAGTCGATCCTTGTAGATACCTCAGTGTTCTAAGAATTATAGTCATCTAAACATTCTTATGTTTCACCCAGGTGGACGTTAGTGCTAAAACTTACGCAATACATTTGGAGCCTCAACATTGTATTTAGAAGCCAACATCCACTCAAAGAAGATTGTTTTTCTTAACTTCTTTATTGATTTGTGGCTTCTCTTGCACCCTAATAACACATTTCCATCATTAAAAGGTCCTTGTTATGGGACATTAATAATATACATACATATGTGCCATATTACCATGGCATATGGCTTTCATATAAATTTTCATATTGCCCAAAAGAACAGTGCAACTCATCCTCTCTCTCTCTCTCATATTGATCAAAACATGTTAACTCCCTTTACCATTTGATTGTTATGCTCTACTTTGGAGTATACATTCATGTTGTGCTGACCACCTAACTTTTGACCAATATTTATTTACATGTGACCTTTGGATGCAATTGTGATGATCCTCACATGTTCGGCTAATAAAGCTAAAACTCCAAGCATGAGCCACTTTACTTAAACACCCGCCAAGCCCTTAAGCCAATATTTATTATTTAAATAAGTCTTCTTCCTAAGTGGTTCCTTCTCACCATATCATTGGCTTTCATGCGTCTTAATATGTAGCCAAGGTGACTTCATATAAAGATCAATTTTTCACTCGTGAGGCTTGAAAATTTGACTTGATAAGTCGAGTCTTGGATTGCTCATTTAAAATTTTCATTACACGTACCATACCATGTCGCGGAATGGCCTCCTTAATATAGAAAACCAAGTATATTTTGTCATTCATTTCTTCCAAAATAGTTGCAACAATAAATGGAATTGGTACATAAATGACCGATGTATTTGGCTCTACTTTGGTCGTTGCTTCTGCAACCATATTAAAACACTAGAAGACCCAAGTTTTTTGTTTCTCATAGTCTCACATGTTCACCCTTACCCAACTCTTTCTCAGTAACCAATGTCTTGGTGCTTTACAAATTTTCATGTGGGGCTAGTTGGGTGGTGCTCCTTTCATCATTTGGGGTGATGCTTTAAGCGAAAAAGTGCATTGCTTTATCCATGTGTATGCATGCCAACCTCATGAGAAGAAGCGAGAAAATACACATATGGTAGAGAGCCCTTTTGTATGTATACCATCATGTCTTTATTCCTCTTGAACTAGTGGTCCCGCCTTAGTGGTTTATGAAAAGCCCTGCGATGCAAAATTACAAGAGGGCATGAGCCACAACATAGAACAGTATGAATACTAATACAAATAGTAAGTCCCTTTATGGATTTAGGGTATCACTATCCAAATTTGTTTGACATTCGCAATATAAATATGTGGTTATTAACCAAATAGTAGTATTTCAGGCATGCATTAAGTAAGGACTTTAGTGAGCATGATCAAGTTATCCTCAACTTAATTATATCTTCCAATGATTACACTAGAGACTTTCAGGTGGTTTTTTAAAGCATTATGATTTGAACGTTCAGAAATTCCTTCTACTATTAACATATGAAGAGAAATTCTAAGCATTGTAGGCTTAGTCTCACATACATAAACAAACCTTATTTTGCGAAAATAATTCCTATGCTCATGGATATGATGGATATGATTCCTTAAAACTTGGTGGAGAGCAAGTTGAATAATACGTGCCAAAGTGAAATTCAAGAGAAAAAGGTTTTAACCTTTGATTCATGGCTATGATAACTTAGTATTTTATAACATATGGACAAGACCATAATAATCCAAACCCTAAATAATGGAGAGCATAAGGGCACATGTGCAATATGACCAATGGGAAAATAGCCTTGCAAATGCAGGTTGATGAAAAGATAACTCCTGAAAACAACTACCTACCCAAACCCTAATGAAATGAGAGGGAATGAGGACTAATGATATATGAGGTACCTTATAAACCCTGATGCATATGAGTGATTCAGTTTCGAGATAAGATGAGAAGGTGAATATGAGAAGCACCCTTGAGCGTAAGGATTAATTCACGATAGGGTTGGACCTACAATCACCAACACTTAAGGTTTCAAGGATGCAGGGGAAAATATATAATTCTCTCAAACCCTAACGGACATGCTGAGGCATAGGACCAGTCAAGGGCTTAGGGTTACATGCTATGTAATAAATCTCACCATGGTATCATATGATGTCGAGAATACTATGCCCTTTGAGGCGTAGGTTAAAAATAAAAATGGGATCACTTTCTTATCAAATTAGGGTTTCTCCGAAACCCTCGTATAGTCAACATAAGGGTAACCCTCTCGAGGGACTATGCCACATACTCTGATGGTTGTGCTGCCTCTACTATGTCTCTATTTCCATTTCTATGCAATTTACTCTTGTCCCTCCTAACCAATCATTGCATCTACCCCTCACTACAACTTTGATTCACTCAAATATGATCTTCATCCTGTAATGTTCCAAAATTTTAGCCTCCAAGCTAAATGGAACATTAGAGTTAGCAGCAGCTCTAGTAGGTGAATAAATGGGAACAAAAGCCCATAAGTCTCCTAAGGAGGAATAAAATACTCCAAATTAGAAAGGGGACACTCTTTCTAGCTCAATAAGACACCTCCATGTGTGATTAGGGTTAAATTAAAGCTCCTTTGACTAAGTCAACATCGCAGTTTTAGTGGAGGAAGAATCCAAAGAGGAATAACGCAATTTTTGAGGGAGATGTATCTTGGGATAGAATTAGCCTAATTGAGTGGGGCCAAGGGCAAGAAAAATCATGTATTATATAAGGGAGATGATGGCAGCATTATTATTCATGTCTTAGTTCATTATTATTGTCCGCCAAGACTGGTTGCTGCTTTGCTGCTTAGCAAAGTTGCAGTGTTGTTTAGTACTCGGTGTTCCCGAGCGGGAATCCCACCTCTTTCCTTTGAGGACCCTCATTGGGAGAGATTTTACTCATCATTAAAAATCATGTTTTTAGGCTGATATTTAGCCATCTTCATTAACACAACTTTTCCAGAGATTATGCAGTGTTGTTGGATGCAGCAGTGGAAGGGATTGGAATCCCGATCTCTAAGCTAGTTTCTCATTGGAGGAAGCTTTCCTTCACTTTAGAGATCTGTTTGGGGACCTGCAGGACTTATTTCATATCTGTGATATCAGACCACACATTTCCCATACCCTCCCAGCGCTGTTTCTACTAGGGAGTGTGTTACTTTGGAGGCAGTGTTCATTGCATGGTTTGGTGGCTCCATTGCTGATTTTCCTTGTGATTGAGAGGTTCATCCTTTCATGGGAGGAAAACCTTAAGGGATATATAGCATATCAGACATATTTTAGCCTTCTACACTCATTTACTTCAGTTTTTTAGTGGTTATTCAGTAAATTACTGGATTTTCCATCTTATATACCGAGTGTTTGACAAGAAACCCTTGCCGGTTTCTTTGTATTTTGTATAAGGAGATTAGATCTCTATTATTAAGCATTATTTATCAATACATGAGTATATATATTGTTATCCTATGATTTTATGTGTAAACCCTCTCTTAGACTGCGCAGTCCTTTCATGCAGCAACTCCAGTAAAATTCAGTTTTGGGGTTTTCCATCATTTTTGGCTACACTAGTGTGGGAGGTCTGTTTATCCCACCTGGTTTGATTTGTTTCAGCTCTATTCTTGGACCTAGTTTGTATATTGACTAATATAGAGGATACAAGAGTCCATTTCACTATTTTATTGCATATGTTACTAGAAATGCATTTTTTCTGCATGATTCATGAGCATTCTCGATTGTGGAACATTACAGTGATATCAGAGCATGATCTCTGGCTCAGCCTGTGAGATCCAGCTATCAAAAGAAGGAGAGATAGAAATAATCTAGAAAGCTTCAATGTGTGAAAGGAAAAAGGAAGACAAGCTCACAAAGATTCTTCCAAAATATATGCAAGGCTTTCAAGGAGAGCTGAAGAAAATGAGATTGGAGATGGGATCTCCAAAGGAGGTTGATTCTAGAGCTGAATCTATATTTTCATATGGTGAGAGTGAGCATGCAGCTGCACACCATAATTCACAGTGCAGTCAAGTGCCTAGAGCTATCTTGAGATGGATGGGAGGAGGAAAAATGCCTAAGAGGAGAACTCTTAGTGATTTGTTGCAAGAGTATGAATCTCAAACTGAAAAGTTTAGATATCATACTCATTTCCAGGAGTTTTGCAAGATCCAAGTGGATAAGAGCAAGCAGCAGGATGCATATATATTTCTACTGTCTACTTTTGCCGGATCACCTACATGTTCAGCTGGACCTTAGGTGAAGGAGCTGGATTCCTATTTGCAGCTCCACCACATTTCCGAAGATGAAGCCATCAGAGTTGCAACATTGCATTTCAGAGGTAAGGCTCATGCATGGTGGATTTTTGAATCTTATTCCTTAAATAATGCCAACATTTTCTCTTACGCAATATTCATAAAAACATTGATGGAGAGGTTTGGTGAAAAAATTCCTAAGACACATGAGCAAGGAAAACTTGAGAAAACAAAACCCTTGCATGTGATGGGGGGAAGTCCATTTCAAAAAACCATGGGAGGAGATGATGTCTTGCATTACACATTGCTGGAAGCAAAACCTCCAGTTCATATTCTTGAACAAAAGGGCATGAGTATCACTTTTTCAAAAAGGGATCCAACTGTTGAGATGTTTCCTACACACATTGATGAAGAAGAGGGCAACAACGCTGTCACATCTAGAGCACATCCAGTGCCTCATGCAGAGGAGGGAGGAGCACATGCTCCAATAGGAGGGATTCTTATATCCTTACAAGAAGTTCCCCATGATCTCACACATAGAGGTCCAACCACAATCAATGAGCAACATGATTGTGCAACATTGCAGCTAGATGGAGGAGGTACTAGGGAGGAAGAGCAACATCATTTGATGAGAAGCACACACCCTTCTCTATTTTAGAAAGCTAGTGCAAAGAGGAGGCAGAATGTATTGTGCTGTGAGAGCAAGGGCAAGGTTTCCCAACCACTTGAGAAGTCTACTCTTGACATTGATGTCTCACTACATGGAGGAATTCCACCTAGGAGGCCACATGATCTTCAGTTTATGAGAGATATCTTATCTTTGGGTTCACTATTATTGGATTTTGGAGAGGTGAAGAGTTCAAAGGAGAAATTTTGCATTGTGGATGACAAAGTAGCAAGCAACAACATGAGTGGACCTTCACATGCCAGATCACCAGCGCTGTCACTGAGGAGGATTGATCCTTATTGGAGATCTCAGCTTTTGGTAGAGTACTCCAAGGATCTTGGTGCATGCATGATTCTTGATGACCCAGATGGAGATGATAGATACGTGGTGGATGATGTGGTCATATATTTACATGGCATGATCTTCTTGACTAGATCTTCTAGTCCCAAGGAGAAGCTGCTACATGTAGCACATGAGGACTTCTCTTCCATGAATTTTGATGCATATCTTTCCTTGGAAGAGGATTTCATTTGGGAGGGCATTCAACATGACATATTTCAACATATGGAGAGATGCATAGCCCAGATGGTGATAGAGAGGATGTCACAGCTACCTTCCTACTCATCGGGAGTAAGGAAGAATTTCCAGTTGAGCCATTTCAGCTCAAGACCTCAAGTACATGATGGAGGAAGTATAATTTCACATTTTGTATTGTACTTATTTTCCTTATTTGAGCAACATGATGTATCAAGAAGAGTTTCTTCTTCTTTCATATTGTATAATGATGTACTTGCATCTACTTGTAGCATTGATATTGGCTATGCTTTTGATGGTTTGTGGGGAAAGCCACATGTTTCTTGGTGTGCACCATTGACACCATGTTGTAACTTAATGTTTTCATATTATGAGATGACTGTGGAAACAAACAAGTGGCTGGTAAAGCACTTTTTATTTCTTATTATGATGCAGGAAAAGGATGCACTGTGCTGGTTCCATGAGTTGAACTATGATTCACTCTCTGGTTGTCATTTGGAAACTTGTTTTTATTGTACCTTGATTCCATGTTTTGCTGATATGTTTTTTCTCAAGGGAAGCTTTGCATGGAGAGAAAAATGAATTGGATGGCATGGTACCCATATGATATTGCTGCAGGAGACTTGTTTGTATGGGGAATCATGCAAGTTGACCATCATGATCTTACTTCATGGCTTGTATGAGGGAGATATGAGGGAGAAACAAGAGTTGTTGTTGCCGTGGTTGCACTTGGGAGAGTATGGGCAACATTCTTCCCATATTTTTCATAACATTTCCGGAAAGAAAGAAGGCACATTCATGGTGCAAGGAGGCTACCCTTCAACATTGAAGGATCATGAGAGACTTCCATGTGGGAACAAGATCTTCTCACATAGCAGCATGATGGTGGATGACTTTGGCATATGGGATGTCAAAGAGAGGATTCATGGAGCCTTATTACAAAGGCCTATAGCATTGTCACATAGGAGTATGTTCTTATGGATGGAATATTACAAGGAGAGGATGTATCCCTTCTTCTTCCAGATTTTAATGAGAAGATTCTCATGGGAGGACTTATTAATGAATCTCACTTTCATCCAACTCACTATGTATGGTAGAGAATGCATTTTTGTACTTATTGATTACTCCATTGATTATTTGTACTTTCTCACCATGTTTGCATAGTGCATTGCTCCTCAAAAGAGCAAGAGTATTTTTTGGTTTCATGGTCACTTTGGGGCCAATGTTTATGATGATAGTAGCCCATATATACATGAATTTGGGCAAGTGTATTGTTATTATATCTATGTACAGATGATAGAAATTGATTCTTACTTCCCCATGTTGGGAGAACAAACATCTACAACTTGGAACTTGTTGCAGGAACACTTGCCACATGACATTCTAAGGCAGTAGTTAGGAAGACTGCGTAATATCCACTTGGATAACCTTTGGTACCATCCAAAATTGCACATAAATTTCAGTAATTTTATGATTTGGAGGCCAAATGGTGATGATGTGCCATTCATATTGAATGGAAGGTTTTGGGTAGGCATGTCTCATGAATTTGGAGGGAGAGTCCTTCGAGGCTCAATATTCTTCTTGCCATTGGAGGGAAATCATGTTCCAGCCCAAGATCAACATTACTTCTACACTTATCATAATTTGAGAAGAGGACAGTGTGGGATAGGCCCCCTTGCCTATCATGTTCACTTATTCAGCCCACCTACATCTACGGAGCCATAGGTGGAGGATACCTTTCATGAGTTACCATGTTGGAGGGTGACTCACTTCATTTGGATGATATCATGGGTGAGGGAGGCACTCATTCACCATGATGATCATCACTCCTACTTTGTGGAGGATATGAGACAGCTAGCAGGTTTCCATTCACACTTTCCACCTTTGATTGATGCAGACACTTTGGTTTTGGACACTTGGGAGGAAGCATTGGATGACAATAGATTTGCAGATTCTCTTGATGTAGTGATGGAGGCTATTGATGGAGGCCACATGAAGAAAAGGGGAGATATTTTGTTCTCCTTATGCATTTTCTTGAGGACAAGAAAATATTTTGGAAGGGAGGACTATAATGTTCCAAAATTTTAGCATCCAAGCTAAATGGAACATTAGAGTTAGCAGCAGCTCTAGTCGGTGAATAAATGGGAGGAAAATCCCATAAGTGTCCTAAAGAGGAATAAAATACTCCAAGTGAGAAAGGGGACACTCTTTCCAGCTCAATAAGACACCTCCATGTGTGAAGAGGGTTAAATTCAAACTACTATGACTAAGTCAACAATGCATTTTTAGTGGAGGAAGAATCCAAAGAGGAATAACGCAATTTTGGAGGGGGGTGTATCTTGGGATAGAAGTAACCTAATTGAGTGGGGCCAAGGGCAAGAAAAATCATGTCTTATATAAGGGAGACGATGGCAAAATTATTCTTCATGTCTTAGTTCATTATTCTTGTCTGCCAAGACTGGTTATTGTTTTGCTACTTAGCAAAGTTGTAGTGTTGTTTAGCACTGGGTGTTCCTCGGTGGGAATCCCACCTCTTTCCTTTGAGAAGCCTCATTTGGAGATTTTTTATTTATCATTCCACTTTAGGTTTTCAGGCCAAGCTTCAACCATATTCATTAGTACAACATTGCTAGACATTGTGGAGTGTTGTTGGGTGTAGCAGTGGAAGGGATTGGAATCATGGTCTCTGAGCTAGTTTCTCATTGGAAGAGGCTTTCCATCACTTGAGAGATATTTTTGGAGAGATCCAATACTTATTTCAGAATTTTGGTATCAGAACACACACTTCCCATACCCTCCCAACATTGTTTCTGCTAGGGAGTATGTTATTTTGGAGGCAGTGTTCATTACATGGTTTGGTGGCTCCATTGCTTAGTTTCCTTGTGATTGAGAGGTTAATAATTTCATGGGAGGAAACCATTGAGGGATATATAGAGGATCAGACATATTTCAGCATTATACACTCATGTACTTCAGTGTTGCAGTGGTTATTCAGTAAATTACTGGATTTCCCATCTTATATGGAGAGTGTTTGACAAGAAACCCTTGCCGATTTCTTTGTATTTTGTATAAGGAGATTATATCTCTATTCTTAAGCATTATTTATCAATACATGAGTAGATCTAATGTTCTCCTATGATTTTATGTGTAAACCCTCTCTTAGACTGCACAGTCCTTTGATGCAGCAACTCCGGTAAAATGCAGTTTTGGGGTTTCCATCATTTTTAGCTACACTAGTGTGGGAGGTCTCTTTAGCCCACCTAGTTTGATTTGTTTCAGCTCTATTCTTGGACCTAGTTTGTATATTGACTAATATATAGGATCCAAGAGTACATTTCACTATTTTATTGCATATATTGCTGGAAATGCATTTTTTTTGCATGATTCATGAGCCTTCCCGATTATGGAACATTGCACATCCGACCACTGCACTATCAGAATAATTCGATCTATTAGACTTCGTGTGTATCTCCTACTAACCCCAAGCATTTATCTTAGAATTTTTTCATTGACATATTAACGGTTGTTATCTAATCTCTAATCGATGGCTCAAATTAAAATACTCATTGATCCACATTACTTAGAACATTTCATCACATGTGTTTAATTAATTCACATTAATTTTTCTAATTCCCTATTTTAGATTTCTCCAAACACTTTCAGGGTTTTGGATATCTTATGTGTCTTAGCCCCTCCATAAAATTTCAGGGCTAGAGCACACCCGATGCTACCTGAAGATGTCAACAATTCACTCATGTACAATCTGTTAGAAGGATGATAACATGAGTAGTTAATATTTGTTCATATATTGGGAAAAAAAGAAATTGGTACACAAGAATAGTGGTTTTGAGAGGACTCAAATCACCATTAGGTGGCATATTTGAAGATCCCTAGATGAGGGAAATTTTGAGGGAACTAGATCAATAAAAGAATTGACTGTGGTTGGGAAAATTTATGGAAGTCCAAGTACAATTGGAGGGTTGTTAGGTTAGTTTCAAAGAAGAGCTCTAAATCCTGTACTTGTGAAGGGAAACAAGACTGGTGGAAGGGTAGGTATATTGGGTGAAAAGATGTGCATACTTTGAAGGACTTAAGTAGCAGTCAAGTGGGCTAGCCAACTAGCCCTAGTTAGAGGATTGCATCATTGAGAAGAAGGGGAACCTCCATATCCCTATATTTTTCATCTTGGAGTAGCAATATGGAGAAACTAGGAAAAGCAAAGAGTTGTTCACAACGAATTTGTGAACAACTGATCAAAAAACCCCAAGTGTTGCAGACCTTAAAGGAAAAAATAGGTAGATAGACGGAAAAGTTTTTTGAGATGAGTTCACTAACATAAAGGAGTTGAGTTCATTGATAGAGGCAGATTGAGGAGTTTCATAATGGGAGGCAAGAGGATGTGCCATATCTGTTTAAGACATGTGTATTGAAAGTGATATGTGTGGCCACCATCAAAAAGTGAGTGAAGTGTTGTCTTCTTTAAGGTAGATTGGTTGTCAAAGGACTAACACCAAGCCCAAGTTGTATTCCTTATATTAGTGTGATTGTAAAGGGACATGATCCTTGGTACGAGAGCTCTAGCCTATTCTATTATAGTTTGTAATTTAATGAAGAACAGTTTGAAAAATCTAAAAAAATTCATGCGCACTAGTTGATTCCCTGATGTGTGTAGATTTCGTTTTTCAAAGTAGATGTTATGTGACATTTGAGTGTGTTTTCATCAAAGATTATAATACCAAACCCAGATTCTCATGTGTTGCAGAAATTCAACACATGCCGTGTACACCTAAGAAGTAAATGTAACTTATCTTAGAATACTCATGTCCAATCTCAACCGATCCCACTTAACAAGCTACCAAGACAAGGCTCATCACATCCAACTGTGGTCATAAAACAACTAAGAAAAACATTTTACATATTGACATTTCGTAACACCTTACATATCCTAAATGCGTTAGCATTATGTGGCATGGGTTAACATCCCCTACCTTCCTTGACATGTTCTTACACTCCCTAACACACCCTATAACTTCCTGACACGCCTTCATAGTTTAATATACCTTGGCATTTCCTAGCATATAACCTTTTCACTCCCTCCTTAACACACCTAGAGCTCATTGAAACTCTGTATCACACACTCTTATTTGTTCATTTCCATGGATTTTGATCTAGTGCTTCGTTGTCTTTACCTGACACTCCCTAACATTCCTTAGCATGCATTTTCAAATCCTAACACCTGGCACATCTTGGCATGCCACCCTAGCACTCTAGCATTCCTTAGCACTACCTAGCATACCTTGTCACTCTATCCTTAGCACAACTAGAGCTCAGTGAAACTACCTCTCACAAACTCTTATTCATTCATTTCCATGCATTTTTACTTAGTTCTTCCTTGTGTTTCCATAGCATTCCTTAACACTCCTTGGCACATGTTGGTACACAGTAGCACCTAGGACACCCTAGCCTCTACCATGACGTAACACTACCTAGCATACCTTGTCTCTGCCTCCTTATCACACATGGAACTCATTGACACTTCCAATCACAAAATCTTATTAGTTCATTTCCATGCATTTTTGCATAGTACTCCCTTGTGTTTCCCTAATATTCCTAGTTAACAATTCCTTGCACACGTTGGCACACCTTGGCCACATGCTGCCCTAGCACTCTAGCATTCCTTAGCACTTCCAAGCATTCCTTTTCATTCCTCCTTAACACACTTGGAACTCATTTAAACTCCTTGTCACACACTCTTATTCATTCATTTCCATGCATTATGATACAACACTCCCTAACACTCCTTGGCACACCTTGGCACACCCTGGAACTTGTCATATATTTGCATGCTTTCCTAGTACTCTATCATGCCTTGGAATTTCCTAGCATACCCTATCAATCCCTCCTTAGAACACATATAATTTGCCAACAATCCCTGTCATGGACTCTTATTCATTAATTTCCATCCATTTGAAACTATTTATGCCTTGTTACTCCATGACATGCATTGGCACACCCTAGCACCTGTCACATCTTGGCATGCTTCCCTAACTGCTTGCATACCTTGTCACTCCCTCCTTAGCACACCTAAAACTCACTGACACTTCCTATCAAAATCTCTTAATTGCTCATTCTCATGCATTATTTTCTCCTAGTGCTCCCTTGTGTGTCCCTAGGACTCCTTAGCACTTCCTATCACGTGTTGGCACACCCTGGCACATGGCACATCTTAGCCAAATGCCACTCTAGAAAACTATCTTGACTTAACACTACCTAGCATACCATGACACTCCCTCCTTAGCACATCTAGAACTCACTGACACTCCCTATCACACACTCTTATTCATTCATTCCCAAGAATTTTTACATATCACTCCCTTGTGTTTCCCTGGAACTTGCTAACACTCAATATACATTGGCACTTGGAACATCTTAGTACACTCCCCTAGTGCTCTAGCATGCCTTCGAAATATCTAGCATATCTTGTCACTCCCTCCTTAGAAAAACTGGAACTCCATAGCATGCCCTATAAATCCCTAGCACATATTGGCTCCTGGCACTCAGTGGTACTTGAAAATTCTTGACATGTGTTTGGATGCCCTATAATTCCTTGGCATGGTTTGAGATAAAATTTATTTGAGATAAATTATTCACAATTAATAGAGAAGTAATAGAGGATGATTTGGCACTTAAGACACACTAAAACTTGGCCCTTTCCATGTATTGGCCCTAGTCTTGGTATATCTAGCATGCCCCTCTTGAAAAAGGTAAAGTCCTAAATTCTGAATGCTCATATGTGTTCATTTATTTTCATTTTAACTTTGTGTTCCCTTTTTTCGCCTAACACTACTTGACACATCTTTGCATACCCTAACACCTGGCAGATCTCGTCATGCCTTAACACATAACATGTCTTGGAATGCCTCTCATGCATTGGCATGCCTTAGTACTATCTGGCACATGTTAGCACACTGTGGCACTTCTTGAAATGTCATAGCATTCCCTAGCATGCATTTTCACTCCACCCTTGGCACATCTGACACTCTATAAAACTCCCCAACACACCCTCCTATTCACTCATTTCCATTCATTTTCACTCGATGATTTATGTTTGATGGGGTTAATTTCTAGAAAGAGTTCCTTTAAGAGAATAAAAAAATAAATGGATCGACAATGATTATTTCATCTCTACATTAATGTGCAATATATTGCATGTAAAGGACTATCTCAACCACAACTTTCATCCTATTGTGCATTTCATTTCACATTGACAAGATAATTATAGTTAAGTAGAATATCACTAAGAAAAGAAAAGTGCATTACTAAGAAAAGAGAATTAAAGGGAAGAAGTTTTCCCAAACATATAGTGAGCAAATTGGATTTTCTTGGTGAATGTGCTCAATGACAATATGAAGCATTGTTCTTAGTGAATATTCAAGCAAAGGCTTACACATAACATCGAGAATAGGAACTTTCGAAGAGTGTAGGGACAAGAAAAGCAACAAGTAAAGGACTTCACACTTGACAAAGGAAATGGCTTGTTGACTATATGTCCAGTTACTTGATGTCTCTATGTTGGACTTTAAAGAAGACATATGAGGTGTTCAGTTGGAGTTCCCCAAGCTTAGTTTACAAATCTCGAAAAAATGAATAACCTAACCACCACCTAGAGGAGAATGGATTGCCATGAAAGGGGAAAAATAAACATGTTGTACTTTATAGTACTGTCACATAAGGAAATAGAAGTTAGACATTCAATCCATTCATTCATCAGAGTTTAGAATAACCTAGTCCACTCACACTTCAAAAAATAATAATAAGCCTATAGTTACAAATATCAACCACAATAATGAAAAAGTAATAAGAAAAAAAATTGTAGATATAATATAAATTAAACCATCACTTATCACGTCATAGCATAATGAAATTTTAAATGTCCACACCATTAATTTATCAACATTAAAAACCATAGTAAGATAATATTGTATTTTTTTAAGGAAGTCAGTTGTATTTCTCCATTTCTAACAACATTAAAAACCACAGTAAGATGACATTGCATATTTTTAGGACATTACTTGTATTTCTCTTCATTTCTAACAACACTAGAAACAGTAAGGTCACATTACACCAAATTTGTGAGTCCATAAATAAACACCTAAAATTCCCATTTAATACAAAAAGATGTAAAACCACAACTTTATTCACCCTCCAATTCCAAATTCCTACAAACCACTAGTAATTCCAAAGAGAATTGGAATTTGAATGAGTTCAATTTCACTTCTAAGTTAAGCTACTCACAAATTTAATTTTGAATAATGAACATCTAACCATCTGCTATCTCTTTCTACAATTTTTTGTACCTTAATAATCACTCTACGAACTTTCAATCAATGGTTGTTTAGTGAATTGTTTAGTAAAATTTGTTTAATCAATCTCGGGAAGGAATTCGAAGGGAAAACATAGATCCAAAAAACCAGGGATCGAGCACATCGTATTTGATCATTGTGAAGATGAGCATCATGGACATTCTCTGATCATTGGGAAGATTAGCATAATCGAAATTCTCACGCGGGTAGACGCCATCTACAATAATAATGAACCGACGAGATGTATTTGAGAAGAAACGAAACTGGCAGGTCAAAGAAACAAGAGCTAATCGAACACATGAGGTGAGAATCTGATGCGTTCAGGACCAATCGTAGCTAGTTATTCGTGGGAAGTGCGTATCATTTATGGGAAACTATTCGCTAGTATATTCCATGTTAATGTCGATGCTTTAGTCGTCGCTGTTGGCATGATTCTGGCACAACTAGGGGAAGGTTACATAGATAGACATATTCGAAAAACCTTATCATTTTTAGTTTTACTCTACCATTGGTTAACACTCACGTTGCTAAGTAGCTTAGAAAACCCTTCATTTCTTCCAGCCTGATCTTTTAAATGCCTGGAAAAAATGCTAAATTCTCTGGCCTTTTAGGTACCATAAAGTCGACATGTCGCAAAGTAGAAGAACATGGCAGTGGTCACAACCCTAAATTCTGAAATTTGAAACACTTAAGTCAAGTCTAGATTGCACCAAGAGATTCCCAAGTTGCAGAAATTGGCTCAGAAAAAAGTCAGGATTAGTTATCCTTAATTTTATCCCCGTACTTTTGAGGTTTTTATCATGGTTTCATAGATTTTTCTTTCAATTACTCGGTTTTTTTGATTATTTAGAAGCCTTTCCATTGTTGAATTCCGTAGTTCCAGGTTGCTCAGTTTCAAGGTACTTTGGGTCTTTGGATAAATGTGGTATTCCTTTATTTGAATTCCATTTTTTTGTATGACTAGTTTTTTTCCAATCAGAAAGAGTCTTACAGTATAGGAAAAATTATTAGATCAAATGTGATATAAATTAGTTGAAAGTTTACCCACAGTTTCTAAAACTTGTTTTGAATGAATCATCAGAGCACAGATTAGGTATAACATTAGTAGAAATATCCATAAACAATAAACACCACCACCCAAAGAGAATTTTTAGGGTGATGACTAGTTATTTGGTTCCGCTTTATAAGTCAGTATAATACCCGAATGCTTAAATGAAAGTCACATCAAGGTTCTAGTAGCCATAGGCAATGATTGTAAATTATCACACCAGTATTCAAAAACTTCCCCACAGAATCTCACTTCCAAACACTCTAGATCTCTGGAAAATTCACCATTAAGAAAAAACAAGAAACAACACTTGAATGAGCTAACATGTTTCTTCTAGTGAAATTTAGATCTTTAGCCATCTTATATGAAGTGACACCCTGATAAGAAACATCCACTTCATCAGATGAATCAATTTTGTCTATTTCTTCGAATGAGTCAGATAATAATTGCTCTAACTGATCTCCAAAGATACTCATTAGCTTTTTCTTCACCTGATTAGCTTTTTTTTTTTTTTGCTGTGAAACTTAGGTTGTAACCCAAAATTAGTGGGGTTGTCAGAGTGAAATTTAAAGTTCCTACTTGGGCACTTGAGGTGGTGTGAAACTCACAAAGGAGTATTATGTGTAAAATAAATTCCTTTCCCATTAAATTATTCTAAATTGATTTTTTCTAGCAATTGCAGTAATTGGATATAGGTATTAGAGATTTTATTTTTGTAGTTATGGCAAGAGGTCATTGTTTAGGAATATGCATGCTAGATAATAAACATAACAATAACAAATTTATAGGACAAAAAAACGAGAGAAAACCAAAAAAATAGCATTAACTTCATTTTGAAAAGCACAATATATAGGTTCTTTGTGATCTAGATAACTATTTAAAATTTCATTTTTACAAAGAGTCTTCACCATATTCTCCAAATCCATCTTTGTACACCAACGCAATATTCTTTCCTCAACAATACACTTTATTATCAACTGACATACACCACTAGTTTATCTTGGCCGATACTGTGAGATCATGATTGAGCTCATAAAAGAAACAAATGACTGAAATATAGATCACATATAATAACTGTATTTGCACTTGGAAAATTGATTCCATCGCATCCCACCCTAGTGCCTCAATTAAAATAAGAAAAATAAAAATTTTGTTTTCTGGGATACTGAAGTTCTTTATTCAATGTTTTTTTTCTAATGTTTATGTTCTCCCATCCATTCGACAATATAGAAAATATAAAAGTTCAAGAAGTCTTCTAGTATATCAAGCATCCATGTACACTTGTTTCAATTGTGGAAGAACCTTTCTAATACCTCAAGCTTTCTAGATGCTCCAACTAGCATCTCAAAAGCCTTTCTTATGAAATCAGTCACATGTTCCTTTCGTGGGAAAAGATATGATGATTTAGAATCTCGAAGGAGGATAATTTTTGGAGTTATATATTAAAGTATTAGTTGTAACAGGATCCAGTAGGACTCATAAATCAGGGTTTGTTGAATAGGCGTCCCTTGAAAATAAATTATGGCACCTTGTGAAAAAAATACATGTAGCCTTCCATATAATGCTCAAATAACAAAAGAAAGTGATGATTTCAATTTCCATGAAATTTGTAGAGGAAGAGAATAAATGGAAAGAAAATAATATTGAAATTTTTTATCATGTTCCTTCCATGTTCAAGCATATATGAGTGTTTTCCAATAGCTACAATAGATGTGAGGCCTCTATTTGAATCCCGATAACATCCATGGAATTCATTTCCTTCTTAGAGGAGTCTTTTCATGGCATAGTCCTCAATTGAATGAGAAAGAATCCCACCTAAAATAAATATAGTTCCTCCCAAAATGTGTTGCAGGACCAAATCACGCACTCCTATAGCACTCTCTGACCACAAAACCACCTTGAATACAGACAAACAAGCCCACAAAAATATGCATGTCTGAGGTAGAAACTTGTCATGTTCCCTTGCTTGCCACTCCATACAATTTTCTTGAGAATGAAATTCTTGTTTTCAAACCAGTGACCCAACTTTTGGCCTCTATTAGGCAGATCTGTTTCCCTGAAAATGTCTTTTTTTTTGGCTCCACTGATTTTGTACAACCAAACACTATAGAAAAAATTGAGTTAATCTCTAAATGTTTAAAAACTCCTCAACGAAGTCCCAAAGTTGGCCCAAGACTTGCCTGATGGATTCATCTTTTACAATATAAGGCTTCAACCAAGACTTGTCCAATGCTTGGAGCTTGCAATGATTATCTATTTCTAGCCAACTTGATGGTTGTTAAGGACGTATTAATGGTTGTAACTTCCCCATGTCTCTCCTCTCCATGGTTCTGGAAAGGAAAAATTTAAATGAAGAGGGTGTATTATCATTGAAACTCTAGAACATTGTCGAAGAGTTTCCATGATATATTGCAAAACATCCTATGTTAGCAGTAGCTGGAATTGTCCGTGAAAATGAGATGTTAGTTCCTTTTTTACCAATTCCATTATCTAACATTAGGTTTCTCACGTTGACTACATCATCCCATAGAAGTAGCATAGATGTTTGACAATGTCACATATGCTCCATTAAAGCTTCTTGAGTGGCCAAGGAGTTCAACCATGCACACATGATGCTCCACTCTAGGATTCACCTCAAAATTTCTACTAATTTGACTGAAATGATACTAGTATTCATCTACTAGTCTTGCATGGCCGCAAGCAGATAAATTAGCAATGAAGGTGATATGGCCTACCTTAATGCATGCTTCTTGTATTTCATAAAACAGTGTCAGGGAATCTTCCTCATGCCAACGCATTCGATACCCACACTACAAAGCTACTAATCAACACATGAAGTAGAAATAATTTCTATGGTAATAGAGTTAGGCTTCACCTCTGCAACTTGCATTCAACTAAATATTTCCATGGATTCAATACTCTAACAAAATTGAGCATATATCACAATATTTGAGCTCCATGTAATTACATTTGGGTTCATTCGTATCATTTTGAAGTTGATAAAATATCCACAACACCTCATTACAATATCCATTCAATGCATAACAAGAAATTACTACATTACATGAAATGAGACCCCTCTTTGTCATATCGACAAACACTTCATATGCATCATCAATTTTGTTTTTTTTTTGTAGCATTGCTAATTTTTGACAAGAAGCGAGAGCACTGGAAATAGTGACTGAATTGGATTTCGCTACAGCTAACTGCATTTTAGAAAAAATCTCACTACACCATTTTTGTGACAATTCAACTCATACTTGGATATCATCACGCTCCAATTTATCACATTCCATTTTGACCTTCCCAACGACATTTCGTCAAGTACATTTCTTACCTCTTCACAATTTCTAATTTTGAAATATCCTGTAGTCATAGTGTTCCATGTAACTATGGATTTCCCTGCCCTGCTCTACGGCCACAATCTCAACATGTGCCTTGAGGACAATTGGAAAGGTGTGTCTCCACTAAGCCCTCCCTGTTGTGTTTGGTAATATAGATTGAGGGCTTCCTAGCAGTGTCCATCCCTAACACAAACCTTCATAATAAAATCCCATGTGGTAACATTTTTGTTGGGAATTTTTTCAAACACCTGGCTTTTTCCCTTCATAGTTCTATAATAAGCATACATGTGAAAAGTGCAGCAGGATCTCCCAAAATGAGGAAAATTAGTGATATGGGAATTTCAATCTACATGAGAAATTCTGGCCTTGTATTGATCTCAGATTCAAGCCAATACACCTTTATCTCCATCTTAATCCATTTGGGATTAAACAAATCTATCAATATCACATTGGGATTCCATTACAACATAATGTTCCCAATAAGAAACACCCTTTGGGTCAGATAGACCCATGAA
Source organism: Pinus albicaulis (assembly GCA_034641835.2). Classification (NCBI taxonomy): domain Eukaryota; kingdom Viridiplantae; phylum Streptophyta; class Pinopsida; order Pinales; family Pinaceae; genus Pinus; species Pinus albicaulis. The sequence continues at coordinate 524,481,097 of CM076580.1, read as the reverse complement.
AAGGGAGCTATCAACACCTACAGAAACTAGCTATCTTTGTATCTCTTTTTTGTTTTCAAATCTATTTAAATCCCACCTTATGTCTGTTGATATTGATGATTGTTGGATGAATCTATTTTTCCCATCCGTTATCAAAGGACCTTCCAAAAATATTTCATATTTTGATGTTGTTCTTTCATATTTACCCTCTTCTTCAAAAGTCTCTGGGCTAGAATTCAAATCTAAGTTTGGCATGTACTAGATTCTATCATTGTTAGGAGTTGGAATTTTTGTCAATCCCATTAAGAATGTCAGATACGGGGTGGAAGAATTGCACGAGAAGTCAAAATCAGAGAAGTACTTGGGGTGAATGGGTGAGAACTTGAAGATACTGAGAAATATGCAAACAGAGCAGGAAAAGAGGCAAAGTTGAATCCGTAGAGGTGCCTAGTGTAGAGAAGACGAGGTGAGTGCATTGGATATGAAAATGTTGCAGTTCTAGATGACGACAACCTAGTACGTGGCCTATATATATCTGCATGTAATGAAGGAATGTCTTGCCCTTGCCCTATACTGAAGAATGTCTGTGGAACAATAAAAAAAAATGGATAGTTTTGCCTCACAGGTGCATATGATGGCATTGCAACTATAGGAATTGGTCCTCCAACTTGAAACCAAGGAGTCATATTTCATTCCACTAGCCATGTTAAGGCTCAGAATGGAGGAAGCTTGATTGCCCCCAACTCGTGTATTTCCCGAGAAGCAATTGACTCATTTGCATCTATTATTCCGTCCATACAAAAGCCATCATTGAAGTCAAAATCATGCTCAATGCATTTTTCTCCACCACAAGAACCAATGTTTCTATTAGATATGTCCACTACTTCAGTCTCCATGTGATATGAAATCAAGCCTGGTCCATTTTCTTCAATCTCTTCTACACAATTCAGATCCAAATCAAGTTTCACAGTCGAGTGTATATTTCTTAGGGTGGACGACAATGAATTATGTGTTGGAAATTTCGCAAATGTCTTCTCTTCTTCCAATAGACCCTCATTGGGGACATTGAGATCGAAATAAAAAAGAGGTTGAGATGCTCTTTTTCATGGAGCCAACGATATATCTGTTTCACTTGCATCTTGGCACCTATATGAAGTTCTTCTAGTTCATTTGCAACTTGGCACCTATTTGGATTTCTATCCAGTATTCTTCCATTTTCTTCAGTTGCATTTCACACTCATCTGGATTCCTATCTGGAGTTCATTGAGGTTCAACATGGTGAAAATAATTTTTTGTTGCAAAGGCTCTCTAGCCCATCTCACCTTTTCCTTTAAGAGGACTCACTCGAGGTATAGATGCTCGTTTTGTAGAAGCTACAAATCAAATTTGAACACTTAAGCTTAAAAAAGAAATCGCGGAATGAGAAACAACTAAGAAGCTTGGAATAAAATAAATAGGATAATAAACTGCTGCTAGCTCTTGTGGCCATTCATCTAACATGATTCCTTCATTCAAGTTAAAGTCATTCTTTTCTGGTGCTTCAATATCAATAGATTCTGCAACTTCCGTGGTCTTGTATGGAGTAGTTTTCCTACTCCTGGAACTATTTAGAACTCCAAAAACTTCAGGAACCATATTTCATATTGTGATTTTAAATGGCTTGGATGAAGATGGGATCCCATGTTGGGTCTCATCAACAACATGTTTTAGCTTATTTGGCTCGTGTGGCTGACCATCAAAAGCTTGAGATCTACAAGCTGAATTTTGTATTTCTTTGCAAGGAAGACACGATGTGGGGTGCTCTATCACTTTGTAATCACATTTTTTAGTCTTCCCTTCCCCCACCTTACAAGTTATTGTAGTCATTGCACTCAAGCTCCCATCAAGATAGCTATGCATACCCATATCCCTATTTTCAGCATCTTTCCAGTAACTCAAGAGCTTAAGTTTGCATTCCCTAGAAAATTTAGACTCCACATTATCTTTTGATATGACCATGATTTGAGGGCTTTCATGTGTTGCCAAAATCTATTTCTCTTCCATTTCTTGCTTCACTTCTTTTGCTACTTGCATAGCCACATCTAGTGCATATTCACCTGGAAATTTAAATGAGGGTTAGTGGCAGTTTTGGTTCCATCATCCTTCCCATCCCTACCATTATCCTCCTATCTTCAAGACCCATACCTTCCACTTTCAGAGATTAAATGAACTGTTAACTATATTTCTCTTTTGATGGTGTAAGAGTTGTTTCTTGTCCAAAGCATCTTTACTTGCCATATCAAGTTGAGAATCATAATCTCTAGATAGGTATGGTTCAAACTCCCTTTCTTTTGGTTTGTGATCTCCATAACCATACATGCGAACAAGTTTATTTACGAAGAAAAAAATTAGGTTTAATATTCCCATGAAGAGCATCTAGGCGTCGAATTTATGGCCTTCTAATGAGGTATTCTTGTTGACACATTCATGCAACAAGAAGTAATACACATATGCATTAGTGGTGTATCTTTCATTGAAAACCTAGAAGCCTACCTTTATATTATAAGGTATCCTCATAATAATTACAACATTCATCATTGTAGTTGTTGTTGTAGTGAATGGTTTCATGGTTTGGTGTTTGAATCCAATCAACAAACATATAAGATACATAGTGAGACCACCATCAATACCTATAAATACAACCATCCAAGATTTCATTCATATTTTACAAGCATTATCTCAATAAATAGGTATGAAAAATCTAAGTTATGATATCCACCATACAAGAGTATCCTCAAAAAAACTTTCCAAAGAAACTCCTCTTCTATGTTGGTATTTATAATCCTTCTGTAATCCATCTTTGACGTTTTTTCAAATGCCTTGCAACCATACTCGGTAATTTTTATTACGTTATAAGTTTTCAAACCATGCATGCCCAATATTGCAACTTGTTTTCTTTGATACCATTATAAAATTCCTAGACACCTATGGGCGACAACACTCACACAAACCCCCAAATTGCTCCAAAATTTACCAAAATCAAAAACATAATTTAACCACAACATCAAATTCACACACACTGCCAAACCTTAATGCACAGAGTTGATATACATTTCAAATATAACCAATAATATATATATACATACACATAATTATCCATAACAATACTTCCACACATAGGTATACCATAAATACATAACCCTAGGAAAAATTAAGCAAAAAATATACAATTATGTGAATTGACTAGATTCATTTAATCGATTATATTTTTCCCAAGTATAACCATATATATATGATTGAATTAACCATAATATATGATATTGAGCATATTCAACCACAAGATTACAAAACCATATGTAAATGTAGCAGAATGAACAATAACATATTATCAAATACTTATCTGTGAATGTCGTGGGCTGGCTGCAGACCTCTGATGTTCCAGCTAACCATAAACCTTATTGTTCATTGTCATTGAACAATCGATCACCCCTAAGTTGGGGCCTTGACTCCATGGATACTCGGGCCATAACCTTAACCACAAAGGCTCTTAGATAATTATGCATCCTCTAGGACATGGTTAACTGAATAACCATGGCTCATTTGGTTACAAATTCCAAGTGCAAGGATCGCCGAATGATCAATTAGTTACATAATCAAATCCCACAACTCATTGATTATCTCAAACAAATGTTCCCAGAACTCCATGGACATCAAGCCATAACCAAATTCACCAAACTGTCATGTACTACCAAGCTCTTAGGACCAACAGGGCCCACAAAAACTCAGATGCTACCCAGCTAGTCAGTTTTAGGGTGTAACCCCCACGACTGATGGACTCCTTAGTCACCAAGACTAAATCCCCTCCTCAACAACTAACTTCCCCCCATTATAAATATATGTGTCCTTTATTTAATATTATAATATTATAATGTTACCTTTTCATCAAGCTACCTTTTCCAACTATGGAGTCATGGGCCCCTAGTATTATTTTTATCTAGGTTTTCCATCGATGATTAGGTTTCATTAATAGACATGGATTAAACATTTTTACCACAATATACCTCTCAACATCATATCATATAATAACGTAACCATGTCGGCACAACGATCCCAACACATAGAAAAACATACACATGGGCACACTGCACGAAAATCAACTCTCATCTCACATTGATCTCTTGTCTACTACTCCCTCAGAGATGTTGAGATGATTTAACCACAAGAGTTTTCTTTATTCCTTCTAGAAAATTCAACCATATTGTTTCTATTTGACCATTCTCCCTTTTTTCTAACATTCACTTGTTCACTGCTATGTTCAATATTTAACTTTAGAAGAGTAACCTCAAGCTAGAGTGGTGTCTGAATGTGGACCTGGACATAATTCAGTGACTCATTTTTCAATGATCAAACTAAATTTATACAAGAATATGTGTAGGACAGTGCCATTCACCATAATTATCAACCCTCATTTTTATCTTGTTTTATTTTTCCATGAAATTCTTTATCATGATAGTTGTAGGTGTTATAAATGGGAGAACAACTAAAACACACCACATATTATTTGAGATTGTTCTGCTTGAGAAAATCATCTAGATCTCATTATATAGTACCTGCTCCAAATGTACAAGCAGTGTCATCTCTTTCCAATTATATGATGCCTTCTCCATCTTAGATAGAAACAACTTCTTCAAATTATGGCCTCAAAGATTCCTTTGCAAGCTTGTAAAAAAATTATTTTTTTGTCTTCCATGTAATGTACCATGTAGTGTTCACTCCTGTCTCCACTTACCCTTTGTCGGCCCTTTCAATGACCATGATTTATGAGATATGCTAAACCATGAATTAAAATTTAAAGCTACACCTAAAGCATTGCCACAATGTTCTCTCTTCTTATGGCACTGAATTTGGCTGCTTTATATTTTGGAAGCAATTTTCATATTATTTTTTGATTTTGACCTTTTGACATCTTACATAATTTATGTAGCTCATGATTTTTTTGGAGTACCTATAATTTTGTATGAAAAATAATTATGGCTACTCTAGAAAAATCACAAGTTACATAAATTATTGGAATTATTTAGTGTCATTTTTAGCTCCCCGCTCTTATTGAAATTCAAAATGGATTTCTTTTCTACTACGCCCTCAATGATGCTGAGATGATTTAACCAAAAGATTTTGCCTTGATTCTGCCTGAAATTCAACTATATTGTTTCTATCTCACCATTCTCCCTTTTTTCTAACATTAACTTGTTCATTGTTGAGTTCACTATTTAACTTTACAAGAGTAACCTCAAGATGGAGTGGTGTTTGAATATAGACCTAGACATAAGGCAGTGACTCGTTTTTCAATGATAAATTTGAATTCCTACCAAAACATGATGTCCAGGATAGGGCCATTCACCATAAATCTCGACCCTCATTTTTAGACTTATTTATTTTTCCATGAACATCTTTATCATAATATTTGTAGGTGTTATACATGGCAGAACCATTGAAAGACACCACATATGATTTGAGACTATTTTGCTAGAGAAAAGCATCTAGGTATCATTCTATATAGGGAATGTTGTGGTATCTTCCCTATAGATCTGTAATACCCCCTGAAAATGTTCCAGCATTGATGTCTCTTTCCAATTATATGTTGCCTTCTCCATATAAGATAGAAACAACTTCTTCAATTATGGCCTCAAAGCTTCCTCTGTGAGCTTGTAAAATAATGTTTTTTCCCATAAAATGTGCCATGTAATGTTGACTCCTCTCTCTAATTACGTTTTTCCAACCCGTTTAACCATCATCCTTTAATAAATATGCTAAACCATAAAGTAAACTTTAGAGCTACACCTAAAGCATTGCCACAATGTTCTCTCTTCTTATGCCACTGAATTCGGCTGTTTTATATTTGGAAGTAGTTTTCATATTATTTTTTTTTATTTTGACCTTGTGGCATCTTACATAATTGATGTAACTCGTGATTTCCTAGAGTACACATAATGGTGTATGAAAACTAATTATCGGTACTCCAAACAAATGATGAGTTACATAAATTATTGAAATTATGGAGTGTCATTTTTCGCTCCCCACTCTTATTGAAATTCAAAATGGATTTCTTATCTACTACTCCCTCAGAGATGCTAAGATTATTTAACCACAACAGTTTTCTTCAGTCCTTCCAAAAAATTTAACTATATTGTTTCTATCTGACCATTCTCCCTTTTTTCTAAGATTCACTTGTTCACTGTTGAGTTCACTATTTAAATTTACAAGATTAACCTCAAGCAGGAGTGGCGTTTGAATGCAAACCTGGACATAAGGTAATGACTCATTTTTCAGTGATCAAACTGAATTTCTTCCAAAATATGTCAAGGACAAGTCTATTCACCATAATTCACGACCCTCATTTTTAGCCTACTTTATTTTTCCATGAAATTCTTTATCATAATAGTTGTAGGTGTTATAAATGAAAGAACCACTGAAACAGATCACATATGATTTGATATTGTTTTTCTTGAGAAAAGCATATAGATCTCATTCTCCATTAGGGATATTGTTATATCTTCACTCTAGATCTGAATTACTCCAAATGTACTAGTAGTGTTATCTCTTTCCAATTATATGTTTCCTTCTCTATCTAATATAGCAACAACTTCTTCAAATTATGGCTTCAAAGCTTCCTTTATGAGATTGTAAAAAATGAATCTTTTTTCTTTCATCAAATGTACGTGCAGTGTTGACTACTCTGTCCACTTACCCTTTTCCAACTCTTTCAACCACCATGTTTTAAGAAATATGCTAAACCATGAAGTGAAATTTAAATCTACACCTAATGCATTTCCACAATGTTCTCTCTTCTTATACAACTGAATTAAGTTGCTTTATATTTTGGAAGCAGGTTTCATATATTTTTTTGTATTTTGACCTTGTGATATCTTACATAATTTATGTAACTCATGATTTTTCTAGAGTACCCATAATTGTGTTGAAAGCTTATGGGTACTCTAGAAAAATCATGAGTTACATAGATTATTGAAATTATTGAGTGTCATTCTTAGCTCCCCACTCTTATTGAAATTCAAAATGGATTTCTTGTCTACTACTCCCTCAGAGATACTGAGATGATTTAACCACAAGAACTTGCTTTAGTCATGCCAGAAAATTCAACTATATTGTTTCTATCTAGCCATTCTCCTTTTTTTCTAACATTCACTTGTTCACTAATGAGGTCACTATTTAACTTTACAAGAGTAACCTCAAGCTAGAGTGGTGTTTGAATGTGGACCTGAACATAAGGCAGTGACTCATTTTTTAATGATCAATCTGAATTTCTACCAAAAGATTTCAAGGACAGGGCCATTCACTATAATTCTTGACCCTCATTTTTGGTTTGAGTTATTTTTCCATGAACTTATTTATCAGAATAGTTGTAGGTGTTATAAATGGGAGAACCTCTGAAACACACCACATATAACTTGAGAGTATTTTTATTGATAAAAGGATTTAAATCCCATACTACATCAGGCTTTTCGTGGTATTTTCCCTCTACATCTACAGTACCCTCTCCAAATGTACCATCATTTTTTTCTCTTTCCAATTATATGATGCCTTCTCCATCTAATATAGCAACAAATTCTTGAAATTATGGCCTCAAAGCTTCCTTTATGAGCTTGTAAAAAAAAATGTTTTTTTTTTTCTTTCATAAAATGTATCACGCAATGTTGACTCCTCTCTCCACTTACCCTTTTCCAATCCTTTCAACAACCATGCTATAATAAATATGCTAAACCATGAAGTAAAATTTAAAGCTAGACCTAAAGCATTGCCACAATGTTACCTCTTCTTATGCCACTGAATTCAGTTGCTTTATATTCTGGAAGCAATTTTCATATTATTTTTTTATTTTGACCATCTGATATCTTACATAATTTATGTAACTCATGATTTTTCTAGAGTGCCGATAATTTTGTATGAAAAATAATTATGGCTACTCCAAAAAAATCATGATTTACATAAATTATTGAAATTATCGAGTGTAATTTTTAGCTCCCAACTCTTATTGAAATGAAAAATGGATTTCTTGTCTACTACTACCTTAGAGATGTTTATATGATTTAACCACAACAGTTTTCTTCAGTCCTGCAAGAAAATTCAACTATATTGTTTCTATCTGGCCATTCTTCCTTTTTACTAGCATTCACTTGTTCAGTGCTAAGTTCACTATTTAACTTTACAAGAGTAACCTCAAGCTGGAGTGGTGTTTGAATGTGGACCTGGACACAATGCAATGACTCATTTTTCAATGATCAATATGAATTTCTACCAAAATATGTCGAGGACATGCCCATTCACCATAATTCTCCACCCTCATTTTTAGCCTGCTTTATTTTTCCATGAAATTATTTATCATAATAGTTGTAGGTGTTATAAATGGGAGAACCACTTAAACACACAACATATGATTTGGGACTATTTTTCTTGAGAAAAGCATCTAGATCTCATTCTACATCAGGGTTGTCGTGGTATCTTCTCTCTAGATTTGCATTACCGTCTACAACTGTACCAACAGTGTTGTCTCTTTCCAAGTATATGATGTCTTCTCCATATGAGATAGCAACAAATTCTTCAAATTATGGCCTGAAAGCTTCCTCTATCAATTTGTAAAAAAAAATATTTTTTCTTTCTTTCATGAAATGTACCATTGCATTGTTCACTCCTCTCTCCACTTACCCTTTGCAAGCCCTTTCAACCACCATGGTTTAAGAAATATGTTAAATGATGAAGTAAACTTTAATGCTACACTTAAAGCATTGCCACAATGTTCTCTTTTCTTATGCCATTGAATTATATTTCTTTATATTTTGTAAGAAATTTTCATATTTTTTTATTTTATTTTGACCTTCTGATATCTTACATAATTTATGTAACTCATGATTTTTCTGGAGTACCCATAATTGTATATGACAGTTATGGCCATTCATTATAGTTATCGGCCATAATTTTTAGCCTTCTTTATTTTTCCATGAACTTCTTTATCATAATAGTTGTAGGTTTTATAAATGGAAGAACCACTGAACCACACCACATCTGATTTGAGACTGTTCTGCTTGAGAAAAGTGTCTAGATCTCACTCTACATCAGGGTTGTCATAGTATCTTTTCTCTGGATCCGCAGTACCCTCTACAAATGTACCAAAAATTTTGTCTCTTTCCAAGTATATCATTCCTTCTCCATCTAAGATAACAACAAATTCTTCAAATTATGGCCTCAAAGTTCCCTTTGTGAGTTCGTAAAAAAAAATGTTGTTTTTTTTTCTTTGATGAAATGTACCGTTGGAGTGTTGACTCCTCTCTCCACTTACCCTTTTACATTCCTTTCAACCACCATCCTTTAAGAAATATTCTAAACCATGAAGTAAAATTTAAGGCTACACATAAAGCATTTCCACAATGTTCTCTCTTCTCATGCCACTGAATTCTATTGATTTGTATTATGGAAGCAATTTCCATATTTTTATTTTTATTTTTACCTTGTGATATCTTACATAATTTATGTAACTCATGATTTTTCTGTAGTACCCATAATTTTGTATGATAGTTAATGGCTATAATATACTAATATATTGGACTTATGTTCTTCAAAAATTTAATGTGAGAGGTTTGGCAGTGTGATTTCATGTTTATGATATTCCTCCATAAATCTTTGTGTATGCATTTTCCACCTTCAAAATTAGAGTTCCATGATCCACATCCACAAGAATGGTTCAGAAAGTTGCAGAGGTACTTTATGATAAAAATTATACATATGGGTAGATTCTTGGTAATTAATTTATATATATGCCTATCATATCTATGGCATGGGACCCAAAAATCCAAACTAATGTGCATTTTGATGAAAATGTATAGCTTGCAGATAAAGTGGAAATGTTGTTTAGAGAGGTTTTTAATTTTCTCTGTTAGATAGGATAGAAAATCACAAAATCTGAATCGTTTATTTTTGGTATTAAGGTTACTGAATCAAGGAGGAAAATTGCATAGATTGAAGGAATGTTGCATAAAGATATAGTTGAATTTGAGGTGATATTATAGATGTATATAAATGATGTTTAGTATAATTTAGGTTGTATAATATGATATTATGCTAGAATAATATTTCTACTTAATGAATATTTTCATATTTGTTTATAGAAATTGCTTAGTTGGAAATAATTTCTTCATAGAGTAATTCTTTCTTTTAATGCAATTTGTCAAATTCAAACAGGGTTTGTTGCAAGAGGCCATCATTAGTGACATACAAGTTGGAAGACCTGTTGTTGATATTTCAAAGCTAAAAAATATAAGGCGACTTCTTCTTTATGAATCCTATGAATGAGATAGTCATCTTTGCCATTATTCATAACTGTGTCATATATAATCACTATTTTTACTTTTTGACATTAAAATTAGCTTTTTAAAGGTAGATTTTTATGTTGTCACAACAAATTTAGATGACTAACAAGGTGATAAATCAATATTTAGTGTAATTATATATTTTAGGGTTTATAATTGTAGGTTATTTATAGGTTGTAATTTTCTTCAAAGTTTCACTTTTAATTGAGTATTAAATCGAACATATTGAGTATCTTATACATAACTATTTGTGATTTAGTATCAACTCTTTTTCTTCATTAGAATTAATTCCATTTTGTACTGGCAGATAATTGAACACATTTTTTTTTTCGAATGTTTTACAGTCTTAAAGTGAACCAATTACTGTGTTATTGCTTGGTGTACACTGTAGAAAAGAGATACTCTTACTGTGATAAGTTTCAATTTTTTTTATTTGTTGGTTGTTTCATGTTTTGAGTGTGAACTTTTGAATTTTCATATCGCATGTCACTTTATGTGAACGGGATATATATTAATTTTTTTTTCCATGTGGTTTCCTGGAGATCCATGCTACATTTGCACAAAAGTTTAGATATCATTCAAATATCTAAATTTTTTAATTTTTAATTTGAATATTTACAGATAAAGGAAAACCAAAGGTCCCAATTATAAAAGTCACCCAACAGCAACAACATTGACATTTTTCTTTAATTCAACCTGTAACATATTATTTATGTCTTCACCAATGCTCTTCTTGCATATGCTATCCTCTTATGACATTTCCTTTGCAATATTTGGTGCATTTGCTAGTTATAGGTTTTTTTTAGGCTATAAATGTCTTTAGAGTTTCAATTATAATTGAGTATTGAACTGGACATATTGATTCTCTTATACGTAACTATTTTTCCCTCCACCCAGTTTCATAACTTCCATAACCACTAAGTAGGAACCTGCAACTTCGATGATGTTTTTCTTGTTTAGTAAAATATTATTAAGAGTTTAATTTATTAAAAGTTGTAGAATTTATAATATATAAAGTTTCAAGATATCATTTTTATAAGTGTAATTATTTAAAAGATGCTAGCTCAATGGAAGAGCACCTTCTTTACAAGTAAGAGGTTGGTCGTTCAATTCCATGGTGCCTTGATATTCATATGGAATGACGAAGATCAATTTTTGATGATGGAGGCTCTTTTTACCATCACCAATGAGCTTATGGGGACATTTTTAGACCCTCACCAGAATATGAAATGGTGACGGTCAATGAACACCACCATATATATGCATCAATAGTGACGATCATGAAAGGTCTGTCACCATAAATCGTTTTTGTTGATATGAAATGGTGAGGGTCACTGTTTTTCATTATAGTAATTATTTGTGATGGAACTTAAAGTCACCAATGAGTTTATAATGACATTTTTTGGCCCTCACCAAATTTTAAATGGTGATGGTCAACGAACGCAGATATATATATGCACTAATAGTGATGGCCATGAAAGGTCCATCACAATAAATCGTTGTTTTTCATATGAAATGGTGATAGTCACTATCCATAATTATAATCAATATTTGTCAAGGATCTTGAATGTCACCACAACACGTACTTTCAGCAACGCCACCTTTGGTGACGTTCATTTTTTTTGTGACCAAGGCTTTTGTCCGCCAGCATTGCTCATATGAAATGGTGATGGTCACTATCCACTATTATAGATCATTATTGGTGATGGAACTTGAAAATCGCCATAACACCTATAGTTTTGGCAACACCACCTTTGGTGACGTTCAATTTTTGGTGACGAAGGCTCTTTTCACTGTCACCATTGAGCTTATGGTGACATTTTCACCCCTCACCAATGTCGTTTTTTATTATAGTGAAAGATTCAACGAGTTCAAATGGAAACTCAATCATCTTCAAGGAAGGAGGATCATGAAGAAGTTCATGAAGAAAATCCTACAGAAGCATATGAGGATACTAATTTTCTCAAGAAATTGGGGAAATATCGCAACAAATTGTATGAAGGTCTACACAGATAATATCCTTTCCTTAAAGAAATAATGGTTTTTCTACATATGTTTCTTTAATTTTTAATGATCAAGAACCTAATTGTTATCAGGAAGTAATGGAAGTATGAAATAGTGATAAATGGAAAGTAACATTGAAAGAGGAAATGAATGTTGGAAATACTGTGAGGGGGGTGAAACAGTATTCCTTTCAATTAGAGCATTAGTTAATATTCAATTATTATCAGTGTTTGTACAATGGTAGCAGTAAACAAAAGGAACATAAATTCACACATTTTTTAAGGTGGAAACCCACTCTGGGACAAAAACCGCCTCATGATTTTCTAATAATTCTTTAATATTCAACTCCAATTGAAAATAAAGCTCAAACTTCCTAGAATCTAGAAAAGAATTCTTCTCCAGCTCCCACTGTATGGATGCTCCAACGCCCATGATTCTTCAGTAGTCAACTGAAAAGATGCCCCAACACCCAATGAGCTAAAACTCACCCTAGCACGACCCTACCACCCTGTAGAAGAATAAAAGAAGAATGGACTCTTGTACCATAGAAAATGGTCCACTTTACAATGATATAGAATGATGTAGAAGAGTAAGACACACTAGACCGTAAAGCCAACTATGACACAACCACCTAATGATGATCCTAGACCACCTGACACTGCCTCTTCAACTCTTGGCAGATAGACACTAGTACAATTTGTACAATAATGTATTTACAATGACTTAGTACAATGATACCTTTACAATGATTGTATGTAGTGCTGCCCATTTGAAGACATCATGTGATGGACTTATTGCCGTTGTTATGAAACTTGGTTTCTTCTCTTGTCATACTACTCTCTGCTACACCTTCCTTTTCTTTACTTCCCTAGAAAGTATGGTCCTTTGCAGCCCTTGACAACACATGATCTAGCTTTTTATTTGCCTTCTAGGAGCTTGATATTGAATCTGGTGTATCTCAGTTATTTCAGATCCCCAATATCTGATTTTTGGTCGTATAGTAGTCCTTTGAGTCATCTTTCCAATGACATAGGTCTGACCCAATTTGGATTCTTCAAGAGAGAGCTATACTCAATATCTCACAATGCCCTAATTATGGACTATTTCAGCAGAGAAAACTTGTACGACATACTACGTGTCATTTTTTTTTCATTTGGATCTAAAATTGATAGAAAAACAAATGCAGTTTGTGCACTATCTGCCACTTTTTACAGAATTAAAATCCAATACTCGGAGAGAGAGTTATGACGGTTTTACCAAGGTCACTTCTTTGAGATGAATTTCAGGAGCTTGCAAAAACCCTCACTTCCACAGATCATATCTCTGAATATATTGGGCACCTTGATCTAAAGTTTTCACAATAGCTTCCTCAGGATTTCTGCTTCTTCTCATCAAAATTTCAGCTTCTGAACCTTCATAGAACAAAATTTAGAGTGAAAATTCCACGATGACCTGTTTCAGATGGTGAAATCCCTTGCATAACGAGGAAATGAGGATCACAATTTATATAAATGCTTAGGTTGAGAGGGGCTTCAAAAAGTGAACGTGGGAGGGATTTTAGGAGCTCAAAAAATATTAATTATGAATTTTCAGTGACCCATGCAACAACCCTATGGGGTTTTAGCCCGCTAACTGGGGGTATAAACTTCAAACATGAATATCCCTCAAACCGTGAAGAATTACGTGGCGTGCCATATATCAATGGAAACATATAGACAAGTAGAAACCATCAAAAGAATTATTGAACTAGAATATAGTAATTTGGTAGGTCAAAATTCCCATGCAATATGGGGTTATCCCTTGGTGCTGCTTGGGTTGAAATCAAGGACAACCGCTGATCAACAATCTCCCCCTTTGGCATTGATGGCAACAAGAGTACTACCCCTATGATCATGATACCTCTTCCTACAACATTCTCTCCCCCTTTGACCTCAATGGAAAAGGGTAACTCCCTCTGAAACACAACCACCCTGCAGACCAGTACACACTTCCACTCCAGATGATACAAAACCATCTTGTAGACCTGTAATATAATGAGAACTTGGGAGAATCCCAATCTTCTGACGAAGATATTCAAATTCTTCATGAGGTAAAGGTTTAGTGAAGATATTAGAAATTTGTTCTTTTGTAGAAACATACTGAAGTTTGATATTATTTTCAATGACATGTTCTCTAACAAAATGATATTTGATCGGAATGTGTTTTGTTTTTGAATGCGTGACAAGATTCTTGAAGATGCTGATGGCACTAGTGTTGTCACAGAATATGGGAATAGGCTCACTGAATTGTACTTGAAGATCTTGCAAATTTTGTTTCATCCAAATGACTTGAGTACAAGATGGTGTTGCTGCAATGTATTCTGCTTCCCTTGTACATAGCGAGATTGAGGTTTTCTTTTTGCTCAACCATGATATGAGACAACCACCTAGATAGAATGATTCTCCACTAGTACTCTTACGATCATCAACACTTCCTGCCCAATCTGCATTTGTAAAGGCTTGAATAATGAGATTGTTACCCTTGGGATACCACAAGCCATATTCTTTTGTGCCCTTTAGATATCAAATAATTATTTTGACGACAATAATATGTGATTCTTTTGGTGCTGCTTGGAATCTTGTTACTTGTCCAACTGCTTGCATAACATCTAGCGAAGAGGGTATTACATATAGAAGACAACCAATCATAGATATGTACAACCTCTAATACACATCCTTAGATGAGTCGTCTATGCTCAATTTGCAACCTGTTACCATCGAAGTAAGGACAGGTTTGCAATATTCCATTTTGAATTTCTTGAGCTTTTCCTTGATGTACTTGGCTTGACATATAAATATTCCTTTCTCTTGCTGAGATATTTGAAGCCCTAAGAAGTATGTCAGCTCACCAAGTAAAGACATCTCGAACTCACTTTACATCTTTGTAGAAATGTTCTTAGTTAGTCGATCATCATTGCTACCAAATATTATATCATCCACATATACATCAACGATTGTTAAATTATCTTTATCTAATTTTACATAAATATTTCTATCAACATTACCTTTCTTGAACCCTTGTTGATGTAGATATCCATCAATACCAGAATACCATGCTCTGGGAGCTTGCTTGAGACCATATAGAGCCTTCTTTAACCTGCAAACATAGTCTTTTTTTCCTAATAGTAGAAAACCTTCAGGTTGTTTGATGTAAAATTCTTCTTCTAATTCTCCATTCAGAAATGCTGACTTAACATCCGTTTGGTAGACTTTGATTTTTATTGAACATGCATAGGTGAGAAACATTCGGATGGCTTCCATTCTAGCAACTGGTGCAAATGTTTCGTTGAAATCAATTCCTTCCACTTGTGCATAGCCTTTGCAAACCAATCTTGCTTTGTTTCTGGTAACCTACTCATATTCATTCAATTTGTTCCTGGACACCCATTTAGTCCTAATGAAATTTTTATCTTTTGGTCGTGGAACTAATTCTCAGGTGTTATTCTTCTCAATTTGATCCAATTCTTCATTCATAGCTGCTACCCAATGTTCATTCTGGCTCGCTTCCTCAAAACTACTAGGCTGGAAGGTTGCTAGAAAAGCAATGTGAGATTGTTGTGATGAACAAAGTTGTTGACCTTCATTTATGTCACCAATGATTTGATTTGATGGATGGTTCTTTTGAATCCATTCTTTTGTTCTCCTTAAAGGAGCTTCTTGTTGTTGTTCTAGTATATCTTGATGATCATTGTTTACTTCTTCCTCGTTGATAGTTGCTTCCTGTTCTACAATTTTATCTATCTCTTTTTCAACATCTATCTCAAGTTTAAAAGATTCTAAATCCTCATCATTATGCGCTAGAACACCATCTTTGTTGAATCTAACATTTATGCCCTCCATTATCTATTTTTGTCTTAGATTATAATATATATAGGCCTTTCTTTTGCGTGAGTAACCAACAAAGATACCTTCATCAACACGTGATTCAAAATTACCCAAATTTTGATATTCTCTTTTGATATAACATTTGCTTCCAAAGATTCTAAAATATTTTACATTAGCTGGTTTTCCTTTCCATAATTCATACGGAGTCTTGTTGCAATTATTTCTGAGAAGACTTTTGTTGATAATGAAGATTGTCGTATCAATTGCTTGAACCCAGAATTTTTCATCCAATTTTGAGTCCTTCAACATTGTTCTACCCATTTCCTGTACGGTTCTATTCTCTCTTTCAACAACTCCATTTTGTTGAGGTGTTCATCCTATTGAAAATTGTCTTTTTATTCCATTTTCGTCACAGTATTGCTGAAATAATTTGGAAGTGAATTCTCCACCATTATCTGATCTTAGACACTTTATTTTCAAATCTGTTTCATTTTCAACCAACTCCTTGTAGATCTTAAAGCACTCAAATGCTTCAAATTTTTTCTTTAGGAAACTAACAGCTGTCATCTTGCTATAGTCATCTATCATTAACATGAAATATAATTCTCCAACTAAGCCTTTTGTTCTCACAGGACCAGATAGATCAGTATGTATCAATTCCAATGGATGTGATGAAAAGCGTTCTTTTTTTTTTAAATTGGAATTTTGTCTGCTTGCTATGATGAGAGGCCTCACATAGTGTGTTGGAAGGTTTTGAGATTTTCGGCATTTCTCGTACTGATTCCTTTTTGCTTATCCTGACAAGATTGTCAAAGTTTATGTGACCCATTATTTTGTGCCATAACCAAATTTCATCTTCTTTAGCTAGTATACATGCTTTAGTTGCTTCATCCAAAACATATATGTAGTTTGGAGCTCGACTTGCTGTAGCCACAATTTTACCATACCTCCCTTTCCTAATTTCACATTTTGTGGAGTTGAATAGAATTGTGTGTCCTTGATCACACATTTGTCCAACACTTAGCAGATTGTGATTCATGTTTTCAACCAATAGAACATTCTTGGTTATAACATCTTTTCTTCCAAGAGTGACGGTACCTGATCCTATATCATTTGAAGATCCACCATTTCCAAAGGATACCATTCCATCCTTCTTCTCTTTTAGAGACACAAATTTCCTTCTATATCTAGTCATATGACTTTAGCAACCACTGTCAACATACCACACATCTTCGTTGTTTTGAGCCTTGAGAGTTAGAGCACAATTATCAGCCTTCTTCTTCTTCTTCCATGTTCGTTCATTCTATGGCTTCGAAGATTCTTCTGGAGGATTTTCAAGTCTGCTATCTCTAGCTATGTGTCCAAAGTTCTGACATTTCTTAAATGTTAAAATATATTGATGTTTCGTTGAGCCCTAGGAGGTTCATATTTGAATTATCTCGTAGAATTATATTGGTTCCTAGGGTACGTGTGACATTCTACAACTTTATGACCAAATTTTCCACATGAATAACAATATCCATGAAAAAATATGTTGGTACCTGGATGGAAATCTTCATCGAGGAATCATATTTACCAGATGTGCTTGCGAATCTTGTCCAATGAAGTCTACATGTATGTCAAATCTCATAGGTTCATTGTAATTTTTTGTAGAAGGTCCTGCTTCTTCTTCTTTGTAACTGAGGCTAGTTTTGTCGTTGTAAGATCGTTGATTTTTGATGAGTTCTTCCAATTCCCTTGAGTTGTTCGCATAGTTTTGGACAATTTTTCCCTTCTTCACTTCCTTATGTAGCGAGACTACTTCGACTTCTAATGCTTCCCTTTCTTGGTTGCTTTCTTCCAACTTATTTTGAAGTGACTCTTCAATACATTTGTGTTCTTCAACTTCAATTTTGAGACCTTGAACTTGTTCTTCAAGATTATTGGAACGGATCTTCTCAGCATTGAGCTCTTTTATAAGCTTGATTGACTCCTCATAAAATTCTTCTATGGTCAACCCTTCTTCTTCATTGTTTGATACTTCTTGTTTATTGTGCTTGGCCATAAACAATAATTTCTTATTGGCTCATTCTTTGTTGTCACTTTCTTCATTGGATGACGAGCTATCTTCTTTAGAGAGAAAATTCCTTTTGGATCCTTTATTTTTTCCTTGCTTGTTGAATTTCTTTCCTTTTGAGTTTCCATCATTTTTGTTTAGACATTTTGTTGCGAAATGCCCAACCTCACGACAACTGAAACATATCAATGGAAGTTTACCTTTGAATTTTCCCTTACCAGTTTTTATTTTTCTCATAAAGTAAGCATATTATTCATCTGAAAGACCTTCTCCATCATCTCCATTTTCTTCACACTTGCAGGTGCATGTCATTTCAATTGAAGGTTGTTTGTCCTTATTGGTTTACTTAAATGCAACGAACACAGTTTCTAGATTTGAAGTACCCTCTTATTCATCAAGTCTCATTTCATATACTAAGAAGATTTGAAGATTAACTAAGTCTCATTTCCTTTCAATTAGATCATTAGTTAATCTTCAATTATTATCAATGTTTGTACAATGATAGCTGTAAACAAAAGGAACACAAATGCACACATTTTTTAAGGTGGAAATGCACTCCATGAAAAAAACCACCTAATGCTTTTGAAATAATTCTTTAATATTCAACTCCAATTGAAAATAAAGCTCCAACTTCCTAGAACATAGAAAATAATTCTTCTCCAGCTCCCACTGGATGGATGCTCCAACACCCGTGATTCTTCAGTATTTAACTGAATAGATGCCCCAACACCCAATGAGCTACAACTCACCCTAGCACCACCCTACCACCCTGTAGAAGAATAAAAGAAGAACGGACTCCCGTACCAGGGAATGTGGTCCACTTTACAATGATATAGAATGTTGTAGAAGAGTAAGACACACTAGACCATAACCCCAACTATGACACAACCACCTAATGATGATCCTAGACCACTCGACACTGCCTCTTCAACTCTTGGTAGATAGACACTAGTACAATTTGTACAATAATATATTTACAATGACTTAGTACAATGATACATTTACAATGATTGTATGCAGTGCTGCCCACTTGAAGACTTCATGTGATGATATTATTGCTGCTGCTATGCACCTTGGTTTTTTTTGTTGTCATGCTACCCTTTTCTGCAACTCTCTTTCCTTTTCTTCCCTTGAAAGTCTCGTCCTTTGTAGCCCTTGACAACACGTGATCTAGCTTTTTCTTTGCCTTCTAGGAGCTCGATATTGAATATGGTGTATCTATATTATTTCAGATCCCTAATATCTGATTTTTGGTCCTATAGTAGTCCTATGAGCCTTCCTTCCAATGCCACAGGTCTGACCCAATTTGGATTCTTTAAGAAAGAGTTATACCAAATATCTCACAATGCCCTAAATATGGACTGTTTCAGCAGAGTGAACTTGTATGGCGTGCCACGTGTCACTTTTTTTTTTCATTTGGCTCTAAAATTGATAGAGAGAAAATGACAGTCTGTGCAATATCTTCCATGTTTTACAGAATTCGAATCCGATACTCAGAAAGAGAGTTATGACGATTTACCAAGGTCACTTCTTTGAGATGAATTTTTGGACCCTACAAAAACCTTAAATTCCACAGATCATATCTCTAAAAATATTGCGCACCTTGATCTGAAATTTTGCAAAAGCTTCCTTAGGATTTTGGCTTCGCCTCATCAAAATTTCAGCTTCTGAACCTTTGTAGAAAAAAAGTTAGAGTGAAAATTCCACGATGTCGTGTTTCAGATGGTGAAATCCCTTACATAAGGAGGAAATGAGGATCACAATTTATATAAATGCTTAGGTTGAGAGGGGCTTCAACAAGTGAATGTGGGAGGCATTTTAGGACATAAAAAATATTAATTATGACTTTTCAATGATCCATGCCACAACCCTATGGGGTTTTAGCCCACTAACTAGGGGTGTAAACTTCAAACATGAATGTCTCTCAAACCGTGAATAATTACGTGGTATATCAACGGAAACATCCCAAGTAGAAACCATCAAAAGCATTCTTGAACAAGAATATAGTAATTTGGTAGGTAAAAATTCCCATGCAATATTGGGTTAGCCCCTGGTGCTGCTTGGGTTGACATCAATTACAACCGCTGATAAAAAATGAATTCCTTACAAATAGATAATACACAGGATCTAGTGGACCTTCCTAAGGATAAGATAGTTGTTTGTTGAAAACGGGTTTAAAAATTGAAGAAAGGAGTTGATGATATTGTTCAAAAGTAAAAAGAATGTTTGGATGAAAAAAGATATTCATAGAAGGAAGATATTGATTTCAATGAAAACTTTTCACCTATTTTAAGTGTATTTGAATTCGAGTTGTGTTACCATTAGTTGCTTTACTTGATCTAGAGTTAGAGAAACTAGATTTTAAAACAACATTATTACATGGATATTTGGATGAGGATACATATATGGAATATGTAGGAGTTTTCTTTTTTAAATTACAACAAGAGGTTTTTTTTCAAACTGAAGAAGTCATTTTATGGCCTCGAGCAATATCTGAAGAAATGGTACAAGAAGTTTCATTCCTTCATGACGAGCCACAATTTTAATAGAGAGAGTATGATCATTGTGTTTACTTTCAAATGTTGGAAAATTGCATATTCATTATATTGGTGTTATATGTTGATGTTATTCTTGTAGCAAGAAAAATAATTGTTGAGATCAACAAGATAAAGGTTTAGTTGCCTAGTAATTTTGAAATGAAGGATCTTGGGGTAGAAAAATAGATATTGGGCATGGAGATACACATAGATAGGAGAAATGGTAAGTTTTGGTTATCATAAAAAAAGTATGTGGAGAAAATACTTCCCTGATTCGGTATGAATAATGGGAAACCTGTTCAAATCCCTTTAGCATCCCATTTAAATATTTCTTTAGGTTTGTGTCAAGGAAATGATGAAGAAAAATAGTATATCTCGTGTACCATATGTTAGTGCAGTAGGATGCTTAATGTATGTGATGATTAGTACAAGGGCAAATATTTCAAATTTCATTGGTGTTTTTAGTATATAGATTGAAAATCCAGGTAAAGAACATTGGGTAGTATTAAAATGTGTTCTTCAATATATTAAAGGAATAAGTAATTATTTTATGACCTATAATGGTAGTAGTGATTTATTCTATGGTTATGTTGATTCAAATTTCACAAGTGACTTTGAAAAGAGGAGATCCAATTCTAGATATTTTTTTACTCTTGCAGGTGGAGTTGTTAGTTGGATTTAAAATATTGAGGAATAGTTGCTTTATCCACTAATATGGTAGAATACATAGCTATATCACAATCTTAAAAAGAGGAAATTTGGTTAAATGGTTTGCTAGGTGAGTTTGGAAGGATGGAAGACAAGTTGAAAGTTTTTTGTGATAGTCAAAGTGTTATTTATTTGGAAAGGAATCCAAATTATCATAGTAATACAAAACATATATTTGTTAAATACCATTTTTTAAGAAACGTTATTGATGAAAGTTTAGTGGAGGCTCTCAAAAAATTCCATATAAATTAAAATTGCGTAGACATGTTCATAAAACCAGTTTTGTCAGAGAATCTAAAATGATGCCTTGCTTCTCTTGGCTTGGAAGGAAGGTGATGAATGTTTTGGGCATGATATATGAGATAAATTGTTGTCCAACTAGAGATTGTTAAAATTGGCCAACTATTTCCCTAAATTCTTGGTATAATAGCCAAAAAAATTGGTTCCTTTGGTTTGCATAGTTTTTCCTAACCTATGTTTTGGAAGAAACATATAAAATATTTTTTTTTGTTTGATGTAAAAAGTTTCTCATGTATCTTCTTTAAAAGTTTAGAACGGATTTAGAAAAAACATGATAGGTTTATATTTATCCATGTAATCCTATAGAAACAATAAGAAAACATAAAACAAATGGAAATTAAGTTGAATGGTTGGATAATCTATGTATGTTGGTAAAAATTTAGAAAATGACATACCTTAACTTACCCTTTGGAAATGGATGAGTTGCATACATGGAGGTTGAAAAATTCTGATCATAATCTTCTTCATGTGGTTGTACAAGTTATGTATAAAAGAGTTAAGATGAATTTTTATTGCTTCTACTAAAACTACTAAAATTGCTGCAATATGGTGTTAATTCTATAGTTGTCCTTTGATTTTGCAATTGCAGAATGGTGTTGATCTGTTGTCAATGCATATATTCTTAATTTGCTTCAAAATGCTGAAAATGATAGTCTTCATGTTTTCAAAACTTGTTGGCATAATTCCTGCTAAGTGAATAGATGTTCTCATGTCGAACATAGTGGGAAATTTTTGACTTAGTGGCCATTAATGGATTCCACTAGTCAACATGTGAACTCTCACCATTGATGACCATGAGAGTCAAGATGTCCAAACACATCCTGCTAGGCACAAATAATTTTTTTGTTGTCAGGTACCTAGAAGATCCGATGAGCAAGGGACATTAATTTATTCCCATTTTTCATTAGCAAGAAGACTTGCCATTAAGGCATGTAAGCTTAAAGGTGTTTTTGTAAATATTTTTTGACTCAAAGGACTATGGACTCAATAATTTGCATTGAAGCAATGTTTATTTTCGAAATGAAAATGGTAGGAGAAGGAAAATGGAAAATGACAATGGCCAATAAGCATGTAAGTGAGCTTCTTGATTTTATTTGTGGGTTAGGAGTGGACAAAGAGCAATGGAAATTGTATGCGAATAAAGGAGAATGAACAATTGACTCTTGCTAGGAAAATAAATGTGGCTTGCTTTGAATTGTTTGGTTGGATCTATAATTCAAAAGGGAGGAAAAGTAATGGTATTGATGGTTATGGACATGGACTTGTTCTTTTTTTCTCATGAAATTGCTTCTTTGAAGACTAATTGTGTACTCAATTAGTTTTGCTCAATGATCATTCGATAATCCAAAGCCTACAAAAAAACTTGGCACTAAAACATAAAACGCGAGTGTGTTAAAAATGAAGTGATCAATTCCTTTCTGATACATATGTGAAATATTTAATGCCAAATGAAACAGATTTTTAAGGAAAATAAAAAGTGTTATATTCAGTCCAATTCATGATATCGATAACACTCCATTTTTAAGAAATAACCATGAAAAAGAAATCAAATCCCTGTTGTCGGATGACTTCATGCATGATCCAGGTGGATATTGGTGGCCACCCACCTATTCCACTTGGGCCCCCATCATTGTCTCTTTCATTTTTTCAGTTTCGGCATAATTTACTATTTTTAGAATTTTTCGGGTCCCGAACTTCCGGAGCCGTTTTGAGGCCCTAAACGACATTTTTTGGGCATCGTGCCTCCAATGAAATCATTCCGTTCTACAATGATAATCATGGCGAAATTTGTATTCCTCGAATAGAGCTTTCTAATGATGTATCATGTGCGTCAAACAGAGATAGTATGCCAAAGTTACGTCCATGGGAAGTTGAAACACCAGTTTACCCAAACGGGGCCCATAGTTTTGGCACTTCATCTCCTAGGGTTAGGTTTTTGGATGTTTAGGATTCTCCATTGTTTTTAAATAATAAATAGGCCCTTGAGCCTCATTTTAACTCAGTTCAGAGGCCTGTAGCCGCCACATCTCTTCTCAGAGATAGCTACCAGTGCCCTAGCTAGTTTTATTTCCATTGTCTGTAAGCAAATTTCAGTTCTTTGATATTAGTGAAATGAAGAGTTATCTCCGCTGCATCTCTCTATTTATGGTTATATGTTTATTCTGTTGCGTTCTTGCATAAATCCAGATCAATGCAATGTGTTCAATAATATGATTACCATCAAAAAGATTTATTCTTTCCTGCAAGTTAAAGCTTCATAGAAAAATACACAGCAACAATATTATAAATTTTAATGTCAGATGTTCAAAATTCCAAGCGATCAAAACAAGATATTCATCATCTAAATAATCCTTCAATTGTTCTGCAAATCACTAAAATCGTCATCTGTGTTGCAAAAAAATTCTAATTTTTAATATTTATTTTTTTGTATTATTATTATTCTTTTTTTTAACAGGATAATGTTTTTGGAAATATCATGATCCACTTAAATCTTAAAAAAAATAAAATATAATGATGCAATTTATGGATGATCTATTATGTTGTAAAAATTCCAAGTGGAATTGAGCATGTGAAATTTGCCACAACTCTTTCAACTGATTTTTTTATTTTTTTATTATTTATTTTTTAATCATGAGACACATATGGAATGAGACACATATGTATCTAAAATCAAATTTATTAAATCAAATTGGACTCTTAGACCACTTTCCATGTGAAGCAGAGTTTGCTATTAACTTGGATTCTTCTTCTTTCAACTTGCCATGCCTAAACAGTTCGAAACAAATTGCTTTTTCCTCATGCAATCTCCAAATGGAGCTACTAAGAACCCCGATTTTCTCCCAAATGGCTGTGAATTTCAGCAAATTGATATACGATTTCATAATTCACCTTGTTCCCAAAAAAAACCATGTTTTTTGTTTCCTAATTCACCTTGGTTTTCTCAGAAAATGCGTTTTAAAATCGGGTGTTTTTAACAATTAAACATTTCTGGCAATTTCATTTTTTAGCAATTACTTATGCAACAAAATAAAATTACTGTGGTTTGATTTTATTTTTTATTTTCAAGTTTTGATGTGTAATGGCTTGTCTCTCACAGAGAAGTTTAGATTGATCTCCCTCATTCCAATTACCTGCAATGGAATCTACAATCTTCTCTTCATCAACAGTCTGCAATCTTCTCTTCATCAGCAGTTTCTTCATGTGATACACTTCCATTGTCTGTCTCTACAATTGAATCTGCAATCTTCTCTTCATCAACAATTTTCAATCTTCTCTTCATCAATATTTTCTTCAGTTGATATACCTTCATTGTCTGTCTCTGCAACTTTTAAAATCGATTTCTAATAAATGCTACTTGAGGAAAATTGAATATGGAAAATAGAAGGTTGATTATTTTATTGCAGTGCATGGTTCTTTGCATGGATTGAAGGCCTCCACATATGCATCAGGCCAAGCCAAAGGCTGGCCTCACGCATACGCATGGGCCTCCTTTCCATGGGCTAAAATTGTTTTTTTTTATTATGTTTTTTTATTTTTATTTTTAAGAAAAATTGTGCACATGTGCAATTCAATAAATTAAAAAAAAAGAGTGAGAGGATGAAAAACATTAAATTTTGTAGAACCGATAAAAGGATCATGACTCAAATGATGATTTTCAATTGAATTGTAGATCAATTTCTAGCAAAATTTTTAACGACCTTTTCTTTTGAATTTTAATTTTTAAATTGACTAATCTAATTTTCTGATCTTCCAGGCCGCAACGAGGTGCGGGAAGAGAGCATACTATTCAACTTAATCAAATAAATTCATATTTTCACACAAATTTTATTTCTGATGGTGATAAAAAACGAAGTGATTCTTACTACGTCACTGAAATTTATTCAAAATGAATTAATCAACATTGATTATTATTATTTATTTTTTTGAAAAAAATTAAAAAAATTCTAAAATTATAACTTTTTATTTCTATTTTTATTTTTCCTATCAATTTAAAAAACTATTTTATTTATTTATTTTTAAGTATGTCCATGCTTCTAATGAAGCCATTTACGGATTAGAATCTTCAAAATATTCATATCGAAACTTGAAAAATGTACCTAATTGTTTGTAACGATATGAAAAATCATCTTGATCTTTCGATTCACCACAATAATCTCTTGAAGAATTGATGAATGTTGTGGCGTAATCACTTTTTGATACCATTCGTCAATGTAGTCTTTGGGCTGCATTCTAGATTCTTTGTCCATAAATGGTTAGTAAAAACTAAATAAAATAAAATAAAATACATTCTAGACTGAAAGTTAGTTCCTATGCACACTTCCTCGGCAATGATGCCAAAATGCTGGGGAAAGGTGATTGTGTGTCATTTAATTTGTCAACCCGAGGGTTTCGTAAGATTGTGAAACATGTGTTCACTATATGTGCTAGAAATTATCTTTCAGTTTAGATCAATCTAGCTACAAAATAACCAAAACAAATTCATCTAATCTATGAAATCAAATAATGAAAATGAAATTAAACTAACCTATGAAATCAAGTAATGAAAATAAAGAAAACAAATTCAAAATAAAATATAGCGCACACAATCACACTTGAAGTAATTGAAATTTTAATCTAAGAAAGCATTTCAAAGCATGTAAAGAAAAAAAACAACTAAGGTACGCTCAATCACTCCAACATCCAATATGGAAGTATGATAGAATCACCCTCTTGAGATGATGTATAAGCAACCGATTATACTTTAGTTTAAATCTAGGAAAGCAATTAAAGCATGAAACGGGAAAACTCAATAATTTCATAGGTTAGATAATCGAGCATTCAATTTAGAAATATGATAAAATCACCTTCTTTAAATGATCTTTAAGAACACCCAATTATACAATTGAATGAGGATCTAAATCTAGAAAATCATGTAAAAGCAAAGCTCAATAATTTCATAGGTTTAACATTCAATCACCCAATTTGGAAGTATGACAAGTCACCTTCTTGGCTTGATCTTTTAGGAATATTCAATTATACAATGAATTGGTAGCTTGATCTAAGAAAGTAAATAACAGAACATGAACAAAAACTAAATAACTGTGATTTTTATTGTGTCAAACTTCATCCAATTGAGAAATAGATAAATCTATCATTTTGAAATGTTTTTAGAAAGCAAAGATTTCACAGTCATTCTAAAACTAATACTAAGAAATCAAATAAACTCTAATCTATAAAAGCAAGCGAATCTCAGACATTTTAGGTAGCTGATCTAAAAGTATGAGAGATGGTAAATCGAGATGCTACATATGTAGGAAAAACCAAGTCAAAATGAAGGAACATTCATGAGTAAGGTGCCATAATCTAATTCTGTATTCAAAGCTTGAGCATAACTCTAATTTTACACATGATTTGATAGGATAAAGCTTCCCCTATTTATAAAAAAAATGAGAAAGCTATCTCGTTAATGAGATTCCATGAATCTCTCCCTATATCTCTAGAGTTACAATCCAAATATGAAGTGATAAGGCACATGTCTTCTTAGAGTTATAATAGAGATAGGAAATGAGACACATATCCTTATGATCTCATGATCTTCTCCATCCAAATTTGAATTTGGCCTTAGGAGGCCACATAAGAGCCTTTTGGAAGCTTCTTTTTGACCTACACATGGCAACAAACTCATTCCACTTGTTAGGTATAAGTATGCACATATTATTTTCTAATTTCTTACCACAAATGCGCTTAAAAATACTAAGAATTAATAAAGTTTGGAAGAACATAAATGTAACCCAATAGTGGTAATGGTAAGGTGAATGTAATGAAATGGAGGTGGAGTGAAGGTGATAACATGGAAATGTAAGTGAAAATGTAATGGAAGTAAATGAAAATTTCAAGGCCCAACAAGTGCTTTGCCTGATTGTAAGCATTCTGAATAGAATGAAGTTGCTCATCCCACAACTTAGGATTTTTTCTACAATATCCTCTCAACAGATGCACAACTGTTATGTTCATGAGTTCAGTTTGTCCACCTATTTGTGGATGAAAATTGGTACTGTTTTTGAATTTGGTGTCCATCATTCTCCATAGATTTGACCAAAAATTCCCAATGAACCTGGAATCCCTATCACTAACAATAAAAGTGGGCAATCCAAAATGAACCCAAAAATTTTGAAAATAAAGTTTAGTAGTTTGTTCAGCAGTAATGGTTTTCTTAAATGGCATATGTATACACATTTTACTGAATCTATCCACAACTACAAAAATATAATCATGTTTCTTTCTTGATATAGGTATACCTCCAACAAATTCCATGGACACACTCTCCCATGGCCTTGATGGTACCGGTAGTGGCGTGTACAATGCAAGATTCCTATTACTAGGCTTACTTGTTGCACACATAGAAAAACCTCTTATAAAACATGACACACTATCAATCATGCGAGGCCAATAAAAATACCTCTATAGGTGCACCACTGTTTTTCTTACCCCAAAGTCTCCAACAATAAGAGAAGAATGAGCTTCTCTCATGAAACTTAGCCTCTCTCATTGTGGAATACATAGCTTGCCAAAATGAAAGAGCAAATTTTTATGCATGTGATAATATTTTTCTTCAACTTGATTCCCTTCACCCAAACTAGCATACATATCTTGGAAATCAATGTCATGTGCATATTTTTATATGTAACTCTCATGTACAATATAGTAATTTTTGAGTAAATTAGAAGCACCAATGACTGGTTTCGAAAGCATATCTGCAAATTTATTGAATATACATTTTTTTTACATTATAACCAAGTGAAAATGTTGAAGAAATACAATCCCATGAAATGTCTTGATTTCTGCAATTTTGTTTGCGACTGCAACTATTTTGATGGTTGGTGATCAGTGTGTACAATAGTCTCTTTACCCATCAAGTAGTGTTTCCACTTCTTGAAGCTTTGTACCAACTCATATAGTTCTTTGCAATATCTAGGATAATTAGTCATATCACCATTAAAATTTTCGGAAGGAAAGGTGATAGGCTTACCATGCTGCAAAAATACTGCACCCATGGCATAGTTAGTAGCATCGGTTTGTATCTTGAATGGATGTC
The DNA here is from genome assembly GCA_034641835.2 of Pinus albicaulis. NCBI lineage: Eukaryota > Viridiplantae > Streptophyta > Pinopsida > Pinales > Pinaceae > Pinus > Pinus albicaulis. The sequence goes on along the minus strand of CM076580.1, from coordinate 524,452,217 downwards.
TCAAATTTGGTAATGCAAAGACTCGAGATGAACTAATCTTGTATTTTAAAGCTTTGAAAGCTTGCTTTTTTTTTCCTCCCCATTGGAATGATTTCTTCACACTTGTCACTGCATGCATAGGAGTTGCGATGGAAGAAAAGTTAGCAATAAACTTCCTCCAATATTAAGCTACACCTAAGAAACTTCTTACGTTCATAACTGTTTTGGGTGTGGGCCAATTCAAAATGGCCTCCACTTTATAAGGATAAATTATCAATTCTCCTCTTCCTACAATATGTCCCAAATAGACCAAAGAAGACTTCCCAAACTCACATTTTGACATCTTAAGAAACAATTTCTCTTTCTTCCAAATATCAAGCACTCTATTTACATGCAAGCCATGATCTTCTCTTGTTTCGCTAAAAATGAAAATTTCTAAGTACACAATAACAAAGTCATCAAGAAATGGTGGAAAAATATTATCCATTACTCGCATGAATGTTTCTGGTGCATTACATAAACTAAACGACATAACTAGCCACTCAAAGAGTCCTTGTTTGGTTTTGAATGTCGTTTTCCATATATCACTTTCTGCAATTCTTACTTGATGATATCCACTTCGTAAATCTAACTTAGTGAAAAAAAATTCTTGTTTTAGTTGATCAAGAAAATCATCTATTCTTGCGAGTGGGTAGCAATTTTTTACCATAATCTTGTTCAAAGCTCAAAAATATACACACATGCGACAAATCCCATCTTTCTTTGGTATCAAGACTATGGGTGAACTGCATGGTGAGGTTCTTGGCCTTACGATTCCTTTATCCAAAATATCTTTGATTTGCCTCTTTATTGCAACATTCTTCATTATCAACATGCGATACATACCAATGTTTGCAAGAGTACAATCCTGCTGCAACTAAATATCATGTTGAATTTCCCTTTTTGGAGGCAATCATGTTGGCTCCTGAAACATCTCATGATGTGCATTAAACACATCATATAATTCTGATTTCAACTTAGGATCACATCCCTCAAAATATTCATGATTAATATCATCTTTAGGCTTAATCACAAGAAGAAAAAATTTCTTACTTGAATTTACCAGCCTTTTTACCTATCCAACATTTACCAAAGCAATGTCTGTCTTCTTACAGTGTGCTCTAATAATGAACTCCTTGCCATATTTGAATAAATGATACTTTTTATCATGGAAATAGAAGATATTTTTCCTATCATACAAGTAAGGAATCCCTAATACAATACCATTTATGTCAAGTAGAACCACATCTAATTCAACTGTGTCAACAAAGCTTGCAGTGATTGCAAACCTCAATATAAATTTCTTTGAAACTTGTAGATTTTCATCATTACAAATCCAACCTAATGGATATGGTTTTGGATGTGGTTGGGTTTCAAGGTTAAGATTTTTACCAAATATTTAGAGATTAAGTTTTCTTGTCACCCACTATAAAACAGTGTGTCAATCTTGGTAAGCTTGGATATGACCCTCACATGAAACAATTCTATTCTTTATTCTTAATTTGGAGTGTTTATGTGATAGTTTGATGTACTGATATTGGTTTTAGTTTCAATTAATTTTCCCTTCATGTTCTTCAATCCCATGGTTGTAATTTTAGTTTCATCACTTGAATCAGATCCTAAATCATATTGAGATGTAGTAGCAATTTTTTGTTTCCCTTTGTTATTGGGTTTTTTTGACCTTAATTCACGATGTAATTTCCAACAATGAGTTTCATCATGGCGTTATTTTGAAAATGTTTACAAGTCACCTTTTCTCCCTATTTCTTCATAGATGCATTCTTTTTGTTTTTACCTTTTGAGGTATTTTCCTTGGTTTTACCCTTAAAAGGTTTCTTTCTACCCTCTTCAGAAATGTTCTTCCCTCTAGCTTCTAGATGTGTGGCCTAAAAACAAAATTCACCTAGACTGGTGTGGTTAAACATGATAATAGTATGTTTTAGGTAGCTGTGTAAGCCTCCTATGTACTTTAGAAACATTAGGGGAATTTTGAGGTCTAAAATGGGCCTCTTAAGGAAATAATTAAATAATAGCTAAACCATTAAAATAATATTTATGAATATGCATTTTACTTTTTCACCACAATCTATGTAACCATGGTTAAATTAAAATGAAAATGTATACCAAAATAAAACTAATAAAAAAATTATATTGATGTGACTATAAATAAAAATTATCTTTTCAGGAAAATGTCATTATCATTGAACAACTAATGCATTTTTCCTTTGTACTTAAATAACTTATAATAAATTACAAATATAAATTGATAAATTATTAATTATATAGTACACTATTAATTAAAATTTATACAATAATAATATTTTATTAAAAAAGTGTGATATGACATTTATTATTAGTGCTTTAATTTATGACTTTAAAAGTACTTAGAGCACTACCATGGTTAACCATGATTTTTTATCCACCATTGAAAATGTGACAAGTACCTTTAACTCAAGCAATGCCACCTCAAACATTGGCGATGATGGCATCCCCTAAAATGTGATTGGTTCTTATAAAGTGAATTTCGATTGTACATTTTCCTTAAGAGGCCCATTTTAGACCTCAAAATTCCCCTAATGAGTGCCTTGTCTCTTCAAATCCACCCCTAATAATAAAGCTCTTCTCCTAAATTCATAGTTGTATTATTGCACATTTTTTCCCTTTAACTGCCTAAAGTTCTACTAGTTCATGATGGCTTTCAGCATATGAACTAATGGATAAAATTGTTGTTTAATAACAGCAATAAAATCTGACCATGATAGAATAGTCTTACTATGTTTCTTGATTTACTCCTTTGTCTTGGCTTTCCACCAAACAAGTGTTGTATATTCCATTCTCAAAGAATCTAATTGAATTTTTGTATCATCATCTTGAAGGTTTTGTATTCTCAAATAGACCTCCAATTTTCAAATCCAATTATCTAACTGGTCTGCATTTACTTCACCATTAAACATTGGAAATTCTAACTTAACATCAATTTTCAATAAAGGATATTTACCAGTGCTCTTGGACTTGTGTGGCTGATGTACTAAAGAAGAAGTAGAGGAGGATGATGATGATGAGGGTGAAGATGATGGCTCTCCATTTCCCTTATTTGACTTGTCTTCATCATGTTGAGCTCCTGAAGATCTTTGTACTTCCTTTTGGAGTTCAGATCCTTGTCCTTCTAGTCTCCCATTCCTTTCTTGATAAAGAATTCTAGCCATCTCAGTCATGTCAAGAAATGATTTCCTGAACACTCTTTCTTCATCCTTAGGGTCAACCTATTCATTAATTTCTCCTTCCTCTTGAGGCATGCTTAATGGAGATTCCGCTTCTTTAGGATGTGAAATAGGTGGTGGAGATTTTGGAAATCTTGCTCTTCATTTCTTTGGCTCCTTTTGAGACCCTCATACTTTCACCAGTTTGCCTTCTCCCTTTTGAGCTTGAGCATTGTAAGAGTCTAAAAGTTGAAAATAGTTAAACATTTCCTTGCACTAAACAACACCAGAGAAAAAATTTAGGTATGATACGAATCTGATCTGAAATGACTGTATTAGTTTTGTTGTGCTAAGTGTCTTTAAGTTTTAAAAACATGTGCATAATTGGCTCATTAGTTTGCATAAGGTTTAAGAAGTTTTTCCATGATTTGTAGATGATTTTTAGTTAACTAGAAGCATAAATAACACTGAACAATAGTGTAAAAGAGAGGAAGAAGTCACGACATGAAATTTACACTGCAAGCATGACGAAGCAGTTCACCCCTCCTGGGCTATATGTGCTGGTCCAGCTTCCAATGGCTTTTCCATCTTTCATTATGCTCAGAATTTTGCTATTACATGTAGTTACAATGCTCTAATGGTTTCTTTATCCACACTAATGGCTTCATAATGCTCCAATTAGTGAAAAATGACTCTTCATTCACTCAAAATGGTCAAACATTGAGTCTCCTACTCTTTTTCCTAGTATATCCTAGGAAAACTCCACTAAAAGTGGAGAACTCCAGTTAGTTGGAGCTAAATCTAGGTCGGCCGCCAATTTAGGATGCCACTAATTTCTCCGCCAAATTGACTGCTCATTAAATGTGACAGTTTGGGTGGTGGCCACATGCGCACCCCGAAACCGTTAGTTAGAAAACGGTTAGCGGAACCCCATTCTAGAACTGCGGGTTAACATTGAACCATGTGTTGAATTCCGATCGGGTTAGCCTGATCGCATGGAGGAGTTATCATTTTATGTTTCAATGTGACTATACACTGCAGGGAACATTGGCGAGTTGGGGCCACCGATGGTTCCTAGCCCCCGAAACTAATTTTCAATACACCATAAGTATAACCCGTCGCCTAAGGAGGTTAAGAACCATCATGTAGATCACTCGGTAAAGTGTGCGCATGCTCGGAGGGAGGTCAGGGGGTCAAGCCATGCTTCCTTCAATAAAATTTTCTATTGTATTTTTAGGACCATGTGGCAACCTTAGGACTGGCCACATGGAACCCTATAATTGGCTCATCTAACCCCGTACCAAAAATATAAAATTGACACTTTTCATCCAGTGATTGGCCCAGAGGAAAGGAATATTCCAAGGAATATTCACTTTTTTTCTCACTGTGCATCCACTTTTCTGACTGTGAATCCCAGTCAAACCTGGTCAAACTGTCGTAATTTTACCTGTTTCCCATTTCAATCATAAAACAATATCTTCCTCGTAAGACATCGATTTTTCAAACTGTTTGTGGTGCTAGAATCACGAAGGCGATGTATACGCAACCATACTCGTTTCAGCCCAATCCTATAAATTTTAATTTTGAGAAAAATCTATGAACTCCTGATCAAAACCTCCCACACATCACACACAACAACTAGAATTCAACCGTCCATTAGTTCTTAACATATTAATGTTTCCATATGTATTTATGTTTGGTAATATTCTATTGTGGGGGGAGAGGGGCACAACCCCTAGTGCATAGGACCTCGACGCATAACCAATGTTTGGAGACAAATCCTAATGCAGAGTTTAACGCATAAACCAGTATTAATTAACAGTAACTTGCAATTATTAAAAATATTTCAGCTTAACCACTAAGCACAGTTTAAAGTGCTAGCTCCACTTAATTAGTGCTAATGTGCTTGTTATGAAACCAACTCCAAAAATAGAAGAAAAGGGAGATGAACGCCTTAGAAATTAGCCATTTTGAGGGGGAAATATCCTTTACATTACATAAATGAACAATTCTTGGATAATAAAAATCACCAAACCTCTTTTCTATATACAGGAGTCCACGAGGTCACAATATAATCCTAGCTGACCTAACAATAATAATGTAAGGACACAAGCATAGCAATAGTGGATTTTTATGGGCCATAATAATAATAATAATATGGGGGCTACAAGGGTACAACAATAACAATAAGGGGGCTACACTAACAAAAATAAGGGACTACACTAGTAATATATGGACCTAACATGCCCCCTCCTTAGAAAAAGTGGTTTCCTGAATGCTTGAGTAGCGCTCGATGCTTCTGTATAAAATTCTCAACCTTCCATGTGGAATCTTTAATGGGTAAGTTCTTCCACTTGATGAGTTAGTCTGAAATTGATCGATTTCATAGCTTTCCAGTTATTGTTTACGTGAATGCTTTAGGTTCTAATATGATTTTTCCTTCCTCATCAATTTATGGCAATACTGTTTGAACTATAATTTTGTCACCTATAACCTTATTTAAGCATGAAACATACAAAACTAGGTGCACTCGAGACGAAGCAGGAAGATTTGATTTGTATGCCATAGTACCAATATTTTGCAACACCTTGTAAGGACCATAGTACTTTGCCGATAATTATTATCCTTCTAAGATTTCTTGAGGGACATTTGTTTGTATGGTTGTAGCTGTAAAAATATCCAATCTCATACATAAAAACATCTCTCGCTACGATGTTGATATGCCTATTGTTTCATTCAATTTTGTTCCAAATTTAAGTTATGCTTTAAGAATTGGAGAACTTGTTGTTGATGCTCGATGTGATCTTAAACTGCATGAAATTTAGAATTTTCTCTTAAAGATGATGTGATGGACGATGGATGATATCCATAAAGTGCCATAAATGGGGTCATTTTTGCTGCAGTATGGAAGGAAGTGTTATACCACCATTTAGCCAAAGCTAACCACTTGAAATATTGTGTTTGTTTATCAGATACAAAACAACGAAGATATCCTTCCAAACATTTGTTCACTATCTATGTTTTCCCATCGGATTGAAAATAATTCCATCTAAAAATTTCTAGTAAAAATGGAATCTCTGTCTCTTACAATAATATTTGGGTTTCCATGTCGCTTTTGAATTCTTTCCACAAATGCAGTAGCAATTGTACTTTCTTTAAATGGATGAGATAATGCAAAAAAATGTGCATACTCAGTAAGTCTATCAATTACCACCATTATGACACTCTTTCCTTCCGAATTAGGTAAACATATGATAAAATCAATTGAAACATCCTCCCAATGTTGACTTGGAATGGATAAAGGATCTAGAATACTCATGGCCTTAATTGCATCAAATTTATTTTGCTGACAAACCAAACATTAAGCAACAAAATTTTTAATATCAAATATAAGGCCATCCCAAAAAAATTATTTCTTCACCCCATAGTAATTCTTTCAAAATATTGAGTGTCCTCCTAAGGGAGAGGTCTGCAATTCCAAAATAATCTTTTGTTTTATGTTGGAATTCTTACAAAGATATAAGCGATATTTGTACCATAAGGAATCATTTTTCCAACTAAATGTATCATATGTACTGGAATCTTGTTGCAACTTTCTAATGGGTGTCCACACTTCTTCATCATTCTTCCATTCATCCCTTGCTTCAGTTTATCCAATCTGGATGGATAATAGAAATGGCACAAAGAAATGCTTCCACCTCTTCATCCCTTCTTGAGAGTGCATCCACAACAAAATTTAGCTTTCCTTTTTGTAGATGATTCCAAAGTCATAAAGCAACATATTTGTGACCTATTTTTATTTCTCTTCTAAAAATAGTCTTTGTTTCAGAAATTATTTAAGACTATCATGATCATTTTTTACCTTGAAGTGTCTTCCCATTAGGTAAGGTTGTCATTTCTTTAGTGCATGTAGCATTGCGAACATTTATTTCTCATAAATAGCTTTCTAGAAATATTTTCCTATAATTGCACGACTTTCAAAAGAAATGGGTCTCCCTTCTTTCATTAAAATAGCACCAATTCCATTTCCTAAGGCATCACATTCCACAATAAAGGTTTTTGTGAAGTTTGGCTTAGCTAAGACCGTTGCTAGCCACATTTCCTCTTTAAGATGTTCAAAGGTCTTAGTTGCTTCATGAGTCCATGAAAATGCATCTTTCTTCAATAATATTGTTAGAGGTTATGCTATTCCCCCATAATTCTTAACAAAATTGCGATAATACCATGTTAACCTGATAAATCCTTGCAACTACTTTATGGTTGTGGGGAATTTCCATTCCTTAATGGATTTAATTTTGTTAGGTTCTACCTTAACACCCTCCCGAGAATAAATATGACCCAGATATTCCACATATTGTACTCCAAAGAAGCATTTGGAAATTTTTCCATATAATTGTTTCGCCTCCAATAGTTTGAGCACCTGTCAACATGTTGTAACATGATCCTTCCTAGACCTTCTGTAGATTAGTATATCATTTAAAAATACTAACACAAATTTTCTACGAAAGGGTTTGAAAATGGAATTCCTCAACCCTTGAAATGTAGAAGGTACATTGGTAAGGCCAAAATTCATGACAAAAAATTCATAATGACCCTTAGGGGTTTCAAATGATGTTTTCGGAATATCTTTATTCTTCATTATAATTTGATGATATCCTTAATGAAGATCCAACTTGGTAAAATGAGCTGCTCCATGTAGTTCATCCAATTATTCATCAATCACAAGAATGGGGAATTTATCTTTAATAGTGAGCTTACTGAGCTCCCTATAATTCCAACACATGCTGCATGATCCATCCTTCTTGTGCACTAATACTACTGGAATAGAGAAATAACTTTGACTAGGTTGAATTATACTTGCCTATAACATTTCTGCAATCATATGCTCAATTTCACTCTTTCGGAAATAATGATATATGTAAGGCCTGATGTTTGGAGGATCACTTCCTAGAATAAAATGAATAACATGATCATGATCATGAATAGGTGGGAGTCCTTTATAAGTTCAAAACATCTTGGAATGATTTTCCAAGAATTTATGGAGATCTCGAGAAATAAATGATTTTGATGTTGGAACTTCTAGTGAGCATAATTGTGGAATTACGCCTCGTTTTTATTTATTCATAATATTTGTCATGACATTAGAGCTTATTATATTTCCCAGTTTCCATGTGATACCCCGTAATTCAACTTCTTTTCATTCCAATTTTTTTTTCCAAGAAAATTTCTTGAAAATTAAAAGCTACTATCCCCAAAGATTGTAACCATTGTACTCCTAGTTCAGCATCACCACCTCCCATTGGAATGGAAATCATTGCACTCTTTAGTACATGTTCTCCCATGGCAAGTTTGATATTATGATATTTTCCAGAGAAATTTATAGTTCCTCCATTTGCAACCATAACTTGACACACTTATGACCTTTAGTGTGTTTTGCTATCACAACTATAGAAAATCCCTTTTTCTCTTTTTTCTTGCAATTTTTGTGGTGTCAACCTTATAGGTTGTGGAAGTCTTGGAGTAGCAACACTTCCATATTTATAGATGTGATTGTTAGGCTTCCATGTTGCCATAATTTTACATTCAATTTTTGTTGCCAAATTGAATGCCTTCTCCAATGAATCGAGTTCCAAAATTCGAACCTCATGTTGGATTTTATCCTTTGAATTTCCTATGAAGACATCAATCCTATGTTCCTCTGGAATATCAACTACCCTTATATTGAATTTTTGGAAGTCCTCAATGTGCTCCATCATTGAACCCTTTTGTTTGAGATTTATCAATTGGATAAAGAAGGTGTTTCTCTTTGTATCCTCATAATGTGCTATCATTTCCTCCATAAAAGTTGACCAAGAGACAATTTTTTTACGAGAACAAAGCCATTGATACCATACAAATGTATTTTGTTCTAAACATACATTTTGGACGTGTACCTTTTGTGTGTTTCACACATTATTGAGATCAAAATATTGCTCCATTTGTAGTATCCATATTACGGGATCTTTGCCATAAAACTTCCTCATATCAATATTTCAAATATGGTGGGTCTTCAATCCAAAATTAGAGTTTATGAAATCATGATTAACATTTCCTTTTTTCTCATCGTGAGTTTCCTCCACTATATTTTTTCCATTAGGAATCATTTCTTGTATCAACTTTGTCCAACCTTCCTTCAAACCTTCCAAGTGTGCTTTTAGATCATTCTTTATGTCTTCCATTTTTTCTTCCATTTCATCCATATTAGCTTCCATTCCATTCTTCGAACCATCCATATTAGCTTCCAGAAATTTCTTCAAAACTTCCATTTCATTCTTTTTTTCTCTTTGCGAGAGTGAAATTTGTTGCACTTTCTCTTGTAATTTTGATATGTCATGTTGTTTTTCTTCCTCTTCATGTGTCATAGTAGAGCCTTATAAGGGATTAATTATTGTTGAATTATTTTTAGGGGGGGTATTTTAGAACCCAATACCTATATCTATGCTTCATTATGCACTTGGAATCACTTCAAACTGATTTTTTAAACTAGACTTATGACTTTTGAAAAAAATACACACATTTTTCTTCCTTTTGAGGAGCTCGATATTGAAACTGGTGTATATCTGTAATTTCAGATCCGTGAGATTTTAGCTTCTTTCCAATGCCATAGGTTTGACCTGATTTTGATTCTTCAAGGCAAAGTTATTCCCAATCTCCAACAATGTCCTAATTATGGACTAGTTTAGTAGAGGGAAACTGTACGGTGTTCTGCGTGTCACTATTTCCTCCTTTGGCTCTGAAATTGATACACAGGAAACTAGTATCTCTGTAATTTCATCCAATTTTTACAAAATTCTAATCCTATGCTCAAAGAGAGAATTATGATGATGTTCCCAAGGTACCCTCTTTAAGATGAAATTCGGGAGCCTAGAAAAACCCTAACTTCTACAGATCAGATCTCTGAAAATATTGTGAACCAAGATCTAAATTTTTTACACGAATTTCCTCAGGATTTCTTCCCAAATGTGTTTTTTTTATATTTTGAACCTTCGTAAAAATTTTTTTATAGATAAAATGCCACGATGGCCTGTTTGAAGAAGAAAAACCCTAGAATCCAAAGCTCTGATACGAAATTTTATGAAACCAACTGAAAAAATAGAATAAAAGAGAGATAAACGCCTTCGAAATAAACTAATTTAAGGAGGCAACCTCCTTTACGTTACATAAATGAACAATTCTTGGATGAAAAAAATGACAAAAACTCCTTTCTATATATAGGACTCCATGTATTCACAATAAAATCCTATCCGACCTAACAATAATAATGTAAGTGCACAACAATAACAATAGTGGCTTCTTATAGGCCACAATAATAACAATATGGGGGTTACAGGGGTCCAACAATAAATAAGGGGGCTACACTAACAATAATAAGGGACTACACTAGTACTATAGGGACCTAATAGTTCTTAATGAAAATTAAAAATCATTAAGTTGGTGGACCCCCAAATTTCGGCGGAAACTTGAAGTTTAGCTCCAGCTAGCTAATTTAGGGCCTAAAATAGTGGAGAATATGTAAATGGTCATAAATTTTGGATTTTTCGACTAACTGTGGCGCAAAAAGAGGCTATATGACCATTTTTGCGCATTTTAGACTCATTGGTTCAGGCTTTAGGAGCAAAAGAGCATTGTAAACATGTCAATTTGTCAATTTGAGAATAATATAGAGGCCCAAGTCATGGAAGATGGACCAAGGAGATGTATCCCAGTAGGGGTGAACTCCTTCATCAAATACATGTGTTGATGTGTTGTATGGTGATGTCTTGTAATATATTTGTTGTTGTTCAACCTTTCGTTTTATGTTAAATTGTTCATAAATTTTACATTAAAAAAAAATTCATGAGACTTGATAATTTGCAAGAGAATTTGAACCCTTAAGCACACATAAAACATTGAATTCCAAATTTGAAAGAGTAATTAGCACAAAAACACTAACATACTACATTTAGATAATTTTTGGTATCAGAAGTATTAATAATTTAGGTTTTGTTGTGCAAGAAGGGATATAATTGTTTGCAAGTTTGTGTCATGCTCACAAGGATAAAACTCAAAAGAGGAGAAGGAAAGTTGGTTGAGAGCCCTCCAGTTGGTTCAAGAGGAAAAAGAGAAAGGTTGCCAAAGTCTTCAAAACCAACACATCTTCAAGTTGAAGTTGAGTCTTTAGTGAGCATGTATCATGAAGGAGAACCTACCATGACAGAAGATGAGAGAGCATTTAGGAAGGAATTCTTTGATATGACTAAGGTGGTTAAAGTCCTCCATTAGGAAAGGAATTTAAGGATGCAAGTATAAAGTTCAAGACCTCCAAGAGGAGAGGTTTATCTAGGAGGAGGAGGTCGTGGATATCGTAAGAAGACACCATCCATTCCACCTCCATCCTCACTACCATATTCACCTTCATCTTCATCATCTTCCACTACCATTACCCTAGAATCGGTTCATCTGCATACTTCAAAAGGAGCTGGTAAATCACTCGTCCTTAAACTTGATGTGAAATTCTAGTAATGATGTATAATGGTGAAGTGAATGCAGAGAAGCTAGATAATGGGATTTGTCAATTGGAGGTTTATTTCAGAATTCAGAACCTTGAAGAGGATGACATAAAGATTGATTTGGCTTTCTTGGGAATGGATGGCACAACACTTATATGGTTGGAAGAAAGGACTCAAGGTGAGATTAGAAACCATTGTAAGATATCAATATCTTGGTATAATTTTATTGCTTCCATTAAAAGGAAATTTTAACCTTTGCATTACATGAAAAAGGCCATTATGGACTAGCATAGCTTTAGACAATTAAAAGGGAAAAGTGTGCAATATTATGCCAATGACTTTAGGAGAAAAGCTCTTATTTTGGGTGTCAATTTTTCTTCTCCGGAAAGTTTGTTAAATTATATTGCAGATTTGCACAGTTATCTTAGACATATTGTTCTCATGTTAGATCATATAAACTTATATGAGGTTTTCGTTCAAGCCATACATCTAGAAGCAAGAGGGAAACATAGGTCAAATGAGAAAAGTGATAGTTTCCTTTAGTATGACGGTAAAGGAAGGGGTAATTCTAATTTAAGAGGAAAGAAAAATGGTTCTATAAAAATAGAGAAAGAGACACTCATGTGTAAATGTTGTTCAAAAAATGGCCATTATGAAGACCATTGTTGGAAACTCCATCCAAAGTTGAAGACAACAATCTTGAACCCAAAGAGAAGGGGAAAAATGTTGTGATCATTGAACATGACTTAGGTTTAGATTTGGGAGTTGAAACCAAGATTACAACAACGGGTTTGAAAGGTAACAACATAGCAAGAACTAGTTCCTCAAGATTTTCTAATGTAACTCAAAATGAAGTTACAATAATTTAACTCTTTCATATTAGAGTTTTTTAGAAACATACCAAAATAGTCACACTATTTGATAGTGGTTCTCAAGCTAATTTGATTTCTGAATACTTATTTAAGAAGTCAAATATTGAAACTGTTACACATTGAAGACCTTATCATTTAGTCTGGATAAGAAAGAATGAAAATTTGCAGGTAATAAGGAAGTGCATCCTAAGGTTTGCAATCAATTCAAACTTTCTTGACAAAGTTGAACTTGATGTAGTGCAACTTGAGATTTAAGGTGTTGTTTTGGGAAATCGTCTTCTTTATGAGAGGAAAGCAATATTTCATCGCCTTCAAAATAAGAATCACTTGATCATGGATGGAATTAAATACATAGTTAGAGATCATAAATAGAAGAGAAGTTTGTTTCTTATACCTACAGGAGGAATGAAGATAATAGTGAATGCAAGTCAAAATTTGGCTTTGTTAATGTTCAAGCATAGTGATTTTTTGAATGAGACCTTTCAAAAATATGCATCAAATGAAAATTTGATTTCATTAGAGTAGATAATGTTTGTAATAAGAGTTTTCAGGTCTCTAAAATTTTACCTTTAGAAAGAGGTAAACAAGATGTGAAAGATTTGCAACAGTCAACATCAGTATTGAACAGTGATGGAAACAAGATGTCGGTGCAAGAGAGTGCAGAGGTAAAAGATAAAGTGCCAAAATAATTTCACAAAGAAGGAAAAGGTTCCACAAGTACAAGTTTTTGGTCTGAAAATGGTACATGGAAATGGTGAAAACACTTGGTGAAAATTTGACACAAGTACAAGGCAAGATAAGCTAAAAATCGTCATGTCAATAGTGCTTGAGGTGAGATAGTTTTCAAGATTCCTTTGACTGACGACTGACATGGAAAAAAGTTTATTTCATCAAGGACTACATGTTGTTCTCAAAATTGAGGGAAATTGTAGCATGATGGTTTCTATAACAGTAAAACCGGGTCTCAAGATTCAAGCAAAAAGACTAGTTTTTATGAAAAGATCATATTGTCGAAATTGGGCAAATTCTAGAGGATTGATACTCGAAGGGTGATGGTACTATACCGTCATCCACATATTAAGTAATGAAAGAGTTTTGGGGTCTAAAAGCTTCTAGTGGGGAGGAATGATTAGGGGCTCAGTTTTATGCTCAAACATCAAAGTTATCAGAATAGCTCAAAACCATAATTAATGCATAGTGCTCTTCATTTTGAATCCGGTACACTTCGTTTCACGAAAGGTCAACACCATATACTCCAGGAAATGAATTATGTTCATTTGCACAAATAGGAAAAAAGAATTGTGACAGGGAGCCTAGTCAAAATTTTGTACTACTGACGTGGCATGTTAACTGGGAAGGGTCAATGTTTGGTCAAAGTCCATTCTCTTGTGAATGATAATGTGCCAAGTGGAAGTATCTTATTTGTTGAATTTTTGGGTAATTTTTCATGTTTTTATTGGTTTAGCTTTGTTTCAATGGGGAGAGGACACATGGTACAACCTGGGGCCGCCACATGCCCCCCCTGCCCATCCACTATGGTATGGTGTAAAATTTTTGCATTGAAGACCGAGTGGAGGCACTGGGTTTCGAACCCGTGACCTCCCACACATCACACATAACAGCTACCATTCCACCATCTATTAGTTTCTAGCATATTCACATTTCCATATGTATTTATGTCTGGTAATGTTCTATGGCAGTAGGATAGGGAGCCAACCCCTAGTGCATAGGACCTCGACACATAAACAATGGGCGAGGCTAACTCCTAATGCAAAGTTTAATGCATAAAATTGTTATTAATTAACACTAACTCGCAATTATTAAAACTAACCTGGTTTAACCACTTAATTAGCGCTAATGCACTTAATTCAAATTAAACATGATTAAGTTGGCAGACCCCCAAATTTCGGTGGAAACTACCAGTTCAGCTCTAGTTAGCTAATTTAGGGCCTGAAATAGTGGAGAAAATGTAGATGTTGATAAATTTTGGATTTTTCGACAAATGCAGGTGCAGAAAGAGGCTAGATGACCATTTTTTGGAATTCTTGACTCATTGGTGTAGGTTTCAGGAGAAAAATAGCATTGTAAACAGGTCAATTTGTCAATTTGAGCATAATATAGTAGCCCAAGCCATGAAAGCTAGACCAAGGAGATGTAGCCTAGGAGGGGTGAAATCCTTCATCAAATACCCGTGTTGATATGTTGTATGGTGATGTCCTGTACTTTATTTTTTGTTGTTGAGCCTCTTTTTTTATGTTAAATTGTTCATTCAATTTACATAAAAAAAACACTCACGCGACTTGATAATTTGGAAGAGAACTTGAACCCTTAAGCACACATAAAACATTGAATTCAGAATCCGAACGAGTAATTAGCACAGAAAAACTAACATATTCCATTCAGATTGTTACATACATAATTAGGGGTTATTTTGAACAAGTTCAAGTTTAATGGTCAAATAACAAATACAACCTTACAAATATACAACAAGCCTTTCCTTTTTTCACCTCATCCACTATTTCCTTTACGCATTTCCTTGAGTTATTTTAGGTTTTCTTGCATTTTAGGTTAGTTTTAAAGATTTTGTATATATTTCTCTTGTATAGAATCATGGAGTCATTCCATTTTAAATTCTATGTACCTCGATTCTTTTAACACATAGTATGCTAATATAATTGTTTCCATCAATTCCAAACAATTTCACACCTATACATATATATTAAAACAATACCTCACCAAGCAAAAGTTAAGTTTAAGGATTTACCAACAATTTTTGTCTTATGTTTTTGTCACTCTGTTAGGCTACCAATATTCCTAGTTTATCCAGTGACATCATTAAAATCCACCACTTTTATAGTCATTTTTTGTTCAATAAATATTGAATCTGTTAAATTTCCTATAAAACCAAAAAACTAATCTCTAATCTCCTACAATTTTGATACCATCTGATTCCTAATATTGATACCAATCAAGGATTTCCTTTGCCCTTGTTAGGGTCTATTGCATTTTTTCTTGACAAATTTCATGTTTCAAACTAAATTTTATCTTTGGTAAATTTTACTCTTATACATTTCTCTATAACGTTGATGGTATTGTTTATGCATCATTTCAAAAATATCTCTGAGTGCCTTCATATTTTTCTAGTTTTTTTGGAAGTTGAAATGCCACTATTACTATTATTTTCATCTTGATACTTTCTATTTATCCTTCCTCAGTTGTTATTTTTTTGAATAAATTTTCCTTCATGTTATTTTTGTGACTAAATTTTCCTTCATCCACAATTTTTTTTTGTCGTATTCTATTTCAATATATAGATATATATATATATATATATATATATATATATATATATATATATATATATATATATATAGTAGGCCTTTCATGTAGATGAATATTTTAATTTTCCTTAAGGTAAGCTTCTATTTAGCAATATCCTTGGTTATAATTTATTTTCCTTATATTCCTTATGTATCCAAAAACCAGTTCGTCATTCCAGTTTCCAATGACGAGTATTTTTTCCCTTTTCGGGGTCGTTGTAATTTCCTATTATGAATTTTCCTATACATATATTTCATGTTTTACGACTGAATATTTCATTGTTCACACTTTGCTTTCCAATTAGTGAAGGTATTAACATATGCAAACTTTGTATGTTTTTCCTTTTTTCACAAGGGAACTAGTTCCAAAATTTCCTAAGCGAGGAGGTCACTAAAATATTAATCTATATCCTTGCTAATGTATTATTGGTTAATACATCAACCTTATCATTCTTACGAAACCGTCAGGTAAAACACAACCATGGTGGTTTTATTCTTAGTCATAAGGATATGACCTTTAAAATACTTGTGCTTCAATTATGCTATTAGCATCTATTTTCTTAATAGAAATGTTTCCATTTGTTCCAATATTAATGTTAAAACTAATTTTTTTAGTACCTGTTGTATTTTGTTAATTCATATATTTAGGATTTAGTTTTTCTTACTCTCTCTTTTAACTCATTTTCTATTGGCACTTGTATAATTTTCAACACCTTGTATTTTGTGAATGCATTGCATGTTTCTTCTTCCAAGACTTAAATCCATGCTTAGAAAAATTGCTAACATTCTCAATTTACACTTTAGGTTCTTGGATTCACATCTTATGCCATATACAGCTATTTTTGTTATCTATACATATATTTAATCAGATATATATATGTATCTTCAGAGGATCCCAATTTTCGCTAGGAGTTTTCTTCCATTATATACATAATTTCTTCTAGATTACACTTCATATGGAGAAATTTGTTTATATGGAACAACTTATTTATGTTTTTGGTGCCACCTTCTCCTAGATATGTTTGAATATTAATGATTCCCATTACCTTGTAGCAATCAATTATTCACCACTTGTTTTACTACACACTACTATGCAGGGATTTTTTTTGTTTTTGGTGTACCATCCAAGTACGACCTTTCTAACACTTGCATGTAAAATTATTAATAAAATTATAGCTTATGAAAAAAATAAAAAACTAGGTTTTGTTCCCATTATTTTCCATCTTTTCTCTATCTCTAAACATGTATATATGTATTAGTAATTTGTTTTTTTTTTTCTGTTCCATCAATATAATTTCTAGATTAAGAATAGACACTTTACACCTTTTGGTATAACTATCCCAAATAAAGGCCTTATTCATCGTTATAGCCCCATTTATTTAATCTATTTAATGGAGCACTATATTTATTTCTATTTCAGGTATTTTAGAATCATAATCAAAACCAATGTTTCCTAAGAATACAACCCTCATGTTATGCAACCAGCTCACAAAATAGAAGAAAATATAGATCAACGACTTCAATTTTATCCACTTCAAGGGGGAAACCTCTTTTATATTACTTAAATGAATAGTTATTAGATGATACAAATGAAAAAACCTCATTTCTATATATAGGATTCCAATGGGTCACAATATAATCCTAGCCAACATAACAATAAAAATGTAAGGGCACAACAATAACAATAGTGGGATTCTTTGGGGGACAATAATAACAATATGGGGACTATATGGGCACAACGCTAACAATGAGGGGACTACACAAGCAATAAATATAAGGGGCTATACTAGTATTCTAGGGACCTAACATGCCCCTCTCATTCAAACAAGTGTTCTCCTAAAAACTTGAGTAGTTATGGATGATTCTGTACAAAATTATCATCCTCCCATGTCGAATATTCAACGGGTAAGTTCTTCCACTTGATGAGATACTTTGAAATTGATCGATTTCGTAGCTATCGAGTTCTTCTTTCTGTGACTGCTTCACGTTCCAATATGATTTTTCCTTCTTTTTAAAGTTCATGAAATATTGTTTGAACTGGGAGCTTGTCACCTATAACCTTCTTTAACCATGAAACATGGAAAACTGGGTGGAATCGGGAAGAGAAGATTCCATAGTAGCAATCTTTTGCAACACGTTGTAAGGACCATAATACTTTGGTGATATTTTATTATCCTTGTTAACTTGTTTGAGGTACATTTGTTTGTATGGTTGAAGCTGTAAAGATACCCAGTCACCTATATCAAAACTTTTTTCATTGTGATTTTGGTTTGCCTATTGTTTCATTCGATTTTGTGCCAAAGTGAGGTTATCCTTTAAGAGTTGGAGAACTTGTTGTTGATTCTCGATGTGATATTTCACTGATTGAACCTTATAATATTTTCTTAAATATGATATCATGGACAGTGGATGATTTACATAAAGTTCCATAAATGGGGTCATTTTTGCTGCAATATGGAAGGAAGTGTTATACCACCATTCTGCTAGAGGTAACCACTTGACCCATTGTGTATGTTTATAATATACAAAGAAATGAAGATATCCTTCCAAATATTTATTCACTATCTCAGTTTTCCCATGAAATTAAGGATGATATGATGATCTATGAGCTAATTGAGTACCCAATCAAGAAAATAATTCCATCCAAAAATTTACTCTAAAAATGTGATCTTCCTCATTTATAATGATGTTTGGGTTTCCATTTATCTTTTTAATTGTTTCCACAAATACAATAGAAATTGTATTGGATTTAAATGGATCATTTAATGCAAAAAAGTGTGCATACTTGGTAAGTGTGTAAAATACCACCCTGATAATAGTATTTGCTTCAAAATTGGGTAAAATCGTGATAAAATCCATTGAAACCTCCTCCCAATGTTGACCTGGAATGGATAAAGGTTGTAACAGGCCTAGGGTCTTAATTTTCTCCACTTTATTTATTTGGAAAACCAAGCATTCTACCACAAAATTTTGAATATCATATTTAAGGCCATCACAAAAAAATTCCTTCTTGACCCATCGGTAAGTTTTTAAAAATCCCAAGTGCCCTCTTAAGGGAGAGGTGTGAAATTTGAAAATAATCTTTTGTATTAGTTGGGAATTGTTACAAAGATATAATAAATCTTTGTAACATAATGAATCATTTTTCCATCTAAATATTTCAGATGTACTAGGATCTTTCTGCAAGTTTTGAACGAGTGTCCAGACCTCTTCATCAATCTTCCATTATTCCCTTGATCCAGTTATCCACTCAGGATGGGTAATGGAAATGACACAAAGAAATGCTTCCACACCCTCATCCTTTCTTGAGAGTGCATCTGAAACAACATTTTTCTTCCCTTTTTTGTAGATGATTTAAAAGTCATAACCCAACATCTTTGTGACCCATTTTTCTTGCTCTTCTAAAGATAATATTTGTTCCAAAAATTATTTAAGACTATCATGATCTGTTTTTACCTTGAAGTGTCTTCCCATTATCTAAGGTCACCATTGCTTTAGCACATGTATTATTTCCAACATTTCCTTCTCATATATAGATTTCTATATATAATTTCCTTTGATTGGACTACTTTAAAAATAAATGGGTCAACCTTCTTGCATTCAAACCACACCAATTCCATTTCCTGAGGTATCACATTCCACAATATTTTTTTTTAAGTCAGGTGTAGCTAAGACTGGTGCTTGACACATTACCTCTTTAATATGTTCAAAGGCCTTAATTTCTTTTGGAGTCCAAGAAAATGCATATTTCTTCATTAATGATGTTAGAGGTGCTAATATTCTGCCATAATTATTAATAAACTTGCAATAATACCTTCATAACCACAAAAATCCTCGAAGATGCTTTATGGTTGTGGGGATTTTCCATTCCTTACTAGATTTAATTTGATTAGGGTCTACCTTAACACCCTCATGAGATACAATATGACGAAAATATTCTAGCTGCCATAATCCAATGAAAAATTTGGAGGTTTTTTCATATAATTGTTTCTCCTCCAATAGTTTGAACACCCTGTCAACATGTTGAACATTATCCTTCCAAGAATTGTTGTAGATTAGTGTATCATCAAAAAATGCTAACACAATTTTTTTGAGAAAGGGTTTGAAAATGAAATTTATCAAACCCTGAAATGTGGAAGGTGCATTAGTAAGGCCAAAAGGCATGACCGAAAACTCATAATGACCCTCATGGGTTCTGAATTCTATTTTTGAAATGTCTTCACTCTCCATTCTAATTTGATGATATCTAGAACGAAGATCCATCTTGGTGAAATAAATTACTCCATGTAATTTATCCAATAATTCACCAATGAAGGGGATGGGAAATTTATATTTAAGAGTGAGCATGTTGAGCTCCCTATAATCCGGACACATATGTTATGATCCATCCTTTGTGTGCACCCATACTACTAGAGCAGAGAAATAACTTTGACTAGGTTGAATTATACTAGCCTCTAGCATTTCTGCAACCATACGTTCAATATCACTCTTTTGAAAATAAGGATATCTATAAGGCGTGATGTTTGGAGGAACACTTCATGGAATCAAATTAATACCATGATCATGATCATGAATAGGTGGGAGTCCTTCGGGAGTCTTAAGCACCTTGGAATGATTATCCAATAATTTTTGGACATCTCGAGAAATACATGATTTCGATGTTTGAAACTATAGTGAGAATAATTGTGTAATTATGCCTCATTTTTATCTATTTAGAAGCTTTTTAGTGCCATTGGAGTTGATTATATTTCTTGGTTTCTCTGTGGTACCTCTTAATTCAACCCCCTTTCCTTCCCAAAAACATTTCAAGAAAATTTCTTGAAAATTAAAAGTTATCGAACCCGAAGATTAATGTAACCAGTGAACTCCTAGTACCACATCATCACCACCCATTCAAATGGAAAGCATTGGTATATTCATTACATATTCCCACATGGTTAGCTCGATATTATGGCACTTTCTAGGGAAATTTATAGTTCCTCCATTTGCAACCATCACTTAAAAATCTTTTGTGGGATATAGGAAGTAATTCAATTCCTTTTCTATGTTACAATGAATAAAATTATGGGTACTATTAGAATCAATCAACACTATTACATTTTTCTTCTTGATATTTCCTTCTATCATGAGCGTTTGATGAGTGTTAACTCCCACCAATGCATTACAATAAATGGTGACATTCATATCTTCTTTCTCTAAGTCTGCTTCCTAATGTATGTCCTCTTCTTTTGAAGTTTCTTGTTCCTTTTCTTCCTCATCTTCACAATCTGTGTAAAATAATTTCTTCTCACTAAAGTTATGAACTTTAGTGTATTTTATAACACAACTGTAACAAATCATTTTTCTCTTTTTTCTTCCAAATGCTGTGGTGTCAACCTTGTAAGTTATGGAAGGCTAGGAGTAGCAACACTTCCATCTTTATAGTTGTGAGTGGCAGGCTCCCTTGTTGCCATAATTTTTCTTTCAATTTTTCTTGCCAACCTGAATGCCTTCTCCAATGTATCAAGTTCCCAAAGTTGACCCTCATGTTGGATGTTATCCTTTAAAGTCCCCATGAATACATTAATCCTATGTTCCTTTGGAACATATTTTACCCTTATATTCAATTTTTGGAAGTCCTCAATATGCTCCATCATTGAACCCTTTTGTTTCATATTTATCAATTGGTTGAAGAAGGAGTTTCTCTTTGTATCCTCATAATGTGCTATCATATTCTTTGTAAAAAACAACCATGTAACTAGTGGTTTACGAGAACAAAGCCATTGATGCCATAAAAAATGATTTTGTCCTAAATATAAAGTTGTAATGCGTACCTTTTGTGTGGGTTTAACATTATGGAGTTCAAAGTGTTGCTCCATTTGTAGTATCCATGGTATCATATCCTTGCCATCAAAATTTCTCATATCAATCTTTGGAATGTGTTTGGTTTTTGATCCAACCATAGAGTCTATGAAATCATGATTAACATTTTTTTTGTTCTCATCATGACATTCCTCTACTACCGCTTCACCATTAGGAAGATTTTCTTATGGCAACTTTGTCAAACCCTCCTTCAAACCTTCAAGTTTTTATTTTCTACCATTGATCTTAGTTTCCATGCCATCCATATTAGCTTCCATATCTACTTTTAAATCATCCATGTCACTTTTTAGTTCATATTTGGTTGCTCGTTGTTAGAGGAAATTTTTTTTGCACTTAGTCGCGTAATTTTAATATTGTGCTACAACTATTCCTCTTCATCTATTATAATAGACTTTTATGTAGTTTCACTATTTGACATTCAGCTCTAAAATCAATAAAAACAAAAACTATAGTCCATGAAATTTTGTTCACTTTTTACAGAATTCTAATCCAACGTCTTAAATGAAAGTTATGAAAATTTTCCCTCATCCACCTATTTGAGATGAAATTATGGAGTCTACAAAAACTCTAATTTCCTCAGTTCATATCTTTGTAAATATAGCGAACCAAGATCTAAAATTTCTACACGTTGTTCCTTAGGATTTTGTCTCAAATGGGTTTTTTTAGCTTCTAAATCTTCGTAGAAAATTGTATAGAGAAAATTCCATGATGACTTGTTTGTAGTAGTGAAACCCTATAATTTGAAGCCGTGGTACCAAATATTATGAAACCAACTCACAAAATAGAAGAAAAGATAGATCAAAGACTTAAAAATTATCCACTTCAAGGGGGAAACCTCCTTCAAATTAAATAAATGAACAATCATTGGATGATACAAATGAAAAAAACTCATCTCTATATATAAGAGTCCAATGTGTCACAATATAATCCTAACTGACATACCAATAACAATGTAAGGGCAAAACAATAATAATAGTGGACTTCTATGGGGCACAATAATAACAATATGGGGACTACATGGGGTTATACTAACAATAAAAATAAGGGCCTATACTAGTATGATAGGGACCTAACACCTCACATCCTAACTAAAATGATAGCCAGTATTAATTATTGATATCTCTCCTCTTCAACCTATTCAAGAATTATTTTATTACTCGTTCATTTCAAATTTTCAAGTATTTTATGGATGTAAACAATTACGTTGTAACATGCAACATTTCATTTTCTATTCACATCTGAGCCTAATCTATTTAATTCTCATTCCATCTGTTATAGAATAGTGACCTTCTGAGGCACAAAATATTGACCTCATTCTCTTGTTCTCTGCTTGCTTTCAACAAGTGTTCTTGACCAACTCTAATTTTTGGCTAAATCTTGTTAGAGTTCTCTTACAATTTAATGGAATTTTAGTCGTTGGGAGCATACCACCAGTCAGTTATAAATGTGATTTATTTCAATAAGAGATTTATTTAGGGCTTCCTCCCCTTTTCACTTTCACTTTTCACTTTCACTACAACTACTGTAAGTATCTTATTAAATAAAAATCACATTTTTTTGTACAAACATAAAATCATCTCAACATTTTTCTTCCTCTCATGGTTTTCCCTTAGGCCTAGTTTTTGAACCTATAGCTCTGATACCCTATGTAACATAGCAATATTACATACCAATTTCTTTTCTTATGACTTACTAATTAGGTTATAACTTCAAAATACTTTCTTTGCCAATATTTTTTGGTAGTCACGAATCGATGTCGCTGTAAAGTGTTGATTTGTGTTTCTAGTGTTAATTGCTAAATGTTTCCACAAAATAAATTTCCTTTTTTTTGTACAAAGGCTAGAAAACATTTGGTAAGATTTTAACCACGATTGGTGAATCATATAGCAGATCCATAGCATGGCTCATGAGAATAACTTTTCAATAGAGTTACCTTTAATATATTTTAGAAATTCTACACTTTTACTTATTGCACATACTTTGATGTTTTCGAGAGCTACCTAAAATCTTGTGGATCTTGTTCTTGCATATTTGAGTACTCTTTAGGTAACTTGGATATAAGATAATTTATATCTAGCCACACCCTAGGACGTTACCTAACATTTTCACATTTTTTATAATTACATTATAATTTACCATGAAATAGGTATTGGAATATTGTATAGCGCTAAATTTCTTCACTCTCGTTTATATAATAATACTACCAAAATTTTGACATATACAATTGTGTAAATAAAAATTGGGTAAATAGTGTGTTAGTGCCTTGAGGACCCTTGGTATGGTCCTAGGTTGATACATGTATGTGGAACCCTTGGCTTTATTAATATTCAAATAATGCATGAAATTATGATTCCTTTGAGAACTCCACTAAGATGAATTCGCATGAACTTATATAGGTGCGTAGGAGTGATGGAAAGTGGGGTACAGAATTGGTTAATGTAATGTACTCCCATCCCGTGTGATGGTTAGGTGTCCACCATGCGCTATTCGAAAGGACGATTTGGATCTATGGCGGTGATCTAATGTCCACAATTTCATTTTGCAATCCTATCATTTGACTTGTAGTGGCATTTGTTCTCTATCATGGTTTCATTTTGTTACCTGGTGTCTTGAACTACATGTGCTACCTTAAGTATGGTAGGGATGCCTATCACCTGGAAACTAAAACCCGCTGTAATAAAATACAAGTAACGTAAAAAAGTGTAGTATTTGTTGAGTCAACTCCAGAAAATTTCCAGGCGTCTCACCATGCTACGGTTAATGTTCATGTTCCCTAAATTCGTGAGAAAATACTCTTATTTTTAGTGGAAGGCTTCTATTATGCATGGAATTGTTACTTCCCTAGTGTTTTATATAGCAAAACCCCTCAAGGTAACTCATGAATCTCTGCGCATGGAATTGTTACTTCCCTGATGTTTTACATAGCTAAACCCGTTAAGGTAACTCATGAATCTCTAGAAAATTTTAGAATTTTCTCGCTCTAGGATAATTATTTCCATTTGTAGACTAAATATTTATTTATTTCTGCTACCCCCCTTCCCCTTCTTTTGTTTTTTTGTAGCGTTCAAAGCTTAGATTTGCAGTCCCACGAAGGTATTGGTTGGAGGGTTCTTCCTTCTCTTCTTGATTTGAATGGTAAAATTTCCTTTGTAACTAAATTCACACCTCTTAGTTATTTCTAGCCTTACAAACTCTATTTTTTTTCTAGGTGGCAATTTACGGAACAACATTTTCTCCATTTTCCTATTTTTTTATGGGTTTCTTTTTACTTATTTGTATACACATTCTTCAGATGGATCATTTTTGTTGTCATTACGGTTGTTTCCATCATTCGTACAAGGAGTGTTCTTCCCTGTTTCTAGTATTAGGTAATATGGACAATATTTTCTTTAATATTGCATGTCTACTTCTACTAACCTGGGGTTTCTAGTCGTGAATAAAACCATTGAGTTAGAGCACTAACATTCATTTTTTATCTTACAGTTCTGCAATTAACGTGTTCCGTTAGTGTTTTCAGAGGTTTTGGGTGACTTATATGCCTTCTATATTTGAAATGGGGTTGAGGAAACATTAACGTGTTGTGGTTGTGTTTTTATTGGGTTTTTCACTCACTACAAATGTATTTGGCTTATGTTCAGTTCTTCTTCCATATAATGTATTTGTACTTATAAGGATTAATTATGAGTTGGGGTCTAGGACCCATTGAGGGTTTTAAGTTATCTTATACTAGCCACTCAATCCTTAGGGTTAATAATATAGGTAGATAAATTATGAATATTATCATTTCTAATTAGAATTCGTGAAGTGATTGTCTTCTGAATTCCATAGAAAAGTTTTGAGTTGTTTATAATGAAATTGTATTTACTATTTTCATAATAATGATTTTGGTTATGCCTATGTAGATAGAACTTTTACTCGGAATTTTTTTATTTAGAAATTTCATTGAACTCGTACTCTCGAAATTAAATTTGTTTCATGTAATTGAAGTTGGCTTGTTTTCTTTTTAAATGATGGTATTTTGTCTCGAGGAACTCTCAATGCCTTACTCGTATAATATTCATTTTTAAATAATCGAATATAGTGTTCACTCCTCTAGTAGGACTTATAACAACACATCTACTATTAGACACAGTTAAGATATTGTTGGTTGTCAGGGTATCTATAGTAAGGTAATCCTTTGAAGTATAGTGAACATTAATACAATTCCTTCTTACTCCCAATGATCCTATTTGTTTTGTCTAGGAGAAGGTCTATAACTTCCTCGTTGTATTATCATATAACTCAACCTTTTCGACTACTTCACCTGTTTACATTCACTTTTCCAAATGTAACTCTTATTTAAGACTTGGTACATAAGATTTAACACCAATGTCAGCCTGTACAAACTCATTAAAAGTTGGTGGTTCATTATTATTATATATATATTTTGTTTCTTACCTAGATATGTATATATTAACCCTAATATTACTCCCGGAGGAGGTATAATGTATTGGCATGTAATTATATTACCCTGTTCTCCCCCTGCGAAAGTGTTTAATTGGCCATAATAATTTATTTAGAATTTATTCTTGAACATACATAAATTGACAACTGAAAATATGTTCGTGAGACTTTTTCATTCATCTATTATTTTTACCTACAACATATACGTCTAATTTTAGTATTTCATTAGTATACCATGATTGATTTCTTGGAACAATAATTGCACCATCGAATATTTCATCATTTATTCCCCAAATCAAATATAATATAGTCCATGTGATTAATCACCCAATTCTAGAATTCCTTCTCCTATGTTTCATCATGTGATAATAAATAAATGACAATCATCTCATAATAATCACAAGGTTTGAGGTTTAACAACTAAAATACACATAGCGAAAAAATGGTAGGTGATAGGGTTTACGAACAAGGGCAAACTAGTTTCAACTGGGATGCCATGTATAGGCCATCAGAGGACTAGCCAGGCATCCAGGGTTAAGAAATCATCAGTCCCAATCGAGTGTAGCTCTTGGAGGGTGTCTCTGTGCGTGGGCGCAATGGTTATTGGTGCTTGGGAACGTCGATACTTGCAACCACAATTTCCCTTCGTATATTGGCCAACCTCTTCCATGGGAACTTCAATACCCAAGACCATTTCGACCACAACATACCGAACTTCGATGCAGGAGCGTGGAAATCACAGGTTTGGGTGTGATGGGAAGCTCGACCCAGCGATTTCAGGCCGGTACCGAGAAGTTGGAGGCTGTTGAAGGTGGAACATTGTCCTGAGAGAACTGTTTTAAATACTCAGAGGATTCTCTTCCTAGATCAGTGATGATGGATCAACTCCCCATCAGTTTCTACGTGAAAGCTGGAATGGTGTTGTGGATATGCACAACCCCTGTTTTTCCCATTCCCGCACATCTGGATGCCTTGGGATTTAAACCTCATCTCCCACACAGTTGCACCTATTGCCTCAAGACATAAATAGATGCTTTGTTGTATGGAGGCCCAGATAAGCATTCTCCTAGGCTCCTCCCCAACCATCAACCCAAAGCAAATACACTATTACAAGGGCTTCTAGAACCAACAATGATTAGAGATAAAAAAGGGGAACTAGACACTACACATCAGGTAAACCCATCCCATTTTCAAATTTTTGTTAGAGACCCTGTGGGGAAAATAATTTATTTTGGGTACACGATTTTGACAGGGTGAAACAGCTGGAAAAAAACATCAGACAAACATTGGGCTACCCAATACATCTGCAATCCCTGCACTGTGAAGGCAGAAAATTACAATATTCTGGGTCAATAAATGATTATTTCATAAGCACAGGATCCACCATAACTATTAACTTGCGGCTGAGAGGAGGTGGTGTTGAAAAGGGAAATACACAAGGTACTGAGGGAGCAAGAGGCTACAGTACCTCCAAACAAGGATGCACACAAGGAGGCTCCTCGCCCATGAAAATATTACAGGATAAAAATAAAGATAAGGCTCCCACATAATGAGCTGGTAGTGCCCCTAGTCCCTACATAGTAGAACAACTGAATCACACACTATAATTGATAGTAGACATTCTAGAGATTGATGATCAATGCACCTCATTTGAATCACAAGAAGTCATATTCCGTTTCAATTTCTTTTGGCCTAAACCAATAGATTTATTTCATTAGATATTCATAAACTAGACAACGGAGTGTGAAATTCATCTGCATTGTAAGGGCTTTTTCATTGTCAAGTTTCAAACTTTGGAAGCTATAGATATTATACTCTATAATGGTGTGTGGTTCTGGGGCTCTACGTGACTCTTCATTATCCCATGGTTCCCAGAATTTGATGAAAACACTATGGTTGTTTCTAGAATGCCGGTTTGGGTCAGGTTGTACAACCTCCCCATGCAATTCTGGAATCACTGTGTTCTATAAGGCACTGGGAACATCATTGGGAGATACATCAAAATAGATACACAATGATTATAGGAGATAAATATACCTTCTCACACATTTTTGTGGAAGTAGATCTCTGAAAAGGATTACTGGAAAAAATAAAGGTGATACACAAACAACAAAAATGGATGGAGCTCCTAGATTATGAAAACACTGCCTCAGATGTAGAAATTGCAAGGAGACAGGTCATTTACAAAACACATTCCGAGATTCCAAAAGAGATAACATAAAAAAGAAAAAGGTTGCGAAAGAACCCAAAGGCTTGCAATTCCCCCCCATGTAGAACAGAGGAGGATGCTGAATAAGAAGCAGATGACCCCATCCTAAATGAGAACAATCAATTAGCAGCAAGTTCAAAGGCACGAGGAAACAAATCACAAGACCCATTTCACCTACAAATCCCCCTCATTCTATCCGCTAAGAATCTAGTGGCTCTAGACAATGGTGGGAATAAACGACACTATACATCAGACAACTCAAACTCTGGCACGGACAATGGAGAAACTATAGCAGAAAACTAGCTGTCCCTTGTCTCCTCCATGCCATATGGCAAAAATTTGAGAAGAAAAAAGGGAGAAAAACATAAATTTTCTCCTCATGTGTATTATTAGGGTCTATTGTATGTACTTTAAACACCAAGCTTGACTAGTTGTTAGACAATCTTTTTATGTGATGAAACATGTAATTTTATTTTCATTAATAAAATTACAATTTTTTCCTAACAACTAAAATACATGTAAGTAATTACTCCTTTCCATTCCTATGCACACATCCATTTATTTACCTACCAATAACTCCTTCCCTTTATGGTCACCTACTCATCTGGATTACAATATTTATGTATTCCAAGTGAAATTATGTTTGCACTGTTTTACTAAACTTAATTCAAGACTAATTACATTTGCATTATTTTACTAAACTGAATTCA
The DNA here is from genome assembly GCA_034641835.2 of Pinus albicaulis. Classification (NCBI taxonomy): domain Eukaryota; kingdom Viridiplantae; phylum Streptophyta; class Pinopsida; order Pinales; family Pinaceae; genus Pinus; species Pinus albicaulis. The sequence continues at coordinate 524,423,055 of CM076580.1, read as the reverse complement.
AACATAATTATATCTACACTATTTTACTAAAATATGGTGTGCTTGTACGTGCAAAATTCGAATAAAAGCATGTAATACCAAGTCGATATCATAATCTGTATTGAGGACTCATTTTAATTTCAGATGTACGATAAAGTTTACTACATACTAGCAACAAATACATATATAGTTGATTCTATCCCTTCCACCATCATTTGACATTCGAACATAAGTCTACTTCAATACCAATATATAAACATAACATAAAATGCACCTGACCATAATTACGACTTGAGGAATACTTAGTAGTGGAGCAGCTTCCACCCATTCATGATCTATCTAGAATAGCTAAAAACTTCTTTCTATACGGAATAAAAACCCCTTTGATTTATAGGTGGTTTATTTTATATATTTTCTTCCCAATAGATTTTAGTAGCGTCTTACTTTTGGGGTCTCCCAACCTTTTTCATACGCATTTTTTTTGGTTCTAATTTTTATTTGAAAATGATATTTTTCCTTTTCTTTAAAGCATGATTTTATTTCTCGCATCTCTTTGTTCTACCCCACATAGTATTTATCTCAAAATAAGTGATTAACATAATCTTTCTCTTCCATTATGTTAATTTATTTTATTTTTTTCTTGCATGGATTTTTAGGATACTTTAAGGGAAGGTCCATCAGTGGACTTGACCACCACAAATTTTTCTAAGTTGGAAAGAATTATTTTACACTCTAGTACACCTTCCTCAATATTTCCAAGAAGCTTATTTATTAACTCAATATTAATAATATAACTACACCATGACATAAGTCTCATCATGACTTCCATTTCCATTTAATCCACTAATAGTTGGATGTACCAAATTAGTAACTGTCTAGAAAGAAGAGTCATAGGAGCGTTACAACTTGGATGGTGTTCCTTTTCAAATAATGATGAAGAGTATACAAAGAAAATCTTCATGATCTACCCTTTTTGTGATCTAGGTGGATATTGGTGGCCCCCAATATCGACGTGGATCATTGTATTATTATGTTTGGCATGCATGCAAAAAATTTGCAAGTCATATAGGGTTATGGGTTGGGGAGGATGTCGAGGGGCATTGGAAGAATTGGCTCTCCAACCCATATTGTCATGATTTCAAAGCTATTCCTCTAATTATATGTTGGGGAGTATGACTAGCATGGAAAAAATTTGTATTCTAATATTAAACTTATATCCGTACACACTTTTTTGTTTAAGAAATGGTTATCTTAGAACATTTCCCTCAAGGAAAAGGGTGGCGGTCTGCCTAGGATAAATACCGCAGAAAATCCAATTATTTCTTTTAGTGGGTTTTTTTGATGATGCATCTTGCAACTTAGGGAATAAAAGTGGGCGGTGGGTCATTCTTTTCCTCTTTGATTCACACTATTTCAGGGTGAAAATGAGGTTTGGTTCAACAACTGATAGTATGACAAAACTCTTGGATTGCAGAAATTTCCTTCTTTTCACCCTTACTAAGGGTTTTAAAGTTATCCTAGTATATGGGAAATTCATGCTAATAAAAAAATACATGAATAAAATTCAACACTGCAGAAATATTACTCTCATATATATTTTAGAAGAAGTGGCTTGACTGAAAAGTTATTTTAATTTCTTCTGATGTTCCCACATCTACGAGGAAAGGAATAAGGAAGTAGATTTCCTCTCCAAAGAAGGATTGTTAATGGAATAAGGGCTTCAGATATTATCGAACAACATGAGGTTATTACCACCATAACGTTTTTCCATAGGCCCTATGGGGATTTAACTACAAGGGTGAAAGGGTTTAACATTATGTAACAACTTTAAATCAATTTTGATTATTTTTATTATGTTCACTATGTTTAGACAAAACATGCTTGTATGAAGGACTCTTTTTTTCTCTTTCCCCAAAAATAGTATATTTTTTACAACATTTTTCTTTTTCGGAAGAAAACTATGCATAATAGTTAGTTTGTCCAACATTTCAGGTGGAATTCCACCCATCATGAGGGACGAGTAAGCTATGTGATGTGTGAGTGAGTTCCAAAGAGTCCTTTAAATATATAATTCTACTAAGTAACCATTAGAGAAATATGATAAATTCATTAAATGATCATTGGAGATTATAAATTAATTAAATAAGTAATTATATGATGATTATAATAAATTGTGAAAACATCGAACGAATTAAGATTAATGGTTCAAAATATGAAATGAAATAATTATTATAATCGAAGATTAAAGGTCCAAAAGAGAAGAAACATTATGCACTAATTATTATTATAAGGATCCAATATTAAAGGTCCATTTACAAAGGGGTTCATTTAATATATTATGTCAAATTAAGATATAAAAGAGAAATTAAGAATATAAAGGGATACACTTAAGGAAAAAGAACGAAAAATATTAAGGAAAAAGGAGGAGAGGAGAAAGATCTAGATAAAGAACAAAAAAAAAAATAGAAGCAAGGGGAAAGGTAGGGGAAAAGGACATTAATGACAGATTTGATGGATTATAGGCTTCTAGGATTGCGTTAGCCTACATCCATATTCTCTATGAAATTTATTGGGGTTCTTCTCGATCTCAAGAGCTTCTCTGAAAAAACCCAAAATTGTGGAATGAAACAAATGAAATGATTTTTTATTGGTCAAATCAAATAAGATGCTTGAAATTAAAAGAATGTTTGATGATAGCATATTTTTCTTGTTGGTGGTGGTTGGTGTCTACAATGTGCTCTTTATGAGATGCTTTGAAGGGCCGACCAGTTTGGCCAATGTAAGACTTGCCAGAAGAACAAGAAATTTTGTAAGCACCATATCTAAGCAAGGGATTAGATTTTTCACATCTAAACAAGGAATCAAATTTTCCTTTGGTTGAACTGAAATCTCCAAGAAAATTGTATTTTTTTGCTATATATATATATATATATATGTATGTATGTATGTATGTATGTATGTATGTATGTATGTATGTTTTGATATGGCCACAAGCATATAAACAACACTCTTTACTTGAATGCACCATTAGTGAGAACCTACAAAATTTAATTTTATTATTTATATAAATGAATGAAATTACATTTTTTTTTTTTTGGAAAAAATATAATTATGAAAAAAATGTAATTAATATAGTTATGTTTATAAGTCATTTGTTGAATAATTTTTAATTTAATAAAAAATATTTTTATTTCAATTATGTAGATTGTAATTTAAAAAATAATTATTTTAAAAGTATAGTGGTAATTTGCAATTATATAATGTAAATTTTAAAGTAAAAGAGTTGTTAATAAATTATTGGTAGTAAAGAGGTATTGGAAAAAAATTAAATTAAATTTTTAAAATTTTCATAGATTTATATAGTAAAAAGTAATGAGATGAAAGGAATTTAAATTTTTTTTTTTTTTTTTTTTGTCTATTATAAAGGGTTTTTAGCATGTTTTCAAGTCTTATTTATTTAGAATCCATTAGTATTTATTAGGATCACAAGTTTAAATTGTGAAATCTTTATGATACAAGTGTCCCTATAATTTTTTAGGTTGTTAGACCCATACATGTAGTTAAAAACATATTTTAAACAACAAAAATCAACATTTTACTAAAAACATTTTCCATATTTTATAAAAAAACTCCAAACTTCATTTAAAAATAATCTATTTACCATATGTTTTTCTACCTTTTAGTTTACTATATTTAGAATTATAAACTTGTTAATTATTGGTATAATTTTATATTACAAAATAATATAATTCTTAAAGCTATTACTATTAATAATAATATTATTGAAAATTGAATATATTTATGTTAGCAGAATCTACATTGAGAAGACGCACTCAAAGTACATAAAGCTTGAAAATCACCATAAAGGCACTTCCGACTTCTCTGAAGTACGTACTTACTATAATAGAAAATTAACTTCCTAACCCATATAAAAATAAGTACGCTAATACAGAAACTTGAGAGAGATTGGAAACCATCAATCTAGGAAGGCTTGAGAATTTAATTTTAGAATAGAAGGATCAATTGAGTCTATATATATATATTGATTTTGAGTGGCATAAAGGAGAATGACACTCAAAGCCAGTTAACTGTTGAGGTGGAAGGTTCATTTGAGTTTGTTGATGTTGATTTTGAGTGGGACAAAGGAGAATTACACTGCACGCCAGTTCATTGTTGTTCCATGAGGTCCCTTCTTGAATTCGGAGGACCTCATTGATTATGTATTCGTTGGATGGCGGATCAATGTTTGATTAACAATATTCATAAACATTTCTACCCAACTTTCAAATTAAAGACCGAGATGACTTGTCAATTTGGAGGTGACGAAGTGAAATATGGACCTTCTTAGTTTCCCTTAAAAGCTCATGGAGATTGTACCCATGGAAAAGCAGTGATTCCATTAGATCCAACCAATATCTTATGGCCAATCACAAAATCGTTTATACCCATGGGAGAGGCAATTCAAGACCTCGGTACAATTACGCCCATATGCATGTTGGGTTGGGGAGGCAATTCAAGAGCGTAAAGCTTCTGAGTTTTTTTTTAATGACAAGGTATTATTAGAATTTGGCGTAACTTAAAACGTTTTCGACTGCTCAACTGTAATTATTTTCCTTCTAATGCAAATTGCGAGGCCATGTTAGTAGATAACTTGTGAATGGTGCACATTGTCGCGTACCTTTGTTTTCCTTTAGATGTAAGCTGCGCTTTTGTTATAGTTGGTTACCCTGAATAATTTAATACTTCTGAATAGAGATTTGAATCGGTGTTAATAGCAGTGCAGTACCTTCTAAGCATGTAACAAATCCATAGAATACACTGCTCGAATGCACTGGATCAACAAAACCATTGCGAGGCCAATATATCGTTTATACCTAAAAGCCGAAGGATTTGAAAGTTGAGATGCTCTCATAAATAACTACGGCTGCAGGGCAAGAGATGGTTTCTCGAGATACGATGTAATCTAGATGAGAAATGATTTCTCTAGCTACGATGTAATCTAGATATGACATGGTACCTCACATGATGTAATGTTAGATAAGTATTTGTAAAGTAAACATTTGTAGACTCTTTGGCATTGGAATTTATGATTTTGGACTAGAGTTTATTATATTAGACGTAAATTCGAACGAATCAGATGTGGGAATCATTGCTTCTATTATAAATGACAATCCTACTATTTTGTCATATTTTTTTAATATTGAATCATAATTTTATGAGTAGTTTTTAGTGCGACTTTTTGAAGTCTTCTAGGGTGACGTTTTAGCGGTGTAATTTCTCTAAATTCCGGCAGGAATTTATTGAAAAGAGAAGTTTGATTGCTAACTTTGCACAATCAAAGTGTCCCAGAGGTTTTTGAGGGTGCTGGATCGATATATAGAGTCAAAAAACCAGTTTGAATAACAAAAACCAAGATTTTACCTCAAAAATTTTCACCGGATTCTAGCACCTGAAACTTCAAAAAGTCACACTAAAGACAACTCCTAATTCTATTAAATCTTATTCTTCTTCCATATTGGAGAAATTCCACCATGAGATTTGTGTTTTTGTTTAAAACAAATAATTAAGTGATTTTGTTAATGTGTAAAAGGATGAATTTGTATATATATATATATATATATAATAATGATTCGGAATAAATATTTATATGGAAAATTTTATGAAGAAAAATGAAGTTTCAATTACTTTTTGGTGAATTGAGTCTTTTATCTAATCACTTATTGCATTTCACAATGGATGAATTCTATGACCAACACAATATGGGTTACCAAAACCATGTGCCTAAAACCCTTATAAATGTAAATCTAACACATTTAACTTACCTCACAATTCTCTTTTAAACTTGGGGAAATTCTTCAAATCCAATCTAGAAAATCCACATGCACCCCTATCACTCTAGAATTTACTACGGACATCGATGCATTTCTAGGTCATCTAATCTTAAGCCCATTTACATGTATCTTTTTTGTTTATGTGATTAATGTTTGAGTAGTGACAAATTGCATCATCCTCTCACCTTTTCATTTCTTTGACCTCAACTTGTAGCCATGTTCTCATGTCCATGCAAGTATGCCACTTTTATCAATTTGCTAATAGTTTTACCATTTATAGCTTATGAAGCCAACCATTATGCCAAAGGATCCATCCAATTTCAATTCATTCCACTTAACATCTTCATGATAATATCATGGAACAACTCACAACCTCGGCTCTAAAAATTTGCAAGAGAAAAGATATAGTTAACCATAACATAGTAACACATACACAAACCACATAAGATTTATCTTTGAAAACCCGAACCAAGGAAAATTTTTCAATGAACCTTTGATTTCCATTTATCCAAATCTAGCCAAGCTACTAGCCAAATGAATCCAACGCCTACTCACCTCTTTCATCTTACAATGGAGGAGTCCAAGCCTATTTATAGACTTCACTACATGAAATATTATGGGAAACATATAATGGATTAAAAAATTCGAGTGCGTGAAAATCAGGTATTTTAGACCTAACAAATTTGGTTCTATGATAAAATAAAATTTACCTAAAAAATTCTCCCCTTTACATTGACTTAGGAAAATTATTAAGATCCAACCTAAAAAAACTCATGCCCCCATGCCCAACCACTTTAGAATATACTAATGGTATACATTTCTTACAAGATCATATATTTATATATCCATTTGCATGTAGCTTTTCAAAAAAAATTCATCCCCAAATTATTTATTTATTATTATTATTTTTAAATGTGCGCACTTAAAAATTCGACAAAGTTTTCTACTTTCCAGTGCTTTGACCTCAATATGTAGCCATGTTCTAACATCCACACAAATATTCAACCTTCATGAATCTATGAATCTATCAAAGGATTTTGAGGTCTAAAATAGGCTTCCTAAGGAATATGATCTAGATTGGGTAATTATATTGTTTTTCATCCATATCGATGCATTCAGAGTGGAAAAGGTGGAGGAATCAACTCACATGACCATTTTACCGGTGGGACCTAGTTTGGTGAATCAGGTTATCAAACCTTCATGGAGAGTTTTGAGGCATCAAACGAAATTTTTTGGGTGTGAAAATTTACCATTTTAATGCCACAAATTTTCATGCTACTCTACACACATATATCTTTCCAACGATGTAAGAAGTGTGTCAATCGGAGTCAGTATCCAAAAGTTATGCCACTCGGAATTTGACCTTCCTATTTTCACACCTATATTTTAGGAGGGTGCTGCATGAGATCCCATTATTCATGGAAAAGGGGCTAGCGAGGTGTTTATGATGTTAAAGACTCTAGAAGAGTCTATATTGTAACTCTAGTTAAGGGTTGATGTAGTCAATCTTAAGCACTACTAGGCTATGGAGTTGTGTTATAACCAAGCCACTAGAAGGAAGAGGGTATTCCATTCTTTCAAGAGAATTTTTTTCCATAGCTAAGAAAACATAGTCAGGAGGGATAGGATTTAGAGCACACAAAGAGGATTTGTGCACTATAGTAACACACGAGGCAGAGACCATAATTCTTTGTACCTGCAGCCATATTTCAAGACAAAGAAAGAGAGTGAAACAGACTCACCTTCCAGCTGGGTTTTCTCCCGAAAGGTTTCCCAAACCATATTTTGGATCTTATGTGTATGTGTGAGTTTATTTTTTCGTTCTCTATTTATATGCATAATTCACATTTGCATGCATGTACTAATTACAGTTAAATCTACAAATCTTAAAGTTTAATAAGATTGTAATAGTCTAAAATATTCATATTTGTAATATAATATTATCAGACTTGTTGTGACGAATTATCTAGTGGAATATCCACGGAAATTTACAGATGATAATATAATAAAATGATAGTCAAAATAATATAATAAGAGTTATGAATTTGTGAACAAAAACTAAGGAAAGCAATTGTTTTATTGTATTTCTGGCTTATTTCCTTGCAACTTTAGAGTCAGTGTTAAGTGTAGACACCCATTAGATGCAAAATCAAATTTCACACCCAAGGAGTACCCACTCTGCATACTAATGCATAGACCCACATTGAAAGACGTTGAAAATACATCAAAAAAACATGCTAAACATGTTTTTTCTACTTTTTCAGTGTGGATCTACTCAAAAGTATGAAGAGTGGATACTTCGTAGGTGTGAAATTTAATTCTACATCTAGAAGGTATCTACACTTGACATTTGAGTAAACCTACAAGGAGATAAACCAAAAATACAATTATAAAAAGTACTTGTCTTCTTTTCCACCGAAAATATTCTCCCCTGAGGATGACCTAATCATCCTGAATCCTATTACTTCTTTTAAAGTTAATTTTCTAAGTACAGTTTTTGTTTTAAGTTCCATTTTTTACCTCAAAATTTCCCCAATGGTAAACTTCCTTTTATATGATTCCTCTTTCATGAGGTCAGTGACTTCCTCGAGGATTGTTAGAAAATGGATCCATTATATAACACTTTAAAATCGAGAAAAATAACTAAGAAGAGGGTCCCTAGGATCTCCCCCTCCTCGGTAATACCCTTATGAACCATATTTGGCCCCTATTCTCGCTAGAATTTCTTTAATATTAGCAATTCCACATGTATGAATTCTACTCTATTTCCTTTTATTTCATATTTTCTTTCTCATTGTTCCTCTCCTCCCCATCCTGTTAGTATTCTTCCCTCAGCACCCTCCTCCTCCTTGGGGTATAACACTCCCATTACTCTTCCAATCCTTTCCCCTTGCCCTCCCGCATTGGTTCTATATCTATTTTTCCCCTATTACTTGAGCTTCCCTCTTCTTGCGAGCCCCCCTCCCCCATGCTCCTATATTAAAGGGTAAGAAAAATTTCACCCTCTATTCACACTCAAAATTACAAGAGGTCCCCCCCTTACATGGGAGAATGGAACTTGCTACATGCATGCTCCCAATCTTCTTGGTTGTAAATTCAGTGTTCATCATGCCCAAGAAAGGTATTTAATTGAGATCAAGAAGGGGAGACAATTTTGAATTTCTACGACCCTTAGACCAAGAAAATCCCTCTACAATCAAACCCAATGATTCTTATTTAAATTAATGTGATAAGGTGGGGGGCCACGTAAAATATTTTTCCTGAAAATGATGGTTACTAGCTACAAGAAAAATGTTATCAATATTTAAGAAACTATGTGGCTTGGTGATAAAGCAAGGAAGGTGTTAGAAGTATTTTTGGAGTCTTACTTTTTCCACTTAGATGTGGATGGGTACTCAAGAGGATTAATCAATATTTGAGCCCCAACTACTTATATATCTCATCCTCCCTTATGTCTTCTTCTATCCTCTAAAAAATTTAAAAATAAGGGATTTTGAGTATGATATCTCTACACTAGATATTTATGGTCCCTTTTATAATTGAATTTCCTTCTGGGAGGAATTTTTCTCAAGAGGTATTCTTTCATACACTTATAGCATATTGGGAGGCTATTTAAATTTCAAAATATGCATAAGTGAATTTTGGGGTCCAAACCCTCTTCTAGACACTGAGAGTGCCTATTTCTAGGATTTACATTCAAAACATGGTCTAATTGACATAAGTTCATTCAATATGTTTCCAACCTAGAGGAATGACTATTCAGATGGTATTGAAGTGGCTGAGAGTCTTTATCACTTCCTTATCTCTAAATTCCTATGGAATTTAGGATTCATTCAAATATTTCATCGAGCTAGGTGACCTATTATATCACACGCCCAACATCCTTCATTTATGTCCTAGGGGATATTCCAATTACCGTCATTTTCATTTTAACTCGTTATAGTTATAGAATGATTACTATTGTTCCTTAATTCACATGTATTGGACCCACTTGTTCCCTCAGGACGATTCCTCATATATGTGTCATTTTATGGACAATCTCAAAGCTATCAAGAATGCCTCTTATATCTCGAAAAAAACTCATCATAAAAAATTGAATGAGGAATTGACGAAGGTGGAAAATAATATATTAATCATAAATATCACCTCAACTCTCTGAAAGTTTCTTCATTTTCTTTGGATGAATTGTGATACCTAAAATGTAGGAGACACGTTCTTCTTCAATTGGAAGAGGAACAATGGCAACTGGAAAGTCTTGCAGTTTGGCTTGAGTTTGGGGGTAGCAATACAATTTGTTTCCATCAAATTTTCAATTACATAAATCATAGAAATAGTATTTGGGAAATCAAATATAATATTCGGGAATTTTAAGGTCTAAAATGGACCTCCTAAGGAAAATAATCAAATTATAGTCAAAATAATAAAACAAGACACTATTTTTTAACGATAAAGAGAGGAACTACTATTTTTTTCAATTATATTTTTTGGCTTATCTCCTGGTAGGTTCACTAAAATTTCAAGGGTAGACACCCATTAGATGTGGAATTAAATTCCACATCTAATGAATACATACTATAAATACTTCTAAGCATTAGAGAACTTTTGAGGTCTAAAATTGGCCTCCTAAGAAAAATGTACAACAATTTTTTTTTTTATAAGAACCAATATGATTCAAGATTATGTTGTCAACCATGGGGGATGATTCACCATTTTTGGTGTAAAAAGGTGAAAATATTAAAAAATAATTAAAGAAATAAAACTATTTTTTCAACTTTCAACATATCTCCTTAAGGTTTTACTCAAATTTTGAGTGGGAGTACTCGTTGGATGAAAAATTTAATTCCTCATCCAAGGAGTGCCCATGTTTCATACATTTGATGGATCTTGCTACACAAAAATGAGAAATACATGAAAAAACTGAATGCAATCATGTTTTTAATGTATTTTTCATTTTTCGTGTACCAAAGTCCATTGAAAGTATTCAAAATGGGTAATCCTTGGATGAGGAATCAAATTTTGCATCTAATGAGTGTTTCCACTCAAAATTTGAGTAAGCCCGTAGGGAGAAAACTTGAAAATACGAGTTGAAAAAATAGCTTTTTCTTTTTTCCCTCTAAAATTTGATGATGTAATATAATATTATTTTATTATTTACACTATTATTTTATAATTTCCTTACGAGGCCCATTTTCGACCTCAAAATTGGATTAGTAGATGATTCCACATTGGAAAAATTTGAAAATATATGAAAAAATTGTGTAGAACATGTTTTTTGTGTATTTTAATTTTTTTCTGATGTGGATCTACTCAAAACCATGTTCAACACACTTTCTCATATAGTTTCATTTTTTTCCCAATGTGGATCTACTCAGAAGTATGGAGAGTGGGTATTCATTGGAGGTGAAATTGAATTCCACATCCAATAGATGTATACTCCTTAAATTTGAGGGAACCTACATGGAGATAAGCTAAGAATAAAATTAAAAAAGTAGTGTTCTCCTTTATCCTCTAAAAGATTTACCCCAGGGAATGACACCATTATCATTGTGAATTCCATTTATTATTTTAAATTTAATTTTATTAGTCAAATTTTTGTTTTGATTCCCCATTTTGACCTCAAAATTCCTTTAATGGAAGGAGAATATCCATTCTTCTTTGAGAAAAAGGTTGAGGTGACAGCTCACTATTTTCATTCTCTCTTCTTGGTGCCTATGGGCTTCCCAATACAAGAAAATTTTCAAGTGGTTTCCCTCTTCCATACAACTATAAATGATCAAATGAATGCTTTTTATAATGAAGAACTCTCTAAATTAGAGATTTTGGTAGTTTTTGAATCTATGCAAAACTAAAAGACGCCGAGGTCGAATGTTTTTCCATTCAAAGTTTATTTGGGTTTATATGATCTTCTATAGGAAGATGCCCTCAACGTCATAAAGGAATCAAATGAAGAAATAAGAGTATTAAGCTCTCTAAATGCCACCTTAATTCATTTCCCTAATCCCCATTGGATGCATGCATTCCACCTTTACTTGGTAGCATTCTAAACATTTTGATATCTACTCTCACACTTATTTTTTCATGTTTGGCCAATAATATGACTTTTTATGGAAATTATAATCTCTTGGTATCCCGAGTGACCAAAATATGGTATTTTTTATGCCTATCCATAATGATATTCTCCAAATTGTCCACATTAGGTATGTGTCATGTTCCTTTAAAATTCAATAGTTCAGCGTTTGTAATGAAGTATTCCTTTTTCAATGTGACTTTAGGTTCTTATTATAAGTGCTCAAGTTTTTGATATTGGTAATCTCACTACTAATCCTCATTAATATTCTCTGGAATACTAAATTCAGAAGAGAAGGATGAGTATAATACTAATAATGCTTGATCTATTCCAGTTGAGAATAATGATTGTAACACCCCTAGTTTTATGTTTTAAAATTATACATTTGAACTTCAGTCCAAAGGGGAGTGGACCCCAATGGATAATTATTGTGTAAACATAATTAATTATTTAATTAAGAAAAATAAAAAATAAAAATTCTGTGCATATTGACCAAATGAGATTTTTGAGATCACTTGCCAAATCCATGAGGTGTGGAAAGAGGCTAAGACTTTCCCCAAAAATATTTCGAAAAGCATTGAAAGAATTTATTTCTAATCTATATTTTTGAGGAAAAATCTAAAGCTGGAAAAGTAGAAAGCAGATTTAAAGTCCCTAAATAAGGGAAGCCTAGGCAAATAGGAATAAAAGCATCCTATAATTCTGGACGCAGAATTAGAAACATGCTTTGGAGAGAGCAGCTTAAATAAGCTACTCCAAAACAGATTGAGGTTGGTATCTTTTGGAAGAGGATCTCAGCTCGGGGGTGAATTCCGGAGATAGACGAATTCTAAGGTTGGGTGGACTAGTCATAAAAATAAGTGGTATGCATAGATTATCTGCAATTTTCTGTTATAAAATTGAATTAGAAATTTTACATTATATTGATATTGCAAGAAAATTTATGTTTTCCCAATGTGTAGTTTACATTCCATACTTTTAACAGAATATATTAGAAGAAATAATCTTTCATATATTGTATTGCAGTAGGAATAGATATTGGGAAATATCTATCAGAATCTCTAAACTGTTATGAGTTTAAATCTTAAGATACATAGTATTCCCAATTATCATGTATAAATTGACATAAAAATCTTCTATGATAACAAGTGATATATATATATATATATATATATATATATATATATATATATGCAGAATTAACTAGTTTAAAATTCTGAGATTTTAGTTGAGTAACTCGTGTTAGAGAAATTTTAGAATATAGAATTCTAGCAAAATCCTATAGCTATATTGTAATTAAAATATATCCAGATAAGTCATTAATACAATCAGGCTAACCACATTGAACAATGATAGAAGCTACTGTATATTCTGTTTAAAAGAGAAAATAAATCTGTCTCTATGATTTAAATTAAATTAAATTAAGGGAAGCTGAAATATTTACTCTGTATAAACAAAATAATAGAAATTATGTATATGCAGAAGTACAGGTAAAATTTAAGAATATTCGTAATGGAAAATATTGTATTACCATTGCACAAAGAAAGGATAATATATATTATAAAAAGGAGCATATCAACTGGAGCTAATAAATAAAATTATAATAATTAGTACATCAAATCAGAAGTGAAATATTTTAGTGGAATTTACTTCTGTTATAAAAAGGTATCAAATTTTCAGAATAATTTAAATTAAAATGCAGTTGATCATCATCCTATAAATTAAATTAAATATTCAGCTGAAGTTGTTCGTAAAGATAATTCCAGTGTATATCAGAAAATTTATTCCACAGAATATTGATAAGAAATATTCAACTAAAAAGTTATTAATCCTTATACATATGTATATTTTAAAATAAACTTGGCAGAGAAGTATTCCATCTCTGTTAATATATATATATATATATATATATAAAGTTCAGAATATATATTACTGGAAAAATGTTCGAAATTAAATTCAATTTAGAGATTTATGCTAGAAAAATCTCCTATAGCTATGTTATATAAATTAAAAAATAACCAGCATTATTGTTCCCATAGAAATTAGCCGGGGTTATTACGATGGTTCACAATTAATATGAATCTGTGGAAAATGCTAAACAAGTAATTGGGTAAAAATTATTCCCAATAGGAAATTAGATGCTGACCTGTGACAAAAGAGAGGAGAATCGTTATCATTGGTCCACGTAAAAAGATACATATGTTTTTTTTCACAAATAAAAACCACGGAAGGGAGAACTTACCTAAAAAAATACAAAGGGAAAATAATTAATTATGTATTGATCTAAACCAATATAGAATTACATTTAAAGAAAAATAAAAATTGAATAAGAAATTACAGAGATAGAGTAAGTCTAAATGTACCCAGGGTCAATGGCGAAATAGCTCGCAAATTTTCTGGGAGAAACCGAAATGAATTAGGTGTATAAAATGTATAGTTTAATAATATAGATAATACTATATAACAATTTCATATTATAAGTAATTACCTGAGAAGCGAGCGTCTGTTCCCACAAAAGAAATCTATCCAATTTGAGAAAGTATCTGCATGAGATACGATGATGTCATTGCTATACTTAGATTCATTTCAAGTTATAAAATGAAATTCGAGAGGGGAGTAAATTAAAGCAGGAATATGATTCTAAATCATTCCAGTGACTGTGTGTTATAGTCACAATAAATCACCGATGAGAACTTCGGGATAATAATAATAAGGGAGACGCTGAGAATAATAGGGATAAACTGATGAAAAATTCTCCAGCAAATAATAGGGAGGAGACACTGAGAATATATGTTTATAAACATATGAAGAAAAATATTAGACTGATATATTGAATCTCCCAAAAAACCAATGTATAATAATGTGGGTTTTACTTCATAATGACTCAGTAACAATGAGATTTCATATGAAATGAAATTCAGCTCTATTTCTTTGCCATTATGGAAATGTATTCAGATAAAAGAGAAATTCAAACCGAGATAGAATTTTTTTTTATAATTTCTCTTTAAGTTACATAAATAGTAGATATGTTTATGAATACGATTGTTACCACATAGGCGTAAAATAAATTGAAAAGAAATCGAATGAACCAAAATTTAAATCGATTTTAGCATTATATTGTATCTTCATATACATCTTGAAAGAAGAAATATGAATACATTAAGCTAGAATATTATAAAAAGAACTAGTATAAAGGTTACCTGGAACGTTGAGCATTCGGCATGATAGAGTCTACATGAGATTAGTGTGATGGCAGTCTTGATCAATGAAATTAAACACAGAAGAACAGAGAGACCTCTGCGTCCTCTGATAAATTTTTCATATGACAAATGAAGCTATAGAGTGAAGGAACCGCATAATATACCGGGCCAAAACCCTATTTCATCGCCTATCTCCACCTTCCACGTGGAGAGAGATGCCCAAACCAAATCGATATCAATTGAAAAGGACCTCGAAAGACAAGAAAATATTCATAGTACAAGCCTATGGATTGACGAATTAATACAATAGAACTCACCAAAACCAACAACCCTACGAAACTTAATAAATAATGACATATACATCGATCCTCATAAATGATAACTTGCCCGAGACACATCGCAACAATACTCGAAATTTAATGAAGTACCAATGAAACGACATAACATTAAAAGAGAGAATAAATGATAGGCAGACTTGCACTGGCCTCGGGACTATTCCAATCCTTAAAACCCTAAACATTATATTTACAAACCAAATGAGTAAAGAAGTATTCGTTTGGTTGGAACGATGGAAAAGTACAACGAGTTGAAATACTTGCCACACAAAAAAGTATTAAACTATCGTTACAATAAAGGTTTATTCATATTCGAATGTTATATGTATCACAATCCTAAATTAAGGTTGGATTAGTTGATATATATATATATATATATATATATATTCTCATACCCATTATATTAAGGTATTATAATATGGAAATTCGAAGTATGGTAAATGTATATTATATTCTATGGTAAATTAATGCACTATAAGTATAATGTAAGGGTTAGTAAGATAATAACTCTAAATTATAATGAATAATGTTATAAAGGAATTCAATGAAAGAGAGATGTGTCATAAAATTACAAACTATAAACCCATATATAAAACAAATAATAGTATATGGGAAATACATATTGCCACACCATATTAAAGGCTAGACATATTGAGAAAAAAAAAAAAACTGTGGTTAAGTGGAGAGACATTACAAATGGTATCAGAGATTATGTTTGAAAAATTGGGCTATTGTTGTGTGCTCACTGTATAAATTATTTTTTTAGAAAAAATTTCTGTTACTGATGTGTTTTTTTTAGTGTACAGTGGTACTGGAACTGAAAAGTTAATGGCTGAAGGAGATGAAATTTATATTGATCTGGGTGATGAAGATTACATGCCAGATCCCAACGCTCCTTTGATGGCTATGTTGCACAGGTTTCAATGGGAAATTTCTGAGCTAAAAATACAGAATGACAGGTTGTCATTAGCTAGTGAGGAGCAGGAAAAGATGATAAGAGAACTGACCTCGTGGAACAGCCAAGAAGGTGAGGGTTCCGGAAAGGAGAGGAAAGGAAATTTCTCAGATGGTTTTGAGGAAGATGACACTACTAGACATCAGTCTAAATAGAAGAAGGAATTACAGTGTGAATTCTGAAAAATTAAACCTCCCTCCTATGATGGGGAGAAGGAGGCAGATGCTGAGGCATGGCTGTTGAATATGATTAAGTATTTTCAGGTCTATGAATATGAAAGAAATTTGAAGGCCAGATTAGCTATCTACCAGCTGCAGGGTAAGGCTACCTTGTAATGGGAGGAGACAAAAATGGTTCATGCCATTGATGAAAAGGCAGTGACTTGGGAAGATTTCCACGTCAAGTTTAAAAACCACTATTTGAACGAACGTTATTATGATGATAAAGCAAAGGAGTTCCATGAACTCAGATTGGGATAGCTGACTGTAGATGAGTTTGTCACCAATTGTACAAATATGTTAAGGCATGTTCCTTATATTCGTGAAGAGAAGGAAAAGGTACAAAGGTTTTTGAACTGTTTGCCTGCTGTGTACAAGGAGAAAATAGAGTTCGATAATCCAAAAACTATGGATGAAGCAGTGAGGAAAGATATATTATGCTACCAGTAGTTTAAAGGAAAGGGTGAGCATGGGAAAAGCTGGGTAAACAAGGGTGAATTGAAAGGAAAGAAACAGAAACCAGCTTACTTAAAGAACTTTGGTAGGGATCATCAGCGGAAAAAATTTAATAAACCAAAAGAAAATCAAACTGCTCAGTCCCAAGTTGGTTCAAAACGACTAGATGGAGATAATAAGAAGGAAGGAACAGTTAAAATGAGAGAGCCTTTGAAATTTTGCGGCTAAAAAGAACCTCATCTATTGCGGAACTATCCACACCGAAATATTCAGATGATTATGAGAGATCGAGAAGCTACCACAGTCAATGATATATCAAGGAATATACCCACTATCAGTGAAGCCTTAGAGAACCGACAAGAAGAACACCAGGATACTATGGTCGAGATGGAAGGTAAGATTGCTGACCAATCTGTTACAGTTTTGATTGATCCAGGTGCTTCTTCGAATTACATTAGTCCACAAGTTGTAGAGAAATGCAATCTCAAAACTGAAAAATTTCAGCAGTCTTGGTTGGTCCAGTTAGTCACTGGCACCAAGAGAGAAGTAACTCATAAGTTACCTCAAACAGCAATTAAATTAAATGATTTTTGGACATAAGTAAATTTAAACATTCTGCCCTTAGGCTCATATGATTTAATGATAGGAATGGAATAGTTAGAAAAGAGAAAGGCTATGATGAATTATTGGGATAAAAATATGCATTGTATAGATGAGGAGGGGAGGCCCTTTATACTCAAAGGAAAACCAAAACCAATCTCTGTAAGACAAATATCATCTCTGCAATTAAAAAGAACAACTAGAAAAGGTTATCAAGTATATGTTGTACATGTTGAAGAATTAGGATAGCAACCTGAAGAAAACCTACTAGACACCTTACCAGTGGTAAGAGATTTCAAAGAATTTTTTCCAGATGAGATTCCTCATCTTCCCCCAAAAAGAGAGATTGAATTTTCAATCGATTTGGTGCCTGGAGCAACACCCGTTTCCAGAGCCCCTTACCGGATGAGCCCTCCTAAACTCATGGAGTTGAAAATGAAATTGCAATAATTGTTGGATAAACGTTATATCAAACTGAGTGTGTCTCCTTGGGGAGCACCAGTGCTGTTTGTGAAAAAGAAGGATGGAACCTTCAGAATGTGCATTGACTACCGTCAATTGAATAAGTTGACAATCAAAAACAGATACCCATTTCCCAGAATTGATGACTTTTTTGATCAGGTAAGAGGGGCTTCAGTATTTTCTAAGATTGATCTGAGGACTAGTTATCACCAACTCAGAATTAAGGAGGAAGATATTAGTAAAACAGCTTTTCGAACTAGGTATGGTCACTACGAATTTGTAGTCCTACCTTTTGGTTTGACAAATGCCCCTACCACTTTTATGTGTTTAATGAACAATGTTTTGAAAAAGTACTTAGATAAATTCATACTAGTGTTCATAGACGATATTCTAGTTTATTCAAAAAGTGAGGAAGAGCACAAATAACACTTAAGGATAGTTTTGCAAACTTTGAAAGAAAACCAGTTATATGCCAAATTCAATAAATGTGAATTTTATAAAGACAAGATTCAATACTTGGGGCATATTATTTCTCAACAAGGATTGGTTGTTGACCCTAAGAAAATAAAGGCTATTAGAGAATGGCTGCTGCCGACTGATGTTTCAACACTAAGATCATTTATGGGAACTGCAGGTTATTATCAAAGATTTGTGGAAATATTTTTTGCAATAGCATATCCCATAACTTCACTACAGAGAAAAGGAACCAAATTTGAGTGGACTGAAAAATGCCAAAAAAATTTTGAACAAATAAAATTAAAACTCACTACAGCCCCTATACTGAAGATTGCAGATCCTGACAAAGAGTTTGTTGTGTGTACTAATGCATGTAGAGAGGGATTGGGAGGAGTGTTGTTGCAAGAAAATTTTTTTATTGCATATGAATCTAGAAAACTTAAGAAACATGAATAGAATTACAGTGTATATGATCTGGAATTGGCTGCTGTAATTCATGCCTTGAAGATGTGGCGACACTATCTTCTTGGGAAAAAATTTACATTGATGACAGATCATATTAGTCTCAAGTATTTCTTTTCTCAAACAGATTTGAATGCTCGACAAGCCAGATGGTTGTCTTTTCTGAGTGAATTTGATATGGACATAAAACATATCAAAGGGAAATAAAACAAAATTGTTGATGCGCTAAGCAAAAATGCTTGCCAAAACATAAGTAGCATTGGGAGTACTGCTAGTTTTGATTTAGAAGAACTAGTTAAAAAGGTAGCAGATCAAGATCCAAACTATGATAAGCTACAAATGAAAATGCTGAAGAAAGAAATGGCTGAATACACCTAAAACCAGAAAGGGCTGATCTGCTATAAAACCAGATTGTATATCCCCAATGTAGAGTCTTTGAAAAAGAATAACGTAGATGAATATCATAAACAACCATATTCAGGACATCCTGGAAATCAGAAAATGCTAACAGCTTTGAAAAAGAATTTTTTTTGGCCAATAATGAAAAAGGATGTAGCGGAATATTTAGCTAGATGCATGGAATGTCAACTAGTTAAAGTTGAGCATCAACATCCAGCTGGTCTTTTAAATCCCTTGCCAATTGCAGAGTGGAAATGGGACACTGTTTCTATAGATTTCATAATCGGGTTACCGAGAACAAAGTACCAGCATAACTCAGTGATGGTACTGGCAGACACCTTAACAAAGGCTGCACACTTCATCCCTGTAAAATCTACTTTTAAGACAACCCAAGTAGCAGATGTGTTCCTAAAAGAAATAGTAAGGCTACATAGGGTCCCAAAAATGATTATTTCATATAGAGACGCTAAGTTCACAGCCGCCTTTTGGAAAGGTATGTTTGGGGGCATGGGCACTAAATTGAATTTTAGTACTGCCTATCACCCTTATACGGATGGTCAAACAGAGAGAATAAATGAGATCTTGGAGGATATGCTGAGAATGTGTGTGATCGATAAGCCATCAAAATGGGAAGACTACTTGCATTTAGCTGAATTTTATTACAACAATAGATGTCAATCCTCCATCAAAATGAGTCCATTTGAAGCACTCTATGGAAGGAAGTGTCATACTCCTTTAAGCTGGAGCCAACCTGAAGATAACCTAGTACTGGGGCCAGATACTCTACAAGAAATGGAAAGGGTTGTCAAAAAAATACAAAGAGACATCAAGACAACACAAGATCGACTGAAAAACTATGCTGATAGGAATAGGGTGCATCGAGAGTTCAAAGTGGGTGATCATGCGTACCTGCATATTAAACCCAAAAAGAGCACACTTTATGCTGGAATTTGTGCAAAATTGGCTCTTAGATATTGTGGGCCTTTTGAGGTGTTAGAAAGGGTGGTACCAGTGGCTTATAAGCTGGCCCTACTGCCCCATGTTAAAGTTCATGGTGTGTTTCATGTTTCGTTATTAAAAGTATATGTACATAATGCTTCTCACATTGTTGATTGGAATGTGATATAGGTGGAACCAGAAGGGGAGTTCCTTCCAAAGCCACTTCAAATATTGGAGTGGGAAGAAATTGAATTGAGAAACCAAATAGTAGAAAGAGTAATGGTGCAGTCGAAGCAATTTACTACTGAAGAAGCTACATGGGAAAGAGAAGCTGAGATGATGGAAAAATATCCATATCTATTTTCAAAATGAACTTTAGTAGTTAGTTGTTAACACCGAGGACGGTGTTTGTTTTCAGAGGGGGAATATGTAACACCCCTAGTTTTATGTTTTCAAATTAGACATTTGAACTTCAGTCCAAAGGGGAGTGGACCCCAATGGATAATTATTGTGTGAATGTAATTAATTATTTAATTAAGAAAAATAAACAAAATATTTCTATGCATATTGACCAAATGAGATTTTTGAGATCACTTTCCAAATCCATGAGGTGTGGAAAGAGGCTAAGACTTTCCCCAAAAATCTTTCAAAAAGCCTTGAAAGAATTTATTTCTAATCTAGATTTTTGAGGAAAAATCTAAATTTCCCCAATGACGTGGAGAGTAGTTGGGAAGAGGTAAAAAGCTGGAAAAGCAGAAAGAAGCTTTAAAGTCCCTAAATAAGGGAGGCCTAGGCAAACAGGAATAAAAGCATCCTGTAATGTTGGATGCAGAATTAGAAACAAGCTTTGGGGAGAGTAGCTTAAATAAGCTACTCCAGAACAAATTGAGGTTGGTCTGTTTTGGTTGAGGATCTCAGCTCGGGGGTGAATTCTGAAGATAGACGAATTCTAAGGTTGGGTGGATTGGTCATAAAAATAAGTGGTATGCACATATTATCTGGAGTTTTCTGTTATAAAGTTGTATTAGAAATTTTACATTGTACTGATATTGCAAGAAAATTTATGTTTTCCCAATGTGTAGTCTACATTCCATAATTTTAACAGAATATATCAGAAGAAATAATCTTCCATATACTGTATTGTAGTAGGAATAGATATTGGGAAATATCTATCAGAATCTCTAAACTTTGATGAGTTTCAATTTGAAGATACATAGTATTCCCAATTATCATGTATAAATTGACATAAAAATCTTCTATGAGAACAAGTGATATATATATATACATGCATAATTAACTCGTTTAAAATTCTGAGAATTTAGTTGAGTAACTCATGTTAGAGAAATTTCAGAATATAGACTTCTAGCAAAATCCTATAGTTATATTGTAATTAAAATATATCCAGATAAGTCATTAATACAATCAGGCTAACCACATTGAACAATGATAGAAGCTAATGTATATTCTTCATAAGAGAGAAAATAAATTTGTCTCTGTATAACTTAAATTAAATAAAATGGAGGGAAGCTGAAATCTTTACTCTGTATAAAGAAAATAATAGAAATTATGTATATGCAGAAGTACAGGTAAAATTTAAGAATATTCATAATGGAATATATTGTATTACCATTGCAGAAAGAAAGGATAATCTATATTATAAAATGGAGCATATCAGCTGGAACTAATAAATAAAATTATAATAATTCATACAGAAAATCAGAAGTGAAATATTTTAGTGGAATTTACTTCTGTTATAAAGAGGTATAAAATTTTCAGAATAATTTAAATTAAAATACAGTTGATCATCATCCTATAAATTAAATTAAATATTCAGCTCAAGTTATTCGTAAAGATAATTCTATTGTATATCAGAACATGTATTCCACAGAATATTGATACGCAATATTCAACTAAAAAGTTATTAATCCTTATACATATGTATATTTTCAAATAAACTTGGCAGAGAAGTATTCCATCTCTGTTAATATATATATATATATATATATATATATATATATATATATCAGAATATATATTATTGGAAAAATGTTCGAAATTAAATTCAATTCAGAGAATTATGCTAGAAAAATCTCCTATAGCTCTGTTATATAAATTACAAAATAACCAACATTATTGTTCCTAGAGAAATCATCTGGGGTTATTATGATGGTTCATAATTAATATGAATTTGTGGAAAATGCTAAACAAGTAGTTGGGGAAAAATTATTCCCAATAGGAAATGAGATGCTGACCTGTGACAAACGAGAGGAGAATTGTTATCATTGGTCCATGTAAAAAGATACATATTTTTTTCTTCACAAATAAAAACCACCGAAGGGAGAACTTACCTACAAAAATACAAAGGGAAAATAATTAATTATGTATTGATGTAAACTAGCATAGAATTACATTTAAAGAAAAATAAAAATCGAATAAGAAATTACAGAGACAGAGTAAGTCTAAATGTACCCAGGGTCAATGGCGAAATAGCTCGCAAATTTTCTGGGAGAAACTGAAATGAATTAGGTATATAAAATGTATAGTTTAATAATATAGATAATACTATATAAAAATTTCATATTATAAGTAATTACCTGAGAAATGAGCCTATGTTCCCACAAAAGAAATCTATCCGATTTGAGAAATTATCTGCATGAGATACGATGATATTATTGCTATACTTAGATTCATTTCAAGTGATAAAAATAAATTCGAGAGGGGAGTAAATTAAAACAGGAAGATAATTCTAAATCATTCCAGTGACTGTGTGTTATAATCACATTAAATCACTAATGAGAACTTTGGGATAATAATAATAAGGGAGACACTGAGAATAATAGGGATAAACTGATGAAAAATTCTCTAGCGAATAATAGGGAGGAGACACTGAGAATATATGTTCATAAACATATGAAGAAAAATATTAGACTGATATATTGAATCTCCCAACAAACCAACGTATAATAATGAGGGTTTTACTTCATAATGACCTAGTAACAATGAAATTTCATATGAAATGAAATTTGGCTCTATTGCTTTGCCATTATGTAAATATATTCAGACGAAAGAGAAATTCAAACCGATATATAAAACAAATTTTATTATTTCTCTTTAACTTACATAAATAGTAGATATTTTTATGAATACGAATGTTACCGCATAGGCGTAAAATAAATTGAAAAGAAATCGAATGAACCAGAATTTAAATCGATTTTCTCATTATACTGTATCTTCATATACATCTTGAAAGAGGAAATACGAATACATTAAGCTAGAAGGTTATAAAAAGAACCAGTATAAAGGTTACCTGGAACGTTGAGCATTCAGCATGATAGAGTGTACACAAGATTAGTGTAATGGCACTCCTGATCGATGAAATTAAACACAGAAGAACAAAGAGACCTCTGCGTCCTCTGATAAATTTTTCATATGACAAATGAAACTATAGAGTGAAGGAAACACATAATATACCGAGCAAAAACCCTATTTCATCGCTTGTCTCCACCGTCCACGTGGAGAGCGATGCCCAAACCAAATCGATATCAATTGAAAAGGGCCTCGAAAGACAAGAAAATCTTCACAGTACAAGCCTATAGATTGACGAATTAATACAATAGTACTCACCAAAACCAACAACCCTACGAAACTCAATAAATAATGACACATACATCGATCCTCATAAATGATAACTTGCCCGAGACACATCGCAACAATACCCGAAATTTAATGAAGTACCAACGAAATGACATAACATTAAAAGAGAGAATAAATGATAGGCAGACTTGTACTGGCCTCGGGACTATTCCAATCCCTAAAACCCTAAACATTATATTTACAAACTGAATGAGTAAATAAGTCTTCGTTTGGTTGGAACGATGGACAAGTACAATGAGTTTAAATACTTGCTACACGAAAAAAGTATTAAACCATCATTACAATAAAGGTTTATTCATATTCGAATGTTATATGTATCCCAATCCTAAATTAAGGTTGGATTCGTTGATATATATATATATATATATATATATATATATATATATATATATATATAACATATTCTCATACCCATTATATTAAGGTATTATAATATGGAAATTCGAAGTATGGTAAATGTATATTATATTCTAAGGTAAATTAATGCACTATAAATATAATGTAAGGGTTAGTAAGATAATAACTCTGAATTATAGTGAATAATGTTATAAAGGAATTCAATAAGAGAGAGATGTGTCATAAAATAAAAAACTATAAACCCATATATAAAACAAAAAATAGTATATGGGAAATACATATTGGCACACCATATTAAAGGCTAGACATATTGAGAAAAAATATATATATATATATTGTGGCTAAGTGGAGAGAAATTACAATGAGGAGGATGAGTTATAGCTTTTACTATAATGCTGACTATAGGACTTGAAATATTAGGTCCTATTTATAATATGAGGCAATAAATCCATTCACTTTTGCATGGATATACATATATAGTCAGGGCCTGTCTAAGAACTTAATAGTCTATTGCTTTGTGCTCAAGATAGTGTATGTAAAATTTTTATATCAACATCTTTCAAAGGATTAGGCTTCAAAAAAAAAAACTAAGGGTCCTTATTGTTACTAACTAGATCCATATATCGAGGAATAATATTCTTGTCAATTTCTTCTTCTAAAGGTGGCTTCCATTTATAGTTGGGAGAAGTGAGATGCACACTTTCATCTCCTATTCGTGAACAAATTAGGAAAACCTCCATTATTTTTTTGAAGGAGTATTTTGAACAAATTGAATAAAGGAATAGAAATATTAGGTAAACTTTTGCTTCTCAGCTTGAAGCCCAATCAGTGTTAGAATACCACACTAGGTTATCGTCGGCCATGGACATGGAGAGAATTTAACTCAAAATCTCTTTTTCACATCCCTATGCTTTAACAGTTTCTTCTACAACATGATTTAAAAATGTGAACTTAAGTTTATATGAAAAATATATTCATTTTCCTGATAAAATGAATTTTCACAAGAAAACTGGAGAGCTCATTTATAATGATATGAGAAAGACATCACTAGCAGCAAGTAAAGAAAAATCTCTATTAGGAATGGTAATAAATCATCTGAAGTTAGGAAAAGGCAGTTTTTGAGCTTTGCATACTTAGAATGAGGAAATGAATAAATTGATTGTCAATCTTAGAGTAAACCATGTGGAAAATTTTGTTGTCCAAAAAATTTTGCAAGGAGAAGAATAAAAAATTCAAGCATTAAGGAAGAAATTAAAATTTCCTGATGTTGAACATGTTATGGCCCCAAAGGTGGCTCCACATGAGAAATAAAAGGAGCTCATAATCTAGGAGGTACTTGAAAGAAATAAGGAGGTGGCCACTTTGAAAGAACTGAATTTAAGCTTGCAGCAAAAATTAATTACTCATGTGTACACAATTGTGGTGAAACTAAATTTTAAAGATCCTACTGATAAACTTGCCAGGGTCATGATAGAAGTAAATATTTCAAAATATGAAATGAAGAAAATCCAAAATATTTTGGATGATATGAAGGGACATTTAAAGATCAAGGAGAGACAACTAAATATGGAAAATAAAAGTGCATCACAACATCATAAAAACTATCAAACAACATGTGATGAAATCAATGAGTTGAAGGAAAAGTTGAAAGGTAATATGTCTCTCATATAGGAAAGAGTGATTATTTGGAATGATATTATCCAGGAGGTGAAGGTAATATGGGATTGCATGTTGATTATGGCAGAGGAGAAAACCATAGTAAGGGATTTAGAAATTATTACTATCTCAAATAAAGATAAATCTTTGCAGACTGCCCAACTAGAAAACAGAATGATTGATATCCTTAATTCTAAATGAGTTCAGGAATTAAGAATTATGGATGTTGAATACATAACAACTCTTGCTATGGAAATAAAAAAAATGGTACGGAAGAACATTTATAGAAAAAACACAGAGGAAAAATGGGGGGAAATCAAGGAATATGTTTAGAAATTCAATACATATTTTGGCAAAAGGATCAAAGCATGATCTCCCTCATGTTTGGATGAGAAAGGTAATTTCCTCCCATGGGAGACATATAAGACATTTTTAGTTCAGGAAAATAGAAATATTGATTCCTCTCATGAGAAAACAACAATACTTAAAGGCTCTACAATTTTGAATTATTTGCAGAGGGATTTCAGGTTCTTATGGTTTTTCAAAACCCTTTTCACAGAGAAACCAACCTACAATCGAATTACAAATTTTACGATGGTTGATTTCATGTTTATTAAATTCTCAAGTTCATATTTATCAATATGGAATAAAGGTAGAGCATTGATGTCACCAACTGAAGCAGTTGAACCTGGACCTTCTTCAAGTGAGCCTGCATAATAATCACAAGTCATCAAGTGAAAATCAATCACATGTTTTATTTAATGAAATTTTTCAAAAGGACACTTTATTTTATAATTTTAAAATAAATTATGTTAAGTTTTAAATTTCATGTCCTCGCATAGATCGAATATTAATATATGGCCACTGACTTGAAACTCACAATTTAGAATTCTGACAATCAATTTGTACACTACGATCTCCTCAAGGTTTTGGGCCTTCTCCTCCTCAATAAATTCTCCAACAAATCACAATGAGAATGAATTGGATTTGGGGGAAATAATCCCTTTAATATGAAAAACCCTAGTTTTCCTATTGCCCATTGTGACCAAACCATAACTCAATTTGACGAAGCATCAAAACAACTGGATAGTTCTCACCGGCTTCTATAATTGATCTCTCTTTGTTCTTGGTAATTTGAAACTTCACCTGGAAGCCACCTTTTCCATGAGGTATCACTTTTCTGCCTATTAAAATCAAATTTCTTCATATCAGATGAATATACTCTGGTAACACTTTACCCTTGCACTTTTCATCTCATGTGCCGATTTTCAACATGAGTAGCCATTATTTACTCATATTTTTATGTTCCCCTTCAGACCTCCCCCATGTGGTAGCATCATAGAGTCACCCTAGTTCACAGGACCTGGAATGAGTCACCCTTACATTCATGGAGTTTCTTCTAAGTCATTTTTTGTCTAGTTATAGTGTTCCATTCATATTTTCGTTGCATTCATCCTTATTTTCTGACATTTGGCTTCCATCTACTGCTCTATATTTGAAAAAATTGTGTCCGAGTAATCAACCATCCCCTCTTGAATAGATTCGGTCGTTGCCACATCAACCATGGATATTATGCTCTGACTAGGGAAGTCATTAGTGGACCACTCATATTGTTTCCTTATATCATCATACCTAGTGTCAATCGACCAATCACTTTAATATGATCCATCATTCCTTTGTTGAGGATTCCTTTCCTTAACTATGACGAGCTCTCTTCTTTTGAACTCAACACATTTATTTGGGAAATATGGTATAAATGGAAGGGTACCTTTGTTCAATTTTTCATCATTTTTTGGTTCCTTGAATAACTCAAATGGAATCATCATTTCCCTTTGACTTGGTTGTTTCTCATGTGCTCGACCCTAGCTCAATATTGCATGATGAAGAATTGTACACTTGATTTTCCATTGATCCAACAAATTTTACCAATTTTTCCCATGTTTATGTGAGTTTTTCCAGACCTCATGAGGGTATGGCCCTTAAGGTATCCCCCCACATTCCCGGATAACATCTGATTGCGATCCAACCTGAGATGCATTTTCGTAGATTTGACTGGTTCAACTTTAGCTGATTGCAGCACCCACAACATGCATGTCTCCTTCATATGGTCCATTGATATATTTAGAGCCCTTTCCTATTTATTAGGGCTTCATTGGTTGTGATATCCCATCACCATGTCATCTTGAGGAAAATTATATCTCATGCACTCAGATGTTATTTTCTTCGGTCTTGACCTCTATTTACCAAGCGCCTTATGTATATGGGACTCATTGTATTATTTTTTGGTCCATTGATGCCAACATATCATTTATCATGTATCTTGTATTTTGTATCACATTCCCACATTGTTGCGTGAACCATTATTATTTGTACCCAGTTATCTCGGCGGGTATGGGTATGCCTCCCCCGCCTCATTTCAGATCATGTATTCCAAAATAAAAGGAGAATTATATCAATTTAGTAGGTCTCACCCCCTCCATATCTCCATCCTTCCTTGAATTTTTTTAACTGCCTCTCCTTCTCTCTCTCTGAATCCCATTTTTTGTCTCGTGGAAGTGTGACCTACAATGTATTTCGGTCATATGATTTTCTCCTAATGCTTGTACGTTGGGGGGAATCTGTTCTCACCTAAAAAATGATCACCTAGCAATTTTTAACTAGATGGATTGAAATACAACATGTAGGATTAATTTTTCCATAGTAAAATCACTTTCACTTTAGGAAATCATTTAGGAAATCATTTCTATTAAATTTAGGAAACGCTATGAGAATAATTGAATAAATCATTAATTATTTAATTTTCTCTAAAAGTAATTATTAAATAATTATTTGATAAATTTTCCTTGTCACATTTTTTTTTTGTAACATGAGTAGGAAATTATTCCATTCTATTTCCAAGGTTGACCCCATGAGAGCACACCCCCAGTTAGCAAGAAAATTAGCTTATTTGTTCCCATTTCTAAGGACATGTGATGGAATGATAAACTTGAAGCCTAATAGAAGATTTCTTACTTCCTCAACAATATGTGTTGTACACTACGATTGACTTAGAATTTCCATGCTTTCTCTCTGATTGAACCTTTTGATCATGCATATAACTAAGGACAAGTCACCCTCCACTTCTAGCTTCTAGAATCACAATATTCTAGCAATGAGGATACCTTTCTTAATTGCATTAAACTATGCTTAATTGTTTCTCTCATACCCATACTTCGGTGCATACACATATAAATTATAGCCCGTGTGATTTCAAAAAATACCTCAAAAATATGCCTCTCAACAATTAGCCTTAGAGGCCCCATCAAAATTTAATTTAATAAATCCTAGAGGAGGCACTAAAAAATTATAAGGAGAGGATTTCAAGGGGGGGGGGAGGGGGTGGGGGCTGGAGCTTCCACGAGGTTGATGCTAGCATCTGTGGAGCCAAATTTAAGGCTAAAAGGATGCCTGCTTCATGTGGTGCCACTTGCCAATCATCAGGAAGTCACTTCTCAAATAACATTGTTTCTCGAATGTTCTGAATGATCCCTTCCCATACAAATAATTGGGACATGTTGTGGCTTTTAAAAATCTTGTGATTTTGTCCCTTCTAGAGGGCCCAGAGGAGGAACCCAAGACTAAAATTCCAAGATCTATTTATGACAAGGCTTGAAAATATTCCATCCCTCCACATCTCAAGAGTTGATGGACATAACTAACTCAATTCTATACATTCTTTGTGAAAGGTATACATCATATATAAGATGAGTTAGGAACCTGACCATGCAATAAATAGATGTATTATAGCCTGATTCATTTTGTTGAAGGTAAACCTAGGAGTATACATTAGTCAAAGAATAAATTAGTTGGTATTCATTTCTATTTGGAAACATTATCTCAGAGATATGTTATATGACTTGAAAGAGGACTCAGGACCATACATGTTTCTTTATGATTGTTAGGCCTTTAACTCTTTGTTTTTTCCACAACAAACTTAGTACTCCAAAACACAAGCGACAAAATATCAAATTCCAAAGACAAGGATCATCTAGCCTTATTAATTTATGAAAAATAAGGTTGAATGATTGGAATTTGTCATACTCAAAAGATACATCCTATTATTGGTCCTTTTAATTCTATAAATTACTCTCCTATTCAGAAATTTGTCTAGGATTGCACAAGTGTTGTGATTAAAAATACCTCTATAACCATTTTCAACAAGTTTGTTGGTGAACACTCATAATGAAGTTATTTTTTAATCCTTAGAGCAAATATATATATATAATTTTATTTTTTTACCTTCCTTAGAAAGGACACTAACTTATTGTACCAACAACATTAACAATATTTTATTTCAACTCATATGGTTACTACAATCATTATCTAGTAGCCAAATGTGTTTTTTACTCTCTTAAGTAACATCACAAGTAAACATAAACTCAAAAATACTTTTGAAGGTAAAATTATATTTGTTTTTATTTATATCTACATGTTTTTTTCCACATTAATTAACATTATTCCCATACTTTTGCAATAATGACGCTCAGCTTCAGATTTTTTATCTACCCCCTCCCCTTAAGTTTTGAGGGTTCTATTATAGTTAATCTAGTTGAACTAAGTTTGAATTTCCATCTATTTCTAATTTGACTCTAGTATACATACACATGCCTCTATTCATCCTTTCTCTATATTTACTAGCATATCTGAATGCATTCTTCAAGGAATCATCATCCCCATTCATCCTCGTTTCATGAAATAACAAGGATTCTAACAACTCACTATGAAAGGTTGCGCCAGATACTTTGACTCTTCAATGGAAATTACTACAGCATATAATATTTTTTTTAGGCTCCTAGAAAACCTTATGGTATATTATATTTTCACCACGCGTTCTTAATTGGTTTGCTACATTAATCATTTGAGTCATAAAATGGCCAATAGAATCAAAATCCTTCATCTTTAAATTCCAAAACCTCCTCCTCAGGGTTTATAACTTTGTTATTTTTACTTTCTTTTTCATTGTTGGGAAACACATAAAGTATCTTATGATTTCTTGGCATAATTTTGTAGTTCAAGTTTTTAACATATTGATTCTTCTAATCCTTGTTCAATTAGCCATAGTTCTTTTGAATCATTCTTTATATTTTTATTTAGTTAATTTTTCGAGAATTTTTCATATTTTGTATATCTATTTGATTTCGTTTTGTGATGCCATTTATGAATACCTCCTAGGAATGAAGGAGAATTTTCACCTTAATTGACCAAATTTCAAAATTATTACATATCAAAATTAGTCCCTAAAGCTATCATACATTGTTGCTAGATTCCATTTGTTTTTTTTTTATCGTTTTAGGTTATGATTATGGAAGAAATAAACATTTTTACTAGAAGTGGTTGAAGAGTCCCTTGAACAAGGGTTTTTCATATGATATAACTCTATTATATATTCATAGGTTCTAATAGTAAATCTCAACCCATTATTTGAGGGCTTTGACTAAGGAAGAATGGTGCTACCCCTAGTCATACTACTTGCTACCCTAGAATCCAAGATTATTTTCCCAAGTGTTTCTCTTGGTGCTGCTATAGCATTCAGGTGGTTGAATAACTCAGCTAAGGTTGGCTTCAGGATACCTATGGGATTTTGAATAAACCTTATGGTACATGGAAGAAATATTCCATGTATATTTATGTTTGATGTGGTAATACTTGAAAGGTTACTAGCAATGGTTACAGGGATTTCGAACCACATGAAACCATGTGTAGTTGCTACATATATTCTTCCCCAATCATAATATTACCCACTTAATGACATATAATTGTGATTTTCTATAGACGCAGGAACTCATATGTAGCCTAGAAACCTTCTAAAACTATAGAGTAATAAACTCTTCACCAAGGCATGAAATACGAACAAAATCCCTTCATTTGAAAAATAAATGTATAAAACCAAGCCCTTTTAGAAGGAAAAGAGAGAGAGGCATAAACTCCCATGATGATATTTGATAGCCTCCTCCACGACTACATACATCTATTTATTACATGATATTACCTTTTATTAGTAAGATTGAGGCCATATGTACATAGTGATGGAACTATATATAGATTCCAATTCATATTAGCTTGACCCTAATTATATATCATATTAGTAATATGAGATACTAATAGTTCTTAACAGACACAAGTGATTCTGTTTGAGCTGACAATAATCTCTAAAATACAAGGCATCCTTGAGATATTCCCCCATTGATTTCCACTCCCTAAAATACTCTCCCATGGTAATATGGTCATCTAGTCCACCTTGCTCACTAGGTTTCCATGGTAGGAAAGAGGGCATCATGATCCTAGTTGGTCAACTGAAGGCTAGTGAGTGAGTAGTTGGTGAAGGCTGGTCATACTGTTGTGAGGCCCTAGACGTCTCACGATAGATTATTTGTTCCATGTTATCCTACTTGATATCATCCAACATATTCGTATACCCCTTCACTAAATAACTAAGGGCCTTCAAGAGGCTTTCAAATGAAGGATATGACTAATTTTACCCCTTGATCCATGGGAGATGTTTCTTAGATAATAATATCAAGAAACACGTCATGAATATAAGTTGGCCTATTGTAGTATTATTAGTGATTAGTAGTGGATAAAACTCTACCAAAATATAGGAATATATCAATTCATTAGGGACCTATCTAACATAACAACTATAATAGAAAGTATAGGAGAAAATAAATAGTATACTCTTATTCACAAATGAATTGAAAATAAAATAGCAAATGCTTACCTACGAGAATGTAACCAAATAGTACCACTACGATTCTATTCCTTCTCTATGAGAGTGTTATAGTTGGGCTAAAATCATAATGTTGGAACAGGTTTGAAAACCAAAAATCAGGAAGGAAAGACTCAATACTGGTGATTCAGAGATTTGGTGCTAACATCTAAAGAAGATAATGTGAAATGATGGCTAGTCTTACGGAACAAATGATGAGTTGTTTAGAAACTAAAAATATTGTGGAAAACATTTCTCTACCATGCAGTCTTGCCTTAATCCTTAAAGGAAATACAATATACCTCCAAATAGACATTGCGGTATAACCAAAAAACCTCATGTCAAAGGCGAGTACACTTGACACCATTCCAAAACTCGACAAAGAGAAAATGTGTAAGGAGAAAACAAAACATAGTAAGGTTAGGGTTGGGATATTTTTTTTTGACACTTGGATTACCAAAATAAATCTCCACTGTTCACACCAATCCATGCATTGACATTCACATGATGACCATGTCAACATGAATTCGTGTCCTCCATTGAGTCGAATATGAAGGTTAAAATTCTCAGGCCACCAAAATTTTACCATAAATTTTGTTACGGGTACCTTATAAAAGGAAATTTATAGTGTGGATCTGAGCCAAGTAATAAAATATCATGATATTCCTATTTGATCAGGTATATAACTTAGGAAAATGGAATAGAAAATATTACAAATTACTTTCATATGAGCCGACCCTAGTGATACAACTTTGGAACCAATAAGTCACCTTGTAGAATTTTAAATTGGGAGTTTTGAAAATTTTGAGTGAGCAAAGAGCTAGCTCATGAGGTATGAGGATCGACAACTAATATGTAAAAAAAAAAAATTAGGGTAGAAATGAGGGTCATGACATTTTCTTGGCATTTTCCCTTGAGTTTTTGTGAACTGTAAAGTTTGGTATCCAATGATAATGAAATTTTTTTAATTAATTGGTACGTATGATTTCAACTTGTGATGAAGATTTTAATTAGGGAACCAACTTCTTAAGAAGTGGTAAATAAAATAATAAATTAATTTGAATTATTATTTTTTCATTTGAAGCTAAAAACTGTGAGTTTTCATTTCCAAAAATCTCAATATAATCCATCCAATTGTGACATAGACAAAAATATTCCACGATTATCAAATCTACATTGACTTAATATATGGATTCAACACCTGAAAACTAGATTGTGGAGAATTTTCAACTTAAAGGTGTGATTCCCACAAATCCTTTCCTAGTGGAAAATGATCTCAAAAACCTCAAAAACATATACTACATAAAATATAGCTTATATTTATTTTATATTTTCAATTTTTTTTAATATTTAATATATTTGTCATTAATACTCATATTTTTTTACAGAAATCAAACCTATGGGTAAGTATGTTTTCCCTAAGTGTGGTGGTGCACCTAGAACAACAGAAAGAAAGATATATGAATTTTTTATTAAAATCAATAGATAAAGGGAAGAAAACCCACTTGTAATTTTTTTTATTTTCCTCACCTCCCTTCGTCGCTTCTGTCGCACTCAATATAACCGAACTTACTTGATTCATACCTGCAATTGAAAACATAAGACGCAAAAAAACATAAAGGCAATACGATCTATTGAAGTTAAATAAATTGAATCGATTAAATTCCTAAAAACACATATAATATCATTGACATATGCATTAGGAAAGGAACAAATGTCATTATTATGAAGTAGAAGGAAGAGTACAACTAGTTGATCGATTCACTGTCACTTATCCAAATTTAGTCCCATCCTCATCACAACAGCATAAAAAATCCAACATCATCATAGTACATGAAAAATACCTCCAAAAACTCTGATCTCACAAGAATATCTCTACTTAACACAAATTACTTCTCTCTTGTGCACTATGATTAGTTCTCTATTTATAAGTAGATAAAGGTAGTTTAACATAAATGAATCATTGAATGGCTTTCCTAAAAATGGATGAAGAGGTTTCCTTGTTCATGGGAATATGAAGATAAGAGGTTTAATGGCTCCATGGTGTCCATATTGAAAGCTATTAGATGAGGTGAAAGTTGGAACAACTTCTAGAAGCCACTGGAGGTTGGGAAGATTCTCGGAATCCAATTAACAATTAGCTCCCATTCGACCAATGCACTCTAAAGTGGGCCTAGATCCTCTGATACACATCCTTTCATGGGAGTAGATGTTCTACAAGGTAGTAACTACTGTCTAGGGGTGTGTTGATGGCTCAATTGGGCACTTCAACTGGCATCTAAGCAGTGAAAATGTCACGAAGGAAAAACACTAACGGAAAAACTTGTTTAGGGCTTGTAGCAACCAATTTAGAGCATGATAGATGCTAATAGATATTGATATGTGTTTTGGGATGATGCCTAAATTGACCTGTAACATATGCCCCCTAAATCATAAAGTCAAAAATGATAATGTTGATTGATTTTCTTTATGACGTGATGAGGAGGAACTGAAGCAAATGAGTGCATCAATTACAATATATTACATCATGATATTTGTTCATCTTGGACTTGAATTGATGAGGGAGTCAAATCCCATATTTAACACATAAACTATCATAACATTAGAAAGTCATCTACAAATATAGACCCATGATAGGATGACCATCTGAGTAATCACCATTGTATGGATGATTTGGCACTACTCCTAAAATCGCAACCTAGATGGATAAAACTAGATCTAGGGTCTTCTATCTAGTTCACTTGATCGCTAAAAGTATGAGTCTAACCATGCAAAATTGTGATTTTAATTCCAACATGGGAAGACACCATCTGATTACCAGCCAATAATGTGAGTCGCTAGTAGATGTGAGAGAAACCATTATTTATGATAATGGCTCTCAATGTAGAACAATACATTCTACATGGTGTGAATAGATGATTTGATGTCTAACACCATGGAAAGTCTTTCGATCTAAGGCCTGTGATGCCAACCTCTCATTGGAAGAGAGAAACCAACGATTGATGTAATCAAGCTCCAAGGTATTGAAAGGTTGTTTCTAAGTCAACTTCCTGGATGATGATCTGATGTCTATAGGAAGAGAATCATCGCGGGAGGGCATTGATGTTTCCCCCATCAACGACATGAAATGGGATTAATAATTCTAGAGATAGAATGTGACTGATGAAGAAATGTCAGGGATGGTGGTCATTAAATGAAGTTTTATGAGTATTGCAAAGGATGAGGAATAACTGAGTGACTTCTCTTGAACATATCGACGATACTGAATGAATTGGCAGCATTTGACCCAAAACTAAAGTGATGGATGGTGTGATATACCATAGGTATGATATACCATCAAGCAGATTACCCAACCCAATACCACAGAGATGAAGTGAATAAGTGTCATGTTCAAGAGAAACTTGCTACCATAAATTGTTTTATCCCGTTCAAATTTTCCCCAGACATTGCTGACCAATACCTCTTTATTTTTTAACAAGCTTGAGGAGGATAACATATGATTGATGTATAACTCCAGCCTTCGGGTGAATCCATCGTTATTTCATGCTTTAATGAGTGTAGAAAAGATAAAACTGGATCCTTTTTCATGTTTAGAGATTTTGAAAAATGGACAAAAATAAAACTCCACAAGTTATTTTTCAAATCATAGTCCCTCAGATCCGAAAAAAGTGGAAAATAATACCTGAGAGAAACTGATGTCCATGTTTGACTAGGGTTTTCCTTTTTCATAAACATAATCTATCTCAGTCCTAAAAGGGGTTAAAATTATACTGAGTAGATGTCATTTCAATTCCTTTTACGAGCTCGAAAGGACAAGTGCTCGATAATATTTTCATTGGGAGTCTAAAAAGAGCTGAAAGAGAAATCCAACAGAGTTCCCTTTTCCTATTTAAAAAATATCAAAAAAGAGATAAAAGTGTGCTTTGAGTTCCTTTTTCATGTTTAACAAAGCTTGAAGAAGAGATAAAAGTGTGCTTTGTGGTCAAAATTTCATTTCACGATCATGCACGATGAACTCACTGTAATTAGCTATAAAATTGCTCAAAGAACCATCAAATGGATTAAAAATACCTTTTTAAATAGTAAAATGGGTAAAAACCATAGGCATTTCATTAAATATGCATAAATTAATCAAAATACTATTAAAATAAGAAATTACGAGATAATTTTTACCATTTCAAATTTACCATTCAAATTTTAGTGTTCTAAGCCTTTTTTACCCTCAAAATTCAACGATTTATTGTGAAAAATTATGTGGACCATTTCTCATGTCATCTGTACCAAGTATAACATCTTACCTTCCTCTTTCTATTGGTTTCATTCTTGTTAAGTTTCATGCACATTTTCTAGGTTTTGGGGCTCCTAGGGTAAATATACAACTCCCTAGGACCAACACACCCCTGGATGTCAAAAACTATGTTGCAGAGAGGCTGGATTGAAGGCCAGTTCCTCTGCAATGCTCTTTCTTCCACTCAGGAGTTTGTTGGTCGCAATTCCAAAAATTGAATCTTGTTTTTTGCTAAAAATCTCTCGAGTTTTTTGCATGGAATGGATCCTAAATAAGCGGATGGTGTGCTTTCAGACTTTGATCGGATTATAATGTCGATTACATGGTGACAAAGAGAACATGAAAAATGGGAAATGATTTCCCTAAATGATCATGGTACTATGAGAGCCCTTAGAGACTTTGGGTTGCTCAAGTAATTCAAATTGTTAGGGATGAGGCAACACATGGAACTATTGCAGTTATTTATTTGTTCATGTGACTTCGACCTACATGCATTTCACATTGGGGACAATGTGCTCCCATTAATGGTTGATGATATTTAATTTTTGATAGGTTTGTCAAGATGTGGTGCCTCAATTTCCCTTATGGGCTCCATCTGTGGAGGTGAAACAATGAAGGACTACATTCGACAGTTTTGTTGACCAGGAACTGAGCCTAACAAATATGGAAATATAAATATCAAATATTTACATGATATGCCTTTACGCATGCTCCTATTCACTATCGCAAAGCTAGCTGGCAGTCTAACACTACATGTCACGAATTGGTCATACATGTAGAATGCGCTTGAGTGTCTCGAACCCATACCATTCAACTGGGATGAAGTAGCACTCCTTCAAATGAAAGAACAATTGACCAAGGTAAAAAGTGGAAAGAACAAAAATATCAGCTATGGGTCAACTTGAGCACTTTTTTTTAGAGATAGATCCATTGATGCAACCACAACATGTGACACTGGAATTAGTTGGTCCTAGAGATCCACGGATGCGATTGTGTGTCAAACTGATGACTAGACATGCTATTCAATAATAAATCTCATTTTCCACTGCATTGTTTAGTTGGCTCCGAAGACCGAATATCTTCATAATGGAGCATCCATATGTAGGGTTGGATTTCCATAGAGATCTAGATTTGATTTTACCAATCAGTGCTCAATGGGGTGATATAGGTAAAGTCTTGACCATGTTTTTGATTTTTTGGTGTATTTTACATAATTTTATGTTTTTTGATGTTTCCAAGAATAAAATAAAGATGTTTTATTTATGAAAATATAGGTACCATTCGAGCAGCGTTTCGTGCACAACAAGTGAGAGAACCAACATAGAGGATTTTCGTGAGAGTAGTACTTCAAGATTTTCATTTAGCCGAGACTCTTGCTGGGTTGCAGCAGCGTGTGGAGGGATTGACCGTTGGGATAAAAAAATGCTTGGATCGAGGAGTTACCTATGAGGCTACAACACCATACCATTGGTGTGCCTAGCCATTGGATGAGGCTATTGCACATGATAGACCATGCAATGACCTGTTATCATGAGCATCACTAGGTTTACTTGGATAATGCTATGTTTGTATACATTTTGAGGTCAGATGACCAGCGTGTCCTAGACAATTTTTTTGTAAAAAACTTGATATAAATCTATTTTACTTTCAGTGTTTTTATATGATTATGTGCAATCCTATTCAATTGTATGATTTGAATTGAACATATACCTTTACATATGTTTCAAATGTCTACTTAAAAAATAATTCTCCAAATAATCAAACAAAGTATTAAATTTTCTAGAAATGTGTTGATATTTAATGTGATCAAAATGTCTCTCCAAAATATGAACTCTAAGGAACATGTGATGAATTGTTGAATTTTGGACAATATAGACGCCAGTAAGCTATAGTACGACAACTTGGGAGCCCAGCCTGATGATGATGCGGTGAATTCCAAGTGAAATGGCATTAGAGAGTAGTTCAATCAACCCTCTATACTCAAGGATATTTTTGGTTGATCAACCAATACAAATCCCTTGGAAACTCACTAACTCGCCACTTGGAGCAAATATGGCCCATGCTGCACAGGATAAATTATGAGTACTACGACTAGCACCATCAACATATCCAACAAATGGTTCCAAATATTCTGACATCTGCAAAAAAGGAAAAGTAGATTACTAACCACATGAAAAATCTAAAAGACACACTTGTACACACATGCATTAAAATAATAGAATACAATGTTTACTACGAAAAATTAGGCATAGTAACATTTAAGATATCACCCATTTCGAGGTTGCAACAATGGAATCCCATCATAATCTACCAATTCGTAGGCACCCTTAGTTAGAATGTGCTTAACAATGTAGGGGTCATGCCATAATGGTTCAAATTTTCCTTTTCCTATCTTATCAGCTTCTTGATCATAAAGAAATACTAGGTCTCCTTCCGAGAAGGTGTGATGCATGACATTAAAATAATATTCCACCTTAATTCATCTCTTATGTTCTTCGTTGGCGAATGTGGATTCACGACACGTTTCATCTAGATGGATGGGATCTAAAAGACATGCCTCTTGTTCATAAGTGTCAGGTAGCTAGTCAATCAGAAGTTTCAACGATGGTATTTCACATTGTATCGGTAATATAGATTCTAGATCATAAACCAACTCAAAGGGAGTAAATCTAGTCACGTTTATCACCAAGATTCTATATGCCCTCAAAGCCGAGTACAAGATCAAATGCCATTTTTTTTTACGAACCCCAATCATGTGTTGAAGCATACACTTAAAAATATTATTGATAGCTTCAACTTGTCCATTAGCTTGTAGATAATAAGGGGTAGAACTATCATGTGAAAATCCTAACTTGGCACTATCCTCATCCATCATTTGATTGCAAAAAAAATTTCCATGATCTGTGAATATGGCTTGCATAAAACTAAACGATGTAACAACATGGTTAAAAGAGAACAATGTAGTTGTGTGTCCTATGTTATTGAATGTAGGCATCGCCTCAGCCCACTTGGTAAAATAGTCGATGATGAAAATAATATACCCATGCCCCCCAGCCAAGCGGGGGTTACATGTCAAGAGGTCAATGCCCCATTTTGCAAATGGTCCAACAATGATGACAAAATTCATTTGTGCTGGCGGCAAGCTAGTTTCACGATAAAATATTTGGCAAGTTTGACAACTTATAACAGCAATAATGCAGTTGTGAAATATGGTAGGCCAGAAGTAAATAGTGTGGAGAATCTTTTGTGCGATAGCATAACCAGAAAAATGTCTACCACATGCACCAGAATAGAAATCATATAAAAAAAATTCAGCGTTCTCATGCATGAGGCACCTACGTAAAATTATATCGACACCATGACGATAAAGTGTATCACCAATGATCAAATAAAATTTGGCTTGGTATCAAATACATGTCTTTTGCAAGCGATAGGTATTGGTTCGAAAAGTTTGGGTCTAGTGATAGATGGTGAAATATCCCTAATGTTAGTCATCAATATTTTTCACTATGTTTGGATGACATAGAATGGTTATATTTTTTTGAAAACAATATTCCTTGAAAATATTGAGTTTCAGAAATCTCACTGCCTTCATTATCTTCATAGAACCTTTTCCCTATCTATCATTTTTCCATCTCAAGGTCACCCTGTTTCTCTTCAAAGACTCATTATGTGCTTATACCTCTCATTTTCATCCTTCTTTTCTACCTAAAACCTCATTTCTTGATTTTCCCTTGTCAATAAACTCCACCCTCCCTCTAATATCTCTTGTTGCTAACTCATTCCCATGTTCCCTTGAGTATAATAACACTTTGGAAATGCTCTCTTCACTTGAAAGTCTTTTAAGTCAAAAGTTCATTAAAAAACAGGTCAAAAAGCAGTCCCATTAGGTCATTAGGGTTTTGTAATTTTCAAGGTCATCCTTTCATTAATATGAGGTTAGCACACATATGAGAAGGATATATTATGATCACCAAGCTATCAAAGCCATTATGTCAAGCCTCAGTGAGTAAAATAAAATCCAGCTCCATGATTTCAACAACCTACAAAGCAAAAAGCATCAAAGAGTATTAGTGAGAAAAGGAAGAAGACTTCAAAACATTAGAAAGTTGGTTTTTCAAGGCCAAATCAGAGTTCCACATGCCAAAACATCAAATTTAAAATACAAAAAGTGTTTACATTAGCAATTTATCAAATTTCAAAGGGAGTTGTCTTGTTCCAAGGATGCCCAAGTCATCATTGTTCACAAGCACTAAACACTAATTTCCTTTCCCACTGAGCTAGGGTTTTCTATGAAAAAGAGGAATAGGAGCAGAGGATCCATATGGTAGGTGATATTAGAAATTATGAAGCCACACCAACTCATAAACATCATGCCTCCATCATTATCCAAGAAGTCATTCCAAGGAACAAATCATTTGCCACACATAGGTCCAGCTTTTCTTCAAACTATGTTTCTAACCAAACAGAGATGAAATTAACAAAAGTTAGAGGGGTTTTTGTCCCTCATAATTAAAGAAAGGAAAAAATTCTTCAGTTTTTACATAGCTCTCATCATTTGGGAGAAATTTCCAATTTACAGGTGCTACAAAAGGTTTGCTGCACTTCTGGAGTGACCTTGGGAAAATCAAGTTTTCTCATAGCTGGAGTGTCCAAATGAATTTATTGAAGCATCAAAAGATATTTATATAGATATATATTTCTAATGAGCTATCATGAGCTCAATTTGGAGTTGAGTAAGCCCTCCAAAAGTTTCCTGCACCAGCACTCTGCATTTCTGCACCCTTATTCAGCACATTTTTACCAGTCTTTGTAAAATCAAATTTTGACAAGGAAAAGGAACTCCAAACAAAAAAACAAAGGCTTATTTGGAAATTATACAAGAAAATATTTCCAATGAGATATCCTGGGCCCAATTTGGACACTAGGAAGGCCTCCAAACGTTGTCTGCAAAAAGGTGCAGGAATGGTGTTGCGCGTTTAGAAGATGTTGCCTCCTTGGCACTGTGTGTTTGCATAGGCACTCCACGACTAGAGATTGGCACTGCGCCCTTGCTAGTGATTTTCAATGCATTTTTTGAAGGCACTGCATGCCTGTAGCTTGGTGTTTAACCCTCGCAAAGGTGTTGCGCACTTGCCAGTGGCACTCCGTGCCTAGACAGAGAAGGTTGTGGAGTGAGTTATGAACCCAATCAAGTTCTAATCTTCTCCAAATTTTGCCAAAGTCTTCCAAATAGCCCTCAGAGAAGCAAGTACACATTTTTACCTTATTTTTAAGCTATTTTGTCATACTTAAATAAATTTAAGTGTAATCCTAAAGAAAACCCTAATTACAAGCTTGTGATCATTGTTTTACCCTTATTTCATCCTCCTAAAAGAAAATATCAGTCATAAACAAGGTATTTTCATTGATTTATGGTTTTAAATTATCTATTTTGTCTCTACATGCATTCCTTTTTAGTCATTCCCTTCTCTCACACTCATTACCTTCATCTTTCAAGCTATTCATCTCATCCCCTTCCCCTCATCTCATTTCACTTGCACCCTAGGGTTTCCAAATCAGAATTTAAAGATGTCAGAGGAAGAAGACAGTAGCATTGTTGGTGAGACATAAATTTCAAGGATAAATTATCACAAAGGAGGATTATCTTCTCATTTCAGAAACTGCATGTGAGAAAAATGGGACAAAGTTTAGCAATTCTGTAGAGGTGTTGGAAGATTTATCAGCAGGAAGTACGGATGATGTAGATTATCTACTCTTGGATGAAAACAATTTATAGCAAGGGAAAGGGGAAAAAATTGGTCTTATAGATGACATGATTTATAA
Organism: Pinus albicaulis; assembly: GCA_034641835.2. Taxonomy (NCBI): domain Eukaryota; kingdom Viridiplantae; phylum Streptophyta; class Pinopsida; order Pinales; family Pinaceae; genus Pinus; species Pinus albicaulis. The sequence goes on along the minus strand of CM076580.1, from coordinate 524,380,170 downwards.
ACTTGATAGCCCATTGAGTGCCAAAGTAGTGATTACTTGCAGGTAAATGACATGGGGGAAGCACACAAGGCCAAATATGAAGAAATTCTATCAAAAAATATTGATGGAATATGGAAAAGAGGTGAGGTGAACTGGATAGAAATGAATGAACTTGAAATGGCTATAGATAACTTAGAAGAAAACACTGATGATTGTTGTAAATAACTATAGGCACATAGAGATTTTAAAAAGGTGTCTAGAGAGGGTGGAAAATATGAGTTGAATTTTATGGTGGACACTACAGAAGATTTTGAAGATACCATTAATGGCACAGGAAATTACCTTGCCCAAAACACAACTGAAAAATGGAATAAGAGGAATACCTTCATCATAAGCAAGAAAGAGAGTTTGACTTGGTGGACTTGGATGACCTAGGTGACCATGAAAACTCAAGACTAATCATCCAAGAGAAATATGCCAATATCAAGCAGTTGAAGAACAAATTGAAAGAAACCTTAACCAAGAAAAAGAAGAAGGGGAAGTTAAACATTCTGGCTGAGGGGTCCCACTATGCCTCTAACCTCTAAATCTAAAAGAAAATTCCAATTTTTGGCACACTTCGTGCAAATTTTGATTTTTGACAGTTTAGCACAGAAAATTGGCTAAATGCACAACACCACTAGCGTTGCTCTCTTTTTTAAGGGACTCAAATGTAAAATGGTTAGCACCCTCATGTTCCTAGTGATGATTACATCAACCTCAGAAAGTTTAAGGATATTTGGAGAAAAATTGGTCCCTAAAAAGGGCCCAAAACTACCAAAACATCACCTTTCTGCCCTTTTTTTGGCACTGGCATTGCGCGTTTACCAGTCTTGGGAGAATAGGTTTTCGACAAGGAATATTGGCACCATTTTTGAAAGTAGAAGAATATTTGGAAACTAGACTTGGATATCTCTGCAATGAGCCATCATGGAGCTCATTTGGACATTGGTAAGGTCTCCAAAAGCTGGTTGCAAGATAGGTCATTTTTTTGTCATGGCGTTGCAAGTTTTCACCAGTGCTACGCTCCTATCCAGTGGCACTACACCCTTTCCAAAAAGTCAACAAAAGACATCATCAATTATTGAAAAATTTATTGAGAAGGCCTTAAATTCAAATGTTTCCAAAGTTATATCAGAAGTTAATTTAGGAGTTATTATTACAATGAGTCACTCTTAGATATTTTTGCCTTAGGCCTTGCATGGTCTCAAAGGTCAAAATGCATTAACTCTATAATAAATAACATCGGAAACCCTAGCTTAGGATCACCTCCTCATTTTGTAGATAAATACTGCATGTATGCTTCATGTTTTTTTTGTTGGTTGGTTGAGTAGTTGTTGGACTGATTAGTTGCTGAGCTAGTTGATGGATTGCTAGGTTAGATTCAAGAAAGCTCTGAGTTGGAGAGATCTCTTGTACATGGATTAATATAAATTTTTTGAACATCAGTAATACAAGCACATTTACAGGATTCTTGAGCTATGTTAATGGTGAAGTTTTCCATTTTTGTCAATTTTTTCCTTATGTTTTCCATCAAGTTCTTTATTTCCTTGATAAAAGAACATAAATTTTAGAGTAGGATATGTTGCCTTGGCACCCTATTTCCGTCTGCATTCTTAATATTAATGTTTTCCTCTACAAGGTCTAACTGGAGAATTCTTAATTACTATTTGGTTCCACTTAGCTTGTTGTCTTGAAAATTATTTAATGGAGTCAAGTGAAAGAAGTCTATGGTATGTCTTGTCCTTTGCTGTAGCTTGAAACATTGTTTTTAAGGCCTTTCTTTGAATTATACTTAGTAGAGTCTATCTAGGTAAGTCTATGGTATGCCTTTTCCACTAGTATGTCTTAAAATGTTTCTTTGAAGGTCTTTAGAGTGTTTGGTTAAAGAAGGTAGGTTTAGCTCATTCTTTAGCTGCACTCATTGTTGTCTTAAATGTTTTCTTATTAAATTTTGGCCAAATAAGTCTATGGTATTCATTGCCCTTTGTTTTTTCTTAAAAAATTACCTGAAAGGCTCTTCTTGTTGAAGTAGAGTTAAAGGATTCTTAATTTCCCTTTAGATTTACTATTTTCCAAACCTATTGTCATTTCATATGCCATATAATCTAAGAAATACAGTTGATATAGCTAGCTTTCCATATGAAAATCATTGATGAGTTGATGAACTATTAAATCCTTCTATGAATCCATAGCCCAATGGATTTATTTTTCTCATGGTCTATCTATTCAGCTAAAACATTCCCTCAATTAATACCACCACTGATCTATCAGCCTATCAATCAAATCAATAAAAACAAAAAATTCCTTAGAACTTCATAACTAGCCTAAGATCATAAAACAAAAGCATAAAGACATATCATTCACAAACCCTTATATAGAGAGAGCCCTCTGTGAGTCCAGGAAGGCTAGTTCCTAGGACTCCAAATTTGGTTTGATGTTATCCTTGTTTGTTTGGTCTTACCAATATGACAAATTACAGGGACCTAACACAATGGAGACTCCATTGGGGACACTTATTGAAAATATTAGTGTTATATAAATAACTCAGAAAACCCAAAAAAATATCTCAATATTTGTAGCCAATGGTTGATGGTGAACAATAAAAAAATCCTCAAAACAATTAGCATCATCCACCTGGTGACTCCAAAACTCTCAATAAACCTAATGACTCCACTGGTAGAGGAATCTAGATTGGTTATAAAGATGCTATAACCCTTTCCTCAGAGTAATTGACAAAGATGAATCCAAGTATACAACGCAAGTATGCTCTAATGAACAGAGATCACATCCCTGGATTCCCCCACAAAATGCCTCAAATAAATTGGGGCACAAACCTGCCTATGTTTCAAGGTGAAAATTTTGATGACGCCTTATCACATCTCATCAAATTTCATATACATATATGGAGGTTAAAATTTGAATGGCATGAGGACTGCCTCATGAAAATGTTCTTGGTTACATTAGAAGGTAAATCAAGGGAATGGTATGAAGGCCTAGACCCTGGTAGTTTGTTTTCTTTAAAGGATTTCCACAAGGTATATTATGAGCATTATAAAGAAAAAATTTCATTTTTATCATTAGCTAAAAATTGTCGTGATCAATCTGAAAATCTCATACAATACCTTGTAAACATTGATGAAGATTTGGGAAATTGGCATCCTAAAAATCTATTTGAGGAAATTCATGCATTTCATACTCAAGTTAACTATCATAATAGCCAAGAGAAATTGGTTGAGGATGAAATCAATCAAGGAATGGAAGAAAATCCACAAGATATATCTGAAGGGACAAGTGATGATTCACCATCTCTTCTATGTGAGGCTCAAGAAGACCTTCAGCCTTATGACCAGTCTTCACAAGAGAAAGAGGGAAATTGGGTTTTTGTCCAAAGAAAGCGAAAGATGGCTCCTCTTTTAACTGAAGAAGAAATCAATCAGATCCTAAACATATAGCCAACCTCCACATTTTTATGTAAAGAAGGTATTTCTATTTATTCCACTGATGCATTTTCTCATACAGATACTATATAATAAATTGAGACGAATGTTGTACTACTTTCTCAAGAATACCTATTGTCAGAGAATTCTTCTGATAAGGACATTCATACAAAATTTAGCCCATTCAATCAAAGCATATTAGGTTTTTTTAAAGACGACAGAGTAGTATGTAATGAGGCTACCAAGACAGATGATCGTCAAGAGGGGGAAGATATTCTTTCTCAAAAGAATCCCAAGCTTAGCGAAGTGGAGGAAGGAGTAGTCCTGGATGAAGCTTACTTCTCAAATCCTCTAGGCCAGTTATTATTCAAAGACCCCTTAGTTGGTTTCTTAGAGATATTTAAAGGAGTAAAATATGCCCGAAATAGTTTGCTGTAGAGTATAAAGAAGATTTTGAGCACTGTTGTTCAAAAGAAGATGAGATGGGAGTGGCCTTTTCATCTTTTCAGCATACCTAAAAGGCTGAATGAAAATAAATCATGCAGTCACTTACTTGATTGGTTGTATTGGAAAAGAGAGTTCACCTAATGTAGATATCATATACAAGTTATATTAGGATAGATAGGTATACAAGTAAGCTCAGCACTATGAGAATATTTTTAGTTTCAAATTGTTTTCACGAAAAAGAGAGAAAAAGAAAAAAATAGAAAAGAAGGCAGATAAAGGAAAAAGGTAAATCCCCATACCAAAAATAATATTTCTGAATGTGTGAAAGTATAAATGCCACCCCTTTTGAAAAGAAAGTTATGTTCAATCATACAGCCTAATCATGTTTGAAAATATTTTAGATTACTGCTGATAGGTTAGTGAATGAAGATTTTCCAAGCTATTTAAACTTGGCTTATCAGTAGACTAGGTTAGAAAAGGATATTGGTTCCCAAAGCTAAAATCTGAACGAAAGAGAAAAGAGAGGGATGAATGACAAATTCCAAATTATAGCCCTCAAATTTTTTTACTTTGTGCAAAAATAAAATCTGTGTGCAGCTTGTCCAAAATGCCATAGCTCATGACAAATCAAACTTCTTAACATTGATTTGGTCATGTTTTAAATATTATGTTGATGTATTAGGAATGAAAATCTATCAAGCTGTTTAATATTGAAAGATAAGTAGATTAGGTAGAAAATAAAAGAGTTGATCTGTCTAATCTGAGCCTTTGGATGATATAATGGTAGAAGTAGATAGTTTCTGCATTCAAAAGAAAAAACGATGTCCAGGGTTTGTTAGTCTAAATGCACCCAAATTAAGAAAAAAATTCTAGGAAATGTATGATGGGTAGGTAGATTTTATGTTGAAGCAATCATGTTTTTTTTAGATTTTAAGATCACAGCTTCAAGGAACAGTAGCAGATCAACAATTGAAGAAGGAGGAAATCTTCCAAGCACAATCAAGGCACTAATTTAAAAATCCCAGAGATCTAAACTCTGTGGTTCTTGACACCTCCTAAACGAGCTGCCCTCCCCAAGTGGAGCCACTATTAGTCATCAATATTTTTCACTATCTTTGGATGACTATATAATGGTTATAGTTTTCTAAAAACAATATTCCTTGAATATCTTGAGTTTCAGAAATCTCACTGCCTTCATTATCTTCATAAAACCTTTTCCCTATCTATTATTTTGCCACGTCTAGGTCACCCTGTTGCTCTTAAAAGACTCATTATGGGCTTATACCTCTCATTTCCATCCTTCTTTCCTACCTAAAACCTCATTTTCTTATTTTCCCTTGTCAATAAACTCCACACTCCCTCAAATATTTCTTTTTTCTAATTCATTCCCATGTTCCCTTTATCATAATAGCACTTTGGAAATTCTCTTTTCACTTGAAAGTCTTTTAAGTCCAAATTTCATTCAAAAAGAGGTGAAAAGCAGTCCCATTATGTCATTAGGGTTTTGCATTTTTCAAGGTCATCCTTTCATTCCGATGAGGTTAGCACACATATGAGAAGGATTGATTATGATCACCAAGCTTTCAAAGCCATTATGTCAAGCCTTAGTGAGTAACAGAAAATCCAACTCCATGACTTCAACAACCTTCAAAGAAAAAGGTGTCAAAGAGTATTAGTGAGAAAAGGAAGAAGAATTCAAAATATTAGAAATTAGGTTTTTCAAAGCCAAGTCAAAGTTCCACATGCCAACACATAAAATTTCAAATAAAAAAATTGTTTACTTCAGCAATTGATCAAATTTCAAAGGGAGTTGTCTTGTTCCAAGGGTTCTAAAGTCATCATTGTTCACAAGCACTAAACCCTAATTTCATCTCCCACTGAGATAGGGTTTGCTATGAAAAAGAGGCATAGGAGTAGAGTATCCATATGGTAGGTCATACCAGCAAGTATGAAGCCATACGAACTCATAAACCTCATGGCTCCATCATTTTCCAAGAATTCATTCCAAGGGACAAATCATTTTCCACACATAGGGCCAGTTTTGCTTCAAACTACGTTTTTGACCAAACAAACATGAAATTAACAAAAGTAAGAGACATTTTTGTCCCTAATAGGTCAAGGAAGAAAAATTTTCTTCAATTTTTACACATGTACCATGGTGTGGGAGAAATGTCAAATTTACAAGTGCTACAAAGGCTTTGTTGCACTTTTGGAGTGACCTTGGGGAAATCCCATTTTTGCATAGCTGGAGTGTCCAAATTAATTTATTGATGATTCAAATGATAAATATATATAGAGAGATTTCTAATGAGATATCATGAGCTCAATTTGGAGTTGAGGAAGGCCTCGCAACATTTCCTACACCATAACTCTGCATTTTTGCACCATCAGTCAGCACTTTTTGACCTGTCTTAGGAAAATAAAATTTTGACAACACAAATTAACTCAAAACAGAAAACGAAAGGTATATTTAGAAATTATGCAGGATAAAATTTCCAACGGGCTATCCCGGGCCAAATTTGGACACTAGGAAGGTCTCCATAGGTTGTCTGCAAAAAGGTGTCAGAATGACGCTGCGTGTTTAGAAGATGTTGCCTCCTTGGCACTGCGCATTTGTACCAGCGTTGCGCGCCTGGATATTGGCGCTGCGCCCTTGCTAGTGATTTTCAAAAAACAAATTGAAGGCACTACACACTTGTAGCTTGGCACTACGCCCTTGCAAAGGTGCCACGTTGTTTCCAGTGGCGTTGTGCGCCTAGCCAGAGAAGGTTGTGGAGTTATCTATGAACCCAAACCAGTTCTAATCTTCTCCAAATTTTTCCAAAGTCTTCCAAATATCCCTTAGATTACTAAATACACATTTTTACATTATTTTTAAGCTATTTGGTCATCCTTAAATAAATTTAAGTTTAACCCTAAAGAAAATCCTAATTACAAGCTTGTGATCCTTGTTTTACCATTGTTTCATCCTCCTAAAACAAAATATTAGTCATAAACAAGGTATTTTCATTGATTTAGGGTTTTAAATTATCTATTTTGTCCCTACACACATTCCCTTTCACTCATTCCCTTCACTCACACTCATTCCCTTCATATTTCAAGTTAGTCATCTTATCTCCTTCCCCTCATCTCATTTCAGTTGCGCCCTAGGGTTTCCAAATTATAATTTAAAGATGTCAGAGGAAGAAGAAAGTAGAATTTTTGTTGAGGCACAAATTCCAAGGAGAAATGATCACAAAAGAGGATTATTTTCTTAGTTTAGAAACTGTAAGTGAGAAAAATGGGACAAAGTTTAGCACTTCTATAGAGGTGTTGGAAGATTTATCAGCAGGAAGTACTCCTGGATGAAAACAATTTACAGCAAGCGAAAGGGGAAAAAATTGGTATTATAGATGACATAGGTTATAAACTTGACAGTCCATTTGAGTTCCAAAGTAGTGATTACTTGCAGCAAAATTACATGGAGGAAGCACACAAGGCCAAACATGAAGAAAGTCTATCATAAAATATTGATGGAATATGGAAAAGAGATGAGGTGAAATGGACAGAAATGAATGAACTTGAAAGGCCTATATAGAACTTAGAAGACAACACTGATGATTGCTGTAAAGAAATGAAAGAACTTAGAGATTTGAAAAAGGTGTCTAGAGAAGGTGGAAAAGATGAATTGAATTTTATGGTGAAAACTACAAAATATTTTGAAGATACCACTAATGGCACAAGACATTACCTTCCCCAATACACAACTGAAAAATGGAAGAAGAGGAAGACCACCATCATGAGAAAGAGAGATATTTTAACTTGGTGGACTTGGATGACCTAGATGACCGTGGCAACTCAAGAGTGATCAACCAAGAGAAAGATGCAAAGATCAGGCAGTTGAAGAAAAAATTGAAAGAAACCCTAGCCAAGAAAAAGGAGAAGGGGGAGTTAAAAATTATCGCCAAGTGGTCCCACTATGACTCTAACCTCTAAATCAGAAAGCAAATTCCAATTTTTGGCACACTTGGTGCAAATTTTTATTCTTGAGAGTTTAGCACAGAAAATTAGCCAAACATGTAGTGCCACTGGCACTGTGCTCTTTTTGGGGGGGACAAAAATGTAAAATGGTCAGCACCCTCATTTTCCTAGTGATGATTACATCAACCACATAAATTTTCAAGAGATTTAGAGAAAAAATGGTCCCTAAAAAAGGCCAAAAACTACCAAAAAATCACCGTTCTGCCCTCTTTTTGGCACTTGTGCTGCGAGTTTACCAGTCTTGGGAGAACAGGTTTTTGATAGGGAAGGTGTGAAACATTTTGGAACGTGAAAGCATATTTTGAAATTAGACTCAGAGACCTTTCCAATGAGCCACCATGGAGCTCATTTGGACATCGGGAAAGCCTCTAAAGGTTGGCTACAAGATAAGCCATTTTTTCTATCATGATGTTGTGCGTTTGCACTAGCGTTGTGCTCTTGTCCAGTGGCATTGTGACCTTGCCACAAAGCCAACAAAAGAAATTAGAAGTTATTGAAAAATTGATTGAGAAGGCCTTAAATTCAAATGTTTCCAAAGTTATCTTAGAAGTCAAGTAAGTAGTTATTATTACAATGAGTCACTCTAAGATATTTTTGACTTAGGCCTTGCATGGTCTCAAAGGTCAAAATGCATTAACTCTGTAATAAGTAACATATGAAACCCTAGCCTAGGATCACCTCCTCATTTTGCAGATAAATACTGCATGTATGCCTCATGTTTTTTTTTTTGGTTGGTTGAGTATTTGTTGGACTAATTAGTTGCTGAGCTAGTTGACGGACTGCTAGGTTGTATTCAAGAAAGCTTAGAGTTCCACAGATCTCTTGTACATGGAGTAATGTAATTATTTTGAACATTAGTAATACAAGCACGTTAAAAGGATTCTTGAGCTATGTTAATGGTGAAATTTTCCTTCTTTGTCAATGTTTTCCTTCATTTTTCCATTATGTCCATTATTTCTCTGATAAAAGAATAGAAATTTAAGAGTAGGATATCTTTCCTTGGCACCCTATTTTTTTCTGCATTCTTTATCTTAATGTTTTCCTCTGCAAGGTCTAATTGGAGAATTCTTAATTGCTCTCTAGTTCCACTTAGCTTGTTGTCTTGAAAATTATTTAATGGAATCAAGTAAAAGAAGTCTATGGTATGCCTTGTCTTTTGGTGTAGCTTGAAACATTGTTTTTAAGGCCTTTCTTTGAATTATACTTAGTAGAGTCTATCCAGGGAAGTCTATGGTATGCCTTTTCCACTAGTATGTCTTAAAATCTTTCTTTTAAGGTCTTTAGAGTGTTTGGTTAAAGAAGGTAGGTTTAGCTCATTCTTTAGCTGCACTCATTGTTATATTAAATGTTATCTTTGTTTGAAAGTAATCTTAGGAATGTTGGATTGTTGTCTTAAAGGTTTTCTTATTAAATTTTGGCCGAAGAAGTCTATGGTATGCCCTCTCCTTTGGTTTTTATTAAAAAATTGCCTGAAAGGCTCTTCTTGTTGAAGTAGATTTAAAGGATTCTTAATTTTCCTTTAGATTTACTATCCCAACTTAGTGTCCTTTCATATGCCATCTAATCTAAGAAATCCACTTGATATAGCTAGCTTTCCCTACGAAAACCCTTACTAAGTTGATGAACTATTAAATCCTTTTATGACTCCATAGCCTAATGGATTGATTTTTCTCATGGTCTATCTATTCAGCTGAAACATTCCCTCAATTAATCACACCACGGATCTATCAGCCTATCAATCAAATAAACCAAAACAAGCAAGTCCTTAGAACTTCATAACTAGCATAAGATCATAAAACAAAATCATAAAGACATATCATTCACAAACCCTTATATTAAGAGAGCCCTCTCTAAGTCTAGGAAGGCTAGGTGCTAGGACTCCAAAGTTGGTTTCATGTTACCCTTGTTTATTTGGTCTTACCAATCTGACAAATTACAGGGACCTAACGCATACCAAGACTCAGACGACTCGATCAGAAACAAATACTCGTCTTGAATTGATGGTTCCATTGTAGTATCAGTTGTACTTGAAGGAAGGTCAAAAATAAGCTCAACAAACACCAAATACTTCTTTGACCTGGATTTGATGAATTCCAAATCAAATTCCTACAAAATGATGATCCATTTTGAATATTACCCCCCGATAAATTGACATGATAAAATGTATGCCATAGGGTTGCAATCTAAAATGACAATGGTCTTTCAAAGCAGGATATAATGGTGAAATATTTGTACATCTTGAACGATTTCCAAAGCAAGCTTCTCAACTTATGTGTACTTAAATTTTTTATCATTGAGATTATGACTTAAATAATATATCATATGTTCAATCCCATCTTTCTCTTTGACTAAAACCATAGCGATGGTTGTATCTGCAAAGACAAGATATAGGAAAGAATGACTTTGATAATTTGGGGGATAGATTAATGATGCTTAGATCAGGGTATCTTTAAGAACACCAAAAAAATATTGCGCAACCTCATCCCAATGGCAGGGAATCCCATTTTTCAAGACTCGAGTAAATCCTTTAGCCATTTTGGCATGGTTAGGAATGAACCTTCTTAGAAATTCAGCCTTCCCTTGGAGTATCTGAAACCAAAGCATATTGGAAGGAGCAGGAAAATAAAGAATGGCCCGGACCTTCAATGGATGAATCCAAATTCCATCTTTTGACATGACGAATACAAGAAAATGACCAGAACCAACACCAAACACATATTTGTGTGGATTGAGGTGTATTTTACAGCGAAGGCATGGTAAAAAGGTCGCTCTTAGATGTAGCGGGTGGTCAGCCCATTTTCATGAACGTTCAAGAAAGCCATATAGATACAGTGGATCTATGTGCTTGATGTCATGAAAAGAATATTTCATTTCCTCTAGAATGTTTCCCCAACATTATTTAAACCAAAAGAGATATTTTTATAAGAGAATGTTCCCAAGGACAGATAAACATGTTTTTATATGGGTCCTCTAGGCGAATACTAATCTGATTGCAACCCGAGAATCCATCCATGAAAGAAAATATCTCACATCTGGCACATTCATCAATAATTTGGTCAATAAAGGGAGTGGGATAAGAAAATATTTCACATCTGGCACAAGAATGATTAACATCCCAATAATTGAGACACACTCTAATTGTACCTTGTTTCTTCATGACAGGAATAATGTTAGAAACCCAATTGGTAAGCGGAATAGGGTAAATGAATCCAGCACGCAAAAAAATTTCAAAATATGCTTTAATTGTGACAACTTTATTAGGGTGAATAGCAGGAAGGTGCTACCAAACCAGCTTAACATCAAGATACATTTAATCTCATGTTCAACACTACTAGAGTCGATACCTAGCATCTCCTCATATGACCAAGCGAATACATCTTGGAATTCACGAAAAAGAGTACAACAAGTGTCAACTTTAGATGGATAACAAGACGCACTGACATCAATGTTTTCTTCCATACCTGTTTTGGTTGAAATATCGATAGACATTGTTTCTACAATATTTGATGGGTTTCACTCAGAATCGACGACGTGGATAGGAATAGAATTTATCAAGAAATCAACGACTATAGGGTTATATAGTTCAAATGGATTATCGTCACCCTAATATGGAATATGGGATCATTGATGCGATGCTTCCCATGGTTCTTCTTCTGGCATCATGGATTCCATAATGCTCTCATAAGTCGAGAATACACATTAAAAAGGATCAGAAGAAGTACCAAAATCCATAGAACGATCAACCCAAATGGTCAGCGATAAGGGATTTGGATTGGCTCCATAAGCCAAGAAAATTTATTGCTATGCTAGCTTAATTGGACTTAGTGGCATGATGTCGGCTAGCCTATCTACTTCAGAATCATTGGGAATGTTCCTTAAGTGAGATGAAGTGGCATATATCATATTCCAGGTCTCTATATTTGTGATTTTTTCCGATGTCGCAGATGACGGTAATGAAAAGGTTCCCATTAGTGAAAGATCCTAAAAATGTCCTACACTAATGTTCTGAAGAGAAGGTGGGGGTCTATGAACAAATGAAATTCTTCTAGTTGCCTAGGAACTAGATGCGAAGAAAGGGAGTTGATCAATGGCTATGATACTTCCTTTATGGGGGAAGATGATCATACGAAATTAAGTAGATACTACCATATCCATAGCATAAACCCATGGTATTCCAAGTAATATATTTTAGTCAAGGGGTTCGTTAACGACCTCACCTTCAATAGTAATTGATTTCCCCCCTAGTTCTACTTGTAGGTTACTAATAATTTGACAAGGCTTATATGTATTATTGTCAAAAGCTTTCAACATCCTAGGTGATTGTGAAAAAGTAAGTGAGCCAAGTGGCTTCCAACAACTCATTAATATGATACAAGTAGATTTGCCTTGATCAATGATAGTGCGATGAATGAGGTGATTCAGGCCATGTACTTGAATCGAGAATGCTAGTTGTGTTGGTAATTTTGGAAAATAGGCCATGTGATTAAAGAATACAAGATTTGAATCCATTGGATCAATTCCACCAATCGTGGACAACAAAGCCTGCTTTTGGGAGGGACAATTCTGAAGAACCTCAAGTGTTGACATAGAAAAAGGTGACTGATCGAGGTCTTCTACTACATTATGATTTTTATCTATATGAGCTTGAGGGTTGAATTTTGATTTGTGAACTACTCCCTTCAGCGACGTTATGGTAAACTCTGGAAGGATCAGCGATAGTGCAGAGTTAGATGAGGTCGAAGTCAAAATGGTAGGTTGATCTATAGCCTGACCATTTAACAATGAAAATGGATTACTATAATATTTACTTCAATTCCACACTAAAACATCATTTTTGGGCTTAGTGGCGCATAACATACACACTTGTGAACTCGAAGCAGGATCCGTAGAAACCATATGTGTTTCTGTGTTCGGAAAAGGATTTGTGAACATTGCAGATGCAGTAGAAGTCTTAAGAAGATTTGGGACTTCTGAGCGGTGAGGAAAATATTGTGTAAAATTCTCCTCATTACATATTGAGCAAGGGTAATGAGGTTTCTGAAAAGAACCTGATGAATCAGATGCTTTTTGCTACGAGGGTGAATTTGATTTCTTCTAGTCTTTACCCTTCTTCCTATTTGCAAGTTTCTTGTCACTTTTGTCATTGTCAGATGACATGGCATGGATATCAGAAGAAGATGTGGGATTAGATGAAATAGGGTTTTGATTTGAAACAGCAAGCGTAGGACCATATAGTCGATTTTTTTCCAGAGCGTTAGCAGAACCAATCACACCATCGCCATGAATGTCCTGACTAGATACAGTAAGACAAATAGTAAAATTTGGCTGTGACGCATTTGGAATCTTTTCATAGAGTGTGCCAGACTAATTGTAGATTAGATCCAGATATTGGGCATGAGAAATTACTTGCTCTTCAGTGAAAACACCGCCTTTGGTCACATCCTCGACGATAGATGGCAACAAGGACTTAATAAACCACTCAGCTAAAATTTGATCAGGAACAGATGTGTTAACCATTCGAAGATGATGATGCCACTCATGTATATGATCTGATATATGAGTAGTAGTGGTATATTTAAATCTAGTCAAAAGTTATGTTCCAGTTTCATATCTTATCGGTAACTGGAAGTGATTTAAAGAGTAGTGGCTAAAGCTGTAAAGTTATCAAACGAAGCTCATGGTAATTCAATGTACCACTTCGCAGCCGGAACAGTAAGTGTTCGTTGGAAAAGATGAAATATAACAAAATCATGATTTAAGGAATTGGATGAACACCATAAATGATAAGTCATGACACGCATAGACGAGTCTTCTTGAGAGTTTCCATTGAATTTTAGAATGCCTGAGGGTAATTTAGGAGGAATCACAGGCCACGAAGGTAAATAATGAATGGGATAATTGGTGCGTCAGTTTAAATAAGCTAACTCTAATGTTGCATCAAATGGAAACTATCAATTAAGGTCAGGTTGAGCATAAGCAGGATAAGATAGAATTTCCTAGGCAACAAGCCTTTTCATAACAACAAATGGATTCTGTTGTTGGTAACACAGATAGGGGTAGGCTTGTTTACCAAGACCTGGATAATATTGATACTATGGGATAGTTGTTGTGGCTGCCATGGAATATAATTAAATGGTTTCTCGCTAGGATAATTCATACACAGTTGTGAATAGATAAGGCCAGTAGAATCCTGTGACAAAGGTAAACTAGCCCACGGTTGTGAATTTCCCGATACAGATGGTTCTCAAATACCAGCCTAGGAAGACAGAGTCTATAGACGTGAAACTTGAGGGTTAGGGGTTGAAGGACCTGCTTTAGTAGACTGACAAACAAAAATAGAAGAAATAGTAGGTGTAGTAGGCATAGATGAAATAGGTTGAACTGGTTGATATTGATACATAATCGTTTGTGGGTGAATAGGAAAAGTAGGCTACCATTGGCATACAAGAATTCCATCACATGATTGACCTAAATACGATGGAGTACCGCCATATGGACTGAACATTTGTGGCCCCCTAGCATATGGAGTATAAGGATATTGCACATGCTGACTTTCATATGATGGGTATCGAAGAAATACTGGATAAGATGGATGGTAATTTGATGTACCATCCTGATATTGAGTTGATGATGTCAATAAAGGATCAGGTCGTTCAGTACTCGTAAGAGATGAACCATATAAAATTCCAGATGATGACTTGGTTGAGTTCGATAGACTAGAGGAGACACCAAATTAGGTCCCATTTAAATCCTGGTAACCCAGTGTTATGGACGGACCACCATAAATATGAGACTTGGGTGTCACCGAAAACATCAAAGATGAAGCAACAACAGATGATGTCGTAGCTGTACAATCTAGGATTATGTCTATGAAATTGTTAAATAACCCATCAAATACTCTAACGAATCTACAGGAACTTGAGAGTGAAAAGGATCAACAAAATCAGAGTAGGTCAAACGAGGAAAAGACTGATATAAATGAAGCCCCGACCCAAAATGAGTGGGAGTTGAAGGGGTTGTCTCTTATTAAAGTTATTCCTCTATTGAAATCAAACTAGGCGGAATCACTTCATTGTCAGGCCCGAGATAAATTTCATGCAGTAAACTCTGGGGTAAAGAGGAAGACTCAATGGTTACAAATGACTGAGGATCAAACGGTTGCACCAGAACAACTTCTTTTTGTTCAACTTTGGGATCAAATTCCGGATCGAATTCCAGTTGAACAAGCTCAGGTTCTGGATTTACCATTTCACTATATTGAGTTTGAGTCTCCTTAGGTAGCTGTGAGGGTTTCATCTCAACAATAGCAGATAAACTAGGATCAGTCGAAACTACTCGAGACTCAGTACTGGATCATATGTTTCTGGTCTATCAGATGACATAGCACAAAGAGTTCCTAAGGTACTGGACTTGGTAGGACAAATGTGCCTTCGTATACTAGGTGTAGCTTCTGGCGGTAACGGTGGTTTATTTGTTGTCCTATGTGAACGAAGGGGAAATGGTTTATCTTCTTCAACGATTTCTGATTGATTTTATACAAAAAAATAGAGGGTAATTCTAGGAAAAAGGTTTACCAAGCAACTGTTAACTGCAATATAATGCCCCTGTAAACCAAGGACTTATGTACATGCAGGAAATCTCCCTAAATGTTGTGTTCGGTGTATCAGAGGTAGAAGGTGATCGACTCGGTTACCTATGGATGGTAAGAAAAATAAAATTTTCCTTCCAAATATACGTGAAGTTATGTGGAGGCCTAATCCTTATTAGCACTGTCTAATGCAAAACCTCATAGTGAGAGCATCCCCTTATACTTTTCATACTAGAACATTGTCTGATATACCCGAAAGTACGTGGATGAGCTCTGATATACTTACATACATGGGATGAGGTATCACATTTTGAATGTATCACAGACAATTAATGACATTTTCTATGTTTAACGACGTTGGAACACGTCTTCTAACCTAGACCCCTAAATGTTATCGTTAATGTTACAATGCTTCCTTAGATAAATTCAGATAAATTTTATGTTTATCTTACTTATCATTTTGTCTTCCTGGTTCACCCGAGATGTATTGAACATTCCTAGAATGCAATTAGAATGAAAATCATTTGTTTCAAATTGATTTTTGACAATGAAAATCTAGTTACAAGGTATATATCAATAAGCACATCTAAAATAAATTTCCCTAAACTATTCCTATGCAGCACTCACAATCCCTATATGAAATGCATGTTTTTCTTTTCAATTTCTTTTAAGGTTAGATGAACTAAAAAGAAACTAATGCACAAACAATCACTCAAAACATTAAAGAGAAACCAAGATTGAAATAACAATTATTCTTTTCAAAAATAATGAATTGATCAATTGTAAAATTTAACTTTCAACCTATTCGATATTGATAAAGAAAACAAAAAAGAACATTGATAAAACAAATCCAAAGTGAGGTAAGAAGAGTAGAGGAAATCTGGTCTCTAGAGGGAACCAATCACTCAAAACTTCAGCAAGAAAGAAACTGAAATGAATTTTAAGAAGACAAAATATGATATATTTTGCTTGGTCACAAGGCAAATGCACCCCTGATTGGGAGACAGTGTGTTGCAGAGAACTGTCCCCAAGCCAGAGGTGCTATTCAGAGCACTATGTCAAAACCAACAATGTGTTTGTGCCAGAGGAATCTCTAAAAAATAAATCAAACACACTACTTATTCTCAAACTCATTCAAATGATTTAAAACAAGAAACTAAAGTCTACTATATGTTAATGGACAAGGAAAAAACCACCAGAGATTATCCATTAATTCCCAATGGAGTCACCAATTTGTTTTATAGAAATCAAACCTACGGATAAGTATGCCTTCCCTAAGTGTGGTGGTGCACTTAGAACACCAGAAATAAAGATATCTGACCTGTTCCTTAAAATCAATAGATAAAGGTAAGAAAACCTACTTGTAATATGTTCGATTTTCCTTGCCTCCTTTTCTTGCTTCCATCAGTCTCAATCTAACTGAACTTGCTTAATTGATACCTACAATCGAAAATAGAAGAGATAAAAAAACATAAAGGCAATATGATCTATTCAATTTAAACAAATTGAATTGATTAAATTTATAAATACACATATAACATCATTGACATATGCATTAGGAAAGGAAAAAATGTCTTTATTATGAAGTAGAAGGAAGAGTACAAATAGTCGATCGATTTGTTATCACTCATCCAACTTTACTCCCATCCTCATCACACCAACATCAACAATCCAACAACATCACAGTACATGCACAATA
Source organism: Pinus albicaulis (assembly GCA_034641835.2). Taxonomy (NCBI): domain Eukaryota; kingdom Viridiplantae; phylum Streptophyta; class Pinopsida; order Pinales; family Pinaceae; genus Pinus; species Pinus albicaulis. Next base: position 524,362,958 of record CM076580.1, on the reverse strand, counting down.
CCTCTAAGAGCTTTGATCTCACCAGAATAACTCTACTTAACACAAATTCTTTCTGTCTTGTATACTATTGTGGCTCATTTTCAGTTTTCTTTATTTTATTTTCAAAAATACAAAAAAAGCATGTAGTTAGAAAATATGACAAAGTATAAATCCTTCATATGCATGAAAATCATTTCATTTTTGTATATTTTTCAATTAATGTGCTTTTGAAGAGCATTTGAAGGTGGGACCGAGTGTTCCAACTAACATCTATGCTATTTGGTGAGCGAGGTTAACATAAGCTTCATTTGATGAATATCAGCGGAACCCCACGGGAAAAAATAGCCCACAGGTTAGTAGAGAAGGTGCCTTTGTAGTTGACTTCACTGACCGCCTTCTGATAAATATCGACGACTCACAATCACTACGAGGGAAGGACCCCAATGGATGCTCTATACCCCATAGCACCCCTGCAATGACGTATGCATCCGACTAGGACACAACCCATCTGTCATGTCACAGTGTTGTTACTTGTCTGATAAAGTATTAACTCAACATTAATGTTTGAAACTCTGTGCCATCTATATAAGGATTAAAGTTTATCTTTTTCCTATAATTTTTCATTCTCAGTTGTCCATGAAGTCATCCTAGTTACTCTATTTTCTTATCTCTGCATTTAATTTTCCACCACCCTGAACTATTCCATGGCTAAGAAATCCTCTTTATCTGGTTCTTCTAGCCATATCCCTCTCATGGATACTTAGCAGAACATTAGGGATACTATCTTCACCATTGAGCATTTTCCCTTCTACCAGAAATTTCTTTTGAACGAGAAATGTTGCCCCATCTATTCAGCCATGTCCAATTATGGTGTTTTGTCTACATGCATCCCCAATAATCATCTTTTTCCTAAATTTGTATCTTGGTTAGTGTTTTCATTATATCCCAGAAAATGTTTTGTGATGAATTGTTTAGGGAGAATTTACTTCAAGTTATAGTATACTTATTTCATCAAGCCCTTTGTCATCGTGAGTCAGAGTGTAATGTCCATTTCACTGACAAATCATTGGCATCATTTTATGATAATCTTGTAGGACATGATTTTACCTAGGTCATCTTCTTTTTGAAGCCAGATACAAAACAATTTTCAACAGATGATAAAGAATTCCCATTGGAGATTTTTTATGTAGAAGTCAGGCGAGTACTACAACCTCTGTGAAAGATACCTGGAAAAGAAGTTGTTTCCCAAATTGACAGGTCTATGCTGGGGTAATTTTCCTTGATGATGAATCCTAAAGTGTTGTTGGATATTCCCTCTTGCTGGTAAGAGGTTGTTAACACTCAGCTTATGAGCTTGTCCCTTACCAGCTCTTTTAGGATCCCCTCCCTTATCACTTATCTATTTTTGTATCAAAATGTAGAAGAATTTTTATATTTGGGGCTAAACATTATGGATGAAAATAAGAAAATATAGTCAATAGTTTTATGGATAGACACAGTAAGAAATGAATCAGATGAGGGAGGGGCGTTTTATTTTTCTGCTTATTTTATGCCAATTTCTAATAAGGTTTTGAATGGGGTTCCTCCTCCATGTTTCTTGCCAAAATCTTAGGAGTTTCTTCACTTAATTACTAATTGTAAATTTGGAGAATGATTTGTATTTGAAGATCATTCAAAAATTAGGTTATATGGAGCTAGGATAGAACCTTATAGATTGCCAATTTTTGTCCCCATGAGGTTGTTTGCATTGGAATTTATTACACAGAGTATGAACATAGATCAAGTACTTTATGTTAAAATTAAGAAGGGTCATTTGTTTAAGTTTCCCATGTCTGTCGGCCCATTCATAGTGAATATGAGGAAATCATCAAATGAAGCTAACAAAATGTTAGAAGGCATGAAATTGTTGCTAAGTGATAAATGGGCCTATGATCCTCATAAGGTAATATCTAACAGAAGGGTTGAGAATGGATATTATTATTTTATTCATGATAGTAGGCCTGAAATACAAAATTTGGCTAATAAAATTTTTGCAGACTCTATTAGTTCCAACATTCAGACTCCCAACATTTCTGAAAAATTGAGCAAAATAAGTAAAGAGATAGTTGTTGATTCTGAAGATGAAGAATAGAGAGCTGAGAAGAGGGCTGGATTGACTGAAGAAATATCAAGTATTCATCCTGGTTTCCTCCTTCAATTAGGAGATGCTCAAAATGCACCAGCTTCACCGTCAATACATCGATATGTTCAGGATCAAGTTCCTTTGATCCAACAAGTTTTTGCTCAAATTGTAGAAAAGAATTAGAATATGAAAGCTAGTATGGAAGCTCAAGTTGAGTATCATATTACTCATGACCAAACTAGATTATTGGCTACCACAGAATTAGAAAGGGACCAGTTTAAGATTTTTTTTTCTCACCCATATGAAATTATAGTAGGGTCATCAAGCAGTTTAAAAAAATTTAATTTAACTGTTGATGTGAAGAAGATCCCTTTACTTGAAAAAGTTAATTTTCATATGCAGGCAGGTCAGTTAATTGTAAATGATCTAACCAAAACTAGTGAAACTACTCATAAGGTAGAAATTATGTTAGGAAAAGTGATCAAACAGTTAAAATTGGAAAAGGCTACGTCCAGGGCTATTTCAACTCAGAATGAAGAGTTGAAGAAGATAATTGTAAAAATTGGAGTGGATCGTAATGATAAATGAGTTGTACAGAAATTGTTACAAAGTGTTGGGTCAGAGATAAATGTACTGAAGAAGAAGTTAAAGTTTCCTACTGGAGAACACTCAATGGCTGCAGAGGTAGTAGAGGTTGAGAATGAAAAAGAGAATCTATTACAACATTTGTTGCAGAAAGAGGAGGAGATTTATAATCTAAAGAGTCTCTACTTAACTTGCAAAGTAAAATTGACTCTCACTCTTGCACCATAGGCATGCCATCCAAAACTGATGATCCAACAACAAGATTATCCCAGTTCAATACAGATTTGAAGGTGGCAGAAATTGATCTCAACATGACTTAGAGAGAGTTTGAGACAGTGACAAACATAATGCAAGCCAAATAAGGAGAAGTAAAAATTTAAATGAGATTGCTAGAAAGCCAATAATGAAATCAAGAGTCTAAAGGAAAAGATGAAAGGAAACCATTAACTCTGACTCAAGCAAAAGACATTGTATGGAATGAAATCATTGAAGTCATGAAAACAACTTGGGAGTCCTTGACAATAGTGTCAGAGGAAAAGAACATTCTCAGAGATTTAGAGGAACTGGTTATGGTAGAAAATCAGAAGACTCTTAATAGAGCTTTATGGGCAATGAAATTCATTGATTTCATCAATTCAAAGACAGATCAGGAGTTGGAGGAAAATGAAATTAAAGATAGGACATTGTGTATTCTAGAGACTAATAAGTTGATTGTAAACAATGCTTGCAATAAGTTAGCAGAGAAGAAGTTGACAGAAATTAAACAAGCTGTAAACAGATTTGATAACATATTTGACAAAAGGGCCAGTGAAGGATTACGTTAATGCTGGGATCTCAAAGGCAGTCTTTTATCATGGGATTCATATGAGCCACTATTAGTACTATTAAAAAGTAAGATTGATAATACTCATGAGAAAACTGTAATATTGAAAGGGGTTGTAGTTTTTATTTTCTTATAGAGGCATTTTCAATTACATTGGATGGTAAAGACTTTGTTCACAAAACAACCTATATTCAATAGGATCAATTCCTTCATATAAGAATATCATAAGTCAATCAATTCTCCCAAAACCAACATCAAAATATGGAAGAAGTGCAAAGCGTGGATGGCTGATTCGCTGGGTGACACCTCCATGTCTCAGAAGGACACATAAATAAATCCATAGAACACAATGGTAGCCATTCAACTCCAGATTCAACAAATAGATTGAGGCTTTAGTTTTGTTTATCTTCTTGTTAAAAGATCAATGTTGTAATGAATTTTTTAATTTCCATGTAATAGGTAGTTTATACAGTTATATGTAGTTCAAATAGTTACAATTAGTTCCAGAAGTTACAAATTGATTTGTATTGTATTTAAACAAATGAGAAAGAAATAGGAGGATTCCAAGTTTTGGACCTTTGGATGACTGTAAATTTTGTACTGAATTTTCTGAGAAATTAATTAAAGAAGATCAAGTTTCTTGCACTTGTTGATGTTGGTATGTCTTTCCAGTTTCACTCTGAGTTTATACCTCTTTGAATGAAGTGAATTAATGTAGACGTGGGTCTCTTTTTACATCTGTAAATAAGAGTTAAACATCCTTAATGTGCGCTTCTTCACTCCAACTATTTTGTTTACATAAAGTTCTTCTGATATTTATAGTGATAAATTATGTTTCTCAGCATACCATTTTGATTTTTGTTTCCAGTTATTCTTCTCATTTCATTCAATATCAGCAGTTAATGGCATTATGAAGGCTTTCATTATATCATATTATTGAGGGTATTGAATAATTAAATTCCAAAGGTATTAAACAGAGACCATATGATATTAACATTTTGTGACAAAAATTTATAAAATGTCTTAATCAATGATTCGTTACCATGGCCAAGGGATTTTTTCTTGAGATACAACAGTTTTTTGGCATTGTTTTCGGGGATTGAAGAAGCGAAGTTCATTTTCCTTGGGTTTTCTTTTTATTTCCTGTAGTTGTTTAGTGAGGAGGAAATATTTGGTTGTGTTTGTTTTTTTCAGAATTTTGGCTTTCAGAAGGCCTCATTAGGAGATTTTTTAGGTCTAAAATGGGCCTCCTAAGGAAATTATAAAATAATAGTGGAAATAATAAAGTAAGATTTGATGACATCATCAAATTTTAGAGGGAAAAAATAAAAAACTACTTTTTCAACTCATATTTTCAACCTATCTCCCAAAGTTTTTACTCAAATTTCGAGTGGAAGTATTTGTTGGATGAAAAATTTAATTCCTCATCAAAGGCATATCCATGTTCCATACTTTCGATGGACCGTCCTACATGAAAAATGAGAAATACATGAAAAACGTGTTGGAATCATGCTTTTTCATGTATTTCTCATTTTTTTGCAAAGCAAGGTCCATCAAAAGGATGCAACATGGGTACTCTTTGGATGAGGAATTAAATTTTGCATCCAAAGAGTACTCCCATTCTAAATTTGAGTAGAAAATTTGGCGGATAAGTTGAAAATAAGAGTTGAAAAAGTAGTTTTATTATTTTATTATTTTTTAATCTTTCTACCCTTTTACGTAAAAAAATGTGAATCATCCCCCATGGTTGAAATCATACTCTTGAATCCTATTGGTTCTTATAAATTTTATTTTGGTTGTACATTTTTCTTAGGAGGCCCATTTTAGACCTCAAAATTCTCCTAATGCACACAATGTCAGATACCTCGCAGCAGAAAGTATCTATTTGACAGATCTAGAAAAATTGGTTTCTAAAAAGGCTTAGAAATCAAAAAAGCCTTCAACAGGTGATCCTACATTTTCTGCTCCTGGCAGTAGTTCTCATAACCATTTGTTTCAAGATATTTCCAAGGAACTCTCTTTCTTGGAGCAAGGGTCTCGCCCATTCATTTCCAAGAACTCTAGTTGGAAGAACAATATTTCGAGTCTGTTTCTTTTACCTTTACACAAGCTCAATCAAATATAGTTAATGGTTCTTCTGCCATAGTTCATCAACCCACTCCCATATCAATATTTTCACCACCTTCAATCACTTTCACAGTAGGTTCATCAACCTCATCCACCCAAGGAGCAGTTAATCAAGGTTTAAATATGGTAGAACCAACTTTCTTAATGAATATATATGCACCACTAAATCTTCCATAGCCAATTAATTTCATGCCTTAAGAATACCTCAAATTACTTCCTTGTTTGACTGGAGAATTTGAAGTAACTACATAAGAACATTTACCCTTGTTTTTCACTTTCGCTGAGAATTTAAATGTAGAACATCTTGATGTTGTAATGAGACTTTTTTTTTTCAGTATCTAAGAGTAGAGGCTAGAAAATGGCTCTAAGGTTTACCAAATGGTTTAATTAATAATTGGGATGAGTTAGAAACAAAATTCACTCAAATATGGGGGAAAAGAGAGATCATGGTTACTCATTGACATAGTTTAATGCAATAAAAATAAAGCCTAATGAAAATATTTCTGAGTTTGTTAAGAAATTCAACAAATTGTACAATATTTTACCTATAGAGATGAAGCCCCCCACAGGAACCACCCCCCCCCCCCCTCCCCCATGTTGGAGAAAATGTAGTTTTTGTTGGGGATTTTGAAGTTGATTTTAGTCTTACACTAAGAGAGAGGAGAGACCCTAATCTTGAAAAAATATAGATTGATGTGTTGGAAATTGAAGCTAATATGCAGCTAGAAAATTAAAGAGAATCAGTATGTTCAAGAGAAGGGAAAAGAAAAATAAGAATCACCACAGGACCAAAGGATTGATGATATGACAAAGTCAATCATAAATTTGTGAAACAATCTAGTGAATATGGAATTAGAAAGTAAAGAATACCAAAGACCTGAAAAACCAAACAGAGGAGGATTTAATCCTCAATTTAGAAAACAACCCCTACAAATTTTACAGAGGGAGAGAAAATATCAAGACCAAGTTCAAGTGCCACTGTACATAGAAATAACACCTACATAGTCAGCAGAGGATGATCAAAACGAAGCCGAAGATAAAATATCTACTATGTACATGAGAGAAGATGAAGAAGAAGAAGAATGTGAGGGAGAGTATGCTGAAGCTGAAATGTATTTTGGTCAGGATTAGATGGAATCTGAGTATTGTAGGCAATTTACAGATTTCATGCAAGCTGAGTTGCATAAGAAGTATGATTTAATATGTAGAAAGAGATCAAGAGTGTAGGATAATGAAGGCGAAAAAAAGGATTTTATTCCTTCTCTGATGGCGACTCCACAACAAAATAACTTAGTAAAACAAGTGGATAAAGGGAAAAAACTTGTAAATCCAATACATAGAATAGAAGTGCAACTCATTGAATGTTCCCAAAACAAGTCAGTTGATACTAATATTTTGGATAAGGTCATTCCTGTGCCTGAACAGATTTCGAATCTAGAGGAATTGAATAAGAACCTGAGAAGAATGTCAAGAAAATTCAAATTTTCGGTCTATCAAAGGAGTTGGAGAAGGTCAAGATTTAGACACCTCTCCTTGAATTAGCTAAGACACCGAATTAAGAAAAAGAAATTGCAGAATTCATTAATCTCTCACAGATTGAAGACATAGGTGATACCGTGAATTCACAAGAAGAAAAACCAGTAGTCACTTTTGGTCCTCACGTAAAAGAAGTGGATTCTTCTGTTCCTCCATTTTACATTTCATTTCCTCTCCATTATTTTATTCTCCATAATTGCATGTTGGATTCAAGTGCTTCCCACAATCTTATGCCCTTGTCTCTTATGAAACAATTGAACTTATAGATTACTAAACCATACAAAGACCTATTCTCATTTGATTCAAAGAGGGTGAAATGTGTTAGGCTAATAAAAGACATGGTAGTATCCTTGGTCCATATTCCAGCAAAAAGTATTATGATGGATGTAGTGGTTCCTGATATTCCAACCAGATTTGGAATGCTTTTGTCAAGATATTGGGGAGAAAATTTTGGAGGAGTTTTAAAATTAGAGTTCACTTATGCTATCATTCATGTTTTCAATGGGGAAGAAATAATATTGTATAGAGAAACAAGATTTGTGGAAAATACCACGAAGAAAGATGCAGGTAATTCCCCCATTTATAGTAAGGAAAAAAAAGATATTTCTTGTTTTATGTTGCATGATGATGCAAAATTTTCTGAATACACAAAGAAGCATCTCTCTTCAGTAATTGTACATAATGAGATGTATTCAAAAAATATTCGGAAATCATATTTTGATGGTGCCTACTCAAAGGATGGCACAAGAGCTGGATTCTTATTAGTGTCTCTAGAAGATAATATTATGCCTTATTTCTTGTAAGTTAGAATTTGATTCAACAAATAATGTAGCTGAGTATGAGGCTTTGATCTTAAGTCTTCAAACTGCTAAAAAAATGGGAATTTAGTGTATTTCCATTTTTGGTGATTCTGAATTAATTATAAGTAAAATTAAAAATCACTATCAAACCAAGAATCCAAGGTTGAGGTCATACAGGAATGAAGTTTGGGATTTGGTTGATAATTATTTTGAAGCCTTTAATATGCAGTTTATTTTGAGGGAAGAGAAATAGTTGGAAGTTTCGTTAGCACCTCCAAGCCTCCTATTAATCCAATATTGAGATATGAGATTGAGATTAGACACACGCCCTCAATTCCTGATAATGTGAAACATTGGGATGTGTTTGAGGATGATGAACAAATAAATCATTTCCTAACAATGATTGAAAATTTTGAAGATGTTGAGATAGATGAAGAAGAGGAAAAAATAGAGTAGAAAGGAGAAATAAGAAATCTGAAGCAGTCAATAGGTGATAAGAAAAATTTCCAATTAAAATATAATGTACTTCCTAAGGGATTAATTCCCCTTGAAATATTATTTGATTCTAATGATGTTGCTGTAAATTCAAAGAAAATACATCAAGAGGGAGAGATGGAAGATTTTAATCTCGGAACCCACCAGGAGCTAAAGCTGGTAAAGATATTCAATGGTGTTCCTAAAAATTATAAAAAAAGTACATTGATATCTTTAAGAAGTATATGGATGTGTTTGATTGGTCGTATGAGAACTTGAAAACATATGAAAAAAGCATAATTCAGCATAAAATTCCATTGAAAAAAGGAATCAAACCACCCAGACAGAAGCTCAGATAGATTAATCCATTGTTGCTAGCTCCAATTGAAACATAAGTGAAGAAATTGTTGTAGGAAAAAATTATCGTCGCTCTCAGATATTCAGACTTGGTTTCTAATATGGTTAGTATGAGGAAGAAGAATGGAGAGATAATATTGTTTGTGGACTTCAGGAATTTGAACTAAGCATCTCTATAAGATAATTATCCTTTGCCAAAAATGGATTATTTCTTATAGAAGGTGACAAGAGCTTACAGGTTGTCTATGGTTGACGAATTCTCTGGGTATAGTCAGGTACCAGTGGAAAAATAAGATCAGAAGAAGACTACTTTCACAATGCTGTGGGGCACCTTCATGTATGCAAGGATGCCATTTGGCCTTATGAATGTAGGTGCAACATTTTAGAGGGCCATGGACATAAAGTTTGTTTGTGACAAGTTTGTAGTTATACATCTAGATGATGTAACTATTTTCTTAGGGTCAAATGATGAACACTTGGAGCATTTACAAAATACCTTTAAAAAATGAAGAAATTTTGGGTTGTCACTAAATCCCAAGAAATATTTATTTTCCTTAGAAGAAGGTAAGTTGTTAGGTCACATAGTTTCAAGACAAGGAGTGAAAATTGATCTAGCAAGGGTAGAAGCCATTCAAACAAATCGTTTACCCAGAAGCAAGAAATATTTCCAAATATTCTCAGGAAAAATAAAATTTCTAAGGAGGTTTGTGCCCAATTATGCTGAGATTGTGAGAAATATAACAAACATTTTGAAGAAAATTTCCGAAGTAACATGGGATAAGGAAGTAAGAGAAGTGTTTGCTAGAATAAAGGAGGCACTACAAGAAGCTCCAATTCTAATTAGTCTAGATTATCAAAATCCTTTCAGGTATTCTGATTTCCATCCCACACTACTATTTCTGATGTGTTGTTGCAGAAAAATGAGGATAATAAGGAGCAGCCAGTGATATTTTTTAGTAAAGTTCTAAGGGATGCTGAGCTCCAATACAATATTCTAGAAAATCAATTATATGCTTTGGTCAAAGCACTGAAATATTTCAGGACTTACGTGTTACAGTCCCAAATAACTGCTTATGTCCTTAATTTTGTTGTAAAAGATGTGCTGGTTCAAAATGATGTTGAAGGAAAAAGGGGGAAATGGATAGAAGAAATCCAGGAGTATGATTTGGAAATAAAAGCCACAAATTTGGTCAAGGGACAAGGTTTAGCAAATATGTTGACAAAAAAAAGTTTTCAAGCCTTGGGGATTAGTCTGTTAGCACCAGTGGATGGACATATAAATGACCAAGGCTAGAGAAAGTCCAAAACAGGTATTCAATACATTTTTTTGTGCTTAGATTGGTATAAAGATATTGTGCATTACATGTGTTTCTTTTCTTGTCCAAATTCACTAAATAGAAGAAACTACAAAGCTCTCAAGCTTAAATCCCAGCCATATGTGATAGTGGAAGAAAAACTATACTGGAAATATCTGGTTGGAATTTTGATGTTATGTTTGAGTGTGAGAATCTATTGAAGTTATCAGAGAATATCATGAAAGTTTGTGTGGAGGTCATTACAGCAAGAAAGTCACTGCTCATAAGATTCTCAAGTCTGGTTTTTATTGGGCAACCTTATTTGCATATGTGTATAGATTGATTAGAAGTTGTGAAAATGTTAGTTGTTTGCTGAAAATAAAAGACTTTCTCCACTACCTCTCATATTAGTATTTATTGAAGAGCATTTTAGGAAATGGGGACTGGATTTTATTCGAGAAATCAATCCACCATCAAGTGGAAAGTTCAAGTGGATTCTAACTACCATTGATTACTTCACAAAATGGGTTGAACAAATACCTACAAAAAAAGGAAAATGATGAAGTAGTGATGAAGTTTCTGGAGGAGAACATTTTCAGAAGATTCAGATGTCCAGTCAAAATTGTGACTGATAATTCTCAGGTATTAAACTCTACTCATTTGATTAATTTATGTCAAACATATAATGTAATTTTATCACATTCCACAACATATCACCCCTAAGGGAATGGATTGGAAGAGTTTTAAAACCAGACATAGGTCAAAATATTGAAGAAGACAATCAATGAATATGAGAAGGACTAGGATACGAAGTTGAAGTTTTCCCTCTAGGTAGTTCGAGTCACCACCAAAAGATCTACTAGGATGTTTCCCTATGAACTGGTTTATGGAAATCAAACACTATTTCCTACTCAGTTAGCCAAACCAATGGTTTCTTTCCTTCAATAAGCCCTAGAAGAATGTAATGCTCTAGTGATAGTATTGAAAAAAGTAATGGAGTCAAGTGAAAATAGAAACAATATCAGGGATAACTTAATTTATTATCAGGAAAAGATGAAGTCTATATTTGGTAGAAAATAAAAATATTTATTTTTTCAAGTAGGAGACTTGGTACTAAGATGGGACACCATGAGAGAAGAGGAGGGAAGGCATGGTAAGTTTGATCCTCTCTGGTATGGTCCATATAGAATCAATGAGGTAAGATCAAATAACAAATTCATTCTAGGCTATCTAGATGGAGAATCAGTACAACTACCAATGAATGGGTAGTATCTGAATCATTATTTCCATCATTAAAAGTTCCATAGTTCACCATTGTACATATCAAGATTGTTCATTGTTCATGTATCACCAAGAAGTATTTGACTCCATGTCCGAAGTGAAGGCAATAATCTACGGTTCTTAGAGTTTCATGGGAAAAAACACTATCCCTAGGTGGAGCCAGATGTTGTGGCTCATTTTCATTTTTATTTATTCTATTTTCAAAAATACAAAAAATATATATAGTTAGAAAATATGAAAAAATGTAAATCCTTCATATCCTGAAAAATCATTTCATTTTTTTTATATTGGTCAACTAACGTTTTCTTAAGAGCATGTAAAGGTGGGACCAAGTGTTCCAATTAAAAACTGTGCTAATCGGTAGGAGAGATTAAAAGAAGTTTCATTTGATGAAGATCAGTGGTGACCCGTGGGCACAAATAGCCCAAAGGTTAGCAGAGAAGGTGCCTCCACAGCTGACTCCGTTGACCACCTGCCGATCAATATCGACCACTCAAAAACACTATGGGGGAAGGACCTTGATGTATGCTTCGTACCCTAGAGTGCCCTTGCAGTGATGTATGCATTCAGCTAGGAGATAACTCATCTGCCATGTGATGGTGTTGTTACTTGTCCCATCAAGCATTAACTCGGCATTAATATTTGAAACTCCGTGCCATCTATGTAAGGATTCAAGTTTTTCTTTTTCTGATCAGTTTTCATTCTCATTTGTCCACGAAGTCATCCTAGTCACTCTATTTTCTTATCTCTACGTTTAACTGTCTACCACCCTAAACTAATCCATGGCTAAGAAATCATCTTTATCTAGTTCTTCTAGCCATATCCCTCTCATGGATACTGAGCAGGACATTAGGGATACTATCTGCACCGTGGAGGGTTTTCCATTCTACCAGCAAGTTCTTTGAATGAGAAAAGTTTTCCCATCTATTCAGCCATAGCCAATTCTAGTGTTTTCTCTGCATGCATCCCCAAACACATCTTCTTCCCGAATTTATACATTGGTTAGTGTTTGCATTGTATCCCGGAAAATGTTTCGTGATGAATTTTTTAGGGGATAATGTTCTTCCGGTTATAGTCCAGTTAGTTTTTCAAGCCCCTTTTTATCCTGAGTTAGAGTCTTATGTCCAATTCACTGACAAATCATTGGCAGCATTTTATGATAATCTTGGAGGACAATATTTTTCCCAGGTCATCTTCTTTTTGGAGCCATACACAAAACGATTTTCAGTAGATGATAAATAATTCCCATTGGAGATTTTTGATGTAGAAGTCAGGCTAGTATAACAATATTTCTCAAAGATAGTTCGAAAATAATATGTTTCCCAAATTGACAGGTCGGTGTTGGGGTTATTTTCCTTGATGATGAAGCCTAAAGTGGTGTTGGATATTCCCTCTTACTGGCAAGAGGCTATTAACACTCAGCTTATGAACTTGTCCCTTACCAATCTTTCAGGTTCCCTTCACTTATAACTTATCTATTTTTTTATGAAATGTAGAAGAATTTTTACATTTGGGGCTAAAATTTATGGATGTAAATAAGAAAAGATAGTCAGTAGTTTTCTGGACAGACATAGTATGAAATCAACTAGATGAGGGAGGGTTGTTTTATTTTGCTGCTTAGTTTATGCCAATTTCTTATAAGTTTTTGAATGGGGTTCCCCCTCCATGTTTCATTCCAAAAGCTTAGGAGTTTCTTCAGCTAAGTACTATTTGTATATTTGGGGATTGGTTTGTATATGAATATCATTCAGAAATTATATTATATGGAGCTGGGATAGAACCTTATAGATTGCCAATTTTTGTCCCCATGAGGTTGTTTGCATTGGAATTTATTAGACAGAGTCTGAATTTAGATCATGTACATTTTGTTCCATTGAAGAAGGTTCATTTTTTTAAGTTGCCTATATATGCGGGACCATTCATAGTGACTATGAGAAAAACATCAAATGAACCTAACAAGATGTTAGAAGGCATGCAGTTGTTGTGAGGTGAGAAATGGGCCTATGGTCCTCACAAGGTAATCTCTAACAAAAGGGTTGAGAATGGCTATTATGCTTTTATTCATGACAGTAGGCTTGAAATAGAGAGGTTGGCTAATAAAATTTTTGCAAACTCAGTTAGTTCCAGAATTCAAACTCCCATCATTTCTGAAAAATTGAGCAAAATAAGTAAAGGGAGAGCTGTTGATTCTAAAGATGAAGAACATAGACCTGATAAAAGCTCTATATTGACTAAGGAAATATCAAGTACCTAGCTTTGTTTCCTCCTTTAATTAGGAAATGCTTAGAATGAACTAGCTTCACTATCAAGACATGGAGATGTTCAGGATATTTTCAGGATCAAGTTCCTTTGATTAAGAAATTTTTTTTCTCAAATTGCAGAAAAAAATCAGAAGATGAAAGCTAGTATGGAAGTTGAAGCTGAGCATCAGATTACTCTTGATCAAACTAGATGATGGATTTCCATCTACTTAGAAAGGGACTAGTTTAAGATTTCTTTTTCTCACCCATATGAAATGACAGTACGGTCATCAAGCAGTTTTAAAACTGTTAATTTAACTGTTGATGTGAAGAATATCCCTTTACTTGACAAAGTTAATTTGCATATGCAGACAGTTCATTTGATTGTAAATGATCTAATAAAAACTATTGAAGCTTCTCATAATGTATAAATTATGTTAGTAAAAGTGATAAAATAGTTAAAATTGGAAAAGGCTAATTCTAGGGCTCTTTCAACTCAGAATGAAGAGTTGAAGAAGATAATTTTAAAATTTTGAGTGGATCTTAATGATAAATAAGCTGTACAGAAATTGTTAGAAATTTCTGGGTCAGAGATAAATGTATTGAAGAAAAAGTTAAAGTTTCCTACTGAAGAACACTCAATGGCAGCAGAGGTAGTAGATGTTGAGAATGAAAAAAATAATCTTTCACATCAGCTGTTGTAGAAAGAGGAGGATATTTATATGTTAAATGAGTCTGTACTTAACTTGCAAAGTAAAATTGACTCTCACTCTTTCTCCATAGTCATGCCATCTAAAATTGATGATCCAGCAACAATATTACCACAGTTGAGTACATAGTTGAAGATGGAAGAAATTGATCTCAAGAAGACTCAAAGAGATTTTGAGACAATGACGAAGATAATGCAGGCCAAAGAAGGATAAGTCAATAAGTATAAATCATATGTCCAAATAGCCGATAATCAAATAAAGAGTCTAAAGGAAAAGATGAAAGGAAACATAACTTTGATTCAAGAAAAAGACATTGTATCGAATGAAATCATTGAAGTCATGAAAAGAGCTTGGGCGTCCTTGACAATAGTGTCAGAGGAAAAGAGCATTTTCATAGATTTAGAGGAACTGGTTATGGTAGACAAACATAAGACTTTTAACAGAGCTTTATGGGCAAATAAATTCATTGATTTCATCAATTCAAAGACAAATCGGGAGTTGGAGGAAAATGAAATTAAATATAGGACATTATTTGTTCTAGAGATTAATAAGTTAATTGTAAAAAATTTTTGCAGGAAGTCAGCTGAGAAGAAGTGGACAAAAAGTAAACAAGTTGTAAATAAATTTGATAACATATTTGACAAAAGGGCCAGAGCTGGATTTCCTTCATGCTGGGATCTAAAAGGCAGTATTTTATCATGGGATTCCTATGAGCCACTGTTATTTCTAGCAAGAGTAAGATTGATGATACCCATGAGAAAACCATAATCCTGGAAGGAGCTATAGTTGTTAATTTCTTACAGAGGCATTTTTAATTACTTCGGATGGTAAAGAATTCATTCACAGAACAACCTACTTTGAATAGGATCACTTCCTTTAGATTATAATATAATAAGTTAATCAATTCTCTCAAAACTAGCATCAAAATATGGAAGAAGTGTAGAGCATGGATGAATGATTCGCCGAGTGACACCTCAGCATCTCAGAAGGACACATCAACAAATCCAAAGAAAATAGTGGTAGCCAATAAAATCCAGATTCAACAAATAGATTGCAGATTTAGTTTTATTTATATATTTTTTAAAAGATCAATGTTGTACTGAAGTTTTTAATTGGCATTTAATAGGTAGTTTATACAGTTCTAGGTAGTTCAAATAGTTACAAGTAGTTCCAACAGTTACAAACTGCGTTGTATTGTATTTAAACAAATGGGAAAGAAAGAGGAGGGTTCTGAGTTTTGCACCTCTGGATGAGTATAAATTGTTTACTGAATTTTATGAGAAATTAATGAAAGAAGATGAATTTTCTTGCACCTATTGATGTCGATATGTCTTTCCAATTTCACTCTGTGTTTATTACTCTTTGAATGAAGT
This sequence comes from Pinus albicaulis, assembly GCA_034641835.2. Lineage (NCBI taxonomy): Eukaryota > Viridiplantae > Streptophyta > Pinopsida > Pinales > Pinaceae > Pinus > Pinus albicaulis. Next base: position 524,347,256 of record CM076580.1, on the reverse strand, counting down.
GAATTAATGTAGTTTCGGGTCTCTTTATACATATGTAAGTAATAGTTAAACATCCTTAATGTGCTCTCCTTCACTCCAAGTATTATGTTTACATAAAGTTATTCTGATATTTAAAGTGATAGATTCTGTTTCTCAGCATATCATTTTGAGTTTCCTTTCCAGTTCTTCTTCTCATTACATTCAATATCTACAGTTAATGGAATTTTGAAGTCTTTCATTAGATCAGATTATGGAGGGTATTAAATAATTAAATTCCAAAGGTATTAAATAGAGACCATTTCATATTAAAATTTTGTGACATACATTTATAAAATGATTTAAGCACTGATTTCTTACTACAACCAAGGGATTGTTTCTTGAGATACAACATACATTATGATCAATGATATATTTATAAGTATATGAAGTTAGCTTGACATAAATGAATCACTGAATGGCTTTCCTAAAAATGGATGAAGAGGTTTCCTTGTTCATGGGAATAGGAGGATAAGAGTCTTAATGGCTCCATGTTCTCCATATTCGAATCTATCAGATAAGGTGAAAGTTGGAACAACTTCTCGAAGCCACTATACGTTTGGAGTATTCCCTGAATCCAATCAACAATTCACTCTCAGTCGACCAACTCACTCTGAAGTGGGCCTAGATCATCTGCAACGTAGCCTTGCATGTGAGTAGATGCTCTCCAAAGAATTTACTATTGTCTAGGGGTGCATTTATGGCTCAATGGGGCACTTCAACTTGCATCTAAGCAGTGAAACTTTCATGAAGGATAACCATCAATGGGAAGACTTGTCTAGGCCATGTAGCAACCAATTTAGAGTATGATAGACCCTAATAGGTACTAATATGTGTTTTTTTATGATGCCCAAATTTACCTATAACACATATAACTTAATAATATTGAAACAAAATAATTTTTTTTTTAAATTATATGAAATTATATTGACTTAAAAATGTCAATATGTATGTGTTTAGAACATAGTTTCATGCATCCATTAAAAACATATGTGAATCTATATTACATGTTTTTCCATATTTTTTATTTTTTATTCTTTCAAAATATGGTGATGGTAATGATGGTAGTGGTTAGTAATGTAACTAATCCCACGAGACTGGAATTATTCCTTAGTCGATATCCTTATTTTCTCTATTTGAATAGCTTCAGGATATGAAGAGGATCATTGGTTACATAATGTTCATAAACTTGAGTACTAATTTTTTTATATGCTAATGGTCCTATATGTCACTAATATATCAGTTTTACTTGAAGAAGACATATATGATGAAAAAATTAATGATATTTTCATGAATTTGAGTCCTTGAGAGATAAGTTTTTATCATTGACTTATGTTGTATGAGAATATTGATGATGGAAATCTTACACAATGAAATATGATGTGTGGAAGAAGTCCACAAACAAGTCATTTTTTGACGAAGTCCATGACATGCTTCCAGAACCTGAAAACAATGGAAGTGCTCCACCAACAAATGAAGAAATTGAAGTTTGAGGGATACAACAAAATGAAAAGCATGAAACAATATAGAGGGTACAAGATGTGGAAGAAAATGAAATCAAGATGATCTCAAATATTTAAATTGTAAGCCTAGCTGATACATAGAAAACCAAAAATATTAGTTTATATTTTGTGGCTGTAATTAAGGGGGAGTGTTGGAGAAAATATTTCCAACTATCTTTTAGGTGTCATAACTATCCATCCAAGTGTCATAGTCAGTTATAATTTAGTCCAGTTCAGTTGAGTTCTAGTTGAGTCTCACTACAAACATTTATTGTTGATGTTATTTAATTATTGATAATATTGAGAAGAGAAATCTCTACTCCTAAATTTTCATTCCTGAACAAATATTTCTTTAATTTATATTAATATTTGTTTTATCCATGGTAAATTTGCATGAGAAAACTAGATAACTTTTTTTTAATTGATTTTCATCTCTACTTGATCACGTGTACATTTACATGATAATTTCTCAAAAGATAATAGTGCTTTCTCCTATACTTTTTTGTAGTTCACGAGGTCCAAGAAAGCTTTAAAACTATAGGCTGATATAGTTCATCACGTAATTGTTATAACTTTGCAAGTTCCTCACCTGTTCCTACCATGATGTGCAATCAATATTTACAACTATAGGCCGACAAGGTACATCACATAGTGACTATAACTTTGCAAGTTTATTGTTCACACATGCGTGCATTAAACTTAGTCTAGTGCCGGAAAGGTTCTTGAATTAATAGATCTCTTTGCAACCTTCCATTATATAAGTCATTACATACCATCTCTTAGTTCTTTGTAAGTGTACATCAGATAGTGGTAGATTGAAATTTGTTCAAAAATGGAGGTGTGAAAAAATCGATAGGAGTCTTGATGTGTTGATGTGTTGGTGGATGAAATATCTACTATTGAGCAGATTGATAGTCGAGGTTTAGTGTTCACATGGACTTGGAGCATTGGTAGAGGTAGGAGCTACAGATCAGGAGCCGAAGGACTAGGAAGGTATACTATACGACTGAGATGAGCTAAGAGATTTGACTAGATTAGCAAGATGGTCAGACTATCTTGTTGAGGGAAGATTTTTCATCGATGTACTGACACCAAGCCCCAATTTTTATCTTGTACTAGCGGAAGATTGAGGGCTATTATCCCTTGTACGATATCCGTGGACTGTTGTATTATATGTTGTATAATAAAATGAATCTGGGTTTAAAAAATGTAAAAAGATGTGTATATTATGTGCATGTGTGACATACTATTATTTATATTCGATTTTACAAAGTAGTTCTGTTGAGATTCTTGGTTTGGTAGTGTCATAGATTTTAGGATTCTATCCTAGACCTACAATCATGGAAATTCACTTGGTATCAGAGTGTATCTAAGCTACTTTGAGGGACAGTGAATGGAAGTGCGCACAATGAATAAACTCATAGGGATTTGTGGGTGTCTATATCATGGAGCAAAGGGTTCACTTGAAGACATGGAGATGTGGTCCTGACTTAATTAGCATCGAGATTGGATGGGAGTTATGGTGGGTTGGTGGTGAGCCTAGTGAACAACAGTTTGTTGTAGGGCATATTTTTGATCATGGACTTTCGCTTATTTTTCATGGATGGTTTGGAAAACTTGAGAGTTTTTTTGGCTTGGACAGTATCAGGTTGATCAAGATGGATTCATGTGATGGAATACATATTGGAAGGCTAGAGTTCTCATCAAATCATGATGTTGCATATCTAATATTGGAGGGATTTTCATGAGTTTCATTTGATCAAGGAGGATGAGTGCTTGAAGTATTGAGCTAGTGGAGATTTTGTAGGCTCAAAGGGATTCTAGCCTCATATTTGGTAATATTAGATAATATTAACTCCTCCTGACCATCCATTCAGATTGTGTATTCTCATAGCTTATGAACCATCAAGAAAATATATATTAAGGATGAAGATTTAATATTAAAGAGGACAACATAGATCGGGACTATATGGACCATTACCTGATCTTCGTATATTTAGTGAATATAGGGATACTATTATAGGTATACGGATTTATTATATTGATCAAAAACCTAAGATGTAGAGGATATATGGTTGGTACTTAGCCCAGAATCAGAGGAACATCCTCTACGTTTCCCCTAATGATTTGTAGTAGTCCTCCAATGCAACATAATTGGAAAATGGAAAGGGGTTATAGGTATGTGAAAGAAGAATTGAAAGAAATATGGTGGGGGAGAAAACATTGAACATAATTGCAAGAAACGTGATGTACATGAGTGTGATAGCTTTGTTGAGGCTGGGATTAGGTGAGACAAAGTATGGATTGAAAAAATATATGAGGTGGGATGGAATCGAGCTAAAAAGAGGGTCATATAGATAACAAAGGCCACAAGAGTATTACCTAGACCAAATAATTCAAAAAAGAAACACAAGTTTAGAACTTGTAGAAGCCATAATTTAACAAGTTTGTGTGCATAGAGGCATGGAATAAGTAAAGCTTTATTGTGATTATGCTTACGTTGAGTTTTGATATATCCACAACCAATCCACTTCCATAGGAACCAAGAGAAGACAAAGAAATACTAGTGGAAAAATGAAATAAAGTGCGAAAAAAGCATGGCATTATCAGGGTTGAGCCCTATGCATGCCTTGGTATGTGTGATATTACCAAATTCTAGGGGTTTTTTCACTGAAATGAAGGAGGTGCCAACCAATATAAGGGATTTTGTAGAGCCATCGATAATAAATCTAATAATAACACAATTTACCACCACGAGAGTGCCCAGGAAACCTGTGAAATCATGATGTGAGTACTGTGGAGAGTTGCTACCCTTGTCCATAAAAAATACTTTTTCTTCGCAATAAAATCCTAATCCATAGGCTAACATTTATAGCTATACAAGGATCCAACTTGAACATATGATGTGACCCACAAGCATACAGTGTGCTAAGTAGCCTACAAGTCATGGTGCATAAGCATGTGAGTGATAATTAGATCGAGGTGGGTGGGGGGGGGAGGGATAGGGCTTCTTAGAGGACACCCCCATTTTTCAAAATAAAAGCTATTGTAGATTATTGTTCAATTTCCTTTCTTGATAATTATTTGTGATGTTAGTTGGCCTTTCATTACTTTTTATTTCTTGTTCATCAAGAAATTATGAAAAAAATGAAGATCACAAAGAGACAAAGTATACAAGATATAGGCTTCAACCAACGGAAAAAAACATCTAAGGGGAAAATCCAAAAAAATTACTTATCATCTCATAGAATCAATTCAAAATGAGAATTATAAGACCTAAAGACCAAAGTCAAAGTTCCTCCCAAGTACCGAGTTATCACTTCAACAAAATCTCTATCATGATAAGTGAATTCAAAAGAATTGAATGACTACCGCCACATCCCTTTTTGTCCACCCTCAACATCTGGACCTTTGTGGAAGCCCAAAGACCATGAAAAAATGCGGACTATGCATTCCTTCACCACTTTTGGTTTTTGAAATTCCTACAATTATATTTTTTTCCTTCTGATTGGCTTCGTTTTTTTTCATTATGGTTATTCTGTGAATGGTCTCCCACTTCCTAGCTCACAATTTTGATGTTTTTCCAAGGTTTTTGACAATATGCTTGGGAATTTACCCATTCCGATTTCCTTATTCCTTATCCAGATAACATGGGAGTATCGACGCTTGACTTCGTGGCCCCCAAAAATGGAAGAAAATGTAAGGTATGGTTCCAGTATTTTAAACATTATTTTTAATTTGTTCCTTAGGATTTGGTATAGCGCCACACCTTATTGGTTATTGGGTTACAATGTGGAACTAGGAATTATTCAATGGGTTCTTCATATTTTGTTTCCTTTTCTCTTATTCTAGTGCCCCCAATTATTTTGTTATTGTGCAAGGATATTGCTCTCGGGTTGCACATATGGGAGTGTACACCGAATTACCTGAGTAGGCCTTACATGAGAAAGTAAGGGTTTAAAATTTTGTTCCCCTTTTTCGTAATTTTTGTAATGATTTTTCCCTATAGAATTAATGGTCTAACAATACACCGCTCATATTCGAATTTCCCCTATTTTAAAAATGTGTGTTTCCCCTCACTGCAATCTCTTCCCAATTCTATCGGAAAAATATCGTGAGCATCGATAAGCCCTCTCTACGAATTCTAGGTTGGCTCAATTTCCCTTGCTTAGGTTCAAATTATTCCGACATCTTGGTGTAATTCCTGAAATGTGAATTTTAGTGTACACTACTGTTAAGTGCCTATATTAATAGTGTCGTCCCTTATTATGTTAGTGTAGCCCGCTTATTGTTATTTTTGTACCCCTGTAACCCCATATTGTTATTATTGTGCCCTTATATTATTATTTTTAGGTCAGCTATGGTTACATTGTGGCCCCACTAGGATTACATTATGGCCAGATGGACTCCTATATATAGAAATGAGGTTTTGTCATTTGTATCATCCAAGAATTATTAATTCATGTAATGTATTGGAGGTTTCCCCCTTGAAGTGGCTTATTTCTAAGGCGTTGATATCTATTTTCTTCTATTTTTTGGAGCTGCTTTCACAACATTTGGTATCAGAGTTTGGATTCTAGGGTTTCGCTGCTCCAAACAGGTCATTGTGGAATTTTCGCTATAACATTTTGTCTACGAAGGTTCAGAAGCTGAAATTTTTGGAGTGTGAAGAAAAAATCCTAAGGAATATTTTCACAAAATTTTAGAGCTTGTTTCACAACTTTTTCGAAGATATGATCTATGGAAGTTAGGGCTTTTTGCAGGCTCCTGAATTTCACTTGAAACGGTCATCGCGGAAATTTCACTACAACTGTTTTTCTACGAAGGTTAAGAAGGTGAAATTTTTAGAGCACGAAGCTGACATCTTAAGGAACATCGTCGAAAAATTTTAGATCTTGGTTCACAACATTTTCGGAGATATGATCTGTGAAAATTAGGTATTTTGTAGACTCCCGAATTTCATCTCAAATAGGTGATCGTGGGAAAATCTTCATAACTCTCTCTCTGAGCATCAGATTGGAATTTTGTAAAACGTGACTTGAATTACATGGACTGTAGTTTCCTGTCTATAAATTTTAGAGCCAAAGGAGGAAATAGGGACACGTGGCAAGTCGTAAATGTTCGCTCTACTAAACCATTCCATAATTAGGTCATTGTGGGAGATTGGACATAACTTTGCCTTGAAGAATCCAAAGCAGGTCAGACTTGTGGCATTAAAAATAAAATTCAAAGGGCTACATCATGGTTAAATTTTATCTATTGAAGATCCAAAATGACAGAGATAATTCAGTTTCAATATTGAGCTCCTCAAAAGCAAGAAAAAGGTGTGTATTTGGTTTTTAAAATTGAATAACGTTTGTTTGAAAAAGAAGTTTGAAGTAATTCCAAGGGAATATTTTAGAATTTTTATCAGTATTGGGTTATATAATGCCTCCAAAAAATAATTCCATAGCCATTAAGCCCTCAAAAAGCTATACTATGATGCATGAAGAGGAAGAATTGCAATATGAGATATCAAAATTACGGTACTAAGTGCAACAAATTTTGATCTTACGAAGAGCAATCGAAGATTGCATAGATGGTTTAAAAGTAGAAATGGAGGCTAAGTTAGATGGTTTGAAGGAACAAATAATAGCTAATATGGATGATAAATTAGTGGAAGGTCACATCGAGCGTCAACAACAATTTCTCCAACTCTCAAAGGATAACCTAACTTTGGTGCAGAATCTAATGAAACAACAAGAAGATCAACATCACATCGAAATAAGTTATGAAGCATTCATAGAAACAAGAACTCGAAAAGTACGATTAACTTCAGAGTATCTCAGCAACTGGAAGAACTTTCTTATAGAAGATTCCACATGGGAGGATGAGAATTTTATACAAAAGCATCAAGAAATAATCAAGCGTTGAGGACAACACTTGTTTGAAGGACAGGGGCATGTTAAGTCCCTATATTAATAGTGTAGTCCCTTATTATGTTAGTGTAGCCCCCCTTATTTTTATTTTTGTACCCCTGTAACCCCCATATTGTTATTATTGTTCCCTTACATTATTATTGTTAGGTTGGCTAGGGTTACAATGTGGCCCCATGGACTCCTATATATAGAAAGGAGGTTTTGTCATTTGTATCATCCAAGAATTGTTCATTCATGTAATGTATTGGAGGTTTCCCCCTTGAAGTGGCTTATTTCTAAAGTGTTTATATCTCTTTCCTTCTATTTTTCGAGCTGGTTTCACAACAACTACTCTCAAACACATGCCTTTCGTGAAACTTTTAGGGGTTAATTTTAAGGAGTTATGGTAATTCTATGGCTACATAATTCTATAAATATATAATTAGTATGTGGATGGATAATCAGGATGACTAATCACTAGTGGACCCCCAACTACTTAATTAGTAGTCACCTTGTCCCTTATGCCTTCTTCTCTTCTTTAAAAAAAATGAAACTAAATGATTTTGAGTATAATATCTCTACACTAGATATTTAGGGTCCCTTTTCCTGTCAAAATTATTTTTTGGTGGAATTGATCTGAAGAGTTGTTCTTGCATATCCTTATACCTTATTTGGAATTTTTTTAAATTTCATAATATCCATGAGTGAATTCTATGGTCCAAATCCTCTTCTAGACCTGTAGAGTGTCGATTTCAAGGATTTCTTTCAAAATGTGGTCTAATTGACATCAATTCAGTCAATATTTTTCTAACTTAGAGGAATGACTATTGAGATGGTAGTGAAATGGCTAAGAGGCTTGATCATTTCCTTATCTCTAAATTCCTATGGAATTTAGGAGTTTGATTCACATTATTCGTCGAGCTAGGCGACCTATTGGATCACAAGTCCAACATCATTCATTTATGTCCTAGGGGATATTCCAATTAATGCCATTTTAGTTTTAAATCCTGATAGTTATAGGATAAGGAATATTGTTCCTTAATTTACACATCTTGGACCCACATGGCCCCTCATGATTATTCCTCATATATGGATCATTTTGTGGACAAACTCAAAGATATCAAGAAGGCCTCTTATATCTAGAAAAAATCTCATCATACCAAATTGAATGAGGAATTGACAAAGATGGAAAAGAAGGTATTATTCATACATATACCCTTAAAATCTAGGAAAGTTTATTCAATTTATTTAGAGGAATTTGGATCCCTAGAATATAGGAGACACATTCTTCTTCAATTGGAAGACGAACAATGGAAACTGAAAGTTGTGTAGTTTGGCTTGAGTCTGAGGAAAACAACACACATTTTTTCCATCAATTTTTAAATTACATAAATCGTAGAAATACTATTTGGGAAATCAAATACAAGCATGATGGAATTTTTAGGTCTAAAATGGGCCTCCTAAGAAAAATAAAGAAATTATATTCAAAATAATAAAATTAGACACATTAATTTATAAAGATAAAGAAAGGAACTAATTTTTTTTTCAATTATATTTTTTGGCTTATTTCCTCGTAGGTTCACTCAAATTTCAGGAGAAGAAACCCATTATATTTGGAATTTAATTCCACATCAAATGAATACATACTATGAATAATTCTAAGTAGATGATTCCACATTGGAAAAAAATTGAAATATATGGAAAAGATGCGTTGAACATGTTTTTTTCTGTATTTTCAATTTTTTTGTATGTGGATCTACTCAAAACCATGTTCAATTTTTTTTTTCATATATTTTCAGTTTTTTTCCAATGTAGATCTACTCAAAAGTATGGAGAGTGGGTATTCATTAGATGTGTAATTGAATTCTGCATCCAATAGATGCATACACTTGAAATTTGAGTGAACTTACAAGGAGATAAGATGAAAATATAATTAAAATATATTGTTCTCCTTTTCCCTCTAAAATATTTACCCTGGGGAATGACATCATCATCATCGTAAATTCCATTGGTTATTTTAAAGTTAATTTTGTTAGTACAATTTTTGTTTTGAGTCCCCATTTTGACTTCAAAATTCCTTTAATGGAAGGAGCATCTTTATTCTTCTTTGAGTAGAAGGTTTAGGTGAGAGCTCACTATTTTCATTCTCTCTTACTGGTGCCTATGGGCTTCCCAATACAAGAAAATTTTCAAGTGGTTTCCATATTTGCTACAACTATCAATGATCAAATGAATTCTTTTTTGAATGAAGAAGTATCTAAATTAGATATTTTGGAAGTTTTGGACTCTATGCAAAAATAAAAGAGTTTGAGGTCGAATTCTTTTCCATTCAAATTTTATTTTGATTTCTATGATATTGTAGAGGACGATCTCCTCAACATTGTAAAGGAATAAAATGAATAAGGAAGAGTATTAGGCTTTCTAAATTCCACCTTAATTCCTTTCCCTAATCCCTATTGGATGCATGCATTCGTCCTTTATTTGTTAGCATTCTAAGCATTTGGTTATATACTCAGACACCCATTTTTTCATGTTTGGCTAGTAATATGACCTATTTATATAAGTTATCATCTCTTGATATCCCGAGAGATGAAACTATGGTATTTTTTATGCTTATCCACAATGATATTTTTTAAAATTGTCCACACTAGGTATGTGCCATATTCCTTTAAAATTCAATAGTTCACCTTTTGTAATGGAGTATTCCTTTTTCAATTCCCCTTTAGGTTATTAGTATAAGCACTCCTTAATTTTTTTATACTTGTAATCTCACTACTAAACCTCCTTCATATTCTCTAAAATACTAAATTCAAAATACGTCACTAAATCTATATGAGTTAATTGTAGCTTGCTGCTAAGTGCATCAATTTCCTTGTTCTCCTTTCCCTTAATATATTTGATTTGAAATTCGAATTAATTTATTAGTGCGAACCATATTTCCTACCTAGCATCAAACTTTCACTTTTAAAAAATCACTTCAATCCCCCATGTTTGTTCATCAATGTAAATTTCCTTCCCATAAGGTAATGCCTCCACATTTTCAATGCATGGAATATGGCTTCCAATTCTAAATCATCGGTGACATAATTTTTTTCATGCTCATTTAACATCCTAGACTCATAATAGACCACTTGGCCTTCTTGCATCAAGACTCCACCAAGTCCTTCTTTATGAGCATCCATACATACCATAAACTCTCTAACTAGGTGAGAAATATTTAAAATTTGTGCATGTGTAATAAAATGCTTCAAATTTTAAAATATACTAGCACATTCAACTATCCTTTAAAATTTAACCCATTTTCATTGCAATGAAATGATTGGGTAACTAGTTTTAGTGAATTTTCCAATAAAAAATTGATAGTAAATTACTAACCCAATGAAATTTATTACCTGAAATACATTTTGAGGAGTAGGCCACTCCATGATTTCCTTAATTCTTTTGGCTCGACTCCCATGCTCTTCTTTAGGACCATAGTTGGGTAGAAATCATATTTTCTAATTTTTGCATAGAGATCATGCTCTCTCAACAATCATAGCATAATTGTGATGTGTTTTGCATTATCTTCCTAATTCTTATCATATTCCAAGATATTTTCATGAAATTTTCTAGATAAGGAATCAAAATATTATTCATTTGACACATGAAAGTAGTAGGAGAATTTATAAGCTTGAATAGTACAACCATGAGTTTGTAGTTCCCAGTCCTACTTCAAAATTTCCATCTTGTGTATGTCCTCTTCTCTGATATGAACCTGGTGGTACCTTATTCTTAAATAATTTTTTTAGGAAACTTCTACCCCTTTTAGTTAATGAAATAGATCATCGCTTTGCAACAATGAATATTTTCTCTTAATGGTGTCCTTTTTTAGTTGTTGATAATCAACACACATTCTCAAGTGTAATCTTCTTTTTTCACAAATAACACATGTTCTCCCCACAATGATACACTCAACCCAGAGCGAATTTTTTTCAAAATTTATTTTAGCTACAACTTCAATTCAATTAAATCAGGTGTTATCATGTTAGGGGATTTAGATGCATGTATTATCCTGGGTATGAATTTTATCGAGAAATCGAGCTCCTTGTGTGGTGGAATTCCTAGGATATCCTTCGAGAAAACATCAACAAACTTCTTTATAATTGGATGATTCATCAAGCCATCCTAATTTTGTTTTGGTCCATTGGAGATGTGAGAAATAAATATGCTACAACCCTTGTGGCCATGGTATTTGAGTCACAATTTTGTTACTAGTTTCATTGACACAAGCTTGATCTTACCTTACAATATGATATTTTTCCTGCCCTTCTTGAGGAATTTGATCGAAATTCTATAATAATAAAAATTTATTTAGTGTTGCACCAAATAGTCCACCCCAATGAGGTTTTTGTGTGCTCCTAGGGGAAACAAATTTAAATTAATTATCATGGGCATGCTGCTTACGAGGATTGGGCATGAATCGATAAGATACTCTATTCTTATTAATATCTGTCGAAAATTCAACTAGCTAAGACTCCTTATGTGTTTTCATGGGTAAGTAACTCTTATTGGCCACTCTGGGCTTATGTAATTGTAGCTTCATTATGGGTCTATTAAAATAGAAACAAATGGGTCATTCAACTTAACTTCCATTTTTATTATTGAGGCATGATGATAATATTATCTATTTTTTGTAGTTGCATATATGTGAGCTACACACATAGCCATGTCATTAATCATTTTTTATTCCTATACAATATATATTATTGGTCCAATATAATCTTGTTTAGGGAATTCCTCTTGTTGGTGTTTCTTCCCACATGCCTAGAATTATATAGGCCCCACCCTAATCTTCTCATTTTTTTCTCATGTGGGTTTCATAGTATGCTCCTTACTTGCAGAAAAAAATCTCTTCTAATGTCCTCCTTTGGCATGAGAAACCAACATATGGCTTTCCCCTATAGGATTCATTCCTGTCCCTTTAAATTCTAGGTTTTTCTTCACCTTCCAATGTGTTCTAAACTCTGAATTGTGCTTTGATTTCTCATAATAATGCTTTAGTTTCTTGATAGCTGCCTCCAATTTATTTGGATAAGTGAACTATATTATATCAATAAATATCCAATGTATCCCACGAATATAATGTTGTGTCTTTTTATTTTCATCTATTATGTAGGGCACATATCTTAATAGCTCAAATAACATGGTAGTGTACTCTTGATCTATCATTTGTACAAGCTTAAGTTCATAGAAATATATTTCCTTCTTATAATAATACTCATTGGATATATATTTCTCTCTCAAGTACATTTCAAACCATTCCAAAGTCAACTCATTTTCTTTGATGTACCTCAAATTCTTTAAATCTTCCCACCAAATATCATCCTTTCCTTTTAGAGTGAATATGGCTACTCTTGTTTTCATGTTCTTGGAGAAATTGTGGTCTCTAAAATATTCTTCATCCCTAACAACCATCTTTCTACATCTTCAATCTTCTTCACCTCTCCATCAAAAGTATGAGGCTTTTCCTTACTAAAATATTCTAGAACATATTCCTCTATCCTCCTCCTTTTCTAGCCTTTTTTTCTTGTTTTGGCACTAGAGAATTGTTCCTGGTTACATGCCCTCCTTTGTGGAGTACTTAGAGGAGTTTCACCCCTTACTATTTCTTTACTTCCATTCCTGTGCCTCTTCCTAGATCTTCTACGCTCTCCACGATCATTTCTCAACTTTTGTCTTTCATGGTCTAAACAATTTTTCTTACCTTGTAGTTGGCTCCAAATTTATGTTTCTTATCTCTATGTAGGTATGATAAGCTTTGTAATATGTTCACATTCACATCATGCTGCTTTTCCCATGCCTTGACAAGATTCTGATTTTTAGCCTTGCAACATATTATCTCATCCCTTAATATCCTGAACGTATCCATCTAGTCAAGAGAGCCTACATACCCCCTCTTTTATATTGACTATCCTTCAAGCTGGTGTTGAGATCTATCAATGATATACTACACCATATTGCTACCCATCCCTTCTTTTCTTCCTATGTGCTATGACACACACCCAAATGTTAGACAATCCAAGCATGTATGAACAATATCTATCATCACCCTGGATATTTTTCAAGTTAGCAAGTCCATTAAAATAAATAATGTTATCAACATAAATACATAATATACACATGCATGTACAAAAAAAACATTACATAGTATCAATCATCATAACTAATCGTTTTTAATTAGGTCCTACACTCTATCACATTTTTCTAGAACCCCAACTCATCTCTAAATGGCCAATATTTAACTTAATGCTTTATTACCAATCTGTGACACTCCCTCCCACCAACTTGTACCTTCCAGGCTAAGTGATAGGTGTTACTTATGCCTGAGTGAACTTCCAATATCTCATTAAGGAAATGGGGTTACAAAATTTTCTCAATTTTAAAAATTCTCAAAATATATAGTTAACATATTCATTGTGTATTACTTATTGATAGATTTCTAGTGATATAAATTTAATCTTAATCTAACTTCTTGATCAAATATTATGGCCATTTTAATTTATTTCCCCTTTTACCCTACCATGTGTTAATTATTAGTTGGCCCACATGGCTTTCCCCATAAAATTGGAATCTAATATGGTAGGCCAACTCCTCGAGACCTTGCCACATCATCACACCCTTCCTTCTCAAGTATACTATTATAGCATAGAAACCCTTGAGGTTGCAAGACCTTGAGGAGAGAGACATAAATATTGCCATCAATCACCAGAAACAATTCCCATCTCTTGGATGTTAATCTCAGCCTCTTTTTTACCTCAATATAATGATCCCTTTCTATAAATTGCCAAAATTTATTTATTTATTTCCATTCGTTACCTTAGATATTCCTAGGGACACACACGACGTGTGTCCTTTCAATATTTACGTTATTGCTCGAACATGAGAATCTCGAAAACAACCTTAACACTTAGCATACCTATATATTTGTAGTGGTTTTTCCTTACCTACAATCCTCATAAGCTGATGCTAGAATAAGCATTTGGATATATGTGTACTGAGGGTTCTTTCTCTATACATAAAGGGATTTAGATATGCTCCTCCTAATCTTAAATGAAACATGCACAACCATGTTTTTACAAGTAGGTAGAAGGGTGCACTTTGTCAAAAAATGCAACAAAATATGCCTCTTAACATATATCATTTCAATACAAGGCACATTATACCTTTTAATAGGGTTTTGACACATCTCTGATCATATAAAAATCACGATATATAGGCATACAAGAAGATACCATTTGACCAGTGTTCACTGGAGTATTACAAACAACCATACATACATAGTCTTACAAGTAGCCTTGAAGCGATTAAAGAAAAACATGCATCCAAGCATTCACATTTCACATAATAAATAAGAATTTAAATGGAGTTCATTTACATGATAACACAATTAGGTAACTTATATGAGGATTTTATGATTGGAAAATAAGATTCAGACTTCTACTCTCCACCCAACCATAAGTCGGTTGCACAACAAGTCTTTCTTACAACCAAGCACCCCTAAGATGAATTCAAATATTTTGAATGGAAGTACTCAGGAGATTAACACACCGATCATTCACTCAATAAAATGGGAATACAAAGTATATAAAGGCTCCACATGTCCACGAGGAATCGAGAGTGTAGTATGTGTCCTCCCAGGAAAAAAAAAACACAAGGAATCCACGACATATATAGCTTAACCCCACGACTAATTCAAAAAATATTGAGTTAATATTGCTCCGCCTCACAACTAGTTCATGGAATCTAGAACTTCTAGTTCCCATAAATTAGTTACTCTGCAGGAATCTAGAGGTCCAAGCTTCTTCACCCACTTTTCTCATTATAAATCTAGAACTTAAAGCCACCACTTATTTCTTACTTTAATATAGAGCACACTAGCAGTTCCACCTGTTGGCCTCAATGGGAATCCATAGCTTTGGCCTCCACCTATAGATAAAAATATCAAAAATCCAAAGCCTCACATGGCTCCACATGAATCACACGGGAATCGATAACACTTTATTTAGCTATACTCTTTAACAAAATTTTGCTTTACTTCTTTAAGCATATCCTCATACTCTAACAAATGGTCCTCCTCCTCTGGTTCTCCCTGTGTATCCACAAGCCATATTTTTTTTATTATATATTTTTTCCTCTTTAATTCCTCCCCTCACTAAGATTCTCCCCTCAACATTGTCTATCCTATGGCATGTTTGACTGGGATTAGTCTGCCATGGCGATGGTGTTGGTGGTCTTGCCTCCCCAGTGCCTTGCACAACCATAATATTGATTGTTTCCTTGTTCCTTTCTCATAGCAGACACCCATATAGGATTTTAATGCATCCCTCATCTATGACCTTTCATCTCCCCCTTCTCGGCAATGGCTCCCATGTGTAAGCTTTAATGCCAGATCATGCTTCCTGTGGGATTTTTAATTCATAAAATAACTTAAGCTATTTGGATTGTAGGCTCATGCTTATCGAGCAATCCTCCACCTTCTCCTATAAATACTTTTAATCAATGCCCCTCTTAGGCTAGTCATCATTTCATTTTTTTTTATTTACATAAATTTACATTGATTTTACATAGTGATGCTTTTAAAAATATTTATGGAAAGGGTGGAAATGGAGCTATCAGAAATAATTTTATGAAATAAAAATTATTTTAGCATACATTCCTTCTATCAACATATACCTCACTCATGTATCCACATTCATTGATATATGGTTCCTTCCCCTTTCATTCTGGCGGAGTAAGTTTAAGTTTAACTACTAACATGTCAACTTCCTTTTCAATTTGTCTATCCTTGTGCTTGCGTCATCTCATTAGTGTCTCCTTTACTCCTATGATAAAACTTAACCTCCCTGGTAATCCTAGAATAAATCTTAATGATGCCTCTCTTCTCATAAATACACCCTTATTTTGAATCTATTCCCTACTCTCATGATGACCTATTGTGGTTAAATTTGATGCAATCAAGGTCACTAAGGAAGTCATGGTGGCTGACATGATCATTTCATAGCATAATAGTATTATCCATTTTTTCACAACCAAATACCATGAGAAGTTCAATAAGAACCTCATGGGGTTGGAAAAGGTAGAAGCTACCTAGGAGAGGTATTGCTTCTTTGACCTAGGCATAAGGGACGATGTGGCTTCCTGTGTTTGTTATTTATGCCACACTAAAGGGAACAAGACTTAATACATCCACAACATATACCTCTATTGGAAAATGAAAACAATCACTAGAAAGGTGCTCTTGGAGTAGAATGATGTGAAGGATGATATCCACTTTATGTTAGGAAACCTAGAGCTACCACAAAGACTCTGGAGAGTCACATGGATTATTTGGTATTTGCTTGCAATAAATTATAACCTCTAGGACAACTAATAAATTAAATTTATATACAATATAAGTGGAACACTCTACTTATATACTTTTTCTATGCTAGTTTTCAACCCAATAACTCACTATTTGTTTTTGTCATCATAGACAATATCTCTTTTGTAAACCTCGGTATGATGGTTTGATAGGCAACTTGATGTTTTAGAGCAAGAATACAGCTATATAAAATCTTATTTTTTATTCTAAAATATTTATCGTAAAATGCTTGCCCCGTTTCCACTAATTTTGCATATTCTTCCATAAATATGGAAAAAAAAATGGTAATAATAAATGTGTTTGATATATGCATGCACGTTCTTTGACGAGATGAATTTATCTTAAATGGTACATTGAGATAAATTTTTATGTTATTTTTCTTTTCCAATTTCACACCTAATGTCTACAGTATACACATTTATATATTTACCTTAATTAAGGTTATTTTAAAATATACATATTTTAATTATTGCAAAACTTATATATATATATATATATATATATATATATATATATCGAAACTTGTATGTGTGTGTGGGGGGTTTGGGTAGATCCAACTGAAGATATCACTTCCTACTGACTCATTAGCAAATATTGACCTCAAGAACATCCATGAGAATTGACTCATGACCTCCCAATAGCAAGATCTTTCAACAGTGAGAACTTAGCCAATTGAGCTTACCCTTGGAGCTTGAATTATATTATATCACTTCCATCTCTAAGAAACTAAATTATTTCATTTATTTATTGATGTTTCAAATAAACATGCTTTAGATTTTAGGGTATGTACAATATCTATGGGAAATTTTATATTTATGTAATTTTTATATTTATGGGTTAATTATTTTATCAAAAAAATGTTAATTTGATTTATTAAAACATAGTTTAAAAAATTAAAATAATAGTATTTATAATTTCTTTATTGAACATTTTTTTAATAGAAATTGTTTTATTTTAAATATGTAAATTGTAATTTTCCACAAGGTCTTGGATAGATAGTGATTTGGTGTTTTGTTAAGGCACTCCTTGATGTAAAACCACCACTTCAATTCTATCCCTTGTTTGGGGTGATATTTGGAACATGATGATGATGTAATCCCACCCAAACTTGCAAAACAAAATGTAAATTGTAGTTACAAAAAAAATTCAAATTATATTTTAAAGCAATATTTCTTTTAAAAGCATAAAATTATTATGTAACTACATTAAATATAATATAAATTTTAATTTGAAAAATTTCATAATCTATGAATAAAGCCAGAGAGATGGTAAATATATATTGGAAACTTTTAATTTTAATATAAAAAAATTTCATATATTTTATTATAATAAAATGTAGTGAAATAAAACTAATTTAAAAATATGATAGGTCAATAATCTAAAGTGGTTAGAAATTTTAAAATAATTTAAAGAAAAAATAAAATTTCAAGATAAATGATATAAATGTCAGATATTGTTATGGATTTTTTAATATTAATTATATTTTAATTTATTCAATTGCTTGAAATTTTAATGATATAGGTCATCTCAAAATGGAACATAATTTATTGAGTAAAATTTTAGTGTCAAAGTTATTTTTCATCAAGCTTTATTATCAAAGTTTTTATTCAGTAGAACATTGTCAAAATTCTCTTCAATTAAGTGAAAGTACAAGTTGGCTAATTAGTTACTAAAAAAAGGACTAAAATTTTCATATAAACGATTATTTTTCGGTCGATGTCTAATAATAGCTAATTTACAATATCTTATAACACAACCAACTTTTAGTCATTTTTGGCTTAGTCATTAATTGGTTATCTCAATTTTGTTGTCTAGTAGTATATTTGGTCATTCATTTAGTCACTGATTTGGTCATTAATTTAGTCATTTATTTGGTCATTGATTGAATCATTGCTTTAACCATTGATTTGGTTATTAATTGTCACAATTAATGACCAAATATACAAGAAAATATATTACTATATGATCACCCGAGAAAACCAATTAATGACCAAAATGTTGGCCATGTTATAAGACACTGCAAATTAGCTACTAATAGTATTATATATGCAAATTTTAGTCATAGTTTGAAACCTATCAATGACCAAAGAAATATGATTAAATTTTGGCCGTGTTATAAGATACTATAAATTAGATACTAATAGTCGTATATATGCAAAATATAGTCATCATTTTTAATCAAAAATTTATCATTTCCAGTAGTCAGTTATATTTTTTTGGTTGTTTCATATTCATTGTATAAACAAATAATTTAGTAGTTTATATTCACTTCATTTACTTTCATTAATAATAATTATAGATGATTACATTAGTCATATATTTATTTTATTTGTGTTCATAATTAATCAATATAAAATTCTAATTTAGTAGTTTTAAATTTATTTTGTATTCATTATTAATCAACATAGATTAATTCTAATGATTTAAAAAATATCATAAAATGTGCATGTTCATCTAATATGAAAACAAAAAATTGCATATGTTAATTAAAATATTAAACAATATCAAGTGCAACTATAAATAATTTCAACCACATAAATTATAATATATGAAATGTTAAAGTATTACAATATGAGTTTCCAACTTAATATTGGTTGGGCAATAATTTACACATGAAATGACGTTGCACAACTTCAAAGCATTATCATTTTGTTCCCAACACATTGCAGGTGAATTCACCAACTATGAATAGTTGACCATCAGTATTTATATGTGTGTCTTATGCAGAGTATTGGCCCTAAGGGTATCACCAGACTATTTATCTTCTCTCTCTCTTTTCTCAATTGTCACTCCAATGTTATTGCTCCTGTTTCTTCAATTCCTCCTTATTACCATCAATATTGAGTTCCTTTTTTATGAAAACAAAACAAAATGCAATGAAAGGTGTAAGACATGAAAGGAAATGAACACTTGAGTAAAAACTAAATTATACTATAAATAGTTTATACGACATATACCTCAACATCAACAATGTCAAAGGCACTTTTCCTCATACAAGTAAGAAAATCGAACACATTTTCTTCAGTGGGGACATAGTGACCATTATAATATGGCCATATGACCTGTATAAACAAAGAAAATTAAATGTCATCATATATAGAAAAGAACACCTTAGTAACTTAGTATTCAACTTTCAGGGAAAGCTTAGGAAAAATCATGTCAACTAAGTTATATGGTAAAAATATCAAGCTGGATATAAATTGTGAAAACAAATAATGTGAGGTATGATGTTTAATCCTTGTCACTTTATTCAAAACAAAATTTCATTTTATAACACATTAACTTGGTCAAGTATATAAACAACATGTTC
Organism: Pinus albicaulis; assembly: GCA_034641835.2. Lineage (NCBI taxonomy): Eukaryota > Viridiplantae > Streptophyta > Pinopsida > Pinales > Pinaceae > Pinus > Pinus albicaulis. The sequence goes on along the minus strand of CM076580.1, from coordinate 524,327,132 downwards.
TCAAATAACAACAGGAAAGTAAAATTTTCTGATAGTCATAAAATATTTTTTCACAAAAGAGCTATAAGGATTCCAATCACTATCGTGTAATACTGATTTCGTCTTCAAGATTTGGTTGTGGTTTAAATGGAAATGATTCCAAGTATTTCAATTTCATAGTTAAAATAAAAAACAAAATGAAGAGAAACCTCCAAAATACAATCAAACAATAATGAGAGGATATAATGGAATGAAAATGCCAATTATAAAAAAAATTGTTTACGTGTCCACCGATGTCATGTATAGAGTTCCTAAAACATTTTCTTGCCCAAAATAAGCATGAGATGAAGTAATCACAATGTTAAAAACCATAGGAATTCCTACTAGAAACATTTGCAAAGTCGATGGCTCAAGTGCCTAAAGGATCTCTAACAACAAATGAATCATATCAAAGATGTGATATGCATTGCCTCCTCATCATTTTTCCAATAAAATTTCGTGTAACCTGCCCACAACGGATTCAAGTAATGGTCAAATGAAGACATTGACATTTAGCTTTAACTTTTATATCTATAAAATTTTATTCTGGTTTGTTTCCTCAACATATTAATTATTATTTAAAGTCTTCCTGACATACGAGAAAGTATCAGTCAAGTAGAACATCAGAAAAATTGACCTCAATGAGGTCCTCAATCAATTTCTCCAATACAATTTTTTTCTTGTTGTGGTACCTTGGGTAGGAAAAAAGCATATCTACAAAATAAAAATACATATATTACTTTTTTTCAAACTTTGTATATGGTTTATTATTAAGCAATTTTTTAAGATGATTCTCCACATTTACCAAAGGGAACTGTACCTTGGTTAAACTATCTATTCTTTCATTCAACGCCAATTTTTGCAAGATAAATGTCACACATTATTCTTTCCCATTTTTTCAACATGCTACATATGATAAATTAAAGTTCACATAAAACCAAGATAAAACCCTTTTCTAGTAAAAAAAAAAAAAAACAAAGAATGCCTCTAATAAAACTTCATTATAATATTAGTAAATGAAATTAGGGTGGATATTTTTGTTGTTTGAGTTTTCCTATTTTTTTATGAAAGTGCTCAAGTTTCAGGAACCAACAAATGTGAGGGAAGTTTTAAATGTGAAAAAAATTATGTTGACCTAATTTGTAGACTTCTTCAAAATGAAGTGAATGATGCCATTTTTGGATGTGGTATATCTCATAATAAGAAATGCCCACATTGGATGCAAATATTAAATATAAAAACTTATGGACATGTCATGCATTCTAATAAATTACATTGCAATGACTACCATGGGCCTCCATGGGTTATAGGTCCCCATTCTGTTAGTCTTGATGATGAAAGAGATATGGCAATGATAAGTATGGGTGGTCCTAGTTTGTATGGTGGATATTTTCAAACTATGGTTGTCATCTTAACGAACCTAGGTTCTGACATGGTAAACGTAGATTTGGTATTCACTCAATTTCATTCCATCATATTTTGTCAAGACTCAAGAGGACATAATGGTTGTTCAACTTATAATAGGATTTCTAGGCTCCAAGAGATATAGATAATTTAAATGATAACAATTATATTTTTTTTTCCCAATATTCAAATGTAGGAATACATTTTGTGGATTTTAATAATGGATAGAATGAGAGAAATAATCCATGAGGGGAATCTACTGGTCATTTTTATTAGGGAAATACTCGAAGATAATAAGACTATTTAGGCTCAAATCAAATATGGTGCTGATTCTTGTAGATCCTCAGTTGTTGGTAGTTTTTAAGGTAGGAATTTCAGTTCTTAAAGGGTAGGGTTCTTCAGATTAATTTCATATGCCTTGCTCCTATCACCAAAAATCAAAACATAATCAACAAAGAGTAAATATGTCAAGTTTAGGGAAATTCCTATTTATATTGTTATCAAGCTTACAGTTCTTTTTAACTGTGTTATAACTCTGTTGAGACCAGATACTCTACAGTAAAAAATAGAAAATGAGCCATTAGTCATACCTGCCCATGGTCTCTTGTAGGCATGATAGAAGAATATTTTAAGCCATTAATTAAAATTGCAAAGATATTTAGGAAAGAAAATTCGTTATCTAGTTCACCAATTGCACAGTGAACCCTATATGGGTGATTAGCCCTAAATAAAGTCAGTTTTATCTATCATAGGCCTTGGAAAGACAAACTCACGAACATTGCTTCTAATTTTTTGATTTGATGTTATAAATTCCTTATTAGGCTACTCCTATTCCACTATGGATTTTTTCCTAGGAAAGATGCAAAATTTTTCTAATTACATGGAATTAGCTTAGTGCATTTTGGCCCTACATGCAATATTTTTTTCAATGATTTTGTAGATGAAATTACATAGTGATATGGGTCTTAAATCATCCTATTCTTCTCTAATTTTTGGGATTAAAGCCTAAAATTATTAATTGAAATCTCCTAATTTTGTCGGTGTATTTTAACTTGTTAGCAATTCTTAGTTGGTCTGTTTGAAGGAAGTCATAGAACCCCTAGAAGAATTCTATTTTTCTCCTAAGTGGTTCAGGGTTCTTATGCTTTTGGAAATAGTGCATAACTTTTTGTAATTATTCCTTTAATATTTGATCCATTAGTGCCTCATTACCCACCTCACCTACAAAACTGGGGAAATATGAAGTCTTATTTAAATATCTCTCTTAAATTTATGCCATCATCATCTTTATAAATTCCCTCAAAATGGTTTGTTGATGAGAAAATTGCTCCTCAAGATGACACACCTTCTCATGAGGCAAATCTCATTGACAAATAACATCTTGAGGAAAATTTCTTTATAATTATGATATGTTGAAGAGAAAAAATATTTTCTATTTAGCACATGCTATGCATGAATGTTAGTGATTTAGTACAAGGAAATACATGGGAAGCGAGGGGATTGTGGAGATTCCCTACAAGTCTTTTCCCAAATGTGACACAACGGGTATCTATGCTTATTAAGAAACTATATTTCAGAACGTGCAAAATTTTCAAGGAGATACTATTTTGGATGTAGGCACAGGAAGTTTGACGTAGGCTCCTGCACCTAACATGACAACACACTTTCTTACCTATGACTATGATATCTATGCATCCTCGCTTGTCAACTTGTAATATTCCTTTCCAGGAATTTCTGCACTATGTTCAATGGAGACATTGTATAAGTAAAAACATGCAACAGAAACACAAAACAGGACTTGGATCCTCTTATATATGATGTATGTATCTTAAATATGAAATGGAATTAGAAAAAAATCATTCTAGCTACACTAAAAAGATCTCCCTAGCTCATATATGCTCAAAATCATCCCAATCATTAGGGATTCTATAGAAAAAGATTATTCAATAAATATTTGGAGCTTTCATTAATCATAGAATCAAAAATGGGTGGTGTGACCTCTTTTACATGAACATTATAACACCGCAACAAGGGTTTCCACCAAAATACCAATGTAAAATGTAGTAGTACATGAAATAATGCAGTCCACTATAGCTCTCTATTAAATAAGACTGAATATAACATGAAATAGTTGATAGATACATAAAATTACCAAAGGCCCTCCTTAATAGACTTTGCGGAGAGAAATAGACACCTCCTCCAATACACGCACAAAATCAAGGGGTTTAACCCTGCAACTGCTACTCCTGCAGAAAAGACGTAGTTACTAGAAGTGAATACACTGTAGATGTTTATGGCTGAAAGAAATCAAGTTAGATGATGGAAAATTAGCTCAGGACCCTCCCCTTTGATCTCTTAAACAAGTTGAACCAAAGGTGAAGATGGAATTCCCGCATGAGAATCCTTTGCACTAAAAAGTGCTGCAACTATAGCTAAACAGTTGAAGCTTGGAAGTAGTCAAAATACCAAACATAGATGAATACTGAATGCCTTCCTTGCTTCTATCTCCTTCTTCTTATCCTTGGTGAGCCTCCTGACCCCGGACCCCACTCATTGATGAGGTAACTTCCCAGGAAAGATTCCCCTTTCAAAACCGCGTTGTCCTTCTTGGTTTCCCTCTTCTTGTAGCAATGTTGTTGACTTGGTCAGCTGGATGTAGTTCACCTAAATTTTCCCTCTTTCACACCAAGGTGACTTTATTTTCCCTCCTAACCTGATCCCTTTTCACATTGGGATTTGTTTTATTGTCCTTTTTACTCTTCTACTGCAAAAATTGAGTAATTATAACATTCCAACTAGCAGTGGCTAATTAGGAATATTATATTCCTCCCTGCTCATAATTTGCTTGCCCAAAAGCAACAATAAAGAAGGATTTTGCAAGATCCTCTCTCCCTCCCAAGTGGCATCCTCATTTGGTATATTCCTCCATCGAATCAGATATTTCTTAATGCCTTTTTTTTCTTAGTCGCCTCTCCCTTATGTCTAAGATTTCTTCTGGCTGCAAAATTAGGTGCCCCTCATCATCAATGGGGGGGAGATCCATGTTGGAAACTACATTCCTCCCAATCGCCTCTTTGAGGCAAGAGACATGGAAGATATTGTGGATTTTTCTCCCCTTAGGAAGCTCCAGCTCATATGCTACCATACTGACACACTTGATCACCTTGTATGGCCCATAGAAACGTGGTTTCAGCTTCTCAACTCCCTTCTCCTTGACAGTGGAATGTTTATAAGGTTGAAGATGCAGATAGACTAGGTCGCCCAACTCAAACTGTCTCTCTATCCAACAACGGTCTGAATATATCTTCTGATGGTTTTGGGCAGTAGCAATGTTGTCTTTGAGTGCTCTGAGTATGTCCTGATTCTCCTGAATCCATTCCTTTTGTCTTGGAGCCTTGCTTTCCCCAAACATAACATCAGAAAATGAGAGTTCCTAATACCCATATAAGGCCCATAATGGAGTCATGCCAATAGACATATGGTGAGTAGTGTTGTAACAATACTATCCCAAGTGGAGCCGACGCAGCCAAGCCCTCTACTGCCCTGCTACATAGTTCCTCAAGTAGCCTTCCGGCCACTTGTTCACTATCTTGGTCTGTCCATCGGTTTGTGTGTGATAGCTACTACTCAGAGTCAAATCAGTCCCCACTAATAGGAAAAGTTCTTACCAAAAGCCACCCATGAAGCAGTTGTCTCGATCACTCACTATGGTTTTTGGGAGACAATGGAGTCTAAATACATCTCTAAAGAAGAGCTCAGCTACCTGTGAGGCAGTATAATGTGTAGAAATGGAAAATAAATGAGAGTACTTTGTTAGTCTATCAACAACTACAAAGATAAAATCCTTACCCTGTACTGTTGGTAGGCCGGTGATGAACTCCATAGAGATGCTTTCCCACTTCCCATCTGTAATAGGTAGTGGCTGCAATAACCCAGCGGGGTAGCTGTTTTCTCCTTTATTCTACTGACAAATTGTACACCCTTTGACATGTTGGAGTACATCCTCTTTGAGACCCTTCCATGAGAATCTCTCTCTTATGGCCTTATAAGTCCTTGTGAAACATTGATGTCCTGCAAGTGGGGAATCATTTGAGGATAGTAAGATCTTCTCCTGGAGATTGGAGTTCTTACCCAATAAGATCCGGTCCCGGTAATAGATGATCTCATCCATCACCCTATACCTCTCATACGATACCACCCCATCAAGTATCTTACATGCAAAGTCATATTTGGAATACTCAACTAAAAGTTGAGCCTTCGAATTTGCATCCATGCCCCTCAAAGATAGCACTGTAGGCCTCCTGGATAGAGCATCAGCTACCACATTGCTCTTCCCCTTGACATACTCTATGTCAAAGTCACATTCTTGGACTTTTCTCACCCACTTTTATTGTCTCTCCTGGAGTTGCTTCTATTCAAGGAAGAATATAAGACTGTTATGGTTAGTCTTCATCTTGAACTTATTTCCCACCAAGTATTGTTGGAATTTGGCTAATGCATGCATGATAGCCAACATTTATTTATCATAGATGGGGTATAATATTTCATGAGGAAGCAAATTTCTTCTCTCAAAGGCTATAGGATGCCCTCCTTGCATCAAGACTGCTCCAATCCCTTCACTTGATGCATCACATTCTAGAAAAAAAGGTTGAGAAAAATCAGGCAAAACTAAAATAGGACAACTACTCATTACCTCTTTGAGCTTATCAAAAGCCCTCTACACTATAGGTATCCAATGGAAAGCTCCCTCATTTGTTCAAGTCCGTGAGTGGTGATGCTAGCTGTGAAAACCCTTTCACAAACTTCTGGTAATAAGTGCATATGCCCACAAACCCCCGGAATTCTGTGACATTCCCAGGCTCAGGCTAATCTCTGATAGCCTGGATTTTTTCTTCATGTACCCTCATTCCATCCACTCCTATGATGTGCTCCAACACTAGTAGAAAATGGCTAATTAATTACTAAAAATATGACTAAAATTTGCATATAAACGACTATTTTTTGATTGGTGACCAATAGTAGCTAATTTACAGTATCTTATAATGCAACCAACTTTTAGTCGTTTTTAGCTTAGTAATTAATTGATTATCTCAATTTTGTTGTCTAGTAGTATATTTGGTCATTAATTTAGTCATTGATTTGGTCGTTAATATAGTCATTGATCTGATCATTAATTTATTCATTGATTTGGTCATTAATTTGGCACTTGATTTAGTCATTGATTTAATCTTTGATTTTGTCATTAATTGTCACAATTAATGGCCAAATATACAACAAAATATATTACTATATGATCACCTGAAAAAACCAATTAATGACCAAAGAAATATGATCAAAATGTTGGTCGTGTTATAAGATACTGTAAATTAGCTACTAATAGTTATATATATGCAAGTTTTAGTCATAGTTTAAAACCAATTAATGACCGAAGAAATATGACTAAATTTTGGTCATGTTATAAGAAACTGTAAATTAGCTACTAATAGTCATATATATGCCAAATTTAGTCACCATTTGTAATCAGAAATTTATCTTTTGGAGTAGTCATTTATCTTTTTTTGGTAGTTTCATATTCATTATATAAACGAATAATTTAGTAGTTTATATTCATTTCATTTACTTTCATTAATAATCATTATAAATTACTAATTTAGTCGTATATTCATTTTATTTGTGTTCATCATTAATCAATATAAACTACTAATTTAGTAGTTTCAAATTGATTTTTTGTTTATTATTAATCAACATAAATTAATTTGTGTGATTTAAAAAATGATATACAATGTGCATGTTCATCTAATATGAAAACAAAAAGTTGCATATGTTAATTAGAATATTAAACAATATCAAATGCAACTATAAATAATTTCAACCACATAAATTATATTATATGAAATGTTAAAATATTATAATATGGGTTTCCAACTTAATATTGGTTGGACTACAATTTACACACAAAATTATGTTTCATCACTTCAAAACATTATCATTGTGTTGTCAAGGAATTGTAGGTGAATTCAAAAAATCGAAAGAATTGACCATCAGTATTTATGTGCGTCTTATGTGGGATATTGGCTCTAAAGGTATCACCAAACCAATTCTCCTCTCTCTTTTTGCATTTGTTGCTCCAATGTTATTGCTCCCCTCTTTTCAATTCCTTCTTCTTACCATCAATACTGAGTTCATTTTCTGAAAACAAAATAAGATACAATGTAGAGTGTAAGACATGAAAGACAATGAACACTAGAATATAAACTAAATTAGACTATAAATAGTTTATATTACATATACCTCAACATCAACAATGTCAAAGCCATTTTCCCCATACAAGTAAGAAACTTGAACAAATTTTCTTCATTGGGACGATAATGGCCAGTATAATGTGGCCATATAACCTGTATAAACAAAGCAAATAAAATGTCACCATATATAGAAAAGAACACCTTAGTAACTTAGTATTCAAATTTCAAGGAAAGCTTAGGAAAAATCATGTCAACTAAGTTATATGCTAAAAAGCTCAAGCTGTAGATAACTTGTGAAAACAAATAATATGAAGTATGATGTTTAATCCTTGTCGTTTTATTCACAACAACATTTCATTTTCTAACGCATGAAATTAGTCAAGTACATAAACAACATGTACTCAAATAACAACATGAAAGTAACCTTTTCTGATAGTCATGAAAATATTTTAACACAAAATAGCTATAAGGATTCCAATCAATATAGTGTAATACTAATTTCATCTTCAAGATTTGGTTTTTGTTTAAATGAACATGATACTAAGTGTTAAAAGACAAAACAAAATCAAAAGAAACATCCAAAATACAATCAAACAATAAAGAGAGGATATCATGAAATGGAAATTGCAATTATAAAATATTTGTTTACCTGTCCACTGATGTCGTGTCTGGCATTCCTAAAAAATTTGCTTGCCCAAAATAACCATGAGGTGAAATAATCACAACATTAAAAACTATAGGAATTCTTACTAGAAACATTTCCAAAGTCGATGGCTCAAGTGGCTAAGCGATCTCTAATAGCAAATGAACCATATCCAAGACGTGATATGCATTGTTTCGCCATCCTTTTTCCAATCACATTTCATGTAACATGCCCACAGTAGAGTCAAGTAACAATCAAACAAAGACATTGACATTTGTTTTTATCTTTTATATCTATAAAATTTGAATCTGATTTGTTTCTATTACAACTCTATTGAGACCACCTACTCTACAGTCAAAAATAGAAAAGGAGCCATTAGTCATACCTACCCATGGCCTCTTCTAGGAATGACAGAAGAATAGGTTGATCCATTAATTAGAATTGCAAAAATATTGAGGAAAGACAATTCATTATCTAGTTAACCAATTGAACATTGAACCCTATATGGATGAGTAGCCCTATATAAAGCCAGTTTTCTCTATCATATGCCTTGGAAAGACAAAATCACTAACATTGCTTGTAATTTTTGGGTTTGATGATATAAATTCCTTCTTGGGCTACTCCTATTCCATAAGGGATTTGTTTACCAGGAAGCATGAAAATTTGTTCTAATGACACAGAATCAGCTTAGTGGATTTTGACCCTACATGCACTAATTTTTGCAATGATTTTATAGATGAAATTACATAGTGATATGGGTCTGAAATCATCTCATTCTTGTCTAATTTTTTGGATTAAAGCCTGAAATGTTGAATTGAGAGCTCCCAAATCCTACATGTGTATTTTAATTTGTCAACAATTCTTAGATGCTTTGTTTGAAGGAATTCATAGAACCCCTAAAAGAATTATATTGTCCTGCGAAGTGGCTGAGGGTTCTTATACTTTTGGAAATAGTGAAAAATTGTTTGTAATTATTCCCTTGATATTTGATCCCTAAATACCTCATTACCCACCTCACCTACAAAATTGGGGAAATATGAAGTCATCTTTAACTATCGCTCTTAAATTTATTCTATCATCCTCTTTATAAATTCCCTCAAAATGGTTTGTTAATGAGAAAATTGCTCCTCGACATGAGACACCTTCTCATGAAGAAAAGTTTGTTGCTAAACACCATCTTGAGGAAATTTTTCATTATAATTATGAATGTTGAAGAGAGAAAAGATTAGCTATTTAGTAAAGGATATGCACAAATGTTAGTGATTTGGTACAAGGAAAGACATGGGCAGTAAGAGAACTGTGGAGATTCCCTACAACTCTTTTCCTAAATGTGACACGTGAGGATGTATGCTTATTAAGAAACTATATTTGAGAACATTCACCATTTTGAAGGCAAGACTATTTTGGATGTAGGCGCAAGAAGTTTGACACAGGCTCCTGCACTCGACCTGGCAATCCACTAGATTACCTATGACTACGATCTATGTACTTCCCATCCTGTTAACTGCAGTTGCTCCAATTCTCAGTCATATTGTGCTTGACGGCACATCACTGTGACTTCAACTAGGCTACTCAATTGCATATGTGGTGGCTACTAAAACTGCACTGACATAGGTCTAGCTGGCTCTGATAGCACTCCTCCATCCACAAACTAATTATGTTGACAACTTCCCTTCTATCGGTCATTTGCGTGTCTTTTCCCTCGTGATTTCTCAATGGCTGAGTGGTGTCAACTATTCTAGCACGTGCTGCTTCCTTCTTAGTGAGTTTCCACCTTATACTTCTTGTGGTTTTGTTTTTTTCGAGTGCGGGTTTGCGTGCAGGCCACAATTCTTCCACCAACAACTTTCGAACATACCTTCCCACCTCTCCTAGAAAATAACTCTCGAAACTATGTGCTTCTTCGAGGTGATGCTGGTAGATCCTTTTCTGCCAGCCAAAATGTTTCCCACCCCTTCTTCACACAGTTTTATTTTCCTATTGGCAGCATGGTTTGACCCTTATTTCAACCACTTTGTTTTTTCCATGATTAACACAACCTTGTCGCTTGTTGAAATTCAACATTTGCAGTATTCCCACCTCTATCACCTGATGAGTATGAATTCTTAAACACTCTTATGTCATTATCAAAAGCATTTATTTCCTAGACACGTGATTTTGCAAATAAAGTTTTTTTTGCAGTAGATGTCCTTGTCAAAATTTCATCTCTCATACCAACTGGCATCTGGTCGGAATTGCAACCTGAAATCATACATACTTAAAGATGTGAATGGTGGAATATCTGCTACAGCACTCTTGGTATATGACAGAGGTTGAGCCCTCCCATCTATTCCCTTTCCAAGACCTCCCTTAGGACCAAGATTCAAGTGGCCATCATCAGAAGATCTGTGTGTTGAAGGGCTTGGGATAGACCAATTTCAAATTGAGCCCAATCCACAATCTGAGCATCTTGAATGGTGAATCCACAATCACGTGGTACCATATGGGGTTGCGGCCCTTTAATCCCACCCATATGTGGAAGTGAACCCATTTGTGCACATGCCATGTAAGGTGGAATCGCAGGTCCTCTCACACCATGATCAAGTGGTGTCACAAGTCTCCGACCTGCATGTCCCATATTGGTACCTCGAGAGCAGCCTCCCTGTCTATGTAGTTCTTGCATAGCATCCCGATGCACTTCCTATATTTTCTTGTGGCCCTCAAGCTTCCACCTTTATTTCCTTCCATTCCTCCTCAGATCAATCAGAACCTTCAACATGAACCTCAGCCTAGAGGGAAGCCCTTGGGTATTGGACATTTTTTTCATCCTATCAAAGTAAGCATCAATATGTTCCTTGGCCTTTGAATGGTCAATCATATGACCAATAGTGCTCATCAGTTTGCACAAATATTCAAGATTTTCATCCTCTGCATGTTGAAATTCACCAATTAATTTCATGATGAATGCATGCATAATTATTTCAGTCAACATAATTTCTTTATAAAGCTCACCAATAAACCTTATATTTCCTAGCATTCATCGTTGTGTTACAGCCTTCTTCTCCCGTATTTCTTCTACTGAAAGGATTTTTTCACCATCCTCTTCTTCTTTCTTAGCCTCTGCCTCTTCTCTTTCATCTTTTTCAAATTCTTCCTCACATTTGTTTAAAATAACTCGCTTGAAAACAACCTTCTCATTATCTTCAGAAAATTCTGGTAATCCTGCAGCAAGCTAAAAACATAATTTTGCATACATTTCACAAAAAGTCGACTCCATCAAGGCTTTGTCAAATATTTGAGATATTATACCATGAAGACATGATGCAGAGTCAATGTTCACTTCTTTGACCTGTTCAAAAAGTTTTTCAAATTTTTGGGGCGTTAATTTATTAAGGATGGATTTAATTTTTCATTTTTTCAACTAATCCTCATCAGAAACCTTGCCCACTTCATATCGGTTCTCTAATTTATGAATTGTGGGAAAATAAGGCTGTGGAGGAGGAATCAAACCCTTCTACAAACCAGAAGCACACTGCCACTTATCAACATCAAAATTATTTCTCACTTGGCCAACTTGTGGAAATGGTGCTTGCACATAAGGCCCTCCAGGAAGGATGCCATTCATACTCATTTGTGTTGCACAAGTATTTCTTGTAAAGCCAGTATTATAACTTTAACCAAGTTGAAACATAGAAGAGAAACCACTTAGACCCACATCCATCTTCATATCACAGCCAACAGCAAAAGAATCCACCGGCTTGGCCCATCTATCATCATCCAAACTGGCCATATTTCTCCCACAACGTTCAAGTAGATAATTCCCACTCGGATGCCTTTCAAGACCTCTTGCAGTGCTTGCTAATGCATCAGCCTCTCCTACATGACTTCCAAGTGCTTGGGAGTTTCCAAGTAATTCAATAGTGTCTAGAAAAATTTCAAAATGATTTGGTAGATCTTTACACTGATCCTTGATTGTCAAAAAAACTCACTCGAGTACTTTCTGTCTCTTGAACATTTAGTAACTAAAATAATTACTTGACTCATAGGAGTTGAAAGCTCAACTGCATCTTCCCAGTCATCCACTTCTTTCAGGACTTGCTTCTCAGGCTCTTTTGAGGAAGTCTTACCCTTGAAAACATCGGTTACTACTTTGGATGGTTCTGGAAGGTTCACATCTTCCTCCTCTTGAACCTTATAAGCATTATATAAATCTTATTTTTCTTCTTCTTATTGACAACTACCTTGGAAGCATCACCAGTATTTGCAACATTATTCTTCACAGAAACATTGGAAGAACTTTTATTCTCCTTTTCTAAAACTGCTATCCAAAATGTTGAAACTTTTGGTGCCTCTAAGTTGGTTCTTGTGTCAGAGAAACCTCCAGAAAGTGCACTAGCTAGAAAAAATGTCTAAAAACGTTATTACAATAAAAACATGGCCAATAACCTACAAAAGACGTACAATCAAATGAGACGAATGATAAATGAAAACTAAATAATATGCAATCAATACCATCTACTACTATCAAAACTATTGAAGTAATGGGCATATACATATTTGTTAGATTTATAGGTTAATGATTAATCATAAGAAACCGAAAAATTGTATTCACACAAATGATAGCTCTAATAATTTGAACATTCAAGAGGATTACTAGGGTTTAAAAAATAGTGCCTGAGGTACTTTATGTTTAAATGTACATACTTAATTCTGTTTTAACTCAGAAAAATTAAAAGAAAGTCATTGTATTTCATTTCTGGAATTTCTGGGCAGAAATAAAGGGATTTGTTGTACTTTTTATAAGTTCATAAATACTTAGAAATTTACTTCTTTTAGCAGAAAAATCAGATCAGTGATTTGAATATAAATATGGGTTTAGTGTATAATTTTTTATATACCAATAAATTTTCAGATTTTTATGTGCCCAAGTTTTGGAAATATTGTTATTTTTCTATTATCCCTATTTGAGGATATTACATTCTACAATTGGTAAAAGCAAACTCTAGCTATTTGGAATGCTAAATATGAACAATAGTTCTAAATTTGGGACAAGGATGAGTCTGGTATATGCAAATTGGAAGCATGCATGTGCCCTCACTTTCTCTCTCTGCATCATTGCCACTTTCCTTCCACGACAAATTAGTGTCCAGCCATCACTTTGCTCTCTCTTTGTTGCACACAAGAAACTAGGAAGATGGATATGTTGGGGCATATCATTACATGGTATAAATCAGTCTTATTGATATGCCATCAGTGTTCTAGAGCTAATTGAGCAATAGATAAAAACTATAAATTCTTTCTTTGCAAGGAAAGTTTTCTCCACCAAACGTAGTCTCTCCCTCAACATCTTAAAATTTGCATTTGCTAGGGGCTTTGTAAAAATATTTGCAACTTGTGAATCCAAAGGAATGTACTAATGCCCAGGGCAATAACGTTGAGGAGGAGGGTACTTCCAAAGGGAAGACACTTTCATCTAGAGAAATTCTGGGCAGAATTGAAGGCTAGAAGAATGGATTGTGTGATTCCCTAACCAGGCCTAGATTGTAGCAATGAAGGAGACCTCAAAATAGTGAACTTAAGGTATGTATTTCAATGCATTCTTGTAGATGTGGGATCCTAACTTGTGGATCAGTTTTAAATCATGATAGGGTAGCATGTGGAAATCAATGAGGAGGGGACAAATCTCATGGTTATATGCCCTAAACCAGTGATAGTTTCCACAGTGATTGGGAAGCAAAATTGGAGCAAGAGTTTGTCAAGTATTGGATCAAAGTGATAAATATTGTGTGGACCAGTTTGATGGGCAGCTTGAGGAGGCCTTAGGAGTTGTTTGGAGGAAAAATTTGGAAAAGGAATGTCAAAGTGATCTTCATTGCTATAGTACCGAAATAAAGGAGGTGGTGATATCTTTCCCAAATCATATTATGATCTTCTAATCCTGGGCCTATCCATAAACTCAAACATGAGATCCACATCAGTTACCAAACCAAGATACTATTCTAGGAGCTACAACAGTCCCCAAATTGTAAACATCATTATAGAGGGTCAAGGAAGCCCATCCTTACCTGAAAGGAAGCTAACCATATTAGATGGTTTGTAGGATATCTAACTTACAATCAAGGAGAGTACAAAAGTGTTCAACCAAATTATGGCTTTCATGTCCCTGCAACAACACTTTGTAAATATCCGAAGTAGTAACCAAACTTCGTAGTGCCAAAATTCCTTCTATGTCAGCTGGAGGAACCAACCCTATTACATAAGCATTAATGTTAGGAAACTTCTCTTTGATCCAACAATATCTACTTAAAGTAGAGATGATGTTGGCAATCAACCTTTTGATGCAATAATTCAAATTGCATAAGCATTTTTGAGGCATGCTGCTCAAATGAGTAGTTATAACTTATAAAGAGTCTAGACATGCATTTTGGTGCATTTTCATGTGTTATTTTGAAATAAACTTACAGTCATAATTAAAGCTCTCCCACCTGCTAATCTTGGATCTTACTAATGAGACCCTTTCCAAACTGATTCATGAAATATACAAGTGGTAAGTGAGCACTATTATAGACAGTTTTATATATTTCTAAAGCATATCAAGACAGGAATTTATTGTTATATTTGAGAGTAACTATTGGTGTTTAGTCAACACATGACACAGAGGTAGTTGGACATGATCAAGATAACGATGTTGCAGTGCTATGGATGAATGCGCCAAAAGATAAATTGATACCCATGGCAGTTGAAATTTCTGCAAATCTTTTTGTAGGACAAAAAGTGTATGAAATTGGGAATCCATTTGGTTTGGATCACACCTTGATGACTGCTATCATTAGTGGGCTTTCCAGGTAGATAATTTCAGCTACAACTGGCCATTCAATACACAATGTGATCCAGATAGATGGTAAAGGACCATTGGAAGTCCTCTTCTTGATAGTTCAGGAAATTTGATTGGCATAAACACTTATACGTACTCTCCATCAGGAGCATTACCTGGTGTGGGCTTTTGAATTCCAGTAGATTTGTAAGTGTCATTGTTGATCAGTTAGTAAATTTTTCAGAAAATTACTTGACCCATTTTGAGCACTAAATTTGCACTGGATGAGTCCGTTGAGAAACTAAGTGTCACTAGAGTTCTGGTGCTTGACGGTCCTGTAGATGGACCAGTTGGAAAAGATGAACTGAAAAAAAAAATGAGATTCTTATGTTTGGCCTGTCTTGGGGACATCAGTGCAACTGTAAATGGGAAGAAAGTGTTAGTTCCAGTCTTAGCAGCCTGTCACCAGTGATCAAATTGGACACTTACTATGTCTAGTTTTCATAGATGTTTTACACATAAGCTTCAGTGAAAATCATGTCCTAAACTTGTTCATCAGAAGAAACTCAGAAAGAGCTTTTCAATGGTATATCGCACTCCCAAAATCGGCTTCTGGATCAAAATATATGACCAAATGAATGATTGACTCTTGGTTACACCTGATGCATGTGTTTTTGGAAATACTGAGAGGGCGGTGAGTCAGTATTTCTTTTCAATTGTTATTTTTACCAGTTAGATCACTTATATTTAGAACACAAAATGAACAATAAGAATAAATGCTTTTATTAATTTCTTCTTTACAATAAATCAAGTACAATATATTTAGGGCTCCAACCCTGGATGAAGACACCAATCTTCAATCTCCCAGGCTCCAACCTTTATTTTCCAAGCACCGACTTGGACTTCCAATGCTTAAACCTTGTCAATTCTGAGGCACCAACCTTAAGGGCTCCAACCCTATATCTGGTATAGGCTCCAACCTGGTCTCTTGAGGACTCCTATCCTCTAGGGCTCCAACCCTATCTTCCAAGGCACCAACCTTGTCAATTCTGAGGCACCAACCTCAAGGGCTCCAACCCTATCTACCAAGGCACCAACCTTATCTCTATGAGGCTCCAACATCCTTATTCATTCTATCAAGATATATTTGGTTATACTTACGGGTCCCAATGTCTTCTTCAACGAGCCCTGTCAATATTCACTTAGTCTTCATTGTAGTCTCCACATTACGTCATCAATGACAACCTTATTCTTCACATGAAGGTGTCTCCACAACTCTTAATGGTACCCAAAAAATCTTTCCAAGGTCACTCCATGAGGGCTTCAATCAAGGTCTCCAATAATGTCACCAAGATCAGCTTCTACACTGCTTCAACAAGAAGTCTAAAAGGGTCTGTCCAAAAACTGCTGTAAGTATTGTGTTCTTCTAGTATTCCCTGCTACAAGTATTGTGTTCTTCAATTATTCCCTGCTATTATAATGTTGCTCCAGGACAACAATGCTCCAAATATGCTCATTCAAACAAGATATTTTATGTTTTATTTTCAACGCTTAAGATCTGTTCTAATGATAAAACTGATGCATTTGTTCTTCCTTCGATTCTGAGAACTGAATGTGTTCTTCCCTTGATGATGTGATTACACTGTTCTTGATTATGTGGTTGTGCTTTGGTACCACTTTTACTTCTTGAACTGTTGTAGGTCACATTCTCTAACAGTGATGATGATGTCCTTATTAATTGCTTCTTAAATGACCAGAAAATAATATCTTCAGTACTCCTCCTACTTCACTTCTTTAGATAATGAACCTGTTGTAGCGAATAACTTAACAATTGAGACAAGATAACTCACAGATTTGACATAGTCCAATACTGCAATCCAAAATAACTTGCAATCCAAGACAGCCCTCTGTAATGCTAGCTTCTACAGGAGGCAAGTTCAAGCTCTCCACACAAAAGCTGCCACAGGTAACTGAACCAATAGCACCGAGCTGCCCTAAAGTTTGAGTTAAGGAGAAACCTATCCATAGGACTGAGCTAATCCAAGCCTAAAATAGGCTGCAATACAAGTCTGAGGTTCAGTTTAATATAAGAAAATGTCTGTGGCTTTATTTCACTGATCTGAGGTATAAATGATAACTAATCCAAGCCTCTACAAGCCTTGGATCATTGGCCTAAACTTTTTCAATGGGACTGCAAGCTACAGAACTAAGTTGTAGTTCCAAACCACCAATTCTAGAACCTAGCCTCCATGGGACTGCAATCTGTAACAAAGATCAGAGTTCTGTCCTTCAGAAAATGAGCACAATCGAAAGCTGCAAACATAGGTGTATACTTTAGGTTTCAAGATAATTTTCCTAGTTCGAGCTATCCACTAGCCTGAGGTAACCCAATCACAAATATTTAGCCCAAAACGTGATGCCAAAGTCCTTCTCGGCCTCCTTTTTAATTTTGTGCTCAATTTCTGAATTTTTTACTGAATTCATGGTTGAAATAAGGTGTTGGACGTCATATTTATATAGGACTTCGAATTTAATAAAGGGACATGTACCTTGGAGGGAGGCCGACATGGACAGGTAGGCTTAGGTCGGCTAGCCTTTAAAAATATTATATTCAAACTTGAAAATCAATTTTCTCTCAAACTAGAAGGAGTTAGAAGGTGAGTGATAGCTCGTTAGAAATGGAAAATTTCCCTCTTCAAGCCTATGGCAGTCCCAACCTTAAGTAAGGTCATTTTACCATCAAGAAACTTAAATTTTTGAGGTTTTCATTCTAATTTTATTCATGCCAGCTCTTAAAATTTTATGTCTAGGGTTCCTTCTTCATATGCTTAGGATTCCATACACTTAGGTTTTCATTCATGTATATTAAGGGCATCATTATTATTATCAATGTGCTAGGGCCAAGGCATATTCTAGAGTATTATGGGCATTTAGATCATGCAAGAATATTTTCCATCCTAGTCACTGTCATCATCAATGACAACCTAGATTAACATGTGTCCTTATAATTTTACATTGTCAAAACTTCTCACCTTTTTCATGGTTTATAGCTGCAAATCCAGTGGGCTATGGTCGAGGTGACTACTTCCTTGTCGGCAAATACTTTCCAGAGTATATTGAATGCCAAGAGAGTGGGTATAGATAATTTGACATTGCCCTTCTCTCTTCCCAAGAGCTTATGATATTGGTCTATATAGTCACAAAGATGCTTCTTGATGTCACTTTGCAAATATTAATCATGATTTATTATTTAAAGGTGTTCCTTATTGCAATTGTTATAACCATAACAATAATAACATGGTATTTTGCATCAAAACATGCTCAACATTTAGTTGTTGTTGTTCCAATAATCTTTGTGGTGAATGGCTCACATATGCCAAAGCAAGCACAAGATCAGTTCTTGAGGGAAACCATGCATCTGCAACCCATTTAGCTAATCTAATTGTGTCATCTATACTAAAGGGAAGCTTGTCTTCATATTCGGCATAAGAAGAGTAGGTAAAGCCTGCACTTTCCTATTATACTAAAATAATCTGTACACAACACAAGTTTTCTTCATGGGAAAAAACTGATTACTCATCTCTTACTATTCAAATTTTACTGAGACATTCATCCTGTTTGCAAATACAACCAATAATTCAAAGAGAAATGTATTAGCTGAAAGGATTCAGGGATATCTCTGGTATGATCAGTCAACTACTTTTAGCACAGGACAACCATTCAGAGAGGCGATTCCAACAAGTGCATATGCTTTCTGGGAAAAAAAATGGTTTCAATATGCACTATATAGTGAGCATGGACTCACTACTTGGGGCTGGACATTTGGTCAGTCTAAAGAACTCTTATTCCTGTCATTGGATTCTGTTAAAGATTCATCTAATGCAGCTCCCTCTAGTGTTGTGGCTTTAGGAGTGCCAATGAGTAGTTTAAAAAACATCATAATGCAATTTGACCTTCGAGGTATTGATATGTATCTAGCCACAGAAGATGGTTATTTGCTTGCACAAACAGGTTCTACTTTCCATGTGGAAGGTGATGTAGACAAACCTATACTATTGGAAGCTACAAAATCTAGTAATGTTGTGGTGGCAGGAGCAGCTCTGTATCTCAAAAGTAAATTGGATAATATATCCAGATTGGGCAACGAAACTTTTAGGACCTCTGATGCAAGAATTTAAGGTGCACAATATATATTAGAAAGTGCCTCACTTCATCTGGCTGGAAAAGCCCTGGTACTTGTTTTGATTATTCCACATAAAAGCATTTGGGGTCCCATGATAAGACAAAGTCAGACAACATTGATTCTTCTAATCACATTGGCGGTTTTCATGTTCCTTGTAAGCTGGATTTTCATTTTTTCACTTACAAGAGATACAAGAAAATAAATACACCTTTGTGCAGGATTAATTCGACAACTTGAGGCAACAAAGCAATCAGAGAGAAAGAGTAACCATAAAAGCATTGTTTTTGCAAATATGAGCCATGATCTGCAGACATCCCTTGCAGCTATCATTGGCCTCATTGACCTATGTTGCTATGATGTTGCTAAAGGGTCAGAAGTGGAGAAAAAACATTCCTACAAATGGTTATACATGTATATGCATTGTTGGCATCAAGGATCCTGTGCGTCTTGGTGTCAAAGAAGTTGTTGAACTCTGTAGGGCTGCAGGTATTACAGTGAGGATGGTCACTGGTGACAATATTAACACAACAAAAGTAATTGCAGCAGAGTGTGGCATTTTAACATATGATGGTGTAGCAATTGAAGGACCTGATTTTCGTGAAAAGAGCTTAGAAGAGATGAAGACTCTGATACTAAAGATTCAGGTTATGGCACGATCTTCACCATTGGACAAGCACACCTTGGTGAGACAGTTGCGCACAACTCTGGGAGAAGTTTTTGCTGTGATGGGTGATGGCACAAATGATCCACCAGCTTTGCATGAAGCCGACATTGGGCTTGCTATGGGCATTGTTGGGACTGAGGTTGTGAAGGAAAGCGCAGATGTGGCAATTTTAGATGAAAATTTTGCAACAATTGTAAATGTAGCAAAATGGGGGTGTTCAATATATGTAAAAATTCAAAAATTTGTGCAGTTATAGCTGATAGTTAATGTGGTTGCTCTAGTTTTGAATTTTTTTTCTGCATGTATAACAGGAACTGCCCCCTTCACTTTAGTTCAGTTGCTTTGGGTCAATCTGATTATGGATACACTTGGTGCTTTGGCACTGGCAACATAACGTCCAAATGATGATTTGATGAAAAGATTACCTGTAGGAAGAACTAGAAGTTTTATCAGTAATTCTATGTGGAGGATTATAATTGGCCAAAGTGTCTATCAACTCATTGTATTAGCAGTTTTGGAGATGGTAGTGAAAATATGGTTGAGTTTGTACGTAGTTCCATTGGGATCATCCACAAGAAACACACAGAGAGTATAAATTCTTACATCAAGGAGAGTGTGGATGAAGAGCTGGAAGAAGAAACCGTGAAGGATGGAGAGAGAGAAATGCAGAAAAAGAGGCTCACTGTTTTTTGTGGAAGGTAATATTATTGTTGGAAAAACCACATTTCTACAGAGGATTGTGAATGAGACACTTGAGTTACGTGACATTGTAGATGTGGTTCCTGAACCTATTTCTAAGTGGCAAGACATTAGGCCTGATCATTTCAATATATTTGATGCTTTCTATGTTGAACCTCAACGGTATGCTTACACATTTCAAAATTACGTTTTTGTAATGAGGGTGATGCAAGAGAGAGAGTCTGCAGGTGGATTAAAGCCTCTAAGACTCATGGAAAGAAGTGTTTTCAGCAATCAGATGGTGTTTGTGCGAGCTATTCATGAGACAAAGTGGATGAATGGGATGGAGCTTAGCATCTATGATTCATGGTTTGATCCAGTTGTTTCTGTTTTACCTGGGCTTGTTCTGATGGATTTATTTACTTGAGGGCCATTCCAGACACATGCCATAGACATTTTCAGTTACGAAAGAGAGCAGAAGAAAATAGCGTGTCATTAGATTATTTGAGAGGTTTGCATGAAAAGCATGAGAACTAGCTCTTCCGTGCTCAATGTCGTAAGCCATGGGTTGTTGTCTGTGAGCTAATTACCTATTGATATTGATAGGTCTCTGCATCCTAAGATCAAATATCGCACGTTTCTTTGCAAGGAGAGCATGTACATTCCAGTATTCAGAAGGTTCCAGCATTAGTGCTGGATTGTGAGCTCAATATTGACTTCAGCAGAGACATTGAAAGCAAAACAAGGGTTTTTTTTGTCTCTCAAATGGGTTTATTTATCCCGAAGATAAATGGGATAATGTTACTAAAATTTGATAGGGCCAGTGGGCATGTTCCTTTAAAATTTTATCTATCGAGGATGGCATCTGGAAGGTTATTGACACTACTGAGGCATTTGATGCTTTTTTAGCATCTTTAGATATTCGGGGTGTTAGGGAGGCCCATTTACATGTTGTTCTGAAAAAAGCTAGAGAACCCATTTAAACAAGCAGTGAAAACACATTCAACTTTGAGAAAGCACAATGATGTTATTAATGGACTGGAGGTTAAAACAGAAATTTCCTACAAGCCATCTTATCCTGGCTATGTAATGGAGGATGGGGATCTCAGTGCCATTGATCATGATTCTTTAGATTACTTAGAGCTTTCTAGATCCTTTACAATTGAAACTTGGAACAAACAAGGCTTGAAAAATGGCGTAGGTGGCAATCATTGCAATAATTGGGTGTTCGAATCATCTTCAGATTCAAAGAACATATGTGGAAGATTTGACTCATATTTTTAGCATTAAAATATTGGAGACCTTTTCCCAATTTCAGAAAGTGGAAAATGCATCTCCAGAATTTGAGGGCAGTTGTGCAAGAAGGTGCAAAGTGGCATTCAAGAGGTAGATTTTTTATGCTCAGATTCAGCAAAGGAATCCTCGATTTCATGAACAAACTCCAGAAAACTTCTAACAGTTCGACATATTGCAGAAAACTCATTTTGTTTTAGATGATTTAATTAAATTCTTTAGTTGTAATTTAATTTATTTTACTTGCAAGCACAAATATATTTTATTTTTTATTTTTATTTTGATTCCTATGTAGAGGAATCAAAATAAATTTGTAATAGGGTATATATAGGAATATTTTTGAGGATGTAAAGGTTTGATTTTCAACAGAGAGACTGTTGCTTTGGATTGTGTAAATTTTCCCGAATATTATGTTAATGAAGCAGTTTCTTCCCTTTAAAATTTGGGATCCATCATGGTGTTTCATGTTCAGCATGTTTTCCTTATAAGATCATTTTCATATTGTGTTTTTCTACTAATTTTGTTACAACATTCTCTAAAGGAAGTGTTAGGAATCCATCCACACATGATTCTCCTTTCACAATTACTATGTTGTTAAATGCAGTGGTTGTTTTTACAGAATCCATCCTTTGTTAGTCGCTCTGTTTAATAACACTGTGTTTTCCTTTCTGCTAAAGCTGCCACTGGAGATTCATCCATTGATTAAAGTAGTTTTTAAGGTAGGAATTTTAGCTCCTCAAGGGTGGGGTCCTTTAGCATAATTGCATCTACCTTGATCCTATCATCCAAAAGAAAAACTTAATCAACAAAGAGTAAATATGTCAAGTTTAGGGTAGTTCCTATTTGTATAGTTGTCAAGCTTATAGTTCTTTTTGAATTTATTATAACTCCGTTGAGACCACCTACTCTACAGTCGAAAATAACAGAGAAGCCATTAGTCATACCTACCCATGGTCTCTTGTAGGCATGATAGAAGAATAGGCTGAGCCATTAATTAGAATTGCAAAGATATTGAGGAAATATAGTTCATTATATGGTTAACCAATTGCACACTGAACCGTATATGAATGAGTAGCCCTAAATAAAGCCAATTTTCTCTATCATATGCCTTGGAAAGATAAACTCACTAACATTGCTTGTAATTTTTTGGTTTGATGTTATAAATTACTTCTTGGGCTAAGTAATGGATTTGTTTCCCAGAAAGGATGAAAAATTACTTGATGTTATAAATTACTTTCTTGTAATGGATTTGTTTCCCAGAAAGGATGAAAAATTGTTCTAATGACATGGAATCAACTTAATTTTGACCCTACATGCAATAATTTTTGCAATGATTTTCTAGATGCAATTACATAGTGATATGGGTTTGAAATCATCTCATTCTTGTCTATTTTTTGGGATTAAAGCTTGAAATGTTGAATTGAAAGCTCCCAAATCCTGCTTTTGTACTTTAATTTGTCAGCAATTCTTGATTTGTTTGAAGGAAGTCATAGAACCACTAGAAGAATTCTATTGTCCCACGAAGTGACTGAGGGTTCTTATACTTTTGGAAACAATGCAAAATTGTTTGTAATTCTTCCTTTTATATTTGATCCATCAATGCCTCATTACCCACCTCCCCTACCAAACTAGGGAAATATGAAGTCATATTTAACTATCTCCTCTTAAATTTATTCTATCATCCTCTTTATAAATTACCTCAAAATGGTCGGTTGATGAGAAAATTTCTCCTCAAGATAAGACACCTTCTCATGAGGAAAATTTCATTGATAATCAACATCTTGAGGCAATTGTTCATTACAATTATGAGATGTTGAAGAGAGAAAATATCTTCTATTTAGTAAAGCTATGCACGAATGTTAGTGATTTGGTACAAGGAAAGACATGCACAACAAGGGAATTGTGGAGATTCCCTACAATTCTTTTCCCAAACGTGACACATGAGGATGTATGTTATTAAACAGCTATATTTGAGAACATTCGGCACTTTGAAGGCAAGACTATTTATTGTGTAGGCGCAGGAAGTTTGATGCAGGCTCCTGCACCCAACCCGACATTCCACATGCTTACCTATGACTACGATCTATGTGCTTCCCTACTTGTCAACTGCAGTTGCTCCAATTCTCGGTCAGATTGTGCCTAAAGGTCTGTTACTGCGGCTTCAACTAGGCTACTCGACCACGTGTGGTGGCTACTAAACCTGCACTGAAACAGTTCTAGCTAGCTCTAATAGCACTCCTCCATCCACAAACTATGCAGACAATTTCCCTTCTATCGGTCATTTGTGTGTATTTTCCCTCATGATTTCTCAACAGTTGAGTGGTGTCGACTAGTCTAGCCCGTGTTGCTTCCTTCTTAGTGAGTTGCCACCTTATGCTTCTTGTGGTTTTGTTTTTCTCGAGTGCAGACTTGCATGCAGGCCACAGTTCTTCCACCAATGATAGTTGAACATACCTTCCCACCTCTCCTGGAAAAATACTCTCAAAACTGCGTGCTTCTTTGAGGTGATACTAGTAGATCCTTTTCTACCAACTGAAATGTCGACCACCCCTTCTTCGCACAGTTTTCTTTTCCTATTGGCAGAAGGGTTTGACCCTTATTTCAACCACTTTGGTTTTTCCATGACTGAAAAAAACTTGTCACTTATGGATCATTTATTCAACCCCTATACAACATACAAACTTATCTACATGACCCTTTTTCAATCCTTAAAAAAATTAACAATTGCTTCAAGGCACTCTACGATGAATTTACTTTGGTCCTAAAAACAATTCTTTTTCACGATCACAATCAAACAAGTTTGGAACGAATGAGTTGGGATTATGGGAATGTGATATATGATTATATATATATAAATAAATTTATAAATAAGTTAATAACACATTATCTTGCAAGAAAAAAGGGAATAATACCCATAGATGACAAAAGGGGGTTCCTATCAGTCAGTGCAAAGATTAACAATGCCCGACACAGGGCACGGTTGTTCGAGCATATAAAATATGATATGTTAAAAAGCTAATAGGTTGTTTAACAGTAATATTTTAGAGCCTTTTGTTTACTTCAAGTATATCAGAGGTTCTAGTTTGGTACTGTCGGAAATATATTTGAGCAAAAACTTAAAACTGTGAAGGTTTCCAGCTAGTTAAATTTTTCTACATATGCCTCACATCATCAACCATGGCATCCACTATAAACAAAAATTTCCTAAAAAATAAGGAAAGCCTCCAATGATGAATAAGCCAAATCATCATCTCCTGAAATGGGTAGATGCCAACATGCAAAGTGCAGTAAAATATGTGCATATAAATGTGTGTTAGTAGCATCCTAAATAAAATCTACCCAAGAATAACCGACCACTTTGATTAGGGAAAAGTATAAATTTAAAGATAAAAGGGGTTAAGAGATCCCTTGCATACACCTAAGAAGGTGTGCATGAAAGAAGGGTTTGAAACTCTAAAATTAAGATGATCTAAAAACCCTAGTCTTGCAACACTTGGGGAAATGCCATTGGCCATTAGTCTAACTGAATGACTAATTAACCCAAAAAACTCTATCGCTAAGCAATTCCATTGATCAAAATAGTAAAAATTGAGCCTTACTTGGAAGCTCTAAAAGGAAGAAACCTTAGAAAATATGATTTTGAACCACTTCTGGATCAACATTGTAGTGTGCCATTGAAGATGGGTGAAACCCGAAGAAAAAATTTAGAAAACCCTTGAAGAAATGAGATAACCCAAAGAGGCAAGTTCACACCTACTCTGATACCATGTTGATATTACAAGAGATAAACAAGGATTGAATGTAAACAACCAAAAAACCATAAAAAAAAAGCATAAACACAAAGAGGAGAGAATATGAACCCATGAACATGAGAAACATGAGATGTAGGTGCCCATAAGCTAAAGAATCACATAAGACAACACTTAGCTCATGACAAAAGAATTTGTGATGAAAATGATGATGCCAAAGCTAGTACTAAGGACATCACCAAAGCCCAAGAATATTTTGGAATGTTAATAGTCAAGACATGTTGACAAATTGAGGATATATGTAGAGATGTCTAGTGGGGTGCTAGCTCCAAGGAAGTTGAACATTGGCCTTAGCCTAAAATAGTATATATTGAAAAAATACAATAAAATGTTGTGGTTGCACATGTGTAGACTTATAGCCTTGATTACATGTAAGGTTGGCATGAGGCCACAAGTGAATATTACACCATCATTTCAATATTTTATAGGTATTACAAGTTTCATGGCATTCACAGAGAAAGAAATGTTGCAAAGGAAGGATAGATGTAGAGATGGCGAGGAAAATGATAAAAGGTAAATTCTATCAAATAAATTTTAAGTTGAAGTAATTAGTACACCGGTGTATTTTTTTGATAGAAATACAATGAATATTGCAAGGAATGTTACACCTAAAAAAGCATGAAATGATGAGAAACCAAGGGAGAGTCATCCCAAAGTGTTTCTTTGCAATGTCTGTGTACTTGTTTCTAAAAAAAGTGCATAAGCACGAGGATAAAGGTTAGAAGTATTTTTGATAGGGTATAATGGAGAGTCTATGGGATATCATATTTTTTATTTGGAAAAAGATACACTCAGTAGAGATGTTATATTTGAGGACAACTATATCCAAGGTAATTCAAATGAAATTGAAGTGCCATGGCCTATTGAAGAAAGAGGTAAAAAGGTAGCAGAAGAAAGAATTCCAAGTCAGGAACAAAGGAGCATTCAAGAATCCAGTGATAATGAAGTCAATGATGTCAAAGCTAGTACTAAGGACATCACCAAAGCCCAAGAAGATTTTGGAATTTTAATAGTGAGGAAATCGTCAAAGCCCAAGAAGATTCTGGAATGCTAGCAGTGAGAACATCATCAACACCCGAGAATATTCTGAAACAACATTTGTGAACATTAGATGGCTCAAAGCTACACGAACTACCTGAAAGCAATAAAGGAAGCAAGAAATCAAGAATATTGCAGCAGTCTACTTTACAGCAGTTATATATGGCTTTGATCACAAATTCACCACAATTCTGATATAATGTGATTCAATGCACATGGAAAGAAGAATGGGACAAAGTAACAGAGGTGGAATGTGATTCCATACAGAGAAATGAAACACTGGAACTTGAGGATATGCCTAAAGGAAAAAGTGCAAATGGTTAAATGGGTCTTCAGGTAAAATTTCAAAGCAGATGTCTCAATTGACAAGCATAAAGGAATACAATGACAGTAGCATTACTATTTCCTTCTATTGAGGTGATAGTCAAGTCACTAGTCCTCCGAGATCATAAAAGACCACCTATTCTTGTTCTGGTCATTTTTCCTACTGGGGAACTTGCAATTCAAGATGTTGTAATGTACTCCTCTAATACTACTATGTAATGACTCAATGAGACATCATATCATCTAATGAATTAATGAATCCACCAGAAATGTTTCACAAAAATTGTTTTCGTAAACTAAACATTTGGAAATGAATAGGAAAGTATGTATATGCATCATGAGAGGAAGTAAATAATGATAAAAAATCAAACATGTTAAGAGGGAATGCCACTGAAGCATTTTTTTTTGGAAAAAAGTAATGCTAGATCACAATCATCCTTAAAAAATAAAAAATTACAAGTATATGCACTGTTTTCAAAGGATTTGAAACTGAAGACATCAATTAAAACACTTCTGTAATAGTAGATTTCCAACTATACCTGTTTACCAGCTCGCCTATATATATTAAGAGCCTTAATAGCATCATGGTGTTGCATTTCAAAGAACTGCAGGTAAACAGTTGCAGTCATCAGTAGCTAGAGATCAGAGATGAAGTTGTCTAAGGAAGAAAATGATGCTTTACACAATAAGGTTAGTTCAACCTTGATGAAGAGTTTATAAAAAGCAAGGAGTTAAAGTCAAGGAGTTCATGATGAAAAGTCAAGAAGTACATAGAAATAGCTGATTTGTGGGTAAGGATTTCATGATTATGTATTGAGCCTTTCTGAGAAAAAAACTCTCAAACCAATGTTGTCAAACCCCCAATGCTAAACAAGCTAGTAATGTGTGGTGGGGACTGATTCCAAAATTCTAGAACTGTATGACTATAAAAACTAGATATGTTTTTTAATGTTGTTGAAGAGTAAGATATAGCTTAGATTCGGAGAGGAAAATATATAAAAATTACCATATGACTTCTGCATTGGTGTGCTTGTCTACTTATAGTCATCGGGCTACCCAGTTTTCCTTTGCACCATATATAAATTGTGAATATTTAAGAAAGGAGAATTAAATATACTTGGGTGAGTTCATTTCCCACTTATCAACATACACATCCTTATCCACTTTACCAAAGTATATGTTTTTTCTAAGTGCTATTGCGCATGGTTATTACTTTGGAATAGTTCTAAGTTAAGTTCATTATTGACATTTAATAGGCCTGTGTAGTTATTCTTCATTCAATATCAAACATGAGAGGTATATAAAACCTACTTCTGGATATCAAACCAGGAAATTATAAAGCTTGAGTTTTGCATATGTCTGAGTTGTAATATTAATATGTTGAGCATTTGGGTTCTCAAGAAATGCACCGGGCATTGGAAATCTCAACGTGAATGTGTCCATATTCAATGTATACAATACACCATCACACTCAATTTGAATGAATTAGCCTATCTCCACCTCGCTTCCACAATGTAGCTTGATTGAAGATCTATTCAAGAGAAAATATGATAAAATAGATAATAAATAAGAACTACAGGAGAATCAGCCCAATCAAAAAAAAAAATCTAGGTTTGGTCAAGGGGGGAAATTAACCTAGCACACACTAGGGTCAATCAGTACTGAACCCAGCTATTTTAAAGCTACAGAGTGCATAGGTATTAGTTCCAATATCTGATATGATGACCATTTGGGTAAACTCAAGAAATGCACCAGAGGTTGGCAACTTCAATTTCCATATCATGACAAGGGTTAGACGGACCTATGCCAGTATTCCTACTCAATGTGCCCAATGTACAGTCTAGATTTAATGCACTATCAGCCCCACCATTGCCGTGGTTGTAAAATTCCTTGCAATAGATTTCTGGGTTTATGTGAAATTTTCGTACATATCTATGTCAAATAATTTGTCTGGGTGCACTATCAGCCTTGCCATCGCCTTGGTTGTAGAATTTGTTGCAATAGCTTTCTGGTTTTATGTGAAATTTTCATTCATATCTATGTCAAAAAAAATTTCTGGGTACTGATGTAAACACTTTACTAACAATTTTAATTCATAAGATACTCATATTAAATGACTTGCACTAAAAAATAAACCACCCAAACTTCAAACTAACATATTCCAAGCATAATATTCACACAGGACAGCCAAATATAACTCAGAAATAGGAATAACGAGTATTCATATTAATTCCCAGAATGACATCCACCACAGCCAGAAGACTACCAATACTTTATGCTGTCAATAAACACATGTAAATAAGGGACATTGAGTATAGAAACCTGGGACTGGTGCGTTCCTTTTGCTGGTTTCCAGATGACTGTCTCACATGGAATGAAGAGTCCAGAAGTTCATTTTATGCCCAGATGTTTGCATTCACCCATACCAGAGATAAGGAACTCATGTTTCCCTTAGTGAGCAATAGTAAATACACGAGTTAGTGATGCTAAGACCTCTGGCTAGTGTAAACTCAGACTCATTTAGCTTGTACGCAGCCTTCAGAGAGTAATTTTTTTGGTCGTTGCAAGGGTGCACAACTGTTATACGGTTAGGAAACGCATGCTAATCAATATGATTACTCAGTCCTTCTTACCATATTCGTCCAGCAGATGGAATGTGGAATATCGACCCTCAAGTTCAGGTAGATGTGGCCCAACAAATCCAACGAGAACTGAGAACTTTTAAATGTGTGTCTTAGCTAGTAAAAGAATGTAGCTCAACCAGAAAAATAAAAGGGGACTCGTGCAGTGAAAGATTAAGGTTTCGTTTCTATCCCTTAGAAACTCATACGTTGCCACCTAAAAATTCAAGGTGCTGCAGATTGGTAGTCGTGCCTATTTCTTCTTCGTACTGAACCAAAAAGAGCAGATCTGGCTCCTTTTCCCTTGGCATTTGAAGAGGCGAGGGATGCAAATAGAATCCCTTCTCCGCAATGACCCTCTCCACCTGTGAAATCGAAGGTTCATCGCATGACGTCGAATTGGAGGTGCAATCAAAGGGTCGGAGTCAAGAGGCGTCACTAGGCTGAGAACGAGTGATGGGAGATGGAGCATGTTGGGTGACAGGATTTTGAGCAGCGACATTGCCCTAGTAGATATCCTTCCATCCAAATTGAGGCGGAGAGGATTGATTCCCAGACCTATTTGCACATTTCTCAAATTCTGATGCCTTTCGTGCAGCTTGAAGGCCAGGCCGATTTTCGAGGACCCATTTCGATTTCGAGAAGTGAGATTAAAATTTCATTTCTATTCCTTAGAAAATCATACGATGCTTCCCGCCAATCAAAAGAAAAAATTCCCAAAAATTTGAGGTGCTGAATATTGCCACCACTCAAAATAAAAAATCGGCAAAAATATTTGAGGTGCTGAATACTGGTAGATGTTAAGTGATTCGTTCAAAAAAATTTATTTTATTTTTTGGCTGTTATAACCAAAAGAATTAAGTTCTAGATTATGTTAAATGGAATATTAAACTATTACAAACTCATCTAATTCCAACTATTCCAATCAATATTAAGCCTAACTATTTTGAATATTGAGTTTGCATATGACTAAATTCCAATATTTGATATCTTAATGATTTGGTTAAAGTTGAGAAATTCAAAATAGATTGGGAATCTCAAGTTGACTACCATAACGACATTTAGACTATGATATTATTTAATTTAATGATTTTAGTCTTTTGGAAACTACATGTAGTATTTTTGGCTCAACGACGCCTATGCAATAAATTATTGTTGAGCAAGATCCATATTACTAAAAATTAGATTTGGTGATTGTAGGTCTTTGTATGTTCTATGGGGCTTGGATATAGCCAATATGTATGTCTTTCTAGGGGAAACAAGAGATAGAGACTATGAAGAGTTGATTGGAGGAATGCATAAAACATTGATATTGAAAGGGATCGTCATTAATGGAAGTGAAAATATTTTGAGGAGTCCTACGAGTTATGAAAGTGAAGATGTTTTTCCTTAAGAGAGTCCAAATATAGTGTCAGTTATTCTAAGTGATGATAAATAAGAATTCAACAACCAATAAATAATTGCATCTCTACATTGGTTTGAGGGTTAGCTTTGCATCCTACCATATGTAGTTACTTCTCATTGTCATAAGTGATGATAAAGAAAAAATAAATAGCCAACAAATAATTGAATTTGGATGAAGAGTTAGTCTATTGTATGTAGTTAATTCTCACTGTCATCACTTTTTGACATTTGCACATATGTGCATGAAGAAAAATCAAACCAATGATATATAATTCAAAGGAATTGTTAAATAAGTCTAATATTGATGAGCAGATTATAACTTATGTGGATAATAAAAAAGCCCAATTTTGATTTAATGTAATAATTCCATCTGTAATATAAATGACTGCACTTAAATTCCCTTGATAAAGTTTCACATTTCATTGTCAATCAAGCAAATCTAAAAGTGAGGGACACAAGGTTCATCAACTACCCTTGCTGACAACATAACTAAAAAACTAACATCCATAATTTTACCACATAGTTGCATAAACTCAAGGGTACTAGTGTGCCCAAGTAGTCATAATAGAGGTGGGGAACATGATACAATTTTGAAATGGTAGATCATAGTTGACAAAATAAGTAAAAAAATTCAATGCGACCATGTTTATCTAGTGAATATGGTGGCATGTCATTAGGCCAACCATTAAGATTCACTTCTTCACAGGCATAAGTAGGAGGTTTGGGTGAGGTGTAATTTATGGGTTAACCAAAAACTAAGTGCGATGCATCCTTCCAAGCCATTTCTCCCACAAGTGATGGAACCCCACATCTTAGGAAGAGTTGAAATGAAACCTTAAAAAAATATTGATACACACCCACAAAAGGAAGAACATAGCATTTATTGCAACATTAGATACTTGTCATTTACGCTAAAAGAAACATGGATAGAATGATAATAAGTGTCACTGATCTATCCCTCTTGCATGCACAACTTCTCTACTCAATCAACTGCCAATCAAGGAGGCCTTACTAATAGAAACAAACAGATGTAGAAATAAATGAAAGATAGAAGGATAGCTAGAAGAATGAGAATGAGCATACCTATGGAGTTGGGGTTCACATCTCCATTATCATTGGGATGGACTTGGGTTTTGGGCTTCTTGTCACGATCCATTCATGAACACCTACCACCACTTTTCACAAACCTCCTTTTCTATCTCTTTTTCCTAACTTCTTTTATTGCCAAGGACAACCACAAATGTAGATAGATATTTATAGCAACAATAGGCACTGACGACATCAGAAAATTCCTCCCTCGCTCACGTTTCCACTTTTTTTTCATTTGAATGCCTAGTAAATAGAAATCTCAAACATGTCCAACACCTGCCACAACGTTTCATAGAACCTCCTTTTCTATATATTTTCTCATGAATCCTATTTCTAGGGATGACCCCAAATGTAGATAGATATATGTAGCAGCTATAGGTGCCAAGGACGTTAAAAAAATCCTCCCTTGCTCATGTTTTCCACTTTATTTTCATTTGAATGCCTAGTAAATAGAAATATTGAACACTATGACATGTCAACGGGGGAACTTGTTATTTTGGTCTTCTGTGGTTTTTAGTATGTGCGATTTGTTGGTCTAATAGAGGTTCACGAAGGTGGTATTGAAGGAGGTATCGCTGGGGCTGGTAGTGCTTCTGTTTGGAGTTCTCCATTTCTGTTGCCTGGTCTAGAAATTGGTGTGCATGGTGGTTTGGTGGGTGGTTCTTGGTGTCTAGTGGTGACAGGAGAGTCACCCTTTTGGAATACATAGAGTCGATATCCTAGTGTGGGTTGTGTGAAGCTTCTTTGGAAGCGTCAGCCTAGGGAATGTTCCTCCCACCTTCTCCTTCTCTAGTTGTTCAGGTTCTTGCCGAGTTTCCCAACTGGTGGAAAGATGGTAGCTGGGACATAGTGTGTGGTTTCCTGAGGAAATTTAAGGGTGAAGAGAGATCTGGTTTTTGGGTGTGGTGGTAGGGGAAAGTTCCAGTATAATGGAATTGGATAACATTTGGAGCTGGCCCTCCTGGTTTTATCACAATATAACCATCCTCGTGGCACAGGAAATACTCACCCCCAACTAAGCAAGGATCTGTTGGCTTATATGATATGGAAATAATGGTGGTAGGAGCACACCGAGGTGGTAAGACCATCAGTCACTCCCAGCTTGTTGGTGTGGGAATGCGAGGCGGTTGTGGTGGAGGAAAACAGGCCTCCCGTGGTGGTGGAAGTGTAAGGTCGCAAAAAATGCAGCATCGAGGTGGTGGAACGCAAGGAGGAACAACTAAATGGGGAACCTGTAGGCATGTAGCTCTCGGCCCGCGGTAAATTCAACATTGTTTTCTAGAAAACTGTCGGGACCTAATTCAAACTCTGATGGATCAGGTGGATGTAGAAGAATGAGTTCATAGGGAGGAGCATGTTGAGTTTATGGAAACTTTGGATAGGATGCGCTACTTCTAGTTCCAGGTCAGGAAGCGAGTATTGCAGGTGGTGGTCTAGCGAGGCCAAAACCACCTTGTAGAAAAAGTGGAAAAGTTGGACACTTGGCTCGCACACTTTGAAGGGCACATCCATTGCAACTTCCGTCCACCACCCCCTCTAGGAACAACCCTGGAAAACCCAGCTCCCATTACATTGGATGACTAGTATGCTCTCATGTTTTTTTTATGTATTACATGTATTTTGGTGTCTTTGACCCTCTCATTTATGGATATTGTCCTTAGCCTCATTTTTGAATTTTTGTCACTTGTTGCAAACATTGGTCAACAAACCTAGTTGGGGTGAGAGCAGCTGTTTTTTTTTTGTTGGTTGTACATGTTTTTCACCATATGAATGAATATCGACTTACAAAAAGAAATATTATGTTTATCTATTGATTAAATGTAAATATGAAGATCTGACCTTAGATTTAAAACAAGAGTCACACTTTTAACATAAATCAATGAAGTTTAAATATTAAACTTTATGGCCAAAGAAATATAAATATACATATTAATTTGACTATCTAAATATTACCTTTACTAAAACTATAAAACTATAAATATACATATTAAGTAGATAGATGATGCATGCAATATTTATGTTAATTGTAGATGAATCCATCTTCAGTGTTAAACTTTAGAGACAAAAGAGTATTCGAAATTTTAACAATGTAGATGGACTCAAAGACCCCTTTGTCTCTAAATATTAACACTACAGATGGATTTAGAGACTCGTTTAGTGAAATGTAACATTTTAGTATCAAAATTGCAAATTTTCATTTATGGAGTGATACGATTAAAAATTACTAACATAAATGACTAATTCATATACTTTTTGTACTTGTTATTTGGTCATATTTTTATTCTTGGACTATAGCAATCATTTGCATTAATCATTGTTAATTTTGTCACTTATTATCTAGTCATATATTTTAATCCTAGACTAAATTAGTTATTTAAGTTAGTCACTTTTACTTTAGTCATTTATTATCTAGTTGTATATTTTATCCCTAGACTAAATTAGTCATTTAAGTTAGTTGCTTTTAGTTTAGTCACTTATTATCTAGTCGTATATTTTATCCCTAGACTAGATTAGTCATTTAAGTTAGTCATTTTTAGTTCGGTCACTTAAAATTTCTCAAATTTAGTAGTATTTCACTTGAAATAATTGCGGTGACTAACTTTTTTAGTCACGTAATCATTAATTTCATCATTTTCTACTAGTGAAAATACAACATATCTGTGAGGCCAAATTCACATTTGGAGAGCTTGGCATAGAATTTCTGCTCCTTGAGGATATGTAAAACTGTCTCAATATGCTGCAGGTGCTCCTCCCAAGTGTGGTTGTAGATAAGAATATCATCAAAGAAGACCAATAAAAAATATCTCAATTGACCATAAAAGATGTTGTTCATGCAATATTGGAAGGTTTTTGGGGCATTAGTCAATCGAAAGGGAATTAACAGAAACTCAAAATTCCCATAGTGACATCTGAACACTGTTTTGGGGATATATTTCTCCCTTTGATGATACCCGGATCTCGAATCAATCTTGGAGAAGTATTTGGATCCCGTCAACTCATCCATGAGTTCATTGATCCTGGGTATAGGGTACCTATTCTTCATGGTA
This sequence comes from Pinus albicaulis, assembly GCA_034641835.2. Taxonomy (NCBI): domain Eukaryota; kingdom Viridiplantae; phylum Streptophyta; class Pinopsida; order Pinales; family Pinaceae; genus Pinus; species Pinus albicaulis. Next base: position 524,291,882 of record CM076580.1, on the reverse strand, counting down.
TTTTTCTTCAAGGCTCTATAATCAATGCACATCCTCAATGTGCCATCCTTCTTCTTTACCAAGACCACTGAAGAAGCAAAAGGACTAGTACTAGGCCATATGTGTCCTAAATCTAGCAGATCTTGGATGGCCATCTCAATCTCATCCCTATAAGCCTTGGGGTGCCTATAAGGAGTGGTGATTACTTCTTGGATCCCTTGTTCCAACTCAATAGTGTGTTCAAACCCTCGGTTGGGAGGTCTCCCTTGTGGGATATCTCCAAATACTGTAGAATACTAATCCAAAAGAGACTGAACATATGGATGCACTGGTGAATCCTTGTGCCCTAATTATGATATATGCAGCTCCACTACCCATTCTACATCTCCTCTGCACAGATCTTCTTCCATCCTATGTGCTGAAACAACCTGAGGGGGGTATGTGTTTATGCCCTTGATCTTCTGATACTGACCACTCTTCTTTTTTTTCCATTCCATCTCCAAAGTTTTCCAATTAGTGGTAAATCTCCCAAGAGTGATCAACCACTAGACTCCCAACATGAAATTGGTGTCTAGAATATCTACTACGAAGAAGTGATCTGTCAAGGTGTAGGTCCCCATGGTAATGGATAGTGCCGGAAGCTACTTGGCACACTGTAGGGTCATAGCTCCTGGGACCAAGACTGAGAATCCCTCAAACTCCTCCATGTGGATCCCTCTCCTTTGCACCATATGTGTATCAATAAAATTATGATTTGATCCACTATCTATCAGTACAGATTCTCTTTGCCCCATAATAGTACCTCTTACCCTCAAGATCAGATATTTTGGGACCCCTCTTAATGCTGCAATAGCTCCTCTTCTTGGAGCAAAGTCTTCTATGGATGGTATAGCGCTGGCCTCTCCCCTTTCTTGGAGAAGGTCTTAACATAATGTGCACATCCTTCCTCCGAATCATGAGCAATAATTTTCTTCTTTGGCCTTGAAGAGGTCTCATGTTGCAACAATGTTCTTGTCCTGGGCAAGATGTGTTGTAAGTCTCTATCTTTCTCCATAGCTTCTAGGAGAGTGGTTGGTTTAGTGGATTCTATCAACCCCTGCAATGTTCCATCCAACCCATCAACAAACATGCATACCTTCCTGCTCATACTGAGGTTGGATACCATGACTGAAAGCTGTAAGTATTCAGCTATATAGTCTTCAAGATCTCCCTCCTGTTTGAGCTTGGTTAACTTGACAAAATGAGCTTTCGGATCTCTTGGATCAAATATCTCCACTATTATTTTGGTGAAGTCTGAATATGAAGTGATGTGATGATGCCCAAGTGTGGTCAATCCATGAAACCACCATTCATGAGCCTCCCCTTCCAAGTGTAACGTAGCTATCTTGATGGCTTCTATTTCAGAAACCTTGTTGAGCTAAAAGCAAGTGTCCAGCTTCTCCACCCAAGCCTTGGTTGTACACTTATGTGTTCCATCATATGTGGGTAAGAAAAACCTCCCCATACTACATTGCAAGTTTGGCCCTTGCATACATTTCTCCTCCTTTTGATGAGGATTAACTCTCCTTCTGTCCTTGATCCGGCAAAACTCCTGAAAACTCAAGTGTTCTTCGAACCCTTGAGATTGGGATTCATATTCCCAAAAATAATTTCTGAGGGTTCCCTCCTCATATTTTCTAGATAGAAATTAAGGCATGGTAGAGTGTTGTGGTGCATCTGAATGCTCCATGCCATATGAAGTGTTGGTGCTTTCCTCATGGAAAAACCCTATAGAAACCCTTGTATGCATCATCTCCTTGAGGTCCCTTGCAATGTTCTACAGGGGATAAAGTAGGAGTTATAAGATATATTCCTCCTCCATGCTGAAGAAAGATTATCCCCAAAATCTAAGCCAAGATCAGAGCTCTGATACCACTGTAATATTCCTTTTTAGTAATTTATGTAATATGTTCAATGGAGACGCTATATAAGGAAAACCATGAAACAAAAACACAAAAAACAACTAGGATCCTCTTATATATGTTTTCTATATCTTAAATATGAAATGGAATAAGAAAAAAAATCATTTTAGCTACACTAAACAGATCTCCCCAGCTCATGTGTCCTAAGAAGCATCCCAATCCCATGACTTCACAAACTAGAATTTCTGAAGACTGCAATAGCGTAATTTTCATTAGGGATTCTACAGAAAAATATGATTCAATACATATCTAGAGCTTTCATTAATCATAGAATAAAAAATGGGAGGTGTGACCTCTTTTACATGAACATTAGAACACCCCGGCAAGGGTTTCCGGCAAGATACCAATGTAAAATGAAATACTGCAGGAAATAACGCAGTCCACTGCAAATTTGTATTAAATAAGACTGAATATAACATGAAATAGCTGATAAATATAGATAATGACAAAATTCCCTCCTTAATAGGTTTTCCGGAGAGAAATAGACACCTCCTCCTCCAATACAAGCACAAAATCGAGGGGTTTAAACCTGCAACTGCTACTCCTACAGAAAAGACACATTTACTGGAAGTGACTATGTTGTAGATGTTGATGGCTGAAAGACCTCAAGTCATATGATGGAAAATTAGCTCGGGACCCTCCCCTTTCATCTCTTAAACAAGTTGAACCAAAGGTGAATATTGAATTCCCGCATGAGAATCCTTTGCACTAAACAGTGCTGCAACTACAACTAAACAGATGAAGCTTTCAAGTAGTCAAAAGACCAAACATAGATGAATACTAAATTCCTTCCTTGCTGATATCTCCTTCTTCTTATCCTTGGTGAACCTCCACATCCCGGACCCCACACATTAACGAGGTGACTTCCTAGGAAATATTCCCCTTTCAAAACTGCACTATCCTTGTTGGTTTCCCTCCTCTTGTAGCAGCACTGTTGACTTGGTCAACTAGATATAATTCACCTGCATTGTCCCTCTTTCACACCAAGGTTGATTTATTTTCCCTCCTAACCTGATCCCTTTTCACATTGGGATTTGTTTTAGTGTCCTTTTTACTCTTCAATTACAAAAATGGAGTAATTATAACATTCCAACTAGCAGTGGCTAATTGGGAATATTACACAACTTCAGTTGCTCCAATTCTCAATCAAATCCTTCCTAAAGACCCATCACTATGAATTCAACTAGGTTATTCGACCACATGCGTGGTGGCTACTAAAACTACACTAACACAGGTCTAGCTGGCTCTGATAGCACTCCATCCACAAACTAACTATGCTGACAACTACCCTTTTATTGATCATTTTTGTACCTTTTCCCTCACAATTTGTCAATGATTGAGTGGTTTCAACTAGTATAGCCCATGTTTCTTCCTTCTTAGTGAGTGGCCATGTTATGCTTCTTATGGTTTTGTTTTTTGTCAAGTATAGGCTTGCCTATAGGCCACAGTTCTTCCACCAACAACTGTCGACCATACCTTGATACCTCTCTACAAAAACTACACTCCAACTACATGATTCTTCAAGGTGATGTTGGTAGATCCTTCTCTACTAACCTAAATTTCGGACACGACTTCTTCGCCCAATTTTAATTTCCTATTAGTGGCATGGCTTAAACCTTATTTCAACCATTATGTTTTTTACATGAATTACACAACCTCATCACTTGTGGATAATTTATTCAACCCATATACATCATTCATTCTCATTTATATGAGCCTTTTTCAATCCTTAAAAAAATTAACAATTTCTTTAGGGAACTATACAACCCATTTACTTTGATCCTAAAAAAAATTATTTTTCACGATGATGGTCAAACATGGCCTGGTGGTCATGTAAAAGACCTCGGTTCTAAGATTCTGAGATCAAATTTCTTCAGAGATCTTTCTCTCATACCGCGTTAGATTTCTCGCAAACCTAGGACCTGACACTTAAATTCCCAATAGAAATATTTATCAATTGATTTAAATGAACATCTAGGTTCCTAATAGCATAAAATTCAACGGAAGAAAATATTCAAATCTCAATCACAATTAAAAAATAATTTTCTCATCATTGACTCGCCATGAATATTCATGATCTAACGCACAACTCTTTAAGATGGCAAGGTAAGGAAAAAAGGTAGTAGGTTTTAGTCATAAAACACGGAAAATAATGCATTAGTTTGGTTCATGCCCACCCCACCCTGCTTCCCAAATTGACAGAATTATTGTAGTATCAATAGAACTAAGATGAATTTCGGCAGTCGCAAAGTCCTTCCCTTTCACCTCACATTTTTATTCTAGGCATTGTCTCATCATATCATCACCATGATTTATTCTCTGAAAATGAGATAAGATGCATCAAGAGAAATTTTCAAAGTGCAGTAAGAAAAATAGGATATGAACTCTTACATTGCATTAAATTTATTGAAAAATGTTGAGATTCAACAAGATGATGAGCTTAGTGAAAATGAGTCGTCTTCATTAAGTGGGCCCGCAGGGTATTTTTGGTGCAAGTCTATTTTTAGACTATGTCTATTTTTAGACATGGTGATGATATTTCAGAAATTGCAGGATGCTATTTGTGGATGGCTGGTCAAGTTGGAAAAATAGATGAAATTCTATTTTTAGAATATTGGGCGAAGTCTATTTATAGATCATCGATCTAAAAATAGAAGTGTCGATTATTATTAGCTCTTAATAATAATCTGACAATAAACAACAACTTATTCTCTTGGAGCACTTAATTTTAGTGTACAGATTTGGAAAATTAGTGGGCTGAATGAATTACACAATTCCTAGTGTTTACTGGTGGTTCATGCATTGAGGACTCAGTTAGAACTGAAGTGGAAAAGTTATGACAAAGTTGGAAGAGTAGTGCATGGAGTTGTTATTCAGTTTAACTTAGTTAATGGAGTTAAACTCAGTTGAGGTAGTTGTATCTAGTCTAACTGAATGATACACTAGTGAGAGTGGGGTGAATTAATTAGTTTATTAATTCACATATAATAACTCATTAATCAACTGAACAATACAACAGTTAACTATAGTGCATGTCAGTTCCAGTGGAGACCTAGTGGAGAGATAAGTGAAAGGGCAAGATGGACTATCTATTGTGACTATAGTGATGTATTTATTGCACACACACACATTGGAGTTTCCAATGAGGATTGTGCATTCAAGGCAAGGATAATTCAAATTCATTCAGATCGATTCTTCAGCATGGATTACGAAGTGGAGGCAGGCTAGCAGGTGGCAAGAAATTGGTGCATGGATTTGTAGATTTCTTCTGATTAGTGTGTGACGATTGGTTGTACTGAGAGATTGATGTACTAATATTTGTATGAGATTGTTACATGATATCCATGATACATAATATATGATAGTTGGGGTTTTCAGCTTCAGGATTTCCCGTTAAACAAATGTGTTATGTGCGATTTTTTTTATTGCTTCATGTGTTTGCAATTGATTTTAATTTCCACAAAAGATTAACATTGGAAGGATTATGTATTTAGCAAGAAGATAAAATATTGTTAGATCAACAGAATCTAGATATATACATGCATCTTGTATATAATGTCTACATGGTATCGGAGCAATGTTAATTGTTGAATATTTCAATTGTGAAGAATTGTTGAGTTTGTGCTGGCGGACAATTCGAATTTTCTTCATAAAATTCTTGGTGTGATAGTTGAGTATACATTGTAATGTATTTAAATGGGTTGCGATTGGACTATTAGCTTGATGGGAGCTTGAATTACATAGCATGGAAGGATAGGATGGAGGTGGTGCTGGAGGATAATGGAATGAAGGAGTTCATCGATAGCGATGTTCCTAAGCCCAGATCTAGTGACGCTGCATTACTTGACACATGGAAAAAGACGATAGAAAAGACAATAATAATTTTGTTGGAAGGTGTGAAGGACCATATTGTGTCAAGCCTTCACGGGAAATCCACTCCATTCTTAATGTGGAAGGCTTTAACAAATTTTTTTGCAAAGCGGCAGCGACCAGAGGAAGTTGGCATTGAAAGATAAGCTCAGAAAAATAAAAATGGAGAAGGGAGACAGTATTCCAAAATATCTCATGAAGTTTGTCCACTGTAGGGATGAACTGGGAAGTGTGGGGATTACTGTTGATGATGAAGACATGGTGAGCCTTGCTCTCCTTGGGCTTCCGAAGAGTTGGCATAGCTACGAAGACTCTGTCAATGAATGGGAGAAACTACTGAGATGGGAACAACTTTGGTCGGATCTTATGCAGGAGGAGATAAGGCGAGGTACCAGGGATGGCTCTTTATCGAAGAATGAAGATGAAGATAATTTTTTTGTGGCTACCAAATCAAGGAAAGGGAACCGGAAGAAATTTCCTTCAAAATCCAAAGCTAAAGGAAGGAAGCAAGATTTGTCCAAGGTGAATTGTTTTCACTGTCACGAACATGGGAATTTCTCCACTAACTGCCCACAGAAGAAGAAGAACAAGAAGGCTGCTGGATCTGCAGCTGGAGAGGCCTTAGCCTCGCAATTTGAACTTGATTTCTGTTTGATTTCAGTCTTGGTTTCAAGCTATATGGGATTTGTGTGGTATGTTGATAGTGTTGTGTCTTTCCATATGATGAGAGACGAGGAGTTGTTTGTTGAATTGGAGGAGAAGGACCTTCAAATGCATATAGAGATGGGAAATGATGGTCGATACAGTGCGACCAACATTGGGACCATTACCTTTGAGAGGGTTTCTGGTAATCCATTCTTTTTGAAAGATGTTATGCTTGTTCCAGGTCTGAAGAAGAACTTGGTCTTAGTCACAATGTTGGAAGAAAAAAGTTATGATGTTGTTTTTAGTGATGGAAAAGCTTTCCTGCAACATAAAATAATGGTTCAAACCAAGAAGATATGGATTTGAGTTAAGAATCTCTACAAGCTGTAGGTAGATGGATACGCTGCAATTTTGGGCAAATCGGAAGAAGTGGTGAGACAGGATGAGGATGAATTATGGCACAGGAGATTGGGCCATTTTCACCATGGCGCTTTGTAGATTTTGCAACAGATTTCTACTGGACTTCCCAAGGGTACTCTTGTGTAGTTATATCGGTGCAACGAATGTACTATTGGTAAGTTTGTGAATACCACCTTTCATGAGAAGGAGAACCATGCTTTGGTGATCCTGGAGAGAATTCGCACAAATGTGTGTGGACCTTTCTCGATTGCTTCAACATAAAACAAAGGTATTATGTTATATTTTTTGATGGATATCTCATAGATGTTGGATCTTCTTCATGCAGAAGAAGAGAAAAACATTCTCAATTTTTTGTGAGTTTAAATCATTCGTGGAGAAGGAGTCGAGGAAGAAAGTGAAAGCTCTATGTAGCGATAATGGTGGTGAATAAATCTCGGGAAAATTCAAAGAATTTTGTACCAAAGAAGGAATTCGAAGAGAACTCATAGCACCTCATAACCACAGCAGAATGGGGTCACAGAGAGGAAGAACAAAATGATCGTGGGTGTTGCACGAGCGATGTTGCATGACCAGGGCCTAGCAATGCACATATGGGCGGAAGCATGAAACACTGTGGTTTATGTGAAAAACCATTGTCCTCATAGAGTACTTGGCATTAGTACACCTGAAGAAGCTTTTATTGGTAAGAAGCCTGATATTTCTCACTAGAATATTTTTGGCTCATCTGTTTACATTCATGTGACAAAGGATGACAGGAAGAAGCTGGAGCCGACTGTAGAAGTTGGGATATTTGTGGGGTACACAGAAACACCCCATAATTATTGTGTGTATTTGTAGATATTCAGATTGCTGTGGTGCGACGGGATATAAAATTTAATGAGGTGAAAGCCATGAATTTTTCACTTGAGAGGGAGCTACACTTGCATGGAGATGAGGAACTTCTTGTTCCCAAATATGAGCCTCTAGATGTGGATCAGCCACAGGAGGAGATTCATGGAGTGGAGGAGTCAACTCATGCAAAACCAAACATCAGACAAGGCAGGAAGCATACTATAGAAGCTGAGAGAGTGAAGCTTGATGTAGCACAGAATGTAGGAGTCCCTACGTCACAGTGAAAACAGAGATATTCACCTGACTGATTTACTAAATACGTGGCTCTTATTAGAAAGTGTGTCGTGACAGAGCCATCTTCTTTTGAGGCAGTGCATAATCCCACATGGGTAGATGCCATGGTGGAGGAGTATGACTCCATTGTCAGAAACAGTGCTTGGGATATTGTTCCAAGGCCGGTGGGAAAATCAGTTGTAGGATCAAGATGGATCTACAAGGTAAAGCAAGTTGTTGATGGGAGCGTCGAGAAGTATAAGGCAAGATTTTTTGCCCAGGGTTTCTCACAAATTGAGGGGATTGATTATGAAGAAAAATTTTCACCTGTCGCATGGTATTCTTCCATAAGGACCATCATTTCTCTCTCAGTGCAGATGGGTTGGCACATTCATCAGATGAATGTGAAGGTCACATTCCTTAATGGGATGATTGAGGAAGAGGTGTACATTGAGCAGCCTGAAGGATTTGAGATCTACAGTAGTGAGTCACATGTGTGTAGGCTCAAAAGAGAGTTGCATGGGATGAAGCAAGCACCTCGTGCTTGGTACACACGGATCGACAGCTATTTCACTGGACTTGGCTTCACCAAGAGTGAGGTGGATGAAAACCTATACCAAATGGTGGTGGAGGGTAAGCTTTTAATCATTTCTCTTTATGTTGATGATTTAATACTAACAGGTGATGAGCATTTGATACAGTCATGCAAGGCAGAGCTTGCAAAGGAGATTGAGATGAAGGATTTGGTCCTCCATTATTTCCTTGGATTGGAAATATGGCAATAGGAAGGTAAACTATTTGTGTCTCAATGCAAGTATGCCCGAGAGATATTGGAGAAGTTTCACATGCAAGGCTACAAGCCTATTGATACTCCTCTTCCAGGAAATTTGAGGAAATAGGATGTTGCATTGGCAGAGGTAGTGGATTCCACCGTTTATCGACAGTTGGTGGGTTCGCTCATGTATTTAGTTAATACAAGACCAGACATATGCTATGCGGTGAACCAGCTTTCACAAGCAATGGTTAATCCTACCAAGCTCTTTTTGAAGGTAGGCAAGAATGTCCTGAGATATCTCAGGGGCACATCTGAGTATGGCTTATGGTATAGACGGACAGATGAGGTGAAGTCGCATGGCTTCACGGAAGCAGATTGGGCAGGCAACCCAACAGACAGAAAGAGCACATCAGGAGGGGTTTTCATTATCGGATCTACAATAGTTTCTTGGTACATCAGGAAACAAAGATCCGCGACACTCAGTTCACCGGAAGAAGAATACATGGCAGCAAGTCAAGCTGCATGTGAGGCTATCTGGATGAGGAAGATCTTCGTCAGTTTGTTCGGTTCACATTTAGATGCTACAATGATACATTGTGATAATCAAAGTTGCATTAAACTCTCGATTAATCCTGTGTTTCATGATAGATCTAAACATATTGATATCCAGTATCATCATATAAAATATTGTGTGCAGCGGAATATCATGTTGCTTCAGTACATTCCTATGGAAGATCAGGATGTAGATATTCTGACGAAGGCGCTCACCAAGAGAAAATTTGAATACCATATAGGTAGGGCCAGGGTCGAGGATAATCCCTATGTTGTTGAGAGGGAGTGTTGAGATTTAACAAGATGATGATCTGAGTGAAAATGAGTCACCTTCCCTAAGTGGGCTCGCAGGATATTTTTGGCGCAAGTCTATTTTTAGACTATGTCTATTTTTAGACATGGTGATCATATTTTAGAAGTTGCAGGATGCTATTTGTGGATGGTTGGTCAAGTTGGAAAAATAGATGAAATTATATTTTTAGAATATTGGGCGAAGTCTATTTATAGATCTTCAATCTAAAAATAGATGCATGTCAATTATTATTAGCTCTTAATAATAATCCGATAATAAACAACAACTTATTCTCTTGGAGCACTTAATTTCAGTGTACAGATTTGGAAAATCAGTGGGCTGAAGGAATTACACAATTCCTAGGGTTTACTGGTGGTTCATGCATGGAGGACTCAGTTAGAACTGAAGTGGAAAAGTTATGACAAAGTTGGAAGAGTATTTCATGGAGTTGTTATTCAGTTTAACTCGGTTAATGGAGTTAAACTTAATTGAGCTATTTGTATCTAGTCTAATTGAATGATAAACTAGTGAGAGTGGAGTGAATTAATTAGTTAATTAATTCACAAATAATAACTCATTAATCAACTGAAAAATACATCAGTTAACTACAGTGCATATCAGTTCAAGTGGAGAGATAGGTGAAAGGGCAAGATGGACTATCTGTTGTGACTATAATGATGCATTGATTTCACCAAACACACATTAGAGTTTCCAATGAGGATTACGTAGTCAAGGAAAGGGTAATTCGAATTCATTCAGAGCTATTCTTCAACAGGGATTGCACAGTGGAGGCAGCCTAGCAGGTGGCAAGAAATCGGTGCATGGATTTGTAGATTTCTTCTAGTTAGTGTGTGATGATTGATTGTACTGAGAGCTTGATGTACTAATATTTTTATGAGATTGTTACATGATCTCCATGATACATAATCTATGATAGTTGGGGTTTTTAGCTTCAGGCTTTCCCGTTAAACAACAGTGTAATGTGAGATTGTTTTTATTGCTTCATGTGTTTTCAATTGATTTTAATTTCCGAAAAATATTAACAGTGGAAGGATTTTGTATTTAGAAAGAAGATAAAATATTGTTAGATCAGAAGAATCTGGATATATACATGCATCTTGTCTATAATTTCTACAAAATATCGTAAAAAATCAGCACTCTAATTAATCAAATAAATCCTTGGTGTAACATGTATAGCCCATAGGTATCTCACTTTTATTGCTGTTAAAAGTAGGAAAGAGAATAAGTAAAATGGTTCATGCTAGAGAATATCAAACCGAGGCAAGAGGAAAACATGTAAACACGTAAGAAAATTATCTTTTTCAAAAATTTGAAATCTATGATTTCAATTAGTAGAGTCAAGATATGTGTATGTGAAAATGTTCACACTGATTCATATAGGCAGGAAATTGATTTCATAAACTTTCCACATGATCCACTAGTTCTTTGAAATTTATATTAATGATGCTAGTGCATGTAAAAGAGAAAACATATAGATTAGATGCAAAAATTTTACAAACCTGGCGAGCACCTTGCATCAATCACCTATTATCTCGAGAAGACTCAGAAACCAAGCTAGAATTATGAAATGTTGAGAAAATGATTTTGAGTATATGTGGTGATTTACCAGAGAGTCTACCAGGAAAATGTTCATGTTGTTTAGTTTCCCCCTTTTTAGGGTCCTTTTCGTCCTGAACCAAGTTGCCAATTTGCTGAAATGGACCTTCTCTTCTACATTTCCTTTGAAATGTAAACCTAGTAAGTGTGTTCTGTTCTAGTTTCTTAGAAGCCTTCAAATTGGTTTCTAGACCCTGGCCCACATTGATATCTATCATCTCATCATGAATGTTCTTTTAGTCCTTTGTCACAGAAGGCATGCTAGCTAAATTTTCCCACTCACATTCTTGTCTAGTAAGATCCAATCCAAATGTTAACCTTGATTTATTTCCATCACTTTAAACTATCCCTGTTAGAGCGGCACCTCCACCATCATTCCTATTATCTATAGTCTCCAAGGTGACACCTATATTTTCTTGAGATAAATTCATGTTTGAGCTATATATTGTAGAATATACACTTACTCCATCCTTAACAAGAAGCTTTCTAGAGGTACTAAAACTAACTACATGCTTATTGGTATCCATTCGACAACTATTTTCATCTTTGTTTTCAAATTTCATGCCAAGACTCCCCTTAGTAAAATATGCAACTTTCTCCTCTCTAGCATAAGTCTTAGAAGATTCAACTTCCTATGAACTTGCTTCTTTATCTCATGGAATAAATGTTGCACTATATACATCTAGACAAGACACATAATATTTTTTCTTTTCTGCATTTCTAACTCCAATAGTACTTGTATCAGTCGTAGATAATTTTCTCTCAACACCTAGAGAGGCATCAGACTCTGATAGACGTTTTAAGTGAATAGTGGCATAAAATCAATCTTAAAGCTCAGGTGGAACTTTTTGATTACTCAAAGGAGCTGATGGCAGGTCTGTAGACTCGAATTAATTTCATCAAACTTTCAAATTATTGTGGAGGTACAAGTCCCAAAGCCTGCACATAGAGGTAACATAGTGCAATTCTGCAAAAAAAATTTGTTAGATCCTCATTGAGGTATTTTGTGGTGAAGGAAACAAGGGTATATATATATTATTGTAAGAAGGAAATTATTTTTTTTGTATGAGCATGAAGAAACAATTATTAGGCTTACAAGAAAAG